>CATKHK010000003.1:0-666295 GCA_949751835.1 Blepharisma japonicum | reverse complement strand
GTTCAGAAGCCAATGAATCACAAGGAAATGAAAATCCTTTTTCCATTGAATAGCTATTTTTTAATTAAGTCAGAGTTAAAATATTTTATGATAATTCATTTCTTATACTTTATAAGTAGCATTTTGGTAAGATTTTTTGGACTTTAAAATATATCTTTATTTTATTGATAGAGAATTTAAAATGAATTTCCATATAGTTAATTTTAAAAATTTTTGATTAAACTGACATCAAAAGAATAAAAAAATAATTACTCAATCGAAGATTTGAGCTATTGAAAGCTAAAAATTAGATAAAAACTAAGAAGCTTTTCAATGAATTCAATACATTAAAACTTTTTTCTGCTAGTCATAATTTGCTTTAACTATATATAAAATAGCTTTTCTATATTTATCCTTGATGTAATTAGGCTTGAGCAATGCATAATTTTAAATTTCAAGTAATAATTTTGGATCTATTTAAGCAGTTAAATAAAATTTAAACCAAAAAAAAACACTAAAAATTCTGTAAAAATAACTAGTGCATACTTTATTAGGGGTCCAATTACTTCATACAATTCAAATTTGAGAATTCTGATGCTTATAGCATTAAAATAAAATTAAATATTTTGTACAAATTTTAATAATTAATGGACAATGGAAATACCTGGCAGGAAATAATTATTTTATTTAACATTTTTCAGAAAAGCGCAAATTAGTTTGGATCATCTTAAAACTCAAATGTTTTATAAAGGGTCAAGAAATATGGATCGACTTTTCATAATTATTAAAAAAAAATTTTTGAATCTGATGTGCAATTTTAAGATTATTTCAAAGATTAATAATTTTGAATTGAGACATAAATTTAGAATTTATGAACCGAGCAATTCACATCGGTTTATTGACTTACTTTGTAGATTGAGCTCTGGTCTTTGAATTTATAAAAATAATATTACGCAGAAAATTTCTGATACAAATTAAGAATCAAACATAAACTGATAGGAGCTAAAATAATCTTCAATCACGAGAATAATTAGTCTAATCTAATTTAATCCTTAGATAAAACTCTAATCTACTATTTATTTGTTGTAACAGTTAAGTTTAAAGTTGAATTTGGTATTTGACATATGGTAAAAAATAACACAGTCTAGAAGGAATTTTAATCATAATTATTTTAACTCAGATTTTCAAAATTAGAAAGTAAAGGTAAATGGCTTACAATTTAATAAATTATTTATTAGTTCAAAAAATAGCGATCTAACAACTGCTATAAAATTATCGTTTAATTCAATGTAAAAATTAAAAATTAATAGTCATAAATTTATTTTAATTAATCAGCCAAATTAAATATGAAGCAAAGTTCCAAGTAGGTCTTATTTTCTAAGCTTTTCCAGTTTCTTGACTTTTTAAATGTTTTTATTTGTAAAAAGCAAAGGAAATACATATAGAATCCCAGTAGAGCGCATTCTACTGGTTTAATTTTTAAGTGGATTTAGAGCCTCAAGCTCTAAAAATAGGTTGGAGCTATTTCCTTCTTCTGAAAAAGGCCAACCTTGCTTTATATTTTCTTATATATCGGTCTTATTTTCTCAGCCGGAGAATATTTCAGCTCGATGATTTCTTCTCTCCATATTTAACAAAACTTCAACCAGTCAAGCCAGCCTCTTAATAAATTGAATATTATGAAAGACATGGCCTTTAATTGCCCTATTGAAGGTTGCAATAGAGCTTACAAGAATAAATTTAATCTTGACCGACATATGGAGGCCTTACATATGCAGGACAAAAAATACCAATGTCCCCACTGCCAAAAAATTTTGTCGTCTAAACAAAATTTAAACGAGCACTTATTTACGCATTCAGGTGAAAAACCTTATGTCTGTAAAGAGCCTGGCTGTGGGATGAAGTTTAGGCAAGGAAGTCAACTGTCAGCCCATAAAAGAATACACGTCGCAATAAAGTGTTATGCATCAAGAATGGAAGAAAATTTAACTGGGAGGTATTACTTGAAACTTTCCCATTGCCTAAGTCTGTATCCTGCTTTACTTGAGCACAAGCAAGTAATCCCTAATGTAAAAATTGAGTTCGAGGAAGTTTCCTTGCCGCCAATTTCGGGCCCTTCAGGTTTAGTACAGTTACCTAGTGATATTTTATACAGCAATCCATTGCAGGATTAATAAAAAAATTTTACTAATAGCTTTTATTTATAGCAAAAGTGTAACTAGTATGACTAATTAATAAGAAATAAGGTTTTCCATATTAAATTAATATTCAGTGAAACGAGTCAGAAAAACCTCTTCTGAGATTTCCTTTTTTGCAATTAGAGCATTATGCTTGATCTTATAAATTTTGAACTGCAATTGCTAATTACTTAAAAATAAATATTACTTGAAATAAGTCAATTTAATATAATATTCTATTATCATAAATATTTGCTGCTATTTGTTAAATTTTTTTTTCTATGTAAAATAATTTATGACTGATTAAAATATGTAATTATAGTAAAGTCTTTATATCATACAAATTTTTATATACATCAGATTTTTTATTTATATATTTAAAAAATGTTTTTCTAGCTTATTTTTAGAATTATAAATATATATTTTCAAAGAGCTTGAAAGTTTATTTAAAGCGAAATTCAAGATTTTTCTATTGAAAGGTATTGATCTGTCAGAATTAGAATGAAATTTAAAACCATTACAATTTAAGTGATTTGTCATTAGCCTGATTATTAGGATACCATCGTTTATTTCCATGCCACCAAAAAGGATTCTCAGCCCAGGCAGAAAATCAAGGCTTTGAGTTAGCCCATCAGTGAATTATAAGCTAATATAAAAACCTGAGATAAACAGGACACAAAAGGAATATATTTTTTCAGTAATAAAATGAACAATACTGTGCCCAGATGAGTGAAAAATAAGTAAAGACTTAGGAAATCAAAGAATTTAGCATTGAAAATAGCATTTATAATGGAGGCTTTAAATTTTAATAAATTATTTTTTTCTTTTTGGCTTTCTTTTTCTTAAAGGGAGATTTTCTAGTATCTCATCTTTATCTTTATCTGTGTCTTTATCTTCCTCTTTATATTTATCTTCAAACTCATCTTCCTTTTCTTCTGATTCTTCTGCTTCTTTTTTATAAAGATCTTCATCATTTATCATTATTTTCTTTTTAAAAAATTCGCCTGAAGAAGCTATATCAAGAAATGATCCAAGTTTAGGTACTTGATCTTTCTTATTTTCTGGCAATTTTTTATGCAACTCTTCTATATCTTTTAGTCAGAGCGCAGCAAATTCAAATATATTTTGTTTTGGATCGGTTGCTATATTTTGCAAGCCTTCAGTGTTAAGGCTATTATCCTTTTCTGTTTCTTTACCTATATTTTGGCCTTGAAATGCCTTCTTTGAATCAGCCATTTTTTCAAGCTCGCCTAATACATCAATATTTTGTCTTATTTCTGCATTTCCATTAATTACTGAATAATTTTCTCTCTGGTTGCTTATTTTTTCATCAGCCATTTTTTCCAGTGTTCCTAATACATCTTGATTTACATTGAAACTCTCATCTTGATTCAGCAAATTCCAACTACTGATCTGTTCTTCCCATTCTGGCTTAATATTTTCAATTCACTCTGAAGGTTTAATTGGTTCAAATTCTTTTTTCTTTTTTACATATTCATCTCATTTCTTAAGCCCAAAGATTTCTTGATCAAATGAATCATTATACACTTTTCTCCCATATACATCTTGCCCTTCTGTCTTATAACTTTCTTGATAATCTTTATTTATAAGTTCTTCTACACCTTTTTCTTCATCTGTGGAACTGTGGTACTCAATTTTCATTCCTTTCTTTTTCAATTCTTCTATGTATTCTCTTTTCTCCTTTTTTGCTTGATTTTTTTCTTTTACGTCTTCTTTTTTGTAGTCATAAGCTGATGGGGCAAGTCTTCCTGCTTTTTTCATTTCAAAATAGTCAAAAACCTTATCTTTATCTCGCTCCTGAAGGTGCTTTATCGTTTCTTCTGGTGAAATAAAACGGGAGCGACCAGTCACACTTTCATGGAGGGTCGGCCGCCTTTTGGAAAAGAAGACTCATCTTTTTGTGAATTTTAGCATTTTTCAATTATTTCTAAAAGTATCAAAATAGTTGCAAAAGTTTAATTTATATTAGCACTTAAAAACACTCAGTGCTATATTGAAAAATGCTATAAGATTTTCCATTAAATAAATGATAAAATTTGAGCTAACTAGCACAGTGTTTTTTAATTAAATATTAGGTTTAGCTTTGACATTTTGATATGAAATTAGACTCCATAAAATAAAATAAAATCAAGATTTAATGCTGTTTCTAAGTTTTGAAATAAAAATATTTTTTAGAACTTAAAACTCTGATATTCAAAAATATTATTAGATTAGAAGCTGAACATTAAAGGAAATTGTTTGAAAATAAAAGCAAATTAAATATTAATGATAATGCTGATTAAATTAAGAGCATACATCTTATCTGATCTTTTCTGAATCAAAGAATTTTTTACTCTTTGAAAAACTAAATAAATTCAAATGCTTTACTGCTTAATGAAGCTTTATGAATTTTATTACCTAATAAAATATAAAATAGAGCTAATTAAATGAATGTATTCTAGTTAAATAATCATAAATCTGTATTCACAAGTTTTAATAATTAAATGGTCTTTAGGTCATTGTTTAGATTTGGAAAATTAGCTTCCAAACTCAATTGTAGAACTTCTCATAATACCAAATCCTTATCCTTTCTATCTTATCAAGCTAGAATATTCTCTTTTCGTCCAATAAGATTTTTTGTTTCGCAATCCAATACAATTGAATCCCTTCAAATAAGACTAACCCAGCTAGAAAATGAGCAAGGGGACAATAGCTCAAGCCTAATCAATCTCTGTGATCAGCTTGGAGATGCTTTTATAGGGATGGGCGATCCAAAAATAGCTACAACATATTTTGAAAAATCTATAAAAATAATTGAAGAGCAGAAACAAAGAGATCTCGATGACCTCAAAAACAGATACGCAGGCTTAGGTTTTATGTATATACAGATGAAAGATGGAGAGAAAGCTCTCAAAATTTTTGAAAAATCTCTAAAATTAGCAAAAGAAACACAAGGAGATAATAGTAAAGAAGTTGTTGTAGCTCTGAGCAATTTAATACTGGCTCTCAAGCTTATTAACGACAAGGAAAAATTGAATGAATGCTTAGATTTAGCTTTACCTTACATGCAGCAACATATTAATAGTAATGTTGAACAAGTGGGGTCTTATTACCTTATCCGCGGCCAAGAGTTCGCTTCAAAAAACAAAGTAAATGAGTCAATTGATTGCTTAAATATAACTAGAAATATAATTGAGCGATCATGTGGGTCGATATCAAATGAAGTTGCAGAAATAGACAAAATTATGGCATTTACATATATGAATTTTGGAATGGCTAATGAGTCTAAAGATGCATTTGAGCGTGCTATAAGTGTTAAGCAAACTTTAGGAATTTATGATGAAAGTCTGATAGACCTATATAGGAATCTAAGTTACCTTTATAAGAGAATAAATAAATTA
Organism: Blepharisma japonicum; assembly: GCA_949751835.1. Classification (NCBI taxonomy): domain Eukaryota; phylum Ciliophora; class Heterotrichea; order Heterotrichida; family Blepharismidae; genus Blepharisma; species Blepharisma japonicum. The sequence continues at coordinate 660,738 of CATKHK010000003.1, read as the reverse complement.
AAAAAATCTAAAGAAACTATAGAAGCAGGAGCAGAAGCTGTTAAGAAAATGAAAGGAGATAACAAAAAGCTTCTAGCAATATATTATAATTTTGTAGGATATGATTTTAAATATTTGGGAGATGTAGAAACAAGCAAAGAATGGCTTCAGAAATCGTTAGAAATATTTGAGACCCTAGAAATAGAAAACTCAAAAGAGATGGGAATGTGCTACCAAAATTTTTCAATGTATGCTAACGATTGCAATGACAATGATAAAGCTATAGAATATGCCCAAAAAGGCTTAGAAATCAAGCGAGCTGTAGGATTAAGTCCTGGCGAAATTGCCAATTCTATAACAGCAATAGGCCAATTTTATACTTTTAAAAGAGATTTTAGTACTGCTGAGTCTTATTTAATAGAAGCCAAACAATTATTAGAAGATAAAAATGCTAAGGATGATGCGGCTTGAGACTTCTGCATGACAGGGTTTGCGATTTTATACCAAGAGCAAGGCAAATACCCAGAAGCCCTTGAAACTTACCAAAAGGCGGTCGAGTTCAAGCGCAAAGCATATGGTGAAATTCATGGATCTTTTGGAGAGGTTTATTATAATATAGGGGACATTTATGAAAAATTAAATAAAATTGAGGAAGCTATTGAAGAGTATAAAAAAGCTATTGCTATGAATATACACACATTTGGAAGCGAACATCCAAAAACTTATTTGTATATTAAACAGTTAGGAAATGCTTATAGAACTGTTGGAAAAATTCAAGAAGCAGTGGAAGCTCATAATGATGCTCTTAAGATAGGGATAATTTTATTTGGAGAAAATCATCCTGAGATTGGAGTTATTTATAGTACGCTTGCTCAAGATTATCGTGATTTACAATACTGAGACAAATCAATTCAACTCCACAATAAAGCAATTAATAATTTTAAGCAGTATTGTGACAGCAATCACGATTTTGAGCAATATTACTGGGGTGAATATTATCGTCTTGGGGAAACCTATGAAGTGAAAGGTGATAATATCAATGCACTACAAAATTACACAAAAGTGAAAAGCCTTTTCTTCGACAGGTATGGAGAAAATCATGAGGTTTTAGCAGAAATCCAGACGAAAATTGACAGTATCACAGCAACTTAAAATAATTTATTCTAAAAAAATTGATAGCTTATATGAGAATGTGAAAGTTTTAAACAAAATAAAGGCTTATTTATAACAATTAGTTAAATAACTATTATTAAATTTCAGCCTAAATATCTTTAAACCTATACAATCTAGTATTGCAACAGTAATTTAGCAAAAGAATAACTCAAAGTTGGTGCGGAATTTAATGAAAAATATGGCAGTTTTTTGCTGCTCTGCTAATTTATATAGGTTGCCAGTTTAGGTGCATAGTTCTTAAAACTTCTTCATTTTGTAATTATCTTCTTCGGAGATCTACTATAAAGCCTAGCCTTAGCCTACTTTTTTAATTCAGTTATTAAAGCGAATTTAAGCCAAGTCCAGCTATTGCTATATTTTATTAATGATTACTTGGAGATGCTTACATGGCAAATCTTCAGTCTGTAGGCTGTTTTACATTTATAAATTTTTTTAATCACATTATTTTAAATTGAACCTATTACTCGTCATTCAGTGGAATATTTTCAATTGATTAAAAATGTCCTAACTAATAATGTAATGAGACAGATTTTATTAATAACGCTCCTCAAATAACCCTACACAGTAACAATTATAAAATTGTTTTTGATCTTTGTTAGGATTAGGAAGAATATTAGCCTCGAAATCAAGATCCAGAATTTTATCGTTTTTGAATCAAATCTTCTTAAATGCTTCAGAATAGGCTTATCTCTTTTAATGCTATTCGATATTTTCATTTTGATTTTGCCACTGTAATAGAAGAACTTCAACTTAAAAAGGTCAGCCTAGAAGGTATAAAAATGGAAATTTTACCTGGGTAAGAAAAATAACATTCTTTGAGAAATTAAACAAATTTCAAATAGTTCAACTGCTTAATGAAGATTCATGGATTTTGACTACAAATAAAATATTGAATTTAGATCTAATAAATACGCACATTAATTACATAATCATAAATCTGTGCTCGCGAATTCTATAATAAATGGTCTTAAGGTCGCTGTTTAGATTTGGAAAATTAGCTTCTCAACTCAATTGTAGAGCTTCTCATCATATCAAATCTTTATCGCTTTTGCCATATCAAGCGAAGATGCTATCTTTTCGTCCAAAAAGATTTTTTAGTTTTTATCATAGTGATACTATTGAATCGCTGAAAATAAAAATCACCGAGCTCGAGAATAAGCAAGAAGACAATAGCTCAAGTCTTATCAAGCTTTATGATAAGATTACAAAAGTTTTTACATCTATGCATGATCCAATACAAGCGGCAACATATATTGAAAAAACTATCAAAATAATTGAAAATCAGAAGGAATGAGATCTAGATAATCTAAGAAATAGATTCATAAGCTTAGGTTATATGTATTTACAGATAAAAGACTCAGAAAAAGCTATCAAAAATTTTGAAAAATCGCTAAAATTAGCAAAAGAAATGCAAGGAGATAATAGTAAAGAAATTGCTATAGCTCTAACTAATTTATCAATGACTCATATTCTTAATAACAACAATGAAAAAACGAATGAATACTTAGACTTAGCTTGACCTTATATGCAACAACATATTAATAATAATGATAGAAAAGTGGGACTTTATTTACTTTTGCGTGGCCTAAAATTTATTTCAAAAAATAAAGCAAATGAAGCAATTGATTTATTAAATAAATCTAGAAAAATTTTTGAGCAATGATGTGGGCCGAAATCAATTGGAGTTGCAGAAATAGACCTAATAATGGCAATTACATACATGAATTTAAAAATGGTTAATGAGTCTAAAGACGCTTTTGAGCGTGTTATAAGAGTTAAGCAAACTTTAAGACTTTTTGATGAAAATCTTATAGAACATTATAGGTTTCTAGGCTACCAATATAAACAAATGAATAACATAAATAAGTTTAAAGAAATTATAGAAGCAGGAGCTGAAGCTTTTAAAAAGATTAAAGGAGATAACAAAAAGCTTTTAGCAATTTACTATAATTTTTTAGGAGGTGATTTTAAATATTTCGGAGATATAAAAACATTCAAGGAATTGCTTCAGAAATCATTAGAAATATTTAAAACCCTAAAAATAGAAAACACAAAAGAGATGGCAATGTGCTTCCAAAATTTTTCAATGTATGCTCACGATTGCGATGAAAATGATAAAGCTATAGAATATGCCCAAAAAGTGTTAGAAATCAAAATAGCTCTAGGATTGAGTCCTGAAGAAATATTTAATTCTATAGTATCAATTGGCAAATTATATAATTTTAAAGGGAATTTAATTGAAGCTGAGCATTCCTTAATGAAAGCCAAAAAATTATTAGAAGAATCCAAAGTTAAGGATGGAAATGCTTGAGATCACCTTATGACAGAGATTGCGTTATTATACAAAAAGCAAGGCAAATATGCAGAAGCTCTTACAAATTTCCAAAAGTTGGCTGAGATCAAACGTAGGGCATATGGTGAAATTCATGAAACTTTTGGAGAGGTTTATTTTAATATAGGGGAACTCTATGAAAAATTAAATAAAATTCAGGAAGCTATTGAGGAGTATAAAAAAGCTGTTGATATGAATATAAAAACATATGGAAGATACCATCCAAACACTTATATGTATATTAGACAATTAGGAACCTCTTATAGAACTGCTGGAAAAATTCAAGAAGCGCTGGCAGCTCACAATGATGCCCTTGGAATAGGGCTAAATTTATTTGGAGAAAATGATCCTAAAATTGGAGCTATTTATAGTCAACTTGCACTAGATTTCCGAGACTTACAATACTGAGACAAATCAATTCAATTCCACAATAAAACAATTAATATTTATAAGCAGTGCTATGATAGCAATCACGATTTTGAGCAACTTTATTGGTTTGAATTATATCGTCTTGGGGAAACCTATGAAAAAAAAGGCGATAATGTCAATGCTCTACAAAATTATAAAAAAGTGAAAGACTTTTACTTTGATACTTACGGAGAAAACCATAAGTTTATACCTGAAATTCAGATTGGCATTGATAGAATTACAGCAGCTTCAAATAATATTTTTATGAAAAATAATAACCTATGTGAGGAATTGGAAGCTTTAAACGAAATAAAGGTTTAATTAAAGCATATAATTATGAAACTAGTTTACTAATTATTACTAAATATCCTGTTTTTGAATATAATCTATAATTTTAGTATTCTAATAGTAATTTAGCAAATGGATAACCCAGTTTGTGCGAAAAATAATGAAAATATGGTATAACTGCTCTGACTAAATTAAAGATAAGTTACTATGCCTTTATGTTGCATTGTATTAACAATTACTAGGAGATGCTTATAGCTGAAAATCTTAGACTAGTGCTAATATAGTTTTACATTATAAATTGTTTGAATTATTGATCCTCAGCGTCATTTATAATTCAACCTTGATTTAGATTATTACTTTTCAATTAGTGGAATATTTTCAATGACTGCAAATGTTTCCATTGCTAAAGAATGATTAAAAGAAAGTTCAGAGATTAGGTTTAACAATGCAATACGACAAATTTTATTAATGCAAAATAATCTTTCACAGTTATAATTATAAATGGCTTTTAGATCTCTGTGAAGATTAGGGAGTATATTATCCTTGAAACCCAACTCCAGAATTTCTTATCATTTCAGAATCAAGCCTCCTTTAATATTTCAAAGTAAGCTTATCTCTTTTAATCCTAGAAGATATTTTCATGCTGATTTTGGCACTATTGTAGAAGAACTTCAACTTAAAGCTACCCAGCTAGAAGGAAAATGAGGTGAAAATAGTCCACACTTAGTTATTCCTTACAATGAGATAGGGACTGCATACCGAGAATGAGGCGATTTATCTAAATCAATCATTTTTTTTGAAAAAGCAATTAAAATTGTTGAAAATCATAAGGAAACTGATCCTATCTACCTCAGAAATAGTTATATAAATTTAGCCCATATTTACGGAATTCAAGAAAATAGATTGAATGCAATTAAATATTTTCAAAAATCATTAGACATATCCAAAGAAAGGTTTGGGAATAACAGCAAAGAAGTCTCTGTGGTGCTTTACAACATAGCGAAATTATATATGCTTGATAAAAATATTGATAAGGCATATGAGTGTTTACAATTGGCTTTACCCTATATGGAAACGCAAACTGAAAGCTATGATGAAGATATTGGCTGCTATTTTATTCTTCATGGGCAAGTATCTTCGCTGAAATACAAAACAAATAGATCTATTATTAGCTTTAAAAATGCAAGAAAAATATTTGAACGGATTTCTTGACCGGTTTCGTATAAAATTGCAGAAATGGACAACAATTTGGCATTGACTTATTCGTATTTTGAGCGGTTTCAAGAGAATAAACAAAATTTTGAGTTTATTGAGCGCATAAGACAAAGCTTAGGAAAACCTGATGAAGGTCTGAGAGATACTTATAAAAAATTTGGATTTCTATATCAAGAAATGAAAAAAATGAAAAAATTTGAAAACATAAAAGGGGAAGCCAAAATTGCAAATGAAATTGGATGAGACAATAGCATGTATATGGCTTTTTGATATAACCTTGCAGGCAATGAATTTAAGTTGATTGGAGATACAGAGTCAGGCAAATACTTGCTTAAAAAATCCTTAGAAATATTACAAACTCATCAAAGTATAAAAACAGAAAATATGGTCAAATGTTATCAAAATTTATCAAAGGATGCCTCTGATAGTAAAGATTATGAAAGAGCGATAGAATACTGCCAAAAAGTAATAGATTTCCAACGAGCTTTAGAATTTGACTACAATGAAATAGCTTCTTCATTGGTGACGCTTGGATCTTACTATATTGCTAAAGGTGAGTTCAGAACAGCTGAATCTCATATGATGGAAGCTAAGCAAATTTTAGAAGAAAGAATGATTGAAGACGAGTCTCTTTTAGATCTCTATTATTCGACATTAGGACTTTTATATCGAGGCCAAGGAAAATTCTCAGAATCGTTAACTGCTTATGAAAATGTTCTTAAGTTAAAGGTAAAGAATCATGGAGAATCTCATCCTACTATAGCAGATATTTATTCAAAAATAGGACTTCTTTATGAGAAATGGGGCAAATTATCTGAAGCTATTGATGAATATAAAAAGGCTATTAATATAAATTGAAAAACATTAGGAAGAGAACATCCAAACACTTCTGCCTATATTGATTTATTAGGAAATGCGTACCAGAGAATAGGTAAAATTGAAGAAGCAATAGTAGAGCACAAATCTGCGCTTGATATAAATAAAGCTGTTTTTGAAGAAAATAACTTTAGAGTAGGTCTGTCTTATAGTAATCTTGCATTGGATTACCAAATTTTACATGATTTGGACAAAGCAATTGAGTTTCACAATAAATCAATTAGTATTTATAAGCAATGTAGCGATAGTAGCCCCGATTTTGTCGATTATTATGCTGGCGAATTTATTCGTATTGGGGAAGCATATGAAATGAAAGGAGATGAACACAATGCATTGATAAGTTATGGAAAGGGAAAGAAAATTTATGTTGATTTTTATGGAGAAGCTCATGACTATACATCAAAAATTCAGATGAAAATTGATAGAATTATAGAAGTGTAAAATAGAAAACTTTAAAACAATAATACTTAATTGAGGTATCAAATTGCTCTAATTTATATATTTGCGCATAATCCTAAGTACTAAAACGTATTTAAGTCCATAAATAATTTGCAAAGCCTCCGAACTCTTTCTGTTTTTTATCATATTTTTTATTTTCTTCAAATCTTTTAACCCATCATTTTTCCTATATTTTGACATTAATGGTTTAGCAAGAATTAGAAGGTTTTCGTTTATTCTAGCATCATCATAAACTTACTATCTCAATTCTAATAATTTAAGTTGTTTACCTTATTGTTGGCTTTACTCGCGATACTTTCTTAAGGGCTTATGACATCTTGATCTATTAAAATTTCAAAATTAAATATTCGATGCTCTCATTCATCTAGACATAAATTTAAACTTGATATAAAGATCCAAATCCAATACTGGATTTTTAATGGAAAGCTGATAATAAATATTATGGAAAAAAGGTCTTATAATTGGCTGCTTAAGCTTTTATCAAGCACTTCCACAAACTTAAATATCCTCGAAACGATTTTGGTTACTGACTCAAAACCTTCTGTTATTCATTTTAAAGACAATAATTATGGACTAAGCGTTTCATTTCAGCAATCCCAATCTCTTATAGATTTCTTTGGGAAAATGCATAAAGAATTCCTATGACGCCGACAAGTGAAAAATTCTGGATCACTTATATGCTATTTCATATCAAAAAATGAAAGGAGAAAAATATATGAAAAGGATTTGAAGGATATGATATCAGGGGTAGCCACAATTCAAAGTTTGAATTATATTCAGCCTGCAAGGCCCAATGCTGATATATATGAAGTCAAATATAATTTTAGAATTGAATACACGCAACAAGGATATGCAAGTTTGCTTAGTAAAGAAATATCAGGGAAAGTGACAAGGGAAAATGATCCTCAAATTTTTAACATTGCTTGTGATTTTGCCTTGACTATATTGACTTTAGTTGAAAAAAGAGAATTTAAAAGAGTGATGATTTTAGAATTAGAGTTCATTGAGGATATTGAAAAAGTTATTTGGCTTGCATATGCAAGAAATGTCCAAATAGCTAAGCCAGAGGTTTGTCTAAACCAAAAAATTCAGTCTCCTTCAGATTTATGGACAATCCCTTTAAAAAAGCAAACGAAATACGCTTTAGAATGTGATTTAGCTAGTTATGATGACTCACTTGCTGTTGATAAAATTGAAGAAAGTCGATACATAAGCAAAAGAGGCCACTTAAGAAACAGAGAAAGCAATTTAAATATTCCAATAAAAATACTGCATCCAAATGAATTTAAAAGAGCTGATACCCCAAATAACAACTATTACTCAGAAGAGGTCCGAAAAGAAGCTTTATCTAAAGAATTAAGCCCAGATACCCCTAAATCTGAAAGAAAAATAAACCTAGAATTGATCCAAAATGTTCGAAGACTTGAAGCTAAAAAGAAATCAGCTCTTTTCGAAGAATTAAGCAAATACCCAGAGCTTCGAGCAAAAATGAGAAAAAGAGGATTATATGAAGACTACTTAGCACCAAAAGAAAAAAGTAAAATAAGTTTGCAGAAGGTAAAATCAGAAACTCATTTATTACAAGAGTACAATAATAATCAATTTACGCCAACCTCACATAATTTAGTATTAAAAATTCCCAAACTTGGGAAGAAGGAATTTTTCAACTTTAAAATCAAAACGAAGACAAATTTAAGAAGGAAAAAATCAAAAAGTAAGAAGAAAAATAGCAGGCTGCCTACAGTGAATCTTAGTCCGACTGCATCTGAGCTTGCTCTAAGTGAAATTAAGATAAGAAGTATGAAAAAGAGCTTGACCCAAAAAATTGAGCCTGATAATTCACAACTATTAAGGCTCAACTCATTGAAAGTTCTTTCTCTTCAGTAAAGAAAACTCAGGTAGCATCTTTTATTAAATTCAGTTAATTAATTCTATAATTCATATAGAATAACAAAATTATTGATTATGATATAGAAATTAATAGCATAAAAGATTTATCATAATAAATAATCATATTTATCAAATCTGAAATAATATACTCACAATTTAATATGAGTATAATTATCTATGAAAAAGTATAGGAAGTCAAGAAAAAGTTCAAGAAAAATAGTTTGAAATAAAACAAACATTAAAGCTTTTTAAGAGATTAGTGAAAATTATTAAAATATAAACTTATTTGCTCAGCAATGGAAAACGGATATAAAGACCTTGATTCAAATAGTTCTAAAGCTGATGGATATGTAGAGCTTGATCCTTATCAAACCTTCAAAAAGAGCTTTTCATGGCTTTGAGAATCGCCAAAGGATTTATGGATTTTATACATGGTCAAGCTTGTTGGGTTCAGTGGCTTTTACATAGGTGTAGTCGTTAATTCTATTTATATAACTGAAATTCTTGATTTTTCTGATACAGAATATGCGTTTTATGCATTTAGCCAATCATTTATTGTATGCATCTATGCTTTAGCCTTAGGCTGACTTATTGATAGACTTGGAATTAAAATTTCTATGCTTTTGACAAATGGTACAGGATTAGCTTCATACACACTATTGATCGTTTTTTCAAACACAGCAGTCCGCTTATCTGTGCTACTATTTATATTTACTATTACATGAAGTATTAACAATGCATCAGTTAAATTAGGAATTAAAAAATATACAAGCTATCGTTCTCGGAGTATTGCTTATTCAATCTTTGCAGTGCTTTTGTCACTGTGTGTAGGAATTGCTTCAATTATTGTAGGAGTTGGCTTTAATGTTGGCGATAGTGAGGATGAAGATACTTATTATGTGCTGTTTTTAATTGCTGCAAGTCTTCTGGGACTTGGTTTCGTAATGTCAATTTTTTTGAGGGAATTGGATTTTAATATGAGGGGAGAAGAAGAGCTTGATATTAATACAGAGAAAGAATCAAAATGGCAAGCTTTTAAGGCTGCTTTTGCTTATAAGTCATTTTGGAGACTAATGGGAGTAGCATTTTGTTTTTCCTTAACAAGAACTGTATATGTTCATGTCGTGTATACTCTGCCTTTGTATATGGAAAGAGATCTAGGCAGTGATTCACAATTCGCTTTTGTTATAGGCTTTATCCAGCTGATGCAGATAATTTTTACTCCAATAATGACAGTTATGGTTTATTATTATGATAAATACACAATCCTAATTATAGGTGGATTTTTCTGCGCTATATCTCCATTGGTCCTTATATTTGGTGGAAATTATTTTACAATTCTGACTTTTGCTTTTATTTTATCTATAGGAGATAGCATTAGTTTTCCAAGATTAATTGAGTATACATTGGAGCAAGCTGTTCCTGGCAGAGAGGGCTCATATTTTCTGCTTTCAAGCTTCCCACTCACAGTTGGCAGTATGATTGCAGGACTTTCAAGTGGGCTGTTGCTTGGTGAATATTGCCCAGAAGATGGGGAAAATCGATGCTGGGCTGTTTGACTCGTAATTTCTTTAATTGCACTAGTAGGTGCCCTTTCCTTGTTCTTCCTGAGAAAATGACTTGAGCAGCCAGTTTTAGAGCCAAATCCATTCGTTTCATGGAGCCAAGAAGCAGACAATAATAAAAACAATTAAATATAGATTTTTAATAGTTCATGCATTTCTTATATATATAGCTATATCCAAATAATAAATAAGCATCAATTAATTGCTTTCAAACTCAATCCAATCCATTCATGCTAATCCTTAATTACAAATTAATTATTCCTTCATGCCAAACTCCAAACAATTTTCCTATAACCCTAGGAAAAATAAATTTTCTTAACGTTTTATCAAAACTCATCCTTCTTTAATTTTTTAAAAATTCTTTTCCTCATATTTAAATGCATCACGGAGAGTTTCCCGCAAAATCTCAATCACGAATTCAAACAGGCTCTAACAGAGACGCTTATTACAGTTTCCACAGTCATTTTCCATCTCGAGTCCTTAGAGTAGTTGACGAAGAATGAAGAGCTGACAAGCTAATAATGCCAGAAATCCCTGTTCAAGCCCAGGATCTACCTCCGGATGAAAACGACTTATCTTTTAATCGAGCAGAAGATGAGAAAACTTGGAAAGATCTCAGTGTCAATGAGATGATTAATTTTGCACATTTATCTATTGCAGATCACGAAACTTCAGAACAAAATGATATGAATATCCATGGGTTTTTCCTGGACAATAGATTTTTTAACCAAAATTCGTCAATAATCTAACAAAAATCTTGGTAAATTACAAAAATGGATGAACCGAGGATTGAACTCGGGGCCTTCTGCTTGCAAAGCAGATGTGATACCACTTCACCATTCACCCTTGGTGTGTTCTTTTATTTTTCTTTCTTTTTATATCGATTATTTTCTCCTTACTTCTTTCTGATTTTAACTTTCTTATAATTTTTATATTAATGGACCGTGAAACCCTTATTGAAGAAACTCCGACCTATATGTCCCAAGAAGAAGTCAAAAGCATGGTAGGGTCTTTTCAAAGCGCTTTAGCAATTTTTACAAATGAGCTTGAGCAGCTGCAAGGAGAAAGCGACGAAATTAATAGTAAAATCCAATTTGAAGCAACAAGGGAAGTAATTTTGACTGAAGAAAGTGAGAAAATGAATATAAAATACCAGCAGGTGAAAACTGATATTGAGTACTGCAATGATCATATAAATACAGTAGAAACTGCTTTAAATCGAGGGAAAGATTTAGCTGGGAATGCAGGAAAAGCTGAGGAATATAAAAGGCAGGCTGATGAATTATTAGAAAAAGCAATCACAAGCTTGGGAAATAAAGAAGAAATTATTGACTTTTTAATGAACTTGGAAAAAGATATTTGGAATATGAGCGCCGAGAATAAAAAATTGAAAGAAGTTAATCAGAAATTAATGAGTGATGTAGGAGTCACAATTGGAGAAGAAAAAATAAGCCATAGATGTAAAAACTGTAAAAAAATGTTTGTCGCAAAGCAGAATAAGAGTGGAGAATGCTTCTATCATCCAGGAAAATTGAAATATTACAGTTGTAAAGGGTGTGGAGAAGATGCTTATTATAGCTGCTGTAGTAGATGTATCAAATGCTCTTCTGGATGTAGAAATGGTCAACATATTGCTATATAAATTTTAAATTAAGAAATTAAATGAAAAAATAAAAATTACTAATGTCAAAATCAAATAAGCAAGGATATGATCCAGGAGATAGATATCGCAACTCTTTAAGCTATCTAACAGCAAAAAACCCAGGAATCCCAGAAGCCCACCACGTTGATGTTTCCTATTTAACTGACACCGTTGAAGAAGACTATCAAGAATACATTCACCCTAGACTAAGTGATGAGAAATCGCAAGATGATAATTCAGATGTAGATATGGTCAAAGCAAGCCAAGAAATGTCAGCAATGATTTCAATCCTAGCGAAATTAATCAACTCTGAAAGTCTCAGAAAATTAGGAACTGATATCATAAACCTACCACCAGAACTTGAACTAGCTGATATCAATACAAAAGTGACCTATGCAAACCAGCTAACAGAAAGCGTCACTGAGTATCTAAAAACAGGGGTATTTGATCAACGCCAAGTTTTGCCTCCAATCTACGTAAATTCAGAGACAGAAGAAAGCAAATTAATGCAAGAAGTTAACATATCTTTTGTCCAAGTGGAACATAAGCCGAAAAAAGATATTTTAACGAAATTATTCAGCATGCCTGATCGTGGGATTTTTTTAAATCAAAAAGAACAGAGACAGCTTTCAGCTTTATTAATTGGGTCACTAAGAGATGCTGCTGCTAAAGATATACAAGAACAATATCAAGAATTAGTAGAGAAGCATGATAAAAAGGAAGAAATGTTTAAAAAATCATTTAAAGAATTAAGCAGTTTGGAAAACAGCCATGAAAAACTTATTGATACAAATACGAAACTAAAATCTGAGTAAATGCTATTTAGAGTGAAAAAATTTAAACAGCAAATAGGATCCTTAGAAAAGCAGCTTGCTGATAGCAGAGCTGAATGTGAGCAGCATGCTGAAAAAGGAAGAGCAATCAGAGAAGAATTAATCAGAACAAGAGATATGATTCAGCAATTATTAGAAAAAGATACAGGAGAAATAGATTTAAGACTCTCAACTGCCAGAGAACTCAGAAAAAGCAGAAGTAGAGATGCAACACCTGTTCAGAATATGGGAACACCAATATTTGGAAATAAATTATAATTAATATCTAAATATTGCATTATAATTATACATTATTCGCCATTCCTAAAGGACTCCAATGGATTTTTTCTCTATTAACTTCTCTTCCAGGTCTCCCTAAAACAGCCTTTATTTTTTCTAAAAACTTTTTATTTATCCTGAGTGTCATTTTCTGGTCATTTTCTATCAAAATTTCCAATCTTTTCAATACATCTATAACATCTTGTTGGATAATATAAGTTGCATTAGAAATATCATTAATTGAAATATTTTCAGTATGATTTTCTAAAAATTTAATGATTTCGCAACCTCACCAAGAAAAATAGGACGCAAATCCTAAATCAGATAAAGGTCTTTCTGGGGTCCCTTTCCTTTGCTCGATCTTAGATAATTCATAAGAAAAACTTATCAAAAATTTCCCATAGCCTTTTCTCTGTGCATAAGGCATTACTAAAATGCAAGACAAATTATATCTGTAAGAATTCTGTGGTTCAGGCTTTTCTTTAGAAAAATACCCAACAATATGATAGCCATACTGGTCAATTTCAGTTAAAACATAAAATAAAAAAGGCTCTACATCATATGTGAGATTTTTATGATCTAAAAACAGCTTAGAAATATAGCACAGGTTTTCACAATATATAGTATTTCTTTCACCATCTACCTCAAAAATTGATATATCTTGATCCCGGTAGATTTCATTGCCCAATGGATGATGATATTGGCAAATTTGGCTGTGTCTCTGAAGCTCTTCTTTATATTTAAAAAAACTGAGGCAAAATTCGCATATATAAAGAGTATCTAGGTTTTGAAAATAGGAGGGGAAAGGGGAATAATATCAAGTTTGGCAGCGAAATTTGCCAATTTCGATGTTATCAATTGTTTTGAATTTTGTGGATTCTTCGTGGATTTCCAAGGTTTTATCATCCATTCCTTCATGTCCTGGATGGCTTGTGATACTTTCTCTAGATAGTTTGGCAGAAATTGGCTCCCATTGTTTTATTCTTTCATAAGAGACCCATTCATCTCATCTTCTATTAATTCCTTCATAGTGAACATAATACTCAATATTATTTTCATTTGGATCATTTAAATAATAATTATTAGGCCTCACGTCAATTATTTTGGCATCTCTTCATTCATTTTGCTTATTTCTGCATAAAATTGCCATATCAGGCTGAAATACAGATGAATATTCTCCTTCAGCCGCTTTCTTTTTCTTGTTGCCCTTCACCATAGTTGCTTTTATTAAGGCCCCTTCTAGTGTTTTTCCCAAATTCTTTCGTGTGAATTCTTTATAAATGGATAAAGAAGAGACTAGCAGTAATAGCTTTAAAAGCAATTTGGGAAGGTTTTTAATAGCGATGGTATTTATTTTACATGGAGTTGCAATTTTAATAGACTCTACCAAGTTTGAAAACCAACTTGTAGAAGGCTATGCAAAGACATATGCAAGATTTTATGAATATACAAGAATCGCGCTTTTTTTTACCCCTGCAAGAGTTGCTCTTTATTCTAAGATTATTGCTCTTTCTGCTGCAGTTTTTGAGTTATTTTCAAGCTTTCTTCTGATTTGCAATTTTAAAATAGGTGCTAAATGGTTGATTGCATTTCAGATTCTTTTGGCTTTTTTTGTGGAAAATCAACTGAATTTTTCAAAAAATGCTGCTGAGTGGTCAGTGATTTCTATGATTAATTTAGGAATTGTTGCAGGGCTACTAGTTTTTTGCGGGTCTCAGCCGTCAGAAAAAGAAAAAGCAGAATAATTAATGGTTAGCAGAGTTAAGTGTTTAAAAGATATTAATTGAAAATCTAGAATTTCGTTCTAGTTTAGTAAATGCACATATGTGCTTTGTGCTCGAATTCTTCGCTGCTCTTCTAAGTCGGCAATTTCTTCTTTTCTCTTCTGTTCTTTTTCCCAACGCTCTCTTTCTTTTTTCATCCTACTAAGCATGAGATTAGTATCTCTTATCGACATTGACATGGCTTTCTTTTTTCTTTCCAAATCATCTTCTAGGAGTCCTCTCATTCTATTAATTTGCATACTCTGTTGATGATAAGCTTTCTCTTCTTCATCTTCTTCTCTTTTTCTTTTATTTTCAAAGTGTCTTTGCTCATCGATCCATCGACGTTGGGTAGCTTGCATTGATTTTTTTCTTTCTTGGTATTGCAGATCTTCCCCATCGAAAAGCCTCATTCCTGATATTCCACTGCGGCTTCTTGGTAAAGGAACGAGCCAATTTTCCTTAGTTCTCTTCATTAACGGTGTTAAAAATTATTTTATTATATTACATTATATTCTTTTCTCAATTTTTCTATTTCTTTACCCATTGCAAATTCAACATTTTTGGCGATGATTGAGATTTCTCTCTCTTTATTTTTTTCCATTTCAAAGATAATTTGGTTTATAACTTCGTTATCGCCCATATTTTTCATTTCAGAAATCTGAGTAGAATAAAGATCAGCAATTTCTTTAGATTTTTTAATCTTTTCAGTGATGAATTTTTCTATTAAATCTTCAAGTTTTTCCTCAAATGCTTCTAGGTCTTCTTCGCTTAATTCGCTTCCAAAGCTCAAATTATTTCTTAAACTGTTTTTTCTAGCACGAATTTTATTTTCAAGCACATCGTGCTGCTGCTTTAGGTTTTCATGTATCATAGGGCGAGTTGAGTTGTTTTCATTATGGAATTCTCTTAAGACATTTTCTATATTTCTATGTTTATTAAGAGATGAAAGAGCTGGCTTCTTTAGTTCTGAAGATTTAACGGAATCTTGATAATTAATCACAGATTTTACATCTTTTCGATGAAGTAAGACTTTAAGCTTGTTTTGGTACTCTAAGTATTGAGGATCCTTTAAAGCTTCATAATGCTCAATTGCTTTCTAATTAGAGAATACAGAATAAAGCATAATAGTATGATTGATAATTTCCATGTTGCAATTGTTTTCGATAGCTTGCTCAAAATTAACTATCTCTGTAGAAAATTCAGGTGGCAAATTTTCATTTTGCACTATATTCCTCTTTTTCTTACCTACCTTTAATTTCATGTTTATATGGCAGTTAAATTTATATTATGAAAAATAACGCGGCTATTTTTCATTAAATACAAATTAACTTTATATAGCTTAAGCATAGTTTTTATTATTAACAATATATAATCCTCATAAATATTAAGCAAATTAATCTTCAAAAATGTAATAAGGTTCCTTATAGATGCCCAAATTTTAATATTTATCATAATAATAAATAAAGCAATATTAGAATGCAGTTATAATCTCTTTCCAAGAATCTAACACATATTAAAAATTCTTTAAATAATGGAAATTCAAGAGGAAAAACTTCCAAATCCCTACACACCTCCAAAACCTTATGTTTATAACTACGACATTATAGAAGACAGAGCTGTTGAAGAATATGAATTGCCAGAAAAACTCGCAGACTCAGAGCTTAAACAAGGTGAATTAAAAATTTCACATTCCTCTGATGATTTAATTAAACAATCTCATCTTAAACGAAAAAGTTGGGACAAACCAACTGCAAAACTTCCAATCCATTCTTGTAGGCATGAATCAGTGTCAGTCCAATCATATAGAACAGACAAATCCAAAAGCCTTGAGCAAAGGCTTCATGGAGCCACAGCAGCAATTCGACATTTAGAAAAGCAAGTAAAAGAAAAAGATATGATAATAAGCAATTTGCAAGGAGAATTACAAGAAAAGAATAAAATGATTGATGCTTTACAAGCTGAATATACAAGCTCTCAAATTCATTTGAAAACATCGATGCTTCAAAGCTCACTGACATCTGTTATGAAAAAGAAAGAAAAAGAGTTAGAAAAGATTATAAAAGAAAAAGAATTAAAAATAGAAGATGATAAAAAAACTATTGCAAGACTAACTGAAATCAATAAAAATCTTCTTAGCAATATTAAAGAAAAGGACAAAAAGCAATATGAGCTTGAAAACATAGTGACTGATGCATCTGACAAAATTAATAAAAGCAGAAACTTAAAAGAAGAAAACGAGCATTTATCACTCATAGTAAGAAAACTTCAAAAAAATATCAGCTTACTTGAAGACGATTTAGAAGAAACAAGGCAAAAATATCAAAGTCTATTATCAAGTTCGATGGAGTTTGAAGAACAAACTAGAGAACTTTATAAGGCGAATCAAATTTTAAACGAAAATATTCTGAAGCTTTTGGAAAACTAGGAGAATACACTTAATTTAATTGTTTAAATTATCATAAAAATTTTACTTATAATTTGAATCAAAAAAATAGCTTTTATAAGAGATACTTATATAACATTTTCTGGATAATTAATATTTGATTGAATTATTATATGCAATTTAATAGCTTTCTTGAGTACTAAGAATGCTGTCTTCAATGTTCTTGAATATGCTCATAAATTCAAACTTGTTTCCATTATTCAGCTTGAATGATATCAGATTTAATTCGTCTTCAATCGAATAAATTGATATCACAAAATTCAATGTGTCAATCTCTGTTCGAATGACAACTTCAAATTCAAATTTATCATTTGATGGATGCCATTCAGTATCCAAGTTTTGGAATGATCGAGCTAATATAGTCACAATATCTGGTGGGTCAATTCCCGTTATAATTTGATAGAATCTATTAACTGTATTAAAATGCTCAGGAAGTGGCTGGACTACTAAATCTTCAATTTGTAGTGATAACTGGCCTGTTAGCTCTGCTTCATTTGATTCACATCTATAGATTCGACCTCCACAATTCACTACACCAGGTCTGTTCCCTACATTTTTTGCCTTTGCAGCTTTTTGTGCAGCTTGAACAACTTTTTCTTTTCTTTTTTGTAGTTCACCAATAATTTCATCAACTGTTGCAACAGGACCATTATATCATGGATGAACTTTTATTTGAGAAATAGACAATCTATCATTAGGCCGAATGGCAAGCATGCTAACTATTAAACTTTTGAAGTTTGCACTAAAAAAGTCTGAGCCTTTATTTCTGGAATGATAAACCCAAAACTTATCATCTTTTTTCGAAAGCAAGCGGTAAAACGGATCATTTGGTATTGCTTTTGTAAATGGAGGATTTTGAGTATACATTATAAACAAAACTATTCCAGCTGCAAAAAGGTCAACACTTTCACCTCTATATAGCTCATTTTGATGAATTTCTGGAGCCATATATCCTGGTGTGCCTAGCTGAGTAGATAGCATTCCATCCGCATATTTGTTAATTAAAGTAGAAAATCCGAAATCAGAAATCTTTAAATTGAAATTTTGATCAAAAAGTATATTTTCAGGTTTTATGTCTCTATGAGTAATTCCTTCATTATGAACAGCTTCTAGAGCTTCTATGAGCTGATGAAAATAAAATCTTGCGATTTCTTCACTAAATTTTCCTGTTCTATACAGAATGTCAAAAAGTTCACCATTTGGGCAGAGTTCCATAAGCATGTACATGACAATCTTTGCTTGCCCATTTCGATTAACATAGGTTCCGCTTTCGTTAACACATATTAAGTTCACTATGTGTGGATGAGCAACTCTATTGAGAATTTCCATTTCATTTTGAATGGTTTCTCTTAAATCGTCGTTTATGCTGCCATGGTAGGATTTCATAATTTTAGCTGCATAAATTTGGTGTGTAGTTGGGTCTTCAACTGCTTTGACGTGAGCTGTAGCCCCTTTTCCAAGAGAGTGTAAGACAATATATTGATCTAGTCTTTTTTGGTGTGACATTTATTATATAGGCAAGCACAAATGACCAATATGCCAATAAAATCTGATAAAATTAACCTTTTAATTTCATATATTTAATTAATATGGTGTTCTTTTAAAATTTTAATCTTGAATGATTAAATCTGAAAAAATTATATCAGATAGTGAATAATCCAATAGTTGCAAATTAATTTTATTTTACTTTAGCTCAAAGAGCTAAAAAGACTTATTTACATATATATATTAGGACTTAAAGAATTAATTTGAATTAAATATGAGTTTCAAAAATGAAAAATTTTTTATAATCCTGCAGAATTCATAAGCACGGAAACTTCTTATTTTTATTGCAGATTCTTGGCATATGATTTAAGAGCAATTATTTTTCTCTATGAATCCTTGTAATTTTGACAAAGAGTTAAATAAAATTATGCGTCAATGATTAAAATATTTTTGATCATTTTTTGCAGATAATTATAAAATACTAGACTAAAAATCTAGCATTTATAATTAAATTGTAACCTTGCAAGCAAATTTTGCAGCTAAAATGTATATTAGTATATATCGCATTTCAATAAAGTGATTGAACTATTAATTTATTGAAATATCGTAAGTAAATAGAACTTGCAAGAAAAATATAAGGATTGATTTGAGCTTTCCCAAATTAAAATTGAAATTACTCTTCTTTATATGTAATGAACTTTTTCAGACCTATAAATGGTGGGAATAGCTTAAAAATAATCATCATATTTAGATGTTGTTCTGATTTTTTATGAGTAATTTTTACTTTTAATTTTTATCGAAGTTACTATAAGTACAGCTTTAGTAATTAGATCTAAATCTATACATTTCTGGGATTGGAGGGAAAGTAAGCAAGAGATTTCTCTGCATATCGTCTAATATCATGAATATAACTGCTTCTTTACCTTTCTAATATTTGAGGGTAAAGCTAATAAATTTGAGATGGTAGTGATAAACAAGCTTCAATGCTGCCAATCATGCCTCGATTTAGTATTGCCTTATTATGAACATCATCTTTTGGTTTTTGAATATTTTTAGAATATTATAAAAAAATCTTGATGCTAATTATTTTGAGATATTAATGATTTCAATTTTTATAATAAAATTCTTTTTGATAAAATATATAAAATGGATTAAAAAAGAAAATCTCAAGTATTCAATTTTATATAGCAGGAAGATAAATCTTTTACACCTATGAATTCTGGCTTATCCTTAAATGAGATCAGGGTTTAAGATTTGCCAAATTTATTTTAGCTTGTAATTTATTTTAAGCACTTGTGAAAGATAGTGTTTTCAGGCTCTTAGTATAGCAATACATTATGAAACTAATATAAAAATTAAAAAGAAATAAAAGTAAAATAATATATTTGTAATAAATTAACTGCTGGGTTAAAATAATGGCAAATAAGTCATTTCAGTCATCAAATCAAATTCAAAATTATAATAATGAGTCTGATGCTGCTCAATCTGAACTTATGAAACGAAGATCTGGTCAAAAACGCCATATGACCTATATGTGAGAGTCATCAATTCCCGACAAATGAAAAGAGATTAAAGGTGAGAAATATTTTCACCATGTGACTTCTAGTACAAAATCAAAGGATACTTTGGAATTTTTAAGAAAAACAGAAAAATATATTGAAAAAATCAGTAAACCAAACCAAAGTAACCTTAGTAGCAATGCTACTACCCCAAAATTAAATAAAACGCCTAGCCCAATACCGGTTGCTAATAACTCAAATGATTTCAAAAGAGGAAAAGAGCTCCCTGAGTTAAGAAGGGCAAAAAATAAAAGTTTCAACCAGCTAGAACTTGTTGCACAAAGGTTGGTGGAGAATAAATCGATGCCAAAATTAAGAAAAAACCCATCATTTGATGCAAGAATGGGGATGACTTTCACAGACTCAAAACCTGAATTTTTATTTCAATATAAGACTCATGCAAATTTTCAAATAAAAATTAAAACAAAAATTGTGAATGAAAATCATAATTTTGTACAGCAACGAAAAAATTTAGCTAAAAAATTGCTTAATTTTAGCCAGTCTGTCAATTCGTCACCTAAATCACATTTATCAGGTATTGAATCCTATTTTCATAGCAACGCTTTTTCAAAGAAATCACCTTTATTAAAAAATAAGCTTAGATTATCATATGCATAAGTGTTGCTTCTGACCAGTCCATATTATCTTCCTTCAGCTTTATTTGCATTATTGTATTCCCTGACAGTAGTGCAATAACTCTTGTATTTCTTTGCAAAATTTCTTTATTTAAATCTTTTAAACTGCTTTCGTAATAGATATAAAGTGTTCCATCAGATTGTTGTATGTAGCCTCCACCTTGAAAAGTGCCTCTTATTACACCTTCAATCTTTTCCATGAGATTAATATTATTTTTATTTTAAAATATGAATTGCTTTCCTAATCGCCATGCCATTGATTATCTGCAGCATTCATTGACATTATTTTTAAAATTTTTGCAATTATTTCAGAAGCTACTGCAGACGACTCAGTTTCGTATAATTTGCGCTTCTGTTCGTTATCTTCTATGTACTCAATATGAAAACAGGCTAAATTTGAATGGTCTTGATCAATTCGTTGGATACTACTTATTGGGATTTCCGGGTGATGAGTAACTGATTTATATAACCCTTGGAATTTCATAAAAAGCACATTTTTTGCTGATGATGTCAGTGCATGCTGCTTTATTGCTTGTTTAGCCTGAGATTCTGTCATGTTATATAATCTTAATTGATCAATCCCTAGAATTCGTTTTTGTTTTCTGCCCCACTTGTTTACTTTGATTACTATGTATTCTTTGTAAGCACAGGCTTGAGATTTTGACATATTAAACATAGAAGGCTTGAAATGTTCATGGTCTTCTTCATGCTCTTTAGCTGGTTCATTATGGATCTTCTTTGCTGGTTCGCGCATTATTGGTGAGTCTTTATAATTTTTTTTGCAAAGCCACAGTTCATTGGTCCTTAAAGTGCTGACAGTAAAATTCATGTCAACAATACATTCTTCTTTTCTGATAGAAAATTCTATTGGAATGCTAATTTTGAACTCGTACTCATCTGGGTTGTGATAGCCTCTTTCTGGGAATTTTCTTTCTAGAGTTTGAAGGATGTTTTTAAGAGTGACATTTGGGCTCACATAAACTGGAACACAAAATCCTTCGTAATTTATTTTTAGAGAAACTCCAGAAATATTTTTAGTTGAAAGTAAAATAGTAGAGCGCCTTAGTTTACTTTTGAACCCTGGAATATTGCAAAAAATCAAATTAGAGTTCGAGCAGTCAGAAACCTTTGAAGATCTATCCAGCATAAGTGATATTTCGTTTGAAACATTTTCCCCACTTATAACCCATATCCCATACGCTTCAGGAATCGATCCACTTGGCAATGGAATTTCTCTCGTTATATCCTGCTTATAAGCCGCTAAAATTTTGCCAATAAGCTGCTCAATTGTGTTTGTCCTCGGAAGAGAAATTTCAATATAATCATAAAGCGAAAATAAATAAACCTTTAGCATGACAAGCTCATTGCATTCATAATTTAAAGCAATATTGCTTTTTCCTACCATTTCGAAAGTTTTTACAATTTCTTCATGGTTTTGATAATGGTTACTTTCTTCCTTGGATTCTGTAAAATTTGTAATTGGAGATTCAGGCTCATTAAAATTGCCGTCTGAGTAAGTATCGCCTTGAGTACTTTGAGAGCTGGTAGCAAAGCAGTTTAAAGGGGACTGTCCTAAGATTTCTGTTTCTAATTGTGAGTAGTGGATCATTTTTTCAGTGCAGTCAGAGAAACGATCGCTTCTGCAGGTTTGGATATTTGGGCGACTGTGCGATTTGGGGCCTTTGAGCATTTGCAAAAGCTCAAAAGTCTCAGAAAACTCCATATTAAATAAACTATTGGATGTCGAGGCTAAAATGAATTGAAATATAAATTCACCTTATTGATTTTGAGAATTTTAAATCATAAATTTATTATACTTGCTTATTTTTTTAACCCCATTTACTTGTTTGCTAAGACCAAAAATAAACCTTTCACCTTAAATAATGCATGTGTAAAATTTCTTATTTATCCATTTAAATTCTTATATTTCTTCTTATAAATAAAAGATGATATCAAAACCTCTTTGTTTCTTTCTCCTCATCTGCTTCATTTCAGCCTCATCTGACTTCCAAAGCAAATTTTTCAGCCCAAAGCCAGCTGAAAATGTCTGTGAAGACCCATCTTCCTTGGAATGTAAACTTTCTTTTCTATCATCTCTCACAGCATTTTTAACAAAAAGTAATTTCTTCACCATTCCTAAAGATCAGCAAGGACAGCCACTTACAGGATATTACAGTGTTTTTATGTCTGGAGTGATTACAGGCCTTCAAAAGAATCCTTCAACTCCTTCAACTTGTGTGACATCAATATCAAGCACTACAACAGCATATAGCACCTTTATAGGAAGTTTCAGCATTTTACCAACAGAAATATTTGACAGTCTTTACAACTTTAGCGACTTTGTGAATAAATTTACTGCAAGCTATGATACTTGTGCAATTCAAACGCTTACTAATACCATTTTGAGTTTAGGCACTGAAAAAGGTTTTGCTCAGCTGTTAGTTCATTATGGAGTTAATTTTACAAATGTTAATGCAGCGCTTGAAGATTATTTTGTAAATCTTGAATCTGGAAACGTAACAAAGCAAGGGCAAGATGTTGGAAAGTTGATAACCTATTTGTTCGCATGGAGCATTTAAATAACTAGAAATTGAAAATTTAGCTTTAAAATTTTACGTTTTTGATAAACTTTTAAAATAATTAATTGGCCAGCATGCATATAATACTAATAAAACAATTCCTTATGCTTATCTAACTCAATATGAGACTCATTATAAATCTTATAAAAATTAATTCGTTTTATGTATTATTAATACAATATGCTTTGCAATTTAATCCAAGGTAAAGAGAAATAAATAAATCCATAAAGAAAATATTATTAAAAATCTTAATTTTCTTTATTTTATAATAAAATATCAAGAATTATTTAGTCAATTAATAGAAGAAATGATAAACATGGATAAGAAATTTCTTATCATTATCAGTATGTCATTAATTTGCTCATTTGGACAACCTATATATGCTATAAATTGTGGTGGCGAAGAATATATAGACAGTTCAGGTGTATTCTGAAATAAAGACCAAGGCTATAAAGGAGGACTTTCTATACACCCTGGTAGAAATAAGATCATAAAATACACAAAAGATCCTACAATTTATAAAACTGAAAGACACTCATCAGATAATTTCAGCTATAATATCCCTCTTCCAGCACCAGGGAGTTATGTATTAATTCTTAAGTTTGCAGAATTCTTAGCTTCTACTGCTAATAAAACATTCAGTATTGGAATCGGCGAAAATATTGTGATTAATTCCCTTGAAATTTATGAAAATGTCAAAGACTCGGCTGCTTATGATGCTTTTATTCCTCTTGCTGTCACAGAAGATTCTGTTATCTGAAACAATAATCCTTTGGTTAATGCTATTGAAAATGAAAAAATAATAGTAAATTTTATAAAAACCAAATCGAATCCTAAAGTCTCTGGAATAATACTATTTAAAGGCAACTTAGAGAATACCAATTATTATGAGCAAGAAAAAAGAATAAAACATTACAAGAAACTATTTCAGCATAAGCAAGAAATTGATGAAAAATTTATTCAAAATCAACTGGGAAAAGAGAAAAAAATTTACAATTGAGAAACTTTTGATGGAGTTTATTTGATAAAAACTTATCCCATAACTCTATTTTTAGCCAGTGTTTTGTTTTACATAATCTTTCAGAAATTTATGCCAAAAGCCAAATGGTAATAATTTAACTTTTATATCAATATAAAACAATATATCTTATTCTGTTCATATATTTATTTTGATGCTCAAAATAAGTCAAATCATTTACTCTACTTTTTTCTTTTAGAAAGAATAAGGAATATTGGATTTCACAAAGGGATTTTCCAGATTTTTCATAAGTCCACATGTACTCCATTATAATTTTATATCAAAATGGTATTTCTTATTTAGTCTGCACTATTCAACTTCCAAAGTTTGATGATTGTGATTTTCTTGACAATATGCTTATGCTCTTACGTACGACAATTCAGACCATCAATGATAGACTCACAAAAGGAAGGATTTGGAGGGATCTTTAGAAGAGCTGCTGTAGTAGGTGATCGGTTAAGCCCTTGGGTTGCTTTTGGCTGCATAGCTTGTGCATTTTCAACGCTATTTCTACGATAACTAACAAATTAGACTTTGTGAAGTTTTCTTCTTTCTTATTTATATTTTTACATTTCTCATTAGTAAAGTATATTTTTCTCTATATGCAGTATTTTCTAATCTTATTATAAACTTTATCCTGTCTATAGTTAATGCAAGCTTGCAACTAATTATTAGCCTTGATTATTTATTTTCTTAACTAATTAATTAATTATCTATGATTGATGTAGTGAAGAAGCAAATTTTCGCTTGGGTGACCTTCAAAGGTTTCTGATGCAATGGCTTGTTTAACTTTCGTTGCGAGTGTTTTTCCTAGCTCAACTCCAAATTGGTCAAATGAGTTAAGATCCCACAAAAACCCTTCAACTGCGACGCGGTGTTCATAAAGAGCTAAAAGCTGGCCACATGCGCTTACAGTGAGTGCAGGGAATAATAAGCTAAAGCTTGGTCTATCGCCTTTAAACATCTTATGAGGAATTAAGGCATCAGGGCAGTTTTCCTTTCTTAACTCTTCAGTTGTTTTGCCTAAAGCAAGTGCATCAGGCTGTGCAAAGAAATTTGACATTAATTCATTATGAGCTTCGCTATCTGAGCTATGTGATTGGCAAAATCCTATGAATTCTGATTGAACAATTCTACCTTGATGCATGAGCTGATAAAATGAGTGCTGCCCATTAGTCCCTGGCTCTCCAAATACAATTGGTCCAGATACTTCTACAGGAGTTCCATCCTTTTTGCATTGTTTTCCATTGCTTTCCATATCCAACTGCTGAATATGAGCTGCAAATCTAACTAAAGCTTGAGAATAAGGCAAAACAGCTCTTGACGCATATTCCAAAAATTGTGTGTTCCACCAGCCAAGAAGTCCCATTAACAGAGGAATATTTTCTTTCCATTGGTTTAAGTTTGCTTTTTCAAGGAAAAGTCTGTCAATTGAATTAGCACCTTGTAAGAAAAGATCAATTTGAGCACCATAATGAAGGTAAAGAGGAACTAGACCAACAGCAGAGGTAACTGAATATCTTCCGCCTACCCAATCCCAAAATCCAAAAACTCTTTCATCTTGAATACCAAATTCTTTAGTTTTTTGGAGGTTAGAAGAAACTGCACAGACATGATGCTCAATTACTTTTTCTGAAGGATGGCTAGTTATATGAGATGTAAGCCATGCTGTAGCTTTTCTTGCATTCATCATTGTTTCAGCAGTTGTAAAAGTTTTAGAAATAATGACCACTAAGGTTTCTTCTGGGTCTAACTCATGAGTAGCTCTTAAGAAATCAACGGGGTCTACATTGGCTAAGAAGCGGAGATTTCTACCTATAGATTCCCTCATGCAGTTCGGCTCTGTTTTTAAGGCTTCTGCTACAAATTCTGGACCTAGGTAGCTTCCACCAATCCCAATGCAGAGAATATTAAACAAAGGCTTGCCGGTTACTCCTAGAATTTCTCCGTTTCTTACCTTGTTAGCGAACTCCTTGATTCTTTCTCTGATTTGGAGAACTTCAGGGAATTGAGGATGCTGGGATTCTTGAGCTCTTAATAAGACGTGGAGGACTGCTCTATTTTCTGTTGTATTGATATGCTGACCTTCATACATAGCTCTGATTTTATCGAAGAGTCCAGTAGATATGGCATATTCGCCTAATAAATCAAGGGTTGTTTGACATACTTTGCTATGAGAATAATCGAAAAGGATATTTTCGAAATTTGCAGTGCAGACTTGATTTCTTTCACGTTGAGAGAGAAGATCTCTAAGGTGAATTTGCTTAATTTGGTTAGCTTGATTTTGAAGTCTGGCCAGAATTTCCATATCTATGGATCAATGATTATTAAAAGACATTTTTGATAGAAAATTATGGAGTAAATAATTTATTACAAGATATAGATTTTCTTAATGCTAGAAAACTGCAATATTATAAAAATCGAAGATTGGCGTGTATTTGATTTTTTACAAATAAAAATGATTAAGATAAAATTCGAACTTATTTATTTAGGCTGAAAATATGTCAAAATTAAATCTAGAAAATCTAAATTTTTGAAAATCTTGCAGAATCACTTATTTGATAATATTATTTTTAAATTAAAAATTCTTTATCTTTATAACTTGTAGCTTGAATTTTTAAATTCAAAAATTGCATATTTTCTATAGCTAATACTCTCATGCTTATGTTAGAAAATAATTTTATTCAAATTATATATCTTATTTTACTTTTATGTTTTGTTATATGTCTCTTTTAATGTAATACATGAGTCTTATTTCATATTAGTTGTCTATTTAATAATCTCATGATCCATTAAATTCTCCCAATCAACTTTCATAATAATTTAACGATAAAATGGAAATTGATCGTCCAGAGGACCAAAACTCTGAAACAAAGAAAAATTCCTATCTCTTCCAGATATTCTTTATCTTTCTAGAAGTGACCATTGTAATTCTATATGGCATCTTTGTCGAATTTCGTTACGACCCAGTCGATCCTAGCCTCCCTTGGAATGAAGAGCCACAGACTGCTTTTGTTACAGGTTATCCAGTAATGCAAGATGTGTCAGTTATGATGTTTATTGGCTTTGGATTTCTAATGACTTTTCTTAGGACTCACAGCTGGTCAGCTGTTGGCTTTAACTTTATCCTAACTGTCGTAGTCTTCCAAATGTATATCCTTTACAATGGGTTTTGGATCAGATGTGTAAGCGGCGATAACTGGGACTTTAAAATTCAAGTAGATATCACAACGATGGTGACCGCTTTATATTGCTGTGCAGCCATATTAATCAGCTTAGGAGGAGTTTTGGGCAAGCTAAATTTGTTTCAGCTTCTGGTTATGGCATTTATCGAAGCATGCTTTTACGCATTAAATGAAGCTATTTGCTTTGATAAAATCCACCTACAAGACATTGGTGGGAGTATAACAATCCATACATTTGGAGCTTACTTTGGCTTGTCAGTGACAATGATGATTTCGCCAAAACAAACTAAAGGACATCCAAAAAATAGCTCAAATTATAACTCAAATTTATTTGCAATGATTGGGACTCTGTTTTTATGGATGTATTGGCCTAGCTTCAATTGTTTCCCAGCTTTAAACCCTGAAGATAGAATCCGATCTGTTATAAATACTCTTTTAGCATTGACTGGATCTACAACTGCAGTATTTATTACTTCTTCTTTATTCAAGAAAGGAAAATTAAGCATGGAAGATGTCTTAAATGCAACTTTAGCTGGAGGAGTCTGCGTAGGGACTAGCGCAGATCAAATTGTATATCCTTTTGCAGCTTTGTTTGTAGGATATTGGGCAGGATTTATGTCTTGTGTTGGGTTTGAAGTACTTTCTCCTTTACTTCAGAGAAAAATTGGACTTTATGACACATGTGGAATTAATAACCTCCATGGAATGCCAGGGATTTTTGGGGGCATTTTTTCAGCAATATTTATAGGTGCTTTAACTGAAGACACATTAGGGTATAGAGTTGAGGATAGATTTGATGGCAGAACTGCTTCAGAACAAGGAGGACTTCAAATTGCAAGTTTAGGAATTACTTTAGGGATAGCAATTACTACTGGCATAATTACTGGTCTTATTCTAAAGCTTCCATGCTTTAACGGACCTAATGACTTGTTTGAAGATCAAGTTTTCTGGGAAATGGACGAGCATCAAGTCCCTAACGGCTATCTTCCAACTATGACTCGCGAGTTGATAACTGAAGGATTAGAGTCTCCTCGCAAGCACAGACATGATAAAGAACTTAAAGATATCGAATAAATTTTCAGGTAAAGGTAATCCATTGCATAAAATGGTTTTTATTAACAAATTATTAAAAAACAAATTTAACTATTCTCCCTTATTTGTTTGGCTTTTGATGGCATCAGCTTGTCTTTGATGAATTTCCCTAAATAAAGCGGAAGCCAAGAAATTGTGGTAATTAATAAGACTTTCCAGAAGAAATCAGGGGTGAGAATGAACATCACGTCAAAATAATTCCTCAAGGCTAAAATTGATATAGCGTACATTGTAAATGCAGTGATTTCTGAAATTATGATTCCTTTAGTCCAGGTTTCGATCATAGTTGCAATGTTTAGCAATTCAGTCAAAATTAAAGCTGAAAAAGTGATTGCAACAATATTTATAAAACTATCATCAATAAATAGTAAAATTGCACACAAAATTATTACTGAGCCTTGATATATACTTTTTACTAGTATTAACAAAAATCTAGTGGAATTCAATGCACGGCCCATTTGGAGGGTTTGGTAAAG
Source organism: Blepharisma japonicum (assembly GCA_949751835.1). Taxonomy (NCBI): domain Eukaryota; phylum Ciliophora; class Heterotrichea; order Heterotrichida; family Blepharismidae; genus Blepharisma; species Blepharisma japonicum. The sequence continues at coordinate 631,582 of CATKHK010000003.1, read as the reverse complement.
TATAGGGAAATTTTTGATAGTTTTATATTCAATATCTTTGTCTAATACAATTGAAAATACAGGCATTGAGGTAAAAATAGTAGTATAGCCAAGCATTAAGTATCCATTATAGATTGGAATTGCAATATAATAAAAAATCATTGAAAACATAAACTGGATCACAGCAATTATAAGACCTCTATGGAATATGAAATTCGCCAATCGTGAAGTTCTTAAGTAGCTCATCCTCCCATGCCATATAATTAAAGTAGTTACATGCCTGAATTCGGTAATAGAATAATCTGCTGCCAAAGATGCTTGCTTTCCTTCTTTCCCTTCAATTCCAACCCCAACGTGAGCAGCTTGTATCATCCCTACATCATTTCCTCCATCTCCTATTGAGCAGACTCTATTTTTCGTATATTTTTTCAGAGCATCTACAACCTGGGTTTTTTGGGTTGGGCTTGCTCTGCAGCACACAACCCCTCCTAATTGGCTGGCTACTTGCACAAAAGTTTCTTCAAATGCTTCTAATGCAATATGAATAGAAATCCCATCAACAACCAGTACAGTTGTTTGGTTTCCAACTAGTCTTAGCTCATCTAATGTCTCTTTTAGTAGATTTCTATCACACATATTTACAATTTCATAAAATGTCTGGTCATGTTTTTTCAAGCCCGTTGAAATCGCAATACATTTGGCAGTCTCAAATTTATCACCAGTAAGCATCCATACTTTAATTCCTGCATTTTTTAATTTTGCAATACTTTTATCAACTTTGTCTTGCAATTTATCTTCGACGCCTGTGACACCTAAATACTCCATATCAACTTCAAGTGTATCTATAGCAGCTCTTATCATTATTTCTCTATTTACTAATGAAACTCTTGCAGTGTTGAATTTTTCAAGAAATGCTTCATACTCTTCTTTTGTCAAAATTTTTTGAGAAACCACCAAAGTCCTTAAGCCTTCTTGGGCTAAGTTTTCGCAGTCTTCAATCATTCGAGTCCTTGAAATCTGTGAGCCAATTTTTTCTTTTAAAACTTCTTCTGCACCTTTTAAGTAAAAAATAATATTATCTGTAACTTCATGGTAAAGTATAATTCCCATACGTTTGCTGCTTGATGTAAATGGGAACATCTGCAAAATTTTATACTCTTCAATTCCTGCTGGTGTATTAATTATCATCATTTCTTGGCTTCGATGATGCAATTCTACACCTATGCTTTTTGTGAAATTTACCAGAGCTATTTCATCGGGCGAGCTTGCTTGGTAAATTTGTTCATTATTTTCCATCACAGGAGTAACATTATGACATAAGGTTAGTGCTGTAATCATATCTCTAACCACCATATCTGTATCCCTTTTTCTTTTTTTCTTTTGATTAAAATCTCCAATGGGAGCAGGGCAATTCTGGTAATTTAAATTCATTAATTTTAATAAATCCTCCATGCTGTCTTTATCATCAATTGAAAATTTCTCGTATTCAAAGCTGAGGCGCTTTAAAATCATATCATTTTTGGTAAGAGTTCCTGTTTTATCTGTTAGTAAAATATGAATTCTGCCAAGTTCTTCAGGGATTGTGGAGTTTCTTGGCTTTGCGTTGCCAGTTAAAGGGTCCTTTGCGATGTGGTAGCTATAATAAATTTTGGCAAAATCAAGGTTAACTCTAAGAGAAATAGGAATGATAGTTGAGAGGAGTAATAAGAATCTAAAGAATGAGATAGGAGTATTGACATTAAATCCTGCTAGACATACAATTAAAAATGACATAGAAATCATGAGTATAAGTAAATACATCGCAAGCCTATTAAGTTCAATATCAGTAGCTCCAAGCTTATTTGAAGGCTCTCTGCCATTCATTACACTTCTAGTTTCTTTTCCTGTATAAATTACAAATCCAATACAGCTTCCTGATGCTAGAGAAGTGCTAGATCATACTGTATTTTCCAGACCTAGTCCTTCAGCGACGCTTTTTCCGCCTATTTCAAGTTCGACTTTTCCTTCAAACTCATATATATTTTTATGTGGAGCTTTAATAGTAACAACTCCTGACAAATTTAGCAGCTGCATTTCTGGTCTGACCCTTTGTGTGCATACCACAGCTTTTCTTAATTTCCAGTCAGTTTCTCCATCAAGCTGGTCAGTTTTGATAAAAACAGTTCCGCTTTCATCAGAAGTTTGCATTAAAATCATATCAGCTGGGATTCTTTCATGAGAATGAATTTCAATGAAATCTCCAACCTTGATTTCTTCTGATGGGATCCTTTTGGAGCCATTATGACTGAGGCATGTATACAATTGGTTATTCACTTCTCGGTCTCGCTGCCACCTAACTAGATCATCATAAGCCTCTTTAGACATCGTTATAAAAGTGACTAAGGCTAAAGGCGCGATATATGTAAAAAGAAACCCTACCTGTAAAGGAGGGTAGAATTGACTGAGAGCGATGACTAAAAAGAAAAGATTTAAAGGTTGTCCGAATTGGTAAAATAAGAAGAGCGGGAAAAAAGTAATAATGTTGTATTTTGTGTTTTTCACTGCATTTGATGGAGAGGTATAATTTATTGTACCTGAGAAGTTTATATATCTTTCTGGAGGCTCGACTTTTTTGAATAATTTTTTGAGCTATGTTACTGATACTCTTTGAAAATAGCTTGGGCGCTCTTGTGGGAGGAGAATTGGCTCATCTTGATTTGAAATTTGAATTCCAATTGAGCCTGTGCGACTATCTTCATTCTCCATTTTCATCATAAAGTTTTTTATCTTAGAAATTAGCTTAAACAGATTCTGTTTTATATTTCACTATTTGGAATTTAAACAAAATTTCATTTTTATTTTTATTGAAAATCATTTAGTCTATCATCAGGTTTTCCAACCCTTACCATTTCTTTTAAAATTTCAATTTTTTGATCTCTTGTAGCCAAATCTTTTAGATAATTCCCTAACAGATGACCTTCAACGTTTCTATCATGATAAATGTATTTATTTATATTTGTTTTTAGCCTTTGCATCTCAGTTTCTAGTAAAATCAGCTTTTGGCCTTTTTTGACTATTTCATTTTCTCTTTTCATCAATTCATCTTTCAAGGAATCTATTTTCCAAAGAGATTTTTCTAAATTATTTTCTCTTATACTAAGATCAAGGTCTGCTGAACGTCTTTCTTCCATTAGCTTCATCATTTTTGATTTAAAATGCTCCAATTGTAGCTTAAGTTCTTCTTCTCTTAAAGAAAATTTTTCTTTTTGTGTAATGAAGTCATCAATTTTTTCCTTTTGAATCTTTATTTTATTTTCAAACATTTTTATCTCTAAATCTTTTCCTAGAAGCTTTTCTTTTATTTCATGGTTTGTATTTTTTAACTTTTCGAATAAGCTGACATTAGAATCAATAATTGTTTTTAATTTATATATTTCTTCCTTGTGCAAATCTTTTAAGTTTGAAATTGAATCAGTTAAGCGAATTATTTCTTGCTTAGAATTGTCATATTTTACATGGTATTTTTCTTTTATGAGAATTTCTCTTTTGATATTTGCATTTAGATCAGTTAATTGTGATCTTATAGACTTATCAGATCCTATAGCATTAATTTCAGTATAATTAATAATACTTGCGTTTAATTTTTCATAAATATCACTCACATTCTCTATTTGAATTTCAAGATATTTAATTGCTTCTGAGCTTTCTGAATTAAGATTTTTAAAGTTTCAGATCTTTTGTTCAATGTTTTCTTCAAGATTTTTAATTTGATTTGCTACTTCTATTAAAGCTTTAACACTTTCATTAAATCTTTCAATCTTTTTTTCTTTATCTGCAATATCTTCTATATAAATTTCCAAATTTTTTTTATATCCTTCAGCTAATTTTGATAATTTTTGCGATTCATGATAACTTTTATTGACTTTATCCAATTCCTCGTTTATACTTTGCATTTTTTGATTAAGCTCATTATTGGTTTGATTAGTTTGAGTAAGCATTCTTGATATAAAAGCGATGCTGCCTTTATTTTCATCGATAATATTTTCTTTTTCTTGCAAACTGATTTTTAGTTGCGAAATTTCTTGCAATGATAATTCCTTATCATATCTAAATAAATCTTTTTCTTCTTCTCATTTCTCACAAGCCCTTTTATATTTGGCTTCTAAAATTTCATAATTTTTTTCTTCGTTGTCTCTTTCTTCTTTTATCAATTCCAGCTCTTCTTCTAATAAAATAGTTCTTTGTTTCAATTTTTTTACTATAGTTTCTGTGTCATTTTCTTTGATTTTTACTCTTAAATCGAGTATCATGCTATTAAGCTTTTCAATTCTACGATCCTTGGCTGACAATTGTAGTTTAAATTCATCGTCAATTTCTTCATTTTTACTTTCTAGTAAAGTTATAGATTGATTAATAGGTTTAAGTTTTATGTTCCCTGAATCATATAAATCTGGTGATATATTCTCATACCTTCTTGAAGCTCTTAGCTCGCTCTTATAGTCTATAGATAAATTTCTACTATGAGAAGAATTTCTTATAGAAGTTAGCTCTAGCCTTGGACTTTTTGTTGACCCTCTTGCATTTATTTTCAATTTCAGTTGCTACTTAAATTTTACCATATTGCTAAATTTATTCATTATTTATCTATTTTACTTTTTTTGAAACTTCAATTTAAGGTTATGCTTTTCTTGATAGTTTAGATTTTATAAATTGAAATAATGCATAAATATAAATATCTTTACTAAATACAAAAAATCATTAATATTATTTATTTTTATTCCAATATAGGGTGCTAACTTATTTAATAAGATTTGAGCAATTTTGAATAGAGTTAAATGAATCAGTGTTTTTAAGTTTTTCCATTTATTATACCAATTATTTATTGTTTAATTTTTTTTGCTACTTGCTTTTAAAGAATTTGGGCAATCAGGAGCCCATGTAGCGATATCAATCATTTTGATTGGTTTAATTTCTTGTACGTTTCTCCCTATTGCTTCTCCTTTAAATGGAGAATTATTAGGATAAGGAGACGATACAATTTTTAATCCATATCGCTTTCCTTGGCTTGGACTTGAGGGTGGATTTTTCTCGCTGTTATTAAACTCAATAGTATTTAGAGTGATTTTTGCTTCTAATTTTTTATAATGTGTGCCTATTGGCATATAACTTACTCTTTTGAGCTTTTTAATAGATTTTTTCACTACTGGAGATAGATTAACAGATTGGAGAATTCTGTTAAAGCTCAAAACATTCTCTTCTTCTTTAACCACCGTTCGTTCAAATTTTACAGTTCCAAGTCCTTGCAATCTAGCAAGAAATTTAGGAAAAAATTGATTACCTGCAGAAAAACAGTCATCTAAGTTGATTTGTTTTGTTGTTGAATGAGGAGTGGCTGACATGTAAGATCTTGATGTTGCTGATAAGCGAGATTTTGTTGGGATTTGTTTAGAAAAGCTGTCCGTACGGACGGTGTTTTTTTCAGAGTCTAAAGTTTTTGATAGAAAATCATCTGTTAGAAGTATTCTTGCTGGGCTTTGAAATCGATAATTTTTTAAATTCTCCCTTATGCTCGTCATTTTTAGGGAAAATAATAAACTCGACTATTATTGTTTGAATGCTGTATGAATTCTATATTTCATTATTTGAATTTTAAAACATATAAAGTCTTATTATACCTATTTCTAACAAATTTCTTATAAAATAAAAACAAAAACTGTTAATTTATTTTAAAATTTAAACAATCATCTAAGAAGCTTGACAAATTATAAGTATTGGCAAATTAGCTCATTAATTAATAATATGGAATTTTTATTATATGTTTTCCTCTTTTGTTTATTAGCTACCTAAAACTATCTAATTCTCTATATGTTCTATTCATCTTATAAGCCATTTTCTGTGTTTATAATAGAGTGGCTAAAAGATGAAGTTTAACATCTCTTTCCCCGAAACAGGTCAACAAAAATGCATCGATATCGACGATGAGCGCAAAGTAAGACTCTTTTACGATCGCAGAATGGGGCAAGAAATTGATGGAGAAGCCTTAGGAGAAGAGTTTAAAGGCTACATCTTCCGTATCTCTGGAGGCAATGACAAACAAGGATTTTCAATGAAGCAAGGAGTCCTTGAAAACAAAAGAGTCCGCTTATTGCTTTCAGCTGGACACAGTAACTACCGCCCTCGCAAAAAAGGTGAAAGGAAGCGTAAATCAGTCAGAGGCTGCATTGTTGGCCACGATATCGCTGTTCTTCATCTTGTTGTCACCAAAAAGGGTCCTGGTGAGCTCCCTGGTATCACCGATAGCCCTATTCCAAGAAGACTTGGTCCTAAAAGAGCTTCAAGAATCAGAAAATTATTCGCCTTAGACAAAGGAGTAGACAGGAAATCTGTGAAAGCTGAAGAAAGAGACGATGTGAGAAAATATGTCGTCAAGAGAGAAATCAAAAGAGAAGGTAAAAAGCCTTACTTTAAAGCTCCAAAGATACAAAGACTTATTACTGCTGAGAGATTAAGAAGAAAAACTAAGGAAAAAGCTCAGAAGAAGGAAAGATGGCAGAGAGCTAAAGAAGCTGCAAAGAAATATAATGTTCTGTTGAATAATGTATTACATGAGAGGCATGTGGCTGAAGCTCAGGCTCACACCCAAAAGGTGGAAGAAAAGAAAGCTTAAATAACAACAGATTTCTTAAGATATGTATATAAGCTAAGATAAATAGAATTATTCTGATTGATTTAAGGATTTTCATGCTAAAAATTTTAATTTTTATATGCATATATAAATTAATAAATTAGTACTAAAATAATTTAAGCACATATTCAAGCTATCAGCATTTAATTCTTAAGAAAATCATAGTTTTCTATTTATCAATTCCAAAAACTATAATAAAATGTCTGACGACAAAAAGAATGAAGAGAGCAAGCCCATCAAACCTTTGGATGAAGCTGACATCAGTCTCATGATGCGCTATGGCTCCGGACCATATGCCAAAGTAATTCAGACTATCGAAGGCGACATCACTACGAAGCTTAAAGAAATCGCAGCTACCACAGGTGTCAAAGAATCTGACACTGGCCTTTCCCAGCCTTCTTATTGGGATCTAGAAGGTGACAAAATGATGATGCAGATGGAGCAGCCTCTTCAAGTCGCAAGATGCACAAAAATCATCAATCCAGGGACAAATGAAGCCAAATACATGATTTCTATCAAGCAGCTTGCCAAATTCGTTGTAGGACTCGGTGAAAAAGTAGCTGCAACTGATATAGAAGAAGGCATGCGTGTTGGCGTTGACCGAACCAAATATTTCATTCAAATCCCTCTTCCTCCAAAAATCGATCCGACAGTCACTATGATGACTTTAGAAGAAAAACCTGACGTGACTTATAATGATCTTGGAGGCTGCAAAGAGCAAATTGAAAGGCTCAGAGAAGTCGTCGAAATGCCTTTGCTTCACCCTGAAAAATTCATCAACCTTGGCATTGACCCGCCAAAAGGAGTGCTCCTTTATGGCCCTCCAGGAACTGGGAAAACCCTTGCTGCGAGAGCAGTCGCCAATAGGACTGATGCATGCTTTATAAGAGTTATTGGAAGCGAACTTGTGCAAAGATATGTAGGAGAGGGTGCAAGAATGGTCAGAGAAATTTTCCAAATGGCAAAAAGCAAGAAAGCCTGCATTGTTTTTATTGATGAAGTTGACGCTGTAGGTGGGGCTAGATTTGATGATGGACATGGAGGGGATAGTGAAGTCCAAAGAACTATGCTTGAAATTGTCAATCAATTAGACGGATTTGATAATAGAGGAAATGTCAAAGTTCTTATGGCTACTAATAGACCTGACACACTTGACCCTGCACTGCTAAGACCTGGTAGATTGGATAGAAAAATAGAATTTGGGCTGCCTGATTTGGAAGGAAGAGCCCAGATTTTCAAAATTAATGCGAAGATTATGAATATGGACAAAGGTATCAGATTTGAATTACTGTCAAGACTGTGTCCTAATACAACAGGAGCTGATATTAGATCTGTGTGCACTGAAGCAGGCATGTTTGCAATCAGACAGAGAAGAAAGAGTATTTCAGAAAAAGATTTGCTGGATGCCATCGAAAAAGTGATTAAGGGATATGCGAAGTTCTCAGCAACAAATAAGTATATGGTTTATAACTAACCCTTGATTAAATCTAGATACCTTTTAAGTTTTAACTTAATATTCCTTGACTTTCAAACCATTTGACTATCTTTTTGTTATCTAATCCTTTCAATGCTTCTATGTCGAAAAGCTTCACCCTTCCTTCTCTTTGTTCTATACAGTCCTTTACAAACATAAAATCCCCTCTCAGCATTTCATTATCATACGTCATTATATATGAATTTTTTGGCCACAGGCACAAGTTTTTCTCCTTGATAAACAATGGAGACATAATATCTTCAAATTTCTCAAACCTTTCTGCCTTAATCCCAACACTGGCAAAGGCATCCACAACTGGGTTTAGCCATTCCGCTTTTACCCCATAAATTGCTTGCCAGTTAATTTTGTCTTGAGAAATTCTAAAATTTTGCTCTAAAAATGTTGGGTTCGAATTTCTAAAGTGATAATGGAGGAAAAATTGTTTGATTCCTTTTTTACCATACTGATATAAGTTATCATGGGCATATGAAATGACTTTGCTTATATCATTTTCTGAAGCTTTGGACTTCACTAATGCCCACAGTAAATTGTAGTATCAATAATTTGAGTATTTTCTGGAGCTGAAATCGTATTTATCTACAAAAATTTTCATTAGCTTTTTGTTCCATTCTTCGTTCTCATAGTTTACATCGCTAATGGAAGTTAAAATCTCTGAACAAGAACTTAGATAATCGTCGACATTTTGCAGAATGTCATTGCAGATGACTTCATAAACATCTTTTACCCTCAACCCTTTTTTCCCAAAAGATGTTATAATATGGGCTTTGTTTAAAGGGGTCAGGTCATAGTAACTTTTTCCTAGCTCAGACAATAAGGCTTTGTAGAGATTTGGGCTTTTATTGTTATGTTTTGCAAAGCCCCAAAAAGCTTTAGTTAATAACTCTGAATCACATTTATGTATATGCTTAGCCACATAATCAGCAATTGCATTTACAATATAACTACTAAAATCATAATGGGGGTGCAAAACTTTATAAAACAACCCAGCTGTCAAATCTATGGCTGAGCGCATATGTCTTGATGATAAATCTAGAATTTTTTCTTCAAGTTTAAGCCTAAATGCTTCTTCTCTATTTCTATCACCTAATTCCGTCAAATTGTAAGCCAAGATTCTTGTTTTCAGCTCGTCAAAAGATATATTTTCAGGTACTGAAAAAAATTGATTTAAAACTTTTTCTTTGTCTTCTTCTGTAAAATTGTCTTTCCTGAGTGTTAAATTAACAAGAATGATTAATGATGAATAGTCTTTTTGCTCTTTGATGAAATATCTATGCAGCTTCAATGCAAGAGTGATTGGGAGTTTTTGGGATAGAGTTATCAATTCGATCATTTTGCGGATTTTTTTTGATTTTAATTCATGTAGATCTGTTTCTTCATTTATTATTAGTCCCCACATCTTATACATTCTACTATACTGATTGGGATACACACATTTTGTTAATTCGTTGAAAAACTTATCATAGTATTTGTCAAATAAAGGAGATAAAAAGAATTTTTCTTCGATATTAGCAGTAGCCTGTGAATAATCAACCCAATCTATATAATCATAAGATCCTGACAAATATTTCATACCATATACTAGTATTCTATCATCTATTCTATCTTTTAGTTCTTTAAATAGCATAAGCACTGATTTTGCAGTGAAAACTGGATAATCTGTGGCTAAGACTTTTTCTATGTCAGAAAGAGACATTCTAGATGCAAGGGGCCCTAAGAGCTCTTTAGGCAATTCTGATTTAGAGTCTTCAAGTACTAATAAGTGTTTTAATATTAATGGATCACTTAGTGGGTCTTTAATTGCATTTAAAGTCCTTACAATTCTTTCTATTTCTGAAACCAGATTTAATTTCGTTTTTTTAGATAAATCTGCTTGTAGATAAGCGTCTAAAACTTCATAAGAATTGTTTCCGCTTACATAGTGAAGTCTAATTAAAAGTTACTCTGATTTTAAGCTCTTAAAGCAGTCAAAGCAGCCAGGTTTAAAATCATACCCATCAATCTGCAAAATAACATCAATAATAGAAAACTTATCAACCCAGCTTAACTTGGATATCGCCTTTATTGCTTCCTTTGTATCCTAAATTATTTTTACAGCAATAAAGCCATCTGTGTATTCTCCTATTCCTAAATTTTCAAATAGCCTAATGCACTCAAATGTCCAAATCCCAATAAATTGTGAATTTTTTATGAAATTTAATAAGCTTAATGATAAATCTTTGGGCAACACTTTTTCGATTTTCATAATGTCATTTACCAATGGCTTATATTGAGATAAATGCAACGCCCTAGAATCAAGCTTGAGCTTTATATCATTTAATAGAGCATTTTTTAAGGATGGAACAACTGGGTATTCTTTTTGTTTACTGATTTCAGCTATTAATGAAATAAGCTTAAATGTCTGCTCGGATTTTATAGTATAAGGAGGATTTTGCAATATTTCTTCTAATTTTGATATAAAAGATGAATAAATATTTTGATCTAAATCAGCCTGTAAAGTATAATATTCTAGAATTTTCAAAATTAGTGAAAAGTCGAAGGTGTTTATTTTTGGCAAGAGGGAAGATAAAGCTTTATCAGTGATTTGACAAATTTTTTTGTGATAAATATTAGGCTGTGAGTATAAGGTGCTTAATTTTAAAAAAATTTCTTGAGGATTCATATTCTCATAATTCATATCATCAAAAAACTCAGTAAATTTATTCCAAAAATCATCATCAATCTCTTTATTTAAAGTCTTTGCCACTTTTACTATTTTCATAAAGTCTTCTAATGTTCCATCATTTCGAGAAGCAGCGCTGCTTTCTATTTCATATATATATTTATTGATTGATAATAGATTCTCTGCAAGCTCTCCTAGCTCCTTAGCAGTAAAGCCATTCTCATTTGCAATTCCCCTGATTTTAGTAGCTAGCCATTTCTCATTTGTTAGCGAGAACTCTTTTTCTGTAAGCTTATCATAAGTTTTTAAGAAATTTGAATAGCTCATAATACTGTCTTTGTCAAGATTCATGATATCTTTAGATATTCTGTATTGAATTTCATGATATTTTGGCTCAGCTAATACTCTCCTACTTAAATTATGTTTTCTAATCCTATCTGAAAGTTCTTTCAATCCGAAAACCAAATCTGCAGAAGTTGCCTCAGGGCTGGTAATTGTATTGAGAAGCGCTGAAGTGGTAGAAGCCTCAAGGATGCGGTCTCTCAAAGGCTTTTGAGCAATGTCTGAAAATTTCCTAAAGAGCCTAAACATAATTTATAAATGAAATTACTTAATCTCTTGCTGTACTTTGGTCGCTAAGAGCAATATATTGGCTCACCGCCGAGTTCACCTGCATTTTCATTTCGTAGTTAAGTTCTCTCTTAATCCATCTTCTATAGAAGAATAATATAACTCCAAGTACCACAGCTGAAAAAATAATAATCATCACTAATGTTGACACTCCAATGCCTGTTTGTGTTGGTGTTGGGTCATCTTCTCTATTAAGCCTAAAATCTATGCATACTTTTGGCTCCTCTTTGAATCCTGCACAAATAGCTGTCATCATTTCGGTAGCTTCTAAATCGCCTCTGAAAGTTTGATTATTGATATAAATAGTTGGATAGAAAAATATACCTGATTGGAGTAGGCTTTCTTTTTCCTTTCTTAATATTTTGTTATCATCAAGCTCTAAATTATGATTTGAGCCTTCGAAGCTTTTTTCCATACAGTTTTCTACATAATCTACATCTATTTTAGCTTCTTTCATAGCATCTACTGCGCAACTTTCTTTGAATTTGTTATTTGAGCAGGTCTCGTTGAAAGTTTTTACATAATTCCACCATATTTTTTGATTATGCTTTTCTTCAGCTAGCTGATAGATGCATAACTGTCGCAAATCCTCAAGAACAATTTCTCGACCAGTTCTAGGGCCATCATAATCAGGATCAGGGGCGCAATATCTCCCTCCACTAACACAGTCAGGGTGTCCTTCCATCCAATTTTTGACTTTGCATGTAGAGCAGTACCAAAGCACATAATGTGGGGTCAGAGTTACCATGTTTTCCTCAAACTTCTTTGCAAATGGGGCAAAGTCATGCAAGAAAGACCTGACTAAATTATTTTCACTGGACATCCAAATATCATATTCAACTGTGTTATCGGGATGAGGCATCTCAAAAGTAAACGTAAGAGCGACATTGTGGTTACGGTCATTTATTCCCATAGTTTCCATAACCTTGTTTCTAATTAATGCTCCGTCATCCTTTCCAATTAATATTGAAGGAATAAAGACATTTCCAGCAGTCCCATCATCAATCATCACAATCTTTGTGACGTCCTCAGAAGTGTGGTCAACTATAAGAACAGCTGAAGCTCCAATGTTTTGTGCATTTCTGATCTTAGTTACAAAACCACAGCCACCTCTTTCTAGTAGCAGAATTGGACTATTATATTGATCTGGATCTCCTTCCCAGGAGATAGGAGTTAAGGGACCACATCCTCTTTTTTCGTCTTCTTTGTTCGGAGCAAAAACTCTTCCTGTAATGACTGACCCATATGGTGGATTTCCAAAATTAGCAAGTGATGACGGGATTGGATTTTGCCCATACTTGCTCCGAAAATCTTTGCGGAGGTCTTCTGGACTGTAAACGAACACCTTCGAGGCAACTGCTGTGATCAAAACGCAAATGATCGCCAACATTTTATTTATGACTAGAAATTTATGATATAATAATGATTAGAAAAAACACTAGTAATTGTAACTAAATCTAGTGATATTCTTGCTTGGAGTTGAAAATATATAAATGAGGATAGCACATATAAGGAACATTATCAAGCCTTTTTGCCAAGTAAACCAGCCATCATCCTCTTCTATCTCTTCTTTTTTAGGATTTCTTTCAAATTCTTCCATAGTTTCTTGGATAGATTGGTATAAGAGCCGCTGATTGTATTTTCCATCTTTGAATGATTTTACGATTTCAAGCCTTTTCGCTCCTTCAAATGCATTATCAATTGAAATATCAGAAGTATCAAGCCCAGCAGCTTCTGCATGCTTTGCCATCAATATGCTTGGGCTGTTTAAAGAAAGGTTTGAAATCCAGTTCATTTTTGAGCAAACTTTTACAACTTCTCGATGTTCCTCTTCGACTTTTCCTAAAATATCAGATTCTCTATAATATATTAACATATTTTGGTATTTATTTTCAAGCTTTTTGATCACTGTATGTTCGAACTCATAGTCGGTATTTGGCCTGACTCCAGAATAGTCTTTAACGTTTTTGAAAAAATTTTTGTAAAATAGACACTCTTCTTGGTATTTATCTTGCAATATTTCATTAATTTTGTCAACAACGGCGCGATATTCAGAGTATTTTTCGACAGCTTTGGTAGCATCATCTAGTGCTAACTGTAAAGCAGCAATATCAGATTCTTTATTTGCTGCTCTACATATAGCTCTCATGCCGTTGTTTTTTAGATTTTTCGGACTCACTAAAATGGCTTCTTTTAAAACTTCTAAAGCTTCCTTAAAATTTCGCAATTTTATAAGTGTGGCAGCCAAGTTCAATAAAACTTGTGAAATCATTCCAATTCTTGCTTTTTCGTTTAATTCGTCCGTTTCTGGATTTTGAATTATTCTTAGCCCTTCATCATCTTCTTGGCTTTCAAGCTCAATCCAAGAAAATAGGCCTAAACAATGGTCATAGCACATAAATGCTTTGAAAAAATGGCCTTTGTGGAAATTCTTATTTCCAGACTCCCTGAGTTCATTTGCAATCATCACTTTATTAGTGAACTCAGTTTTTCGATGACGGGATATAAAGGTGTGATGGAATAAAGAGTTTTGAAGATAAAAGGGCAGATCATAAAAGCATGGGAACTTTTCAGGCTTGTAGCGGGCAAAGGAATCGACATAAGGGGAAATGTAAGGCTTAGAGTAATCTTGGGTGAATTGGAAACTGGTGGGGTCATCTGCTCTTTGGATTTTATTTACTGCGAAAGGAGATTTTATTGTGCCTTTTGATGAAGACTGCATGAAGAATGGGCATCCGTACATGCTGTATTTTTGTTATTATATTTGTTACAATTTCGAAGATGAACTATTAGATTTTTTTTTTGAAAATTGTTGCAAATTTTCTGACTGAAAATAAACGAATTCTTGTTTAATTGTCATTTATTTTGGAATGTAAGAAATTTATATTAAGTCTATGATAGGTTTAATTGTTTTGAAGCTTCTAGATATAAGAAATTTATCCATTTTTCAGACATTTAATAATCATTTAATGGCGAAGTAAGGAGAGTTCAGAAAAATACAATTAGCCGTCGTTGGATTTCAAAGCTCATTAGCCTTAAAAATCCAGCAGACATAAAGCAAATTGAAGAGATAGCAGTGGTGAACTTTTTCTATCACTCGTCCAGCTTCTCACAATCAAATCAGAAAAATAATTTTTGATATAAAACCAATAATTACAAGCATTGAATCAATAAACTTACTTTATTATCTTGATAAGCAAAATGATTTATAAATTCGATAATTTGCTGTCATAATTAGAAAGTTTTATAATAAAATAGCAAAATCATTGCTTTAAGGAGCTAAGGTTTAGCGTAAATGTCTAATCTAGAAAGCCAATTTGATGCTCAATTAATTAAAATGACTTTACATTTTGTATTTTTTCTAATTCAATATAGCCTTAAATTTTATTGATAAAAATTATGCAATTTAAGTAAGCTTAAAATAAAATATTTATTGATTTAAATCCATTGTACAATCCAAATAATCCACCTAATAAATCCAAATTTCTACTCCTGATGTAGAGACTGTTTCTTTTCAAAATCATTTATTTATAATTCCAATTTATTTGTTCTCTCAATACTTTGAATGCTATAACATCACAATTAAATTAGCTCATCGTCTATGCACAATCCAGTTAAATTCAATCCAGCACTTTTACTTAAAAAAATTCATATTATTTTATTGGATGTCAAGTTACGAAGGTGCAACTCCAGATCAAAGAAGATCGCTAGACTCTGATAGACCACTCATCATCAACGAGCTTTCTTTAAGCAAGATCGAAAACAAGCTCTCTGCCCAGCAAGGCAGCTCTACCTTAAATCTCGGCGATGCTTTTATTGGGGACGAAGGCTGTGGAATAGTTGCACAATTTTTGAAAGACAACTTAGGAGTTCACAGTGTAGAGCTTCGTGGCAACAATATCACTGGTGAAGGATTAAGAGTCATCGCCTCAGCTCTTAGAGGACAAACTTTTGTACGTAACTTATCACTTGAGTGGAACAATCTAGGAAACAATCTTAAGCCTTTAGCTGAAGCGCTTGCTTATAATGAGTCAGTTCAAACTTTAGATATACGAAATAACCGAATTGGTCCTGAAGGTGCTGGATATATTGCAGATTTGATAGAAACCAATAAGTCGCTTACAAAAATTGATTTAAGATGGAATGACATTGGAGCATCTGGAGCAAGATCACTTCTGTCAGCTTTAAGAAAGCCTCATACCATTCAAGCAGTTGAAGTGTCAGGGAATAAAATCCCAGAAGACCTTTTACAACAACTTGAACAAATTTTGAAAGGCGAGTCTCTCAATAAATCAAGGTATGGATCTCCACGTAGTATTTCGAAAAGCATGGAAAGGACAGCTTCAAGGGATTTTTCTGATGATATTCACCTGAAATTAGAAGCTCAAATTATGGCTACTGCAAGAAGTGAATCAAAAGTTAATGAATTGGAATTATTATTGGACCAAGAAGCTCGAAGAAGTAATGAAATGAGAAATGACCTACTAGGAGAGCTAGAAAACGAAAAAGCGAAACGAGCTATGGCTGAAGAAGCAGTCATGATTCAAAAAGAAGAATCATTTAAGCGTGAAATGGATGACAGAAGAGTCATACAAGACTTAGAAACCAAATTAAGTAGGGCTAACAACGAAAAAGGGATTTTAAATCAAGAACTAGAAAACCTCCAAGAACAGTTCCAAAAGCTTCAAAACTCTACTATGGAAAGATATAGATCATATGACGAAAAACTTTCCCAACAAGACAGACTTTACAAGCAGCTCGAAGAAACCAGCAGAAACTCTTTAGATAGAACTAAAAAAGAGCACCTCCAAGAGGTTTTTGAAATTAATAGAGATTTTACAAATAAGTTAGAAGATGCTGAAGAAAGCATTAGGAATTTGAGAACTGCAAGAGAAGCATTGGAAAATGAGAATAAAACCCTCAGAGGTCAAATCGCACAGCTTAAATCTAATCATCAAGAAGCATTAACGGAGCAGGATTTTAAGATCAGAGAAGAAGAAACCACAAAATTTAACACGACACTTAAAGGGCTGGAAACCAGGATGAGATCAATTGAGGAATCAAGAGAAAATTTGAATAAAAGAAACCAAGACTTGCAGAGAGAAATCATGCAAAATGATAAGCGCGCTTCTGAACAAACTATAGCTTTGGAAACCACAATTAATCAATTGAGAGAAGAAAGAGCTGAGCTGCAAAGGCAGCTTGCAAAAGCAAATGCCACTATTGAAAGTTTAAGAGGAGAAATTTATATGCTTAATACCAATTTAGATAGATCAAAAACCGAAAATGAAGAGCTCAACGAAACTCTGAATGAACGAAAAGAAGCTCATATGAAACAGCTAGAAACCTTGCTTCAAGAGCAAACTAATGATAGAAAGCAAAGTGAAAATACAAAAGAAAACTTAACTAGCCAAATTCATGATTTAGAGATGGACCTAATGAAGACTTCCAAAGATCGTGATAGAATTTTGAATGAATACAATTATCTTTCAGAAAATCTCAAACAAAAAACGGTGGCTCTTATACAAGAAACAGTTTTGGCTCACTTAAGAAAGCTGGAAGCTGAATCTTAACTTAATTATTTAACTTCAACTTAATAAGTTTATATCAAATACAATTTAAATAGTTCCTTCAATAAGAGAACTGCTTTCAAAAAAATTGGTGCTGTACTTTTCACGATATCTCCTCAGCGCATTTTTTACAGTATCTGTAAGACCATATACAAGCGCGTTTAAAATTCCATTCAATATAACAAAAATACCAGCAATTGCTGAAAGTCACAGCATTCCATCATCTTCCATGCCAATGAAATATGCAATTCTCAGCATGGAAACTGGAGTTTGGCAGATCACCAAAATAATTGGATAAAGCTTCAGCCTGATTAATAGCATCCTTTTCATTTTTTCTTCTTGTTTGGAATTATCCAGCACTATCACAATTTTTTTGGAAATCCTATAATACACCCATGAGTTGTAGCCCATGGTCAGCCATAGAGGCAAATAGTAGCATAGCAGCCTTCACATCTGCCCGTAAAACCATGGCTCAGTATATTGCTTAATATCATTACTGTCTCCAAGAGAGATTCAGCACCATCCTTGAGCTTTACCATAGCTTCCAGTAATGAAAGGGAGGCCTTCAAGAAGTGCAGGAATGCCAAAGGCAATAAAATAGTAATAAGGCTCATAGGACTCCAGATTTTCTTTTTCATATACAACTGATTTATTTAATGTATATGCAATGGCTGCAGTTCACAAAATGACAGATAACCCTGCGAAATTCATTAATAAGGCTTGAATGTAGCAGTAGTATTCGTTTATGAACCATGGGATTGCAAAAGCTGTGTTAAGTGTTACAGGACGCAAAGAGAAGATCCATTAAGGCTAGGTAAAAAATCAATCTAAAGGTGAATACACGAATCTCCTTAAGGAGGAGATATATAGTAACTATGAAGAGGCTTCCTATTATACTAAAAACACAGAAAGGTAAGGTGATATAATAAACAAGCACTTCCTCATCTAGATTGCTCATTCCCTTTAAAATTCTAATATATATTAAAGAAATGTGGAAATTTAGTGTCAAATTAATAATGCAAGCAAATTTATATTTTTTCCCCTCTAATTATACAAAAAAATATTAGCGATTAATTTCCAATCGGTGCTACACAAGGGCGTCGTTGCCTGTTTAAATTCTCTAAAAGTTTTAATTTTCTCAAGTCTCGTAATTTCATCCCATCCTCATCTCGATAAGAATTCAGCTGTGATGCTGGCCTTTCTTTTATAAATGAAGTAGATTTTAGCTCAGATTTGCTTCTGAAGCTAAAAATTATTTTCGAAGCCTCCTTTAAAGCTTTTCTCTTTTTAGTTATACTCAGCGTGCTTCTTTCAAATAAACTTTCTTTAGATAATAGATTCGGCATTCCCCGCTTTTTGGTTGATTTTGGTTTTGCTGATAAATCAACTGATTTTACTTCCCTTGAATGCTTGCAAGTTTTTAAGGGCTTTATACAATACTTCGAAGATGCTTTTACTATTGGGATGCTACCAAACAATTTGTCAAGATCTAACGTTTTTGTGCGTCGTTTTCTATATGTTGGTACACAAATTTGTTTTGGTGTCTTTGGAACAATTCTTTTGCTTTCTCATTTTATCGTATATTCTTGAGATTGGCATAAGGTTTGATCTTCGATATATTGCTGTATTATTGAATTATCAGGATATTCATTTTCTGAATCATAATCACTGTTGTGATCGACTTCAATTGTCTGTATTGCAATACTATTAGAAGTATTATTTATAGCATCTCTTGAGTAGTCTTGCTTTGGCTCGCTTTTTCTCTTGAAGTAAGCTTTAACTCAGTCTTCTTCTATTTTTTGGCAAGTTAGAATATTGCTGTGCTCAATATCCTTTTCGTGCTCTTCTTGTCAAATTTGTTCTTTTCTCATATGATACCTGTTTGATAGCTCATCTTCATCAATCTTTTTCTGAAAATATCTTCCTGAATTATGCTTGGAATTATTTCTTGAAAGCATTTTAACTCATATTTTTAAGCTAGATGGCAAAATATTGGGAAAAATATTTAAAATAAAAGCATAAGTTATATAGTTTTATTAATTCTTGTATATTTAATAAATATAAGATTAAACTTTAATTTAGGTAAAACCTATTTAAGGCTGCTACTGTAGCTATTAGAACTTATAGTGCCAATAAATGTATACACTGTATAAGATCTATATTTTTTATTGTAGCATTGAAATTCTTTCACCAATTTTGACTAAGTGATGTTGAATTAATAAATATGAAAGCTGCTCTAATCTTGTGCTTGCTCAGCATTTCACTTGCAAGATTATATGTTCCAGAAGAAAGCTCGAATCTCCTGAAATCTGCCCCAAAACCCCTTTCAGAAGAAGATGAAATATATGAAATTATTGAAGGAGTTTTACAAGGAATTGCATCGGAATCAGAAGTTAATGATATTCAAGATTGCCTTACAGATCTTCTTTCAATTAAAACCCATTTAACAAAAGCTATTAGTCTTTTTAAGAAGGCTTCAGTAGTTTCAGTACTTGAAGGTCTAAAAGAAATTAAAAAAGCTTTCTCATCACTTCCAAAAATTCTTTCAGATTGTGGTGAATCTTTAAGAGACTCTCCTAAAGCTTACCATATCCTCAATGTTTTCGAAAATCCTCTATCATTTGACTATGACGAAAACATTATGGTAGTCAATGGAGTTGATATTCACAAAGACATCTATGACGCCGTCCAAGCTTATGAGGCCAAAAAATGGAAATTGTTCGGGTTCTACATTGGTGCTTCTCTTATGAAGGTTCAAGGAACTGGAATAGTCGTTATAGCTTAAAAATTATTTCTAAATAATTACTTAATGTCCTCTGCGGTTTTTAAGAATTTCAAATCTTTTCTTCAGCTTGAAAAATGGGTTAAGCTTTTCCATAGCTCGTTTGCTTCTATAAGGATTTTGTTTTTTAGGATGGTGCTCCTCTTCCCCGAGTTTTATTGGTCTTAACACTGCTTGTACAGAATCTGACTTAGCAATAGCTGAAACATCAGCTTGGGTCATGGTCGGTCTTTGCAATGTGTAGCCTTTCTTTTCAACTCCAGGTGTTGAGTAAGTTCCAAAAATGTTATCAAGAAGCTTAAAAGCTGCTGCAGACCAGACTACAAATCTTCCTAAAGTCCCACCAGGTGCAAGCTTGAGGATATTTAATTCGTGCACTGAGACTGCATCTACACCAGGAATGTTCCTATAAGCTCTTCTTAAAGCACAGTTTTTGTCTTCATAAATAATCAAAGGTCCTTTCTTTAGAGTGTACCTTCTATTTCTGTGTTTTCCTTTTCCAGCTCTTAAATGGACGCTTTTTTCGACTCTTTCTAAATCGTCTCCAGCTCCATATTTTTGGAGGACGTCAAGGAGTTCTTTGGTTCTTTCAATTTTTTCAATTCCGTCTAAGACTAAAGGAACTTCATTTACATTGTCAATTTGGTGGCCTCTTGCCATAGCAAGGGATGGAACGCCGGTAGCTGCAATTGCGGAGGCGACTGCGTGGCGCTTTTGCTTGATGTTAACACGTCTGTGCCATCTTCTCCATATCTTGGTAGGGGCGAACATTCTGCCGGATCTACACATGTTACCGAAGGCACCTTGAGCTGCTCTGCCTGTTCCTGAGCCTGAAACTCTTGGAATTCTGGACACAGCGCGACCTGTACCCCAGGATTCGGCGGAATGTTGGTGGCCTGCCCAGAGGGAGACTGCGTATGGCTGGCGGTGGTTCTTATTGAGGTTATCGTGAACAAAACGAACAATATCTAGCCTGATTGGAGCAGTGAAAACAGCTGGAAGGGCGATGCTTTCTTTAACTTCGCCTGAGGTTTGGGCGTCGTATACTGTAATTACAGGTGTAGTAGCCATTTATTCTTTATGGTTTTAATATTAATTTATAGCGAAGTAGAGATGAGCTGAGAGATGAATAGGAAAGCTTCATTAATATTTCAAAATCGAAATATATCTTGTTTTTGGATAAATAAAATAGACTTAAATTGTCATCTTTAAAAATTTTTCTTGTAATTTTCTCAGTTATCATCAAGTTTTAATGTATATTCTTACTATATAATTAGCACTATGAATATTTAACTACAAACTTTTTTCCATAAATTTTAAAGCAATTCCTACAAATTAATTAAAGCCACAGAATATTATGATTAAGAAACTATAGAATTTTGAAAACTATTCATGTATATTTTTAATAGCAATGAACTTATTAATTTTTTTTCATTACTTTAATTAGTCAAATATAAATTATCTGAATGTGGAATATCGTAGGTGCCAACAAGCGCTGCACAGATCGAGAAATCTTAAGAGAGCATATGCTGCATCAAATAAAAATTAGAAATATTAGACCTCGCATAGACAATCTTCCTCCAAAAGCAATGCCTCATCTTCAAAGCCGAGCCAAGCAAGAAAGGATAAAAAATGACAGAGGAGCTGTGATTGACCAACAGAATAAGCTTCTTCTTCAAAAAATGCTAGAAATTGATATGAAGCCTTCAACATTAACTCCTCATTCACTACTCTCTAAAACCGCCCCTCAAAATCTATCATTGAATAAGAATTCAAGAGTTACAGAGCTTACCAAAATAACAGATGAAAACAAAAAAATACTTAGAAGATTGCAAAGTGCGAAATCTGTGTACTCAACAAAGAAATGAAATAGAGAGTTCAATTACAATCAATATTTGTCACTTAAGCTTTCAGAAAATGCTGGAAGAATTCCAAAGTCTACAAGCTTTGATCTTTTAAGCACAAATTCGCCTGCTACAGAGTATAATAGACCTACAACTGCAGGAACTTTTCAAAAGTTTGATTTTAATAAAGCAAGACCATTTACATCTGAAGGGAAATCAAGAAGCATAAAGCAAGGATTATAAGTGTAAGTAGAATTTAAAAAATCGATTAACTTAAACTCACTGGAAATATAAATTATTATTATAAAAATTTTCTGACCCTAGCATATATTTTTCTTATGAATCTGGCCAAAACACAGCAAGAAATCAAAAATAATTATTTTATTATTTTTATCAATTTTATTTTTAAAAAAATGTCATTATCTATGATACTAACCATTGGCCGTTTATTTATTAAAAATGGGGAATAAACCATCCTACAATGCTGACAAGCTAAAAACAAGTCTCCAAATGGCTGTCATCAGAATCGGTCTCATTAAAAACAAACGAATGGCCGCAAACTATAATTTAAAAGATGAAATAGCTTCCCTTCTCAGAAATGGTCAAGAAGAGATGGCTATGATCAAAGTGGAAGGTTTTATAAACACAGAAAATTATATCTCAGCTTTAGAAATCGTTTCTATGTTTTGTATTCAATGCAATGAAAGAATTAGACAAATTTCTGAATCCAAAGTCTGTCCTGCAGAATTAAGAACAGCAGTTGACACATTAATATGAAGTGCAGGCCGATCAGAATGTGAAGAAATGATAAAAATAAGAAAACAATTTGCAGGAAAATATGGCATTGAGTACTGTGAAAAAGCGAATATTGATGCAGATGGGATGGTAAACCATGCTGTTCTTAATAAATTAGTTTCTTGCATACCATCAGAAAATGAAAAAATGATGAAAATAATTGAAATTGCATCAGAAAAAAGAGTCGACTTTGTGCCTGGATCAGAAGTTAAGAAGGTAAAAATTATTTAGTATATGCAAACTATTGTAAATCCAATGAAATTTAATCCGCAAAATCTTGGAAATTTTGAAGCTTCTTGTCCGACAAGGATGAGCACAAAAGTTGTTGAAAATGAAGAAGAAAAAAACGCAACACCCAACCTCGGGGAAAACTTATATCCAAAAGCTACTATTGATAAAAGAGCTGAAGATGCAAATGGAGAGATTGAAAAACCCAAGAGCCAATATCCTGACCCTGATATTGAAGATTTGCATGAAGAAGAAACAAAAACTCCAAGCCCTACAAATTCTCCTAAGGATGATCCAAAAATAGAGTCTGGGCCGCGAAATGAGCTAGATGATATCGAAGAGCGCTTTAAAAAATTGAAATAGCTAAGTAAGTAATTTCACATAATTAAAGATAGATACCCAATATTTATCATAAAATTTCCGTAATATAAATGGAAGGAAGAGTGAAAGAGATTTCAAAACTGCTTGAATCTGCTATGAGACTTTCTTGCACCATCAAAAAAGGCTTCTTATTTAGCAAAACCTCAGCTTTAGTTAAGTATTGCACAGAAGAACCCTATCAGAGCCAAGGCAGAGATTTCTTTAAGCTATATGGCTTCAACTCACTTCTTCCTTTAACCCAGGCTAACTCTGAATACTATTCCCCCTCAAGGAATCATAAAATTTTGATCAGAGGTGAAAAAGAAGAGGAGCAATATTTTGAACTTTGGGACCAGCAAAGATTAAGACTTGTAAAAGAGCTCAAAAAAGTTCATTCAACAATTATAGAAAATCCTGTTTTCGGAGAAATTTCTTGGAGCAGTGATGAAAGGTATATTTCTTACATCGCCGAAGCTTCGAAGAAAAAATCTGCGTCGTTTTGGAGCGGAGAAGAAAATATTGGCAATTCAAATCTCTATAAAGAAAACTTCGGAGAAGGGCTTGTAAATGTTACTGATCCTAAGCTATTTATTTTTGACATACAAGAGAATTCAATATCAGAAATTCCTTTACCAGCAGACATATATCCAGCACAATCAAAATTTAGACCAAATTCATATGATTTAGTTATAGTTGGATTAAAAAAGACCCCATACAAAGTTGGACTGGCTGCAATGCTTAACAGAGAATCCAATTTATATCAAATTAATCTCACTACTAAAGAAGTAACTAAAATTGATACCCAAAATACTTTGCAAGGCATTGTTTTTCCTAGATTTAATCCAAGTGGCAATTTACTCGCATATTATGGAGTTCCAAAAGGAAAAAGATCTCATATGATGTGCTTGTCAATTAATTTGCTTGACTGGGAAAATAAAGTTCCACGCTGTCTTGTCGATGTGGTTGAAGACTATAATGATCACTATAATGGAATTTATGGTTTTCACGATTCACTTTCAACGCTAAGCTGACTTAATGATGAAAAATTAATATTTGAGACCCATCATAAAGGAAGCGATTGCATATTTACAGCTGATTTAAATGGAAACGTCAATGAATTCACTTATGATCTTCAAAAGCCATATCATTTATCCTTACTCGATGTGCAGCAAGACACTGCTTTAATTAGAGCTGCAAATGGCTTGAATTTTCACAGAATTATTATCGCCAATCACACTAATGGTACCTGGTCAAATACTTTGATTGACAATCTAACCCCAAGACCTACAACTCCAGAAGAAGAAAAAATAATTGAGGCCTTAAATAGTACCACTATGACTACAATCCAACATCAAAATACAGAAATGTCAAGCTTTTTATATCATACTTCACCAGGTAACCCATTATTTATAATCCCCCATGGTGGTCCACATTCTTCAGGGGTTGTAGATTTTACATGGTCATTAGGTGTAAGATTGGCTTTGGGCTATAATGTTTTGATCCCTAATTTTAGGGGAAGTACTGGGTATGGCAGTAAAAATTTAGAAGCTTTGCTCAAAAATGTTGGAACGATGGATGTTGAAGATTGTTTAGAGTCTATAGAGCTTGCTAAACATTATGTAGATACAAACTATGTGATATCATTTGGAGGAAGTCATGGAGGATTTTTAAGCGCACACTTAGCATCAACTGGAGTGCCCAAACTAAGTATTGTCGTAAATGGTGTTACTGATATTTCTTCAATGAGTTTAGTGACTGATATAACAGATTGGTGTTATGCTGAAGTGTTTAACGAAGATCCAGCTTTCCCTCCTAGTGAAGCTCATATTGCAGGAATGTATAGAGCTTCACCTATAGCTAGAGCTGGAAATATTAACATACCAGTTCTAATTGTGACAGGAGGCTCCGATAAACGTGTTCCACCTCATTCATCTATGGAGCTCTATAGAGTCTTGAAAGGAAGAGGAGTTGACGTTAAGTTACTTTGGTATGATAATGATGGACATGGTCTCTTAAGCAAATCTACGGCTTACGACTTTATAGCTAACCAGTTTATTTGGGTTGAAGAAAAGATGAAAGGATCATCATAATTAAGCAATAATAAATTCCTAAAAATGGAAGAAAGAAGCAAGTCTTCTTGAATCAATCTACGCATCACTTAGACAAATTTGATTAATATTATAAAATTTTGTGAAATCTAGCATATGCTTTGGTAATCTCTTGCAATATAACAATATTTACAGAGTTTGGCTAATATGAACTCGTTTAGGAATGAAGGAAATACACAAAAAATTTTTAGATATCTTTAATTCTCCCTTTTTTAGGAATTTATTATTAAGCTTTATTATTCCTATCTTTTGATTTTTTCTTCAATCCAAACTAAATGATTAGCTGTATAATCATATGTTGTTGCTTTTCCAAAGAGGCCATGCCCATCCTTGTCATACCAAAACAACTTAACATCAACTCCTCTACCTTTTAATACTCTATAGAGTTCCATAGATGAATGAGGTGGAACACGTTTATCGAAGCCTCCTGTCACAATTAGAACTGGTATGTTAATATTTCCAGCTCTAGCTATAGGTGAAGCTCTATACATTCCTGAAATATGAGCCTCGCTAGGAGGGAAAACTGGATCTTCGTTAAACACTTCAGCAAAACATCAATCTGTTATATCTGTTGTTAAACTCATTGAAGAAATATCAGTAACACCATTTACGACAATACTTAGTTTGGGGACTCCAGTTGATGCTAAGTGTGCACTTAAAAATCCCCCATAACTTCGACCATATGATATAACATAGCTTGTATCTACATATTGCTTTGCAAGTTCTAAAGCCTCCAAGCAGTCTTCAACATCCACAGTTCCTGCATTTCCTAGTAAAGCTTCTAAAATTCTATTGCCATATCCAGTGCTTCCCCTAAAATTATTCACCAAAACATTATAGCCCAATGCTAATCTGACACCCAATTGCCATGTAAAATCTACAACTCCTATATTATGTGGACCACCATGAGGGATAATAAATAATGGATTGCCTGGAGAAGTATGATATAAAACGCTTGAAATTTCTGTATTTTGATGTTGGATTGTAGTCATAGTGGCGCTACTTAAAGCTTCAATTATTTTTTCTTCTTCTGGAGTCCTAGGTGTTGGGGTTAGATTGTCAATCAAACTATTTGACCAGGTACCATTAGTATGATTGGCGATAAGAATTCTATGAAAATTCAAGCCATTTGCAGCTCTAATTAAAGCAGTGTCTTGCTGCACATCGAGTAATGATAAATGATATGGCTTTTGAAGATCATAAGTGAATTCATTGACATTTCCATTTAAATCAGCCGTGAATATACAATTGCTTCCTTTATGCTGGGTTTCAAATATTAATTTTGCATCATTAAGCCAGCTTAGTGTTGAAAGTATATCGTAAAATCCATAAATCCCATTAAAATGATCATTGCAGTCTTCAACCACATCCACAAGGCAGCGGGGAGCTTTATTTTCCCAGTCAAGCAAATTAATTGATAAACACGTAACATGGGATCTTTTTCCTTTCGGAACTCCATAATATGCGAGTAAATTGCCGCTTGGATTAAATCTAGGAATAGCAATCCCTTGAAAAGTATTTTGGGTATCGATTTTAATTACTTCTTTAGTAGCGATGCTAATTTGATATAAATTGGATTCTCTGTTAAGCATTGCAGTCATACCTACTTTGTATGGGGTCTTTTTGAATCCAACAATAACTAAATCATACGAATTAGGTCTGAATATTGATTGCGCTGGATATATATCTGCTGGCAAAGGAATTTCTGAAATTGAATTTTCTTTTATATCAAATATAAATAGCTTAGGATCAGTAACATTAAAAAGCAATTCCCCGAAGTTTTCTTTATAGAGATTTGTATTGCCAATATTTTCTTCTCCACTCCAAAACGACCCAGATTTTTTCTTTGAAGCTTCAGCGATGTAAGTAATATATCTCTCATCGCTGCTCCAAGAAATTTCTCCAAAAACAGGATTTTCTATAATTGTTGAATGAACTTTTTTGAGCTCTTTTACAAGTCTTAATCTATGCTGATCCCAAATTTCAAAATATTGTTCATCTTCTTTTTCACCTTTGATAATGATTTTATAATTCCTTGAAGGAGAATAATATTCAGAGTTCGCTTGAGTTAAAGGAAGAAGTGAGTTAAAGCCGTATAGCTTGAAGAAATCTCGGCCTTGACTCTGATACGGTTCATCTGTGCAGAACTTAATTAGCGCTGAGGTTTTATTAAATAAGATACCTTTTTTGACAGTGCAAGAAAGTCTCATAGCAGATTCAAGCAGTTTTGAAATTTCTCCCACTCTTCCTTCCATTTTATATTATTGATTAATTATCATTCATAATAATTAAGAACTTCGCTAAATATTGGATTTGCATCTTTCAATTATGTGAAAATGCTTTATATCTCGTTAATATTAAATTCTTGCAAGTTTTTAGGTATCCTCATTATTTTGCTTCCGCCCCTTTAAGAGCAAGATTGATTTCTCACTTTGAAAAGATTTTTCATTTTATTTAATAATTTTTCTTTAGGTTAATTCCCAAAAAGAAGAGTTCGGAAAATAAGAATTATTCTTCAAGTTACAAAAATAATTTATGTAAAATCATATTATAATTAATTTCTTTCTTGTTTTGCATGCTTGCCAAAATTTATTTCAACTTAATGCTATGTATTGATTAATAGAAAATAAAAGATCACTAAAATTGCAATAAACTCTATATTTTTATAG
Source organism: Blepharisma japonicum (assembly GCA_949751835.1). NCBI lineage: Eukaryota > Ciliophora > Heterotrichea > Heterotrichida > Blepharismidae > Blepharisma > Blepharisma japonicum. The sequence continues at coordinate 603,799 of CATKHK010000003.1, read as the reverse complement.
AAATATTATTATCCAATTTTACATAATGAGTTATAATTATTTACATGGTTTTTCAAAGATTGCTAGGGTTACTTATATAAATTTATGATATCATTCATTTTGGATTAATTAGATTCTTATTTAATATTTTTAACAGCCAAATTTTGGATTAAAATCGTTTAGTTAGAATGCAGGAATGCAGGAATGCACTTATAGAGTTCAGCAATGTTTGCGATATCTTTGATTCTTACTCCCATTTTTAAAACTTATTATTAGTTTTTATTATGCTGATCCTTTCATCTTTTCTTCAACCCAAACAAAGTGGTTAGCTATAAAATCGTAAGCTGTAGATTTGCTTAAGAGACCATGTCCGTCCTTCTCATACCAAAGTAACTTAACGTCAATTCCTCTTCCTTTCAAGACTCTATAGAGTTCCATAGATAAATGAGGTGGAACACGCATATCAGAACCTCCTGCCACAATAAGAACTGGTATGTTAATATTTCCAGCTCTAGCTACAGGTGAAGCTCTATACATCCCTGCAATATGAGCTTCACTAGGAGGGAAAACTGGATCTTCATTAAATACTTCAGCATAGCACCAATCTGTTATATCAGTTACTAGACTCATTGAAGAAATATCATAAACGCCATTTACGACAATGCTTAGTTTGGGTACTCCAGTTGATGCTAAGTGTGCACTTAAAAATCCTCCATGGCTTCCACCAAATGATATTACATAGTTTGTATCTACATATTGCTTTGCAAGCTCTAAAGATTCCAAACAGTCTTCAATATCCATCGTTCCAACATTTTTGAGCAAAGCTTCTAAATTTTTATTGCCATATCCAGTGCCTCCCCTAAAATTAGCCATCAAAACATTATAGCCCAGTGCCAATCTTACACCTAATGACCATGAAAAATCAACATCCCCTGAAGAATGTGGACCACTATGAGGGATTATAAATAATGGGTTACCTGGAGAAGTATGATATAAAAAGCTCGACATATCTGTATTTTGATGTTGGATTGTAGTCATAGTGGTACTATTTAAGGCTTCAATTATTTTTTCTGCTTCTGGAGTCCTAGGTGTTGGGGTTAGATTGTCAATCAAACTATTTGACCAGGTACCATTAGTATGATTGGCGATAAGAATTCTATGAAAATTCAAGCCATTTGCAGCTCTAATTAAAGCAGTGTCTTGCTGCACATCGAGTAAGGATAAATGATATGGCTTTTGAAGATCATAAGTGAATTCATTTACGTTTCCATTCAAATCAGCTGTAAATATGCAATCGCTTCCTTTATGATTAGTTTCAAATATTAGTTTTTCATCATTAAGCCAGCTTAGTGTTGAAAGCGTATCCTGAAAGCCATAAATTCCATTATAGTGATCATTATAGTCTTCAACAACATCTACAATACAACGAGGAACTTTATTTTCCCAGTCAAGCAAATTAATTGACAAGCACATCACATGGGATCTTTTTCCTTTTGGAACTCCATAATATGCGAGTAAATTGCCACTTGGATTAAATCTAGGATAAAGGATCCCTTGCAAAGTATTTTGGATATCGATTTTAGTTGCTTCTTTAGTAGTGATGTTAATTTGATATAAATTGGATTCTCTGTTAAGCATTGCAGTCATGCCAACTTTGTATGGAGTCTTTTTGAATCCAACAATAACTAAATCTTGCGAATTAGGTCTGAATACTGATTGTGCCGGATATATGTCTGCTGGTAAAGAAATTTCTGAAATTGAATTTTCTTGTATGTCAAAAATAAATAGTTTAGGATCAGTAACATTTGAAAGCCCTTCTCCAAAGTTTTCTTTATAGAGATTTGAATTGCCAATATTTTCTTCTCCACTCCAAAATGACCCAGACTTTTTCTTTGAAGCTTCAGCGATATAAGAAATGTATCTTTCATCACTACTCCAAGAAATTTCTCCGAAAACAGGATTTTCTATAATTATTGAATGAACTTTTTTGAGCTCTTTTACAAGTCTTAATCTTTATTGGTCCCAAAGTTCAAAATATTGCTCTTCTTCTTTTTCACTTCTGATTATGATTTTATAATTCCTTGATGGGGAATAATATTCAGAGTTGGCTTGGGTTAAAGAAAAAAGTGAGTTGAAGCCATATAGTTTAAAGAAATCTCGGCCTTGGCTCTGATAGGGTTCTTCTGTGCAGAACTTAACTAATGCTGAAGTTTTGCTAAATAAGATGCCTTTTTTGATTGTGCAAGAAAGTCTCATAGCAGACTCAAGCAGCTTTGAAATTTCTTTCACCCTTCCTTCCATTTACTTTACTGATAAATACTTCATGAATATTAAATATCAATCTTTTTATTGTTTATATCTATTTTATATGATCTATTGCCTTATTTTCCCATCATCGATAAAGCTGATTGCTATTATGCTATTAAAAATCAATTCTTGAAAAAATTATATATAGACCACACCTGCATGAGCTACCATCGTTCAAACATTAAATCATGCTAAAGGGCTTCATATTTTTACACAATTCAGCACTATTTAGAGAAATAGTCAATTATAAATAAAGTATCACTAATTTTAAACTAGTTTAATGTAGTTTTGATAATTTTTTTAATTTACTTATGAAATAGTTGGACTAAATTTTGATGGAATATCAAAATCATTGACAAGTGCAAACAAAATTTACAACTAAAGGAGCAAATTTTAATAATCTTTATTATAAATTAATCTTTAATTTAAGATACCCCTTTACACTGGCATTAATAAGTATTCTTACTACCTACTTCGCTTATTCTAACCGAGGAAGTAATACGATTAAATTCAAAAATGGAGATCCTGCATAAGAGGTATAATTTTTAAGGTATTGCAAGTGTTTCCATTAAATTAATATAGATTACTATATGAAAACTGTTCGATCAGACAATTTTTAAGAAATATTTAATGATGTTGTAGGCTAAAGATAGTTAGCAAAATACGAAATATTCTCCTGGTTTGGGATAGCTTCTGTAAAAGCCTGAAAAACATTGAAAATGCAAGTGATCTATGTGAAAAATCTCAAGTTCGAAAACAGAACTTAACATATTGGATTTGTGCCAATATTTAAAATCGTAAAAAAGAGCATTCGATAATAAACTTAAAGACGAAATCATAATTAACTATTTAAATTTGACGGCAGATGTTTTAGAACTACAATAATGGCAATACTTGACTCTGAGGTAGATTTCATTACGATGATTATTTAAAGAATTGATTAAATGTTAAAGTTAATAGAAAATATGATATTAATGATTATGAAAAAGAATTAATTGAAGAAGGAATTTTTCAAGAAGACATGACAATTGAAAAATAAGTAAGAAATTAGGATAGCCTAATTAGAAGGCGAAATTAATATTTTAAATATAAATCTGAATCATCTAGTTCCAAAATTAGCTTATATTAAAGTATATGATATTAATTTTTTTATTGTTTTACATACTTATCAAAATTTAATGCCAGATGGTTTGTTAGTTCAGCAAAAGGAATAAAATCCGCTGATAAATTTATCTTCCTTCTACTAACTTTTTTAAATCCTCCTGAGAGTGTGTTTCTTTTAATATTTGAACTCTTCAGGGACGAAGATCTAATAAGTGATGGGGGTCGGAATAAAATCACCCCAACTCGAGTTTTTTCATATTCCATTAAGCTATTTATCCGTGTAATTGGCTGCCTATGAACAGATGATTTTCTAGAGATTGTTGCATCTAAATCAGATGATAATTTCCTCTGACACGAAAAATCACAAGAATTATAAGACCGGTGCACAGGTCTTTGAGTAATTCTAGGCGAATTTTGTTTAGAATATCTGGCCATAGAGCTGCCCATAATTCTAACGCTTCTCTCTATTGGGCTTGATTTTTTATTTACAGCAGCCTTTCGTTTAAGCTTGATTGCTTTATTTTTCACTTTTTTTTGAGATATCAACTTGCTAGAATTTAGATGAGAAGATAATAAATGAGATCATGATTCGTTTGTCTTGGATTCCGCTACGCCACGTGATTCATTTAAAAATGTTTTAACCGATATAATTCTTTTCAGCTCACTTATATAATTTGATTGGCCTGATTTTTCGAAAATTGCTGAGCTTAAACTTGATGGAATCTTCATTAATTTTTCACGTGTTATTGGCTTAGATTTCATTATAAAATTCCAGCAAAAGAACTTATTTTTACTATTACTTTTTGATTTAAATTAAATTGAGAAAATAGCATATCAGCATTTTTGATGAGAATTATTCTCTTTTCTCAATTGATAACCCTCTAATATTTGAAATGAAAATTACATGTGGTGGACAAGTAAATAAATTTTAAATTAAATATACATCTTCATCAAAAGTCAAGCATTGATCAAATGCATTTAAAAGCATTAATTCAAATAATTTAAGCAAAATAGCAAATTAATATTCTTATCCAAAAATTATGCAAATATATGGTATTGAATATCTTTAAAAATTCAGCAAAAGTCGAAAATAATAAGCAAGAATATATACCCGCCTTTTGAATTTTTAAGGGATTTTAATTTTTGATGTTGGCTTTTTGAATATATTTATCATATGCAAAATGTAAATGTTTCCAGAAATGGCTTTTACAATAATGAAAATAACTTTAAAATTCATTTTATTATCCTAAATGAATAATTTCTAATCAAATAATATTCTCTACATTTTGGTTTTCATGATTTTCTTACAAAGTTCTTTAGATTTTAAGCTTATTTTTTAATGCATATAACCATTTATAATTGATATGGTCATTTTCCAAGAACTTTCATTTATGATCAGTGAAAAATCTATTTTTAGTTGTGAGATAATAAAAATATGCTCAACAGGCAAAGATCTATGTTAAGAATGGACTCCTTACAGATTCCTTGCACATCTACAAGGACAGTTTTTAAAGATCCTGTCCAGTTTTTGATTACTAGTGAGGTGACGTCAGAATCTACTAACCTTGAAATGACACCAAAAACCTCGCTACCATTTGTAATTTCCCCAAGATCAAGCTTGGTCGAGACCAGCAAACATCGCCTAAGACTAAAAAAACAACGCACTTGCATCCCAAGATTTAGTCTCCTTCATGATGATATTTTTATGACCCCACAAAATTCAGACTCAAACACAGATGAGCATCGACTTTTTAGGTCAAAAACCCAAAATTTTATAGGGCTTCAACATCCAGTGATAACGAGAACCAAAAAGCCCTGCGTAATTTCATATAGTTCTAAATCCAGAATTGGCGAAACCGGCGGAATTTATAAAAAATGCAATCAAGATACTTGTATTGCTAAACCATTATTTCATCAAGTAAATGAATTTTATCTTTTCACAGTTTGTGATGGACATGGCCCTTCAGGCCATGAGGTTTCTTTCCAAATCAAAGAAATCTTCCCTGGCTTGGTTGAATCTAAACTAAAGCATACCAAATTTTCACTTAATGATTTAGAAGACTCATTAAGCAAATCTATCAAAAAATTGACTGACCAAATTGCAGAAAGCAAACTTCCAACTGAGAATTCAGGAAGCACCTTGAATGCTGTATTAGTTAATGGCGACAAGTTAGTTTGTGCCAACATTGGAGACTCGAGAGCTGTTTTAGGCAGCTTTAATGGCCAATGGACTTCCAAAGATTTATCCAGAGACCACAAGCCTACAGAAGAAGACGAAAAAAACCGAATTCTCAAGTCAAATGGAATTGTTGATCGTGCACACAGCTCAGTTGGAAAAGATATTGGCCCATTAAGGGTCTGGCAAAGTATAAATAACCACGGCTTAGCGATGTCTCGCTCGATTGGGGACACAATTGCCCACGAATTCGGAGTGAGCTCTGAGCCTGAGTTTTCAAGGCACCATTTAAGAGAAAATGATAAGTTTCTCATTGTTGCTTCAGATGGGATATGGGATGTAATTTCTAGCGAAGAAGCAGTAAAAATGGTAGGAAAAGCATTAGAAAAAGATAAAAAAGACGTTTGTTGTGACAGCCTTATAAATGAAGCAACAAGAAGGTGGAAGCAGGCTTACAATAAGTCTGTCGATGATATTACTGTTATTGTAGTTTTCTTTGGAGTACAGAAGCTAAGTTAAGGGGTACATTACTAATTAATGAAATTGTTCATTATAACCGGTTTTCATTATACTATTTAGATTAAACGCTATTAAGCAAGCTTGTAATTGCAGAATTATCAATCACCTTGAGTGCTTTTCTTGGCTCAGGTTCTACATTTGTGGCTGCTGCTTCTCTTTTTCTTTTTCCTGAATTTCCTTCTGGTTTAGGTCTATCTTCTCCTTCTTTTTCTAATATTCTAATCAAGCTATCAATTCTCCTTTGTAGTTCTCCAGCAGTTCTAGACCTAAGCATATAGTCAAACCTCAATAATGGACTTTTTCTAATTTTTATCTTCAATGCTTCCCAGTTACCATATCCAACTGTTTTAGCCATGCACACCAACAATCTATCATTATCATGTGTAAAAATCCTCGATTTATGAGAAGTATTCGATTCAAACGTCAACTCTCTCCATGGATTCTTATATTGCAAAAATTTTTGGTCAATCAATTTTTGAGACAGCTTGTGTTTTTCTACAAGGCTTTCTCGTTTTTCAAAAGATTTCAAAATTCTTTCTTTGTCAGCCAACTCATCAAGTCTGCTCCAAAACACTTCTGCATAAGCTTTCACTTGTTCTGGAGTCTTAGTTCCCATGACTTCAGAAATCAGCTGATATTCATCTTTGCCATAGAGTTCGCAGCCTTTTAAGAAAGCGTTGTATTCTTTTCGATTCCAGTCAAACCCTGTCATTAGCATTTGTTCAAGTTCTGCTTTTTCTTCGTCAGCTATTTCTTTATTGAATTCTTTTTTTTGAAGTTCTATTAGCCTTGGTCTATTATCGAAAAATCTGAAATCAGGGGCGGGTTTGAATTCTTTAGGCTTAGAAGACCCAGAATTTTGGAAATTAAATTTGGAGTCTGTGTTGTAGTTTTGCTGGAGTTTTCTTTCTCTTCTTTCTTTGAACTCTTCTAAGATCTTATCATGGATTGCTTTTTGTAAAATTTCTCGTGAGTCTTCTCTTCTTTTTTTGGAGTAGTCAACGCTTTCAAAATTCCACATGTCAATTTTGCTTTCAAAATCAATTAAATTCATCTTTTTCTTCTCAAGCTGATTGTCAAGTTCTTGCTCAATCCTTTGCACTTTTTGCTCACCTCTTTGCAAAATAAGGGCAAGCTCTTCTTCAGTGATGTCTGAATTATCTTCAATAGTGTTAAAAATTTCATCAGCTCCATAGTGAAGCATTTCTTGGAGCTCTTCTTTATCTAAAGGCTTATGTCTAGGTGCTAATCTGCCTTGCTGAATAATTAAAGAGTCAAGCTTAAGTCTCAGACACTGTCTTTCTATAATTCTTTCTTCCAATGTATCTTTTGTCACCAATCTATACACATTAACTTGCTTAGTTTGCCCTATTCTATGAGCACGATCCATAGCTTGTAAATCCATCTGAGGGTTCCAATCAGAGTCGTAAATAATCACAGTATCAGCACATGCTAAGTTAATTCCAAGCCCACCAGCCCTTGTGGATAATAAAAATATGAAGTATTTTGAATTAGGCTTATTGAATTTTGCTATCATTTTTTCTCGCTCATAAATATCTGTTGTTCCGTCTAATCTGCAGAATTTAAACTCTCTAAAGACACAATAGTCTTCTAAGATGTCCATCATAGTAGTCATTTGTGAAAAAATCAAGACTTGTGAACCGCCTTCTTTGAGCTTTGGCAAAAGCTTGTCGAGCAGCTTCATTTTGCCGGATGTCAAAATAACGTTTTCTTCAGCGGCGTTTTCGTCATCCATTGCAGGGAATAGGAAAGGGTGATTACATACTTTTCTAAGCTGCATTACGATATTTAAGTAGTGGCTTTTATTGTCCAGTTTACAGAGCTCATTTGTTAGGATTTTTTTATATAAATCTCTTTGCATGGCTGTCATGCCAATTGTAACAAGAATTTCTCGTTTAGGTGGGATTCCTTTTTCAACTTCAAGTTTAGTCCTCCTCAATATAAAGGGCTTTAAAATTTTGTGAAGCTGCTGGACCATTTTTACGTTTTTATCTTCGATTTCTTCTTCAGTGAGACCTTCTTCAGCTCCCAATCTGAATCATTCATCAAAATCTGAGGCCGAACTAAACAAGTCCGGAAGCAAAAAATTTAATAGACTTCATAATTCGTGTAAATTATTTTGTAATGGAGTTCCTGTAATTAAGAGTCTATTATCACTATGTAGGCGTCTAATTAGTTGTGATAAATTGGACTCGTCATTTTTAATTTTGTGAGCTTCATCGATGATAAGGAACCTCCATTTATATTTTTTGAGATAATTCTGACAAATGGTGATTCCTTCATAAGAAGTGACACAAACATCAAATTTTCCTGGAATTAACTCATTCTTAAGAATTTCTTCTCTATATGGTTTTGCGGCCACCAATTTAACTGTTCTGATAATTGGGCATCATTTTTCGAATTCTTTAATCCAATTCCCTAATGTTGATTTCGGTACTACAATTAAATGTGGGCCTATAATTCCTTCCTGCTCCCTCAAATATGCAAGAAAAGAAATACACTGAATTGTCTTGCCTAAGCCCATTTCATCTGCCAAAATCCCGTTGATTCCAGCTCTATACAAGCTGTAGAGTCAGTTAACTCCTTCAATTTGATAGTCTCTCAAGACTCCATTTTTCATTATTGAGGGCTGAGCTGTAAGTCTGTTAAATCGATGCTCATGCTTCATTTCGTGGATAAGTTCATCTTCGTCTTTGCCACGTTTAAGACGCTTTTTCACAGGACTTTTAGCAGGTGTTTTATTGTTTGTGGCACCTCCATAAAAGAGAAAACTTGCATAATGTTCTGCTTGCTGAAGGAGATGATTAAGCTTCTCTTGCAGAGTCTTGTGGTTTTTATTGAATTTGGATTGCTCAGTCTTAAGCTTCTTAGCGAATTCGCGGTGCTCATTGATTGTTTCTTCACGAGAATTTGAACTCTCAGATTCTGAGCTGCTTGGGTCAGCAGACAAATTGCCGGGTTCCATATTTTATTAGAGGCAAAATCACTGTTTTAGATAAAAGAATTAATATAGTTGAAAATCTGTTTATTTTCTAATTCAATATGGCGAGGTAGATTTTTGATGAATTTCTAAATATGATTGCGTTGCATGACAGGTAAGAGCAAGATAACGGATAAAACGAGAAATTATAAGAAAAGGAGCAATATCAGATAGAAAAATATTAATGTTAATTCAAGTGTGATGAAAAAAGAATTTGGAGGGATTTTTTTTCTTATAATTGATTAAGATATGATAAAATTTTATTTCATAATCTCTGTTATTTAAGTATTCAATTGCATTTCTAATTATTTTTATTTACAAAAATATTAGGATAGGCTTCCTCTTAATAGATTTGTCTGACACTAAAATGGTTTTACAAATAAACAAATAATTTTATTTCTTTAAATCATTGAATATATTTCTTATCAGCATTTAAAGCCAATTATTTGACACCAGTAAGCATAAATATCCAATTACTGTTGGATGTTTTTAATTATTTCTTTAGTGAACTCATATGTAGTCGCAGTGCCTCCAATATCATTAGTAAGTACATTTCCTTCGCGAATTGTTTTGAATAGCCCTTCTTGAATTCTTTCTGCAAAGTGAGGAAGATTTAAATGTCTTAGCATCATAGCACTTGATAATAAAATTGCTGTTGGGTTAGCAATCCCTTTACCTGAAATATCTTTCGCCAAATGTCTTGTCCCAGGCTCAAATAATGCAAAATCATTAGCAATATTTACACCTGGAGTTATTCCTGGCCCTCCTACAAGAAAAGAAACAATATTACTAATAATTGATCCATACAGATTCGGCAATACCACAACATCAAACTGCCATGGATTTGATGTCATTTGCATAGATGCATTATCAATGATCATCTCCTGATATTGAATAGTCGGATACTCTTTTGCTACCTGTCTCACTGCTTTTAAAAATTCTCCATCAGCTTTTTTCATAATATTCGCTTTATGAATTGCTGTGACTTTTTTGCGATTATTCATATAAGCCAGCTCAAATGCATACTTCGCAATTCTCAGTGAGGCTGCATATGTAATAACTTTAATAGACTCTACGACGCCAGGGTAAACTTCATGCTCAAGTCCACTGTATTCTCCTTCTAGATTTTCTCTGATTACAATGACATTTATATTATCGTGCCTTGTCTTGATACCTTGAAGCGAAAAAGCATGGCAGACGTTAGCATAGACTTCTAATTTTTTCCTTAAAAGCACGTTTGGGTTGCTTGCGCCTTCGCCTACTTGGTGACTGATTGTTCCTTTTAATGCAGCTGGGTATGATTTTATTTTTTTAATCGAGTCGTCATCGTTGATATTGAGGCTGGGGAATGTTTCAAATTCTATTGGAGCGTGAATTGCAGATAAAACATCTGTAGCTGCTGAGCAAATTTCTGGGCCTATTCCGTCTCCTGGAATTAAGGCTAGCTTGCGGACTAATGATTCCCCAGGCTTTTGGGGGAAACAAGTAGAAGAAAGCCTAATAATCTGTCTAAACATATTTAATATGAAAACCAATGATAAAAATAGTATTATTAAAGAATTTTATATATATTTTGCTTATAACTTATTTGGATGCATCAAGGGACTTGGAGTAAAAATGAGTAATATACTCAATTCCGCTATAATAATCTCAATATGGACAGCGGCCATGACGAAGTTCTAATTCAGCGATCAGGATCAGAATTTTTAAATCAAAAAGTTATTCCTTGTTTTTATTTTGATTTAGTCTTCTCAATATTGAAGCTTTGCTTGAGCGCTTTGTGCATGATAACTTATATATTATCCAGTTATTGTGGAGAAATGATGTCACAGCTATTGTTAGGCTCCTTCATCACAATGGCAGCGGATGCTCTCATATTCTTCAATTTTGTGTTTTTCGTCAAGAAGCCTCCAAACTGTATCAAGCATGCTTTGTCTGCATACTGTGCTATATCATATTGTATAGTAACTTGGTTTATTTTATGCTTCCAGCTCGCATGAGGAATAGTCTGTATTGTAATTTATATTGAATACAATTCCTGTGACCAAGACTTGAATTTTACAGACTCTGTTGCCCTTGTAGTCGTTATTTACTTTATGGCAAACATTTTTAGATTATTATGTTCCTGCACTTTAAAGGTCTGTGCATGCGTTTCAACCTTTGTAGCCACAAGCAAAACTGAATCTTAGTGTCTGCATAACTAATTAAAATTAATAGATTAAAAAATTTTTTATAAGAATGATGAATCTTAATTCTTTAAATTGGTAGATAATAATGGAAAATCCTCAAAGAATTCTCGTGGGCAAAATAAGTATATTTGAAAGTAAGGATGAGGAAAGTAAAGCTCTACTACAAGAATCAAAAAAATTTAATGTAAAACTTCATAAAAAAGCCAATTCAGATAGAGATTTAGACACCCATCGATCGGAAGAAATAAAATTATCAGGTTCAGATACTCTAGGCTACTCTGAAGCAGCACTAATTTCAGATCCTATCTCTTTAGAACATAGAGAATCATCTGAGAGTAGCCATAATATCAGAGATCTTGATGCCGTCCAAGAAAATGATAGAAAAAAATTCAGCATTAAACGGTGAACTGAGGAGCCTGTCATTCCTCAAGATTCTAACTTAAACATTGAAGTTGCCAGAAAGCCCATAAGCCGAAGCTCAACAATTCATCATCAATATAAAGGAAGAGAGCGCACAGGAGATCTAGGAGCAGGAAAGTATCATTCAAGCGTAGGAGGTCCTCATATAGTTGTAGAATCTTTCAATGTCAGATTTGATGAGAGCGAAATTCAAAGACCTAATCATCCTCAATTTCAAAGCTCAGACCCGAGAGATGATTTAAAAATAGAAGTGGTTGATGAAGATTATATTCCAAGCACGATAACTAAAACTAATGAAACACAAATAGATGTGCAATATCCCATATATAAAAAACCATCTAACGCACAAATAGACGAGCAACACCCCATATTTAGCCCATCATCGAATAAAAGTATTTTTGAGAAAAAACCTTTGGATACTGAAATTGTAACATTCATGATTGAAGAAGAAAGCGCTTATGATTATAAAACAAATTTTCAAAAATGTGTGCCTGCTGGAAGTGAGGAGAGGCATAAGATACATAAAAGGTCTTGATTCTTTTGTTTGAAAATAGAGATAGAAATAAAAAATGAGAGCTATAATACTCTGATTTGGCTATCTCAAAAAGAACTAGACCCAAGTGATGAAATTCAAGTCAAAATTTATAATAGCGTTCTAAGAGAAATACAACGTGAATTGATCGGCTTTCCAGCAACATTAGCCGATTGAAGAGAATCTTTTCTCAGTGATTCAATAGATTATGATCCAACTAAAGGCCTATTATTAGTGCTGCTTGAACTTTTATTTTTAAAACAAAAAAGAAAAGATGTGTACGGAAGATTTGAATCATTATCCTTAGAAGACAAAAAAATATTTGCCATAATGCCTGTTAACATTAAAAATATTGTGGTCGAATACTTACAAAATTGAAATTTTTATCAAAAACTTATCGCTGGGAAGCCAAGTAATTTATTTTTCACGTTCTATACAAATATTTTAAACTTTTATTGGTGCAGTCTCAAAAAGAAAGGTAGAAAAGACCAGCAAATTAAAAAAAAGATTCGAATTAAATTGAACAAGAACATAAATGAATTTTTTGGTAAAAATTAATTTATTTTAAGTTATTTCTTAAATGTTTTGCCATAATAAGATCATATAAAAAATCTCTCTCAGTGTAAGGTCCAAAATCTACTACTTTATAAAATTCAAGATCTTCAGAAGCTGATGTGATATTATTAATCAGATTAACTTTGCACATATTTTTAAGGCATTCAAGGCTCTGATCTGTGGTTTTTAGCTGCATAATTGATTTTAGAATCTTTATGCTCTGATTTGGTGTTAAAAAATTAGGGTTTCTTATTATCAGATCTGAAAAATAAAAAAGTAAATTGTTTGCTGTAGAGGAATAGTTAGGCTCTAGGCTTAAAATAGAGAGTGATTTTATAAGTTCCACCTGCTGGTCAATTGAAAAATTCAATGCTGGCATTGAACTTGGCTTATATTTGTAATAATTTGTAATCAAACTTTTTATCATAGTTGATGTCGAGCTTGTATCGATTTGTTTTAGGATTTCGCGATAAATAGAAAAACTTTGAGATGCTCCTAATAAAGAATAGGATAAATTATAGTAAATTACTGGAGGAGGAATTTTATGGGTTGCTAAGATTTGGAATATAGATAGCACATGAGTTTCTTGGCATGATGAAATGGATATTTCATTAAGAAGGGCTGGGCATTGGGTTGCTGCTTGCAAGGTTTTTTCAAGGATTACTCTCGACATCGGGTACAATAATTGATTGTAATTGAAAATGGAATGCTTTATTTTTGAAAGAATGAGGGATTTAATTATTTTCTACTTTCAAAACTATTAGATTTATTTTAAACAATTTTTAAAATCGTTAGAATTAGCTGATATTGAAAATTTGTTATTCATCTAATCTGCCATAATTCATAATTTTTTTACTTAAGATACCAACATTTTAGCTCCAAGCTAAAAAAGGCTTAAATTATTTCTTTTTCTCTTAATTTCATAATTAGGAATTAGCCATTGCTAAATCCTCAATATTCCGATTTCGCGGGTTTTCGTGACTTTAATCTAACATAATCATGCTTTTAATCATATATGAATATGGCGCACTTTACATTTACTCCACAATTTACAAGTTTAACTTTAAATTCTTAGTTACCTTACACCAAAATTGTGAACTAGATTATATAGGTTGGTGATTCTTCAAAGAAAAATCGCTGACATTTTCGCTTTCTAGTGAAACCCTGAGATTTAAGTCTAGGATTTTTGGAATTTCTTCAACTTGATCGGCGTCTAAAGACGGCATAGTAGATAAACTTGATCTCGCATAAGAATGTCGAAGATTGGAATAGAATCCACATGATGGTTTAGTATCATCTTGGATTTCTTCCCATTCAAACCGTTTTTTACTCGATGTTTGAGGAATTTCGTTTGTGAAGTCAAAGCCGTAGTCTTCGGCTTTCTTATTTGTTATGTTGTTTAGGTTTACTCTGATTTCGGACACCCAAGAGTCGATTTCGCTTCTGGTTTCTTCTAACGTATATCCAAATAGGCTCATATTATTGATTATATTCGGATATTTTATAGGCACGTGAAGCAGGTTACTTTTTCAGTCCTCATAAAAATGGATTCAGTATCTTAAAAAACGACGAATTTTGAGGTTTTCAGTCAAATTGATAAGCTGTAAGTATGGGTTCTTGCGCTGTGTAGTTTGTTTTAAAAATATCGACATAAATTTTAAATTTGTTATATTTAATTATCTCCTGCCATATCTGTTAATTAATCAAGTGATAATTAAAAACGGTTATTAATTTTCAAATTTCTTGGAGTTTATGTGTATATTGAGAATATAAATTATTATAATGGAAGACAAGCTTATTAAATCTTTAGTTAAATTAAGTTATTTTGAAAAATAATGCGAAAACAAAAAATCGCAAGCTGTAATAATACAATAACAAGTGTGCTATACTTATCAAGATTTAATTGCTAATTATCACTTTGATAATTAAGAATTTTAAACAAAATAAATTTGATTAGCCTGAGTTTGAAATAAGCTCAGAACCTGTGATTCAATTTTGAAACCCATTTCATTTTCATATAAGCTAAAATTTAAAAAATATTTTTTAGTAATGAAAGTCCCATATTCGAAAGCTTCAATGATTAAAGGCATATATTACTCATAAGATGACCAGCCCTATCAAAGCACTCTAAATTTTAATATGATATAATAATTGCTACTTAAATGGATGAAGAATTTGATACAATTCTTTATTTAATTGACGAGCTTAAAGCAGAAGACCACAACACAAGACTACACGCCATCAATAGTTTGGAACAAATTGCAGAAGCAATAGGAGATATAAGAACTCGACAAGAGCTCGTGCCTTATATAAACGAGCTACTAGAAGATGACAATCAAGAAGTTTTACTTGCAATCGCTTCAAAATTAGGAGACCTCTCTAATTATGTGGGAGGGCTCGATTATCTTGCTTGCTTACTTCCTCCATTACAAAACTTATCAAGAAGTGAAGAAACAGTTGTCCAAGATCGGGCTGTTCAAAGCATCAATAAAATTGCTGAGCAACTTCCTGAACAAATTTTAGAAGAAAAAATAATTGAAGTGATTATCAATCTTTCTGGGAGTGAATCATACTATGGAAGAGTTGCCGCGTGTAATTTATTCCACATTCCATTATCACGATTAACTAGCGATAAAAAATCCGAGCTAGAGCTTGAATTTATTAAACTGGCTAAAGACGAATCTTCATTTGTTAGAAAAGTTGCTGCAGAAAACTTAGGAAAAATTCTTCAAGTATATGAAAGTAAAGAGCTGATGAAATTATTTGATGAATTATGTATTGACGAATATGACAGCATCAGACAAATGGCATTAGAAAGCATTACAAAACTACTTAAAAATCATCAAGAATTGCTTGAAAATGTAAAAACATTTTCTAGCGATAAAAGCTGAAGAGTGAGATATGCAGTTTTAGACCATTTACAAGAGATAATCGAGCTGGAAAATGTGATCCATGACTTCCTTCCAGAAATTTTAAATTTTTTCCAAGACTCAGAATCTGAGGTTCGATGTATTGCTTTAAAAAAACTGCCTTTGATTTTTGAATCAATTCCTTCACATATGATTGAGTCTCAGCTTTTCCCAATCTTAGAAATATTAGTAAAAGATTCATCATTATATGTTAGGCTTGCTCTCATGCAAAGTATATGCCAAGTTTCTCCTCATTTAAGCTCTGATACCGTAATAATGAAACTTCTCCCATTGATAACACAGCTTTTAAAAGACGACAATTTTGAAGTAAGGATGGGCTTTGCAGAAAATATTCAAACTTTTAATGGGTCATTAGCGACTGATAAAATTTCATTGTTTTCTGTTCCTTTGATAATTCAGCTTATGGGAGATTCCCAATGAAGGGTCAGGCTAAAAGCTGTGGAATGCTTGGCTCAGCTTGGAACTATGCTGGGGAAAGATGAATTTAATGAGCATTTGGCAACACCTTTAATGAAATGGATTGAAGACCCAGTTTTTGCAGTTAGAGAAGCTGTGCTAGAGGCTGCTAATAAGCTAGCTGTTGCTTTTGAAGGGGAATGATTAAGAATTTATATCATGCCACTTATAAATGTGCTGAGCTATAGTCCTGCTTTTAATAAAAGAATGACTGCACTTAGGATCATTAGTAAGCTTGGAAAATATTTAGATGACAGTGATTATTTTTTGTGCTTAAAAACACTTTCAAAAGATAGAGTGCCGAATATAAGGTTCAATGTAGCAAAAACAATCAAAAATTTAGTGGATTCCTCAACTAACAGAAAAGATATAATGATGTTGCTTGATCAACTAAAAAATGACACAGATATGGATGTTAAATATTATGCTGAAGATGCAGTCAGAGCACTTTAAGTCCATAAATACTTAATTAATAAATAAATTTTAGTTTTCTTTAATCTATTTTTTTAGCGTAGCTATCTATTTCTTTCATACATAATAACAAAATGTTACAACGTTTATAAGTTATTATAATAAGGTAATTAACTCGTGCTATTAATGAATAAAAATAGAAAATACTGCAAGAAATCCAATATATGATGTAACAAAAATACCCGAGCCCACCAATATATAATAAGGAACTTTTATTTCTTTACCAATACATTTTCCTGCTATTAAGGAATGACCTTGCTTTTCTTTGATACAGACATCACATTCAACGCAATGAAGCGTCCCAGGCTCTCTCAACACTTCACAAACTCTGCAAAATTTCTTATCATTAAAATATTTGATTATTTCTTGTTGATTAGTAAGCATTTCAAGTTCTAGGCCTGGATTTTTTATTCCACATATGAGCCAGCTTGTTATACAAGTAAAATAAGCAACTCAGCTTATTATAGATATAAATCTTGGGACAAAATAAGAGCTAAAAAGCAGTAATGTTCCAAAAATAATTGTAAATAATAAAACGGAAATTAAACAATAAATCCCTAATTTGTTTGTTACAGTGAGGACCAATGATTACTCTTGGTTTCCCTGTGCTTGAAAACCAAAATCCATGAGTATTTCCTATTTCATAATGCCAAATTTGGCTTTTTATGATTGGCGAATATTCTTGAATATCGAGAGTATTTTCCATTTTATCATAATTTCTATTTAAAATAAAAGAATTATTCAATATTTACAATTTAAAATTTTCTAAAAAAAATTAATTATTAAATGTATATGATTAATATTTTTGAATAAGTGGCTCATTATATTGAGTGATCTTTGAGTAATCTTTGCTGCATATTTTAAAAAGTATCGCATACAAAATTATTAAGCAGCCGATTGTTGCTTGTGTGTCTCGAAATCCTATTTGATCTTTTAGATAGCCTGCAGCTGCTGGGCCAGCCATTCTTCCAATTCACATTGCAAGGTCTAGCCAAGCAGATATCCTATCTGAAGCATGGTCTCTTTGTAGAAAAGGAGCGTTTATCATGGTATCTTCAATCATATCAGGTAGAGCGACCACCATTACGCCACCTACACCAAATCCTATAACTGCTAATGAAATTATAACACAGATTACACTTGAATTAATTGGGATCAATGATGTAGGCCCTATAAACTCTAGAGCGAATGCCGCAAAAAGTAGATAAGCTAAAAGTAGCAATTTATTTTTCATTTTACCATAGAATTTTCCTCCTGCAAAAGAACCTAAACTCCAAAAAAGAGGGAAAATTGAGAAAAATATCGGAATAATGCTCTGATTAATTGCAAGCTTATTTGATAAATATAGGCTTACTTCTGTATTAAAAGAGCGTATTTTTTATAGGAAACTTCAATAAAATATATCTAGTCAATAAAATATATATGCATTTTAGAATTTTAAAAGTATTCCAAAGCTGAATTAGTGATGTTTCAATTGATGCATAACCAAAAAAGCAAAAGAAAACGCACCAAAAATCTAAATTAGGCGTCCTGAGTTTTAAAATGCTACTTCATGAAACCTTTATTTCAGGAGGTCTATAAGGTTTGTCTTCAGGAATTACAACAGCTGCAAAAAGTGTTACACAAACTAACAAAAATGTAAAACCCCAATAAACAGCTGTAAAACCACCTATTAAATTAAATAAAGATCCCAACAACGGAGCAAAAATAAGACTCACATTTACGATGATATAGTAATTTCCTAGTTTATTGGCTAATGTATCTTTATATGTTGTAGACATCAGTGCTAATATTGTTGATGATACTCCAGCTGATCCGATTCCATGAATTCCTCGTGAAAAAATAGCCATAACAGCAAAGGATTCTGAGTCAAAATAAGGAAAGGTAGATAATATAACCAAACTAATAACTTCTAAAAGAATAGAACTCAATAAGAGCTTTTTTCTGCCTATTCGAGCCATCATACTTCCATAAATAGGCAAGAAAATGCATGCCACAAAAGGATGTGAGGAAAATATGATTCCAGTCACTGTGCTTGAAATATTTTTTGACTCTGTAATTAGAGGAAGATATGGAGCAATGTTAATAAGCGCAGATGTAGCAATTACGACAACTGATGTTAGGCCTATGAAAGTTCAATCTATCATATTTTACTTTCATTGATTGTGCAATTGCATATAAAGCTGCATTATTTTTAATAGGCCTAAGTTTTTAGGCGCTGAGTTTAGATTTAATCATATTTTATATCTATTTGGATTATTAATCAAAGAAATTTAATTTTTATAGCTTGAAATTTACTATAAACTCAAAAATTAAATTTATTTGTTATTTAATCTGTATTGAATCAAAATGAAACCTTCATCAAGAAAATCCCCGCATTTGATTAAATCTGACAAAACTATCTTCTCAATTTGTGACGACACCAATGTACTGACAAGCTCTTATAAAAAATCAGCCTGCTATAAGAAAATTCATTGGCACAAAAAAGTAAGACATCTAAAAGGTCGTAAAAATTATATTACTCGGGAGAGCATAACCATTTTTAAACCTTTGAATAAAAATATGCATTGCTCTAACTATGAAAAAGGGTTATTTGCTATTAAAAAATTTTTAATGCCTTCGAGCATATCAATTCCTCCAATTATTAATTCGTTTTACAATTATTTGGATGAGATGGAGGACAAATTTCAAAGCATAGAAAAACTGAAAAAACAAATTAAAATACCGATAGAATTCTTTTCACCAATATCTAAAAATTATTAGATCAATTATCCATTCACTTTTACATATCAAATTCTGTGAAAGTTAAATTATTAATAATTTATATGGTTATTGTTATTTTAGACAAATTTAAACTGTAATTTATGATCTATATTGTGATAAATTAAATATATAATATAATAATGATTCAATGCTTTCATAAAATTATTTTTAATTCTGCATATTTATATAATTAACATAAAATGGGTCCTAAACTGATCGTCTGCCTCTTAACAATAGGAGTCAGCTGGCTTGCCTATTCTCTGCTTAAAACATTAGATGTCTTTGTCACAACCAACCTGCATCATGATGAAAAATGTGAAAAAATCTCACTCCCTGCAGAAGCTGAAGATTTTGCTATTTATGGAAATGTTATAATTTCAGGAATGGGCGATATTTTATCATGCTTTTACAAGCATCTTTCAGCTCATAAAGCTCAGAAAGGATCCTTAATTTATATAGATCCCAAGACTAAACATTGGGGCTACATTCCTATGCTAGGCTTCCCATCAGATTTACCTTTCAATCCTCTTGGAATTGATATCCACAATAATAATACACTTTACGCAATAAATATGGCATATGGAAAATCTGGAGAAAGAGTTGAAGTTTTCAGTTTATATGAATCTGCAGAGGGTATTCAAGCTAAATATTTAAGATCAATTGAGTTTGGAGACGAATGACTTGGAAGATTAAATGATATTGCAGTCATAAAAGAAGGACATTTTTATATCACAGAATGGTTGGTATATCCAGATTTACCAGCAGGAAGAGACCATTCAATGACTACAGCGCTAAAAAAAATGTTTTGGAATGTTTCAGGGAAATATACGAATGTTTTATACTGTAAAGAGGTTGAAGGGAAAGCTCCTGAGTGCATGTCTCAAGCAAAAGGATATATGTTGAATGGAATAAATAAGATCAATAATCAGCTTTTTGTTGCTGATACACTTGCAAACTCTGTGCATATTTTTAATATACAGGAAGATTACAGCCTTTTACTCGCTGAGTCAGTAAGCTTTACTCATCACTTAGACAATATGGTTGTGCAGAAAGATGGGTCTATATTAGTTACCGGAATAAATAAAATGATTGAATTTCTGGAGCTCTCAGACCGTTTGAAAGCAGATAAGGAAAAATCACCAGTTGTATCAACAATTAGTAGGATGAGTAAAAATAATGGCAGTTGGAAAGTTGAAGAGGTGATAGAAGAAGATAAAATTTTTGCTGCTTCTGCAGTGATAGAAGACGGAAATATCTTCATTGGAGGGCCCACCGATAATTTTATCTTGACTTGCAGAATTGGTTAGAATAAGAACTAATTTAGGAGAATAAGATATGATGTGTTATATTTAGATTTTTAAACGAGAATATGAAATTAATTTTTACTAATTTTAAAATTATAATATATAATTTATCAAATTATAAGGCAAAATATTCAATGCATATATAATTTAAATAAATTTCTAAGGAGCTCCCCTTCTAGATCATCATTTTAAGTTATATATAAGCCATATTCTTAAATGATTTGTAGTCTAATTTTTAGCATCCTCGTGATTCTTATAAGCTGGGCTGCATACTTTTTTATTAGCTTTTTTGGCATTACAGTGACAACAGAACTGCATGATCATGGAGACTGTAAAATGCATGCCATACCTTTAGCTGCAGAAGATTTTGAGCTTTACGGAAATCTAGTCATATCAGCAATAGGCGATATGAAAACTTACAACTATAAGCACTTAAGTGCTAGCAATAGTACCAGAGGCTCATTAATTTATTTTGACCCAGCTTCAAAAACCTGGGGATCAATCGCTATGTCTAAATTTCCATCTGACATTCCGTTCAATCCTCATGGAATATACCTACTAGACAATTCTACACTTTACGTCGTAAATCATGCATATGGTAACTATGGCGAACGAATCGAAGTTTTTGGGCTATTAGAAACTCAAAAAGAACGCATTAAAGCAAGGTACATGAGATCTATTGTGTTTCCAAATGAATGGCTTGGAAAATTAAATGATATCGCTGTTGTGAAAGATGGGCATTTCTATGTGAGTGAATGACTCCCATTCGCTGATGAACCTGAAGGAAGAGACAACTCACTATGGACAACTCTTAAAAGAGATTATTATGTGATAATGACTAAAAGTACAAATCTTTACTATTGCAAAGAAATTAAAGGATGACACCCAGAATGCACTATTCAGGATACTGAAGGAAATTTTAATGGAATGCATTTATCAAATAATCAACTTTTTGTTGATGAAGCCGCACAAAAGTTTGTGAAAATTTATGATATTAAGAGCGATTTCACTATTTCTTATAATGCAACAGTGAAAATCCCACACCATGCCGATAATATTGTTAAACAAAAAGATGGCTCCTTCTTGGTAACAGGAATAAGCAAAATCATTGAGTATATGAAGATTTCAGAAGATTACAAGCATGGAGATAAAAGGTCAAGTATAGCAGGAGGAGTAAGTAGAATGGCAAACAATAATGGTAGTTGAATTGTTGAAGAAATAATCATGCAAGATAAAATTTTTGCTTCATCAGCAGTTATATTGAACGGAACACTTATAATCGGAAGTCCCACAGACAGCTTTCTTTTACTTTGCCCAACCAAATATTAAATTAAGATATTTATAAAAAATATTATTAAGAATTAGCTAAACTCCCACTAATGATTGTTGAAGTATTAACTAAATCTGAAAACATAATTTGATCTCAGTCAAGCTCATCATCAGTCTTTGGAGTTTGAGCTTTAGCTAATAAATCTGTTAGCATTAAATTCAAAATATAATGTTTTAAGCACCTATATATACTGTCTTGGTTCAGATCCATCCAATTTAAGAAATTTTCTAACTCATTATAGCTTAAAGAGCTAGATTCTCGCTTTTTATCTGCTATCAGCTGATAGAAATCTCATTTATCTATATCAATAGAGTATTTTTTTAAAACCGTATCGTTATATTTTATTCTTGTATCATCTCCAAATATGCTCTGCTGTGTAAAAATTAATTGTATGTCTTCATCTGATAAACTTTCAAATGCATTTTTAATATCGAAAAGGAGCTCATTTTTTATTTGTACAATATAATCAGAAAAAGTTGCTCTTAATACAAGTTCTAAATAGATATCGAATAAAAACCCTGAAGATTTTTGGACTTCAGGATAATCAAATCTTTCTACTAATTCATTTTCATCTTCTCCAGCAAGCAGCATATTTTTGATTTCTCTAATAATTTTGCTTTTGCACTTTTCAGAAGAATTGTGAACTTCTTCAAATATTGAGTTGTCTCTAAGTCTCTCTTCTTTTTGTCCTATAAAGTCAGATAAAATTTTGATTTGGCCAGTAATAGTTTTATAATGCTTTAAAATCTGTTGTATTAGGATGTCATTTTGATAATTCCATTTTATCTCTCAACACATTGCTTCCAAGAAATTCTCTATTTTAGCGATTTCTCTATTCATCTCTGCTTTTTGAGAGCTAATTAGCAGGCTTTTAAAATAACTAATTTCTAAATCAAGATATTTGGATAGCTGATTCAATATATTCAATTGTTTAGAATTTCTATTTGTTTTCATATTATTTATCAGGGGGGATGAAACCATAATTTAATTCCAAAAATATATTACATTATTTAAATTCGAAAAGTTTTACTAAGCAGTCAGCTCCTCCAGAAGCTAATAAAGGCAAAGTTGGATGATGTGTAACAATATGAACAGCTTCATCATACTTTTTTCTGTGCACAGGCAGCTCTTGCAAGCATTGAAACTTCCTTAGATCCCATGACCTCAAGCTTCCATCATGTCCACCAGAGGTTAAATAAAATCCTGATTTATCAACCGAAACAGTGGTCACAGAATCTGTATGAGCTACCATATCTTTGATACAAGAGTTAGAGTTTATATCATAAAACCTTATTCTTTTATCATCATGCGCCGCAATAAGCAAGGAATTTGCAGAAGAACTGATCAGCTGGTTGACTTGATGGCAAAATCTTTGTAATTCTCCAGCATAAGGAATTCTATAATATCTTGATGTTTCTCTATTAAAAACACTCAATGCATTTGAATTGTAACCTACCGCTATATATTGCAGGTTTGTTTGGACTCATGTACAAGATGTCGGGATTTCGTTTGGAATATTGAAAATGCTTGATGGAGCATGTCTTCGTCCTGAGCTTAAATTTTCATTTAATCTTGAAATTTCAAGTGCTTTCCATAGTAATACAGAACCGTCAGAACTAGCAGAAATCAGTGCATTTTCAGTTTGACTGTGACTTAAACTTCATATTGCATCATTATGACCAGTCCAGGTTCCAAGACAATAAGTTTCTCCTTCTGAAGAAATTTCATTATCAATTGTATCTGGATGTGGAATTTTTCATATTTTTATGGCTCCTTCAGTTCCTGCCGAATATAATAAATTTTCATTAATATTCATGCCACCCCAACTATATCCTCCTGCAATTGCTAAAATAGCTCCTATATGTCCTCTTAACGTCAAGTAAGGATCTCATGCCTCAGTCTCATTTCTTAAGTTTCTCAAGTCCCAGAGCTTGATCATACAGTCTTCAGATCCTGAAGCAAGAACTGCTTTGGAATTAAAAAAATGAATCCCTCTGATGCCATCTACATGTGATTTCATTGTCAATTTGGGGCATAACAATTTTTTCTTTGCTGAGATAGAATTTATCTTTGGATTCGAATCTGAATCCATCCACTGTGGGTCATTTTCGACCCAAATCCTAGGGATATTTAACAATTTTCGCTCAATTTTAAAGCTGCTTTCTTGAGTTGTGTCTTCTGTTGAGGCTTGGGCACTTTCTTGAGGAATACTTGAGACTAATAAGTCAGATATCGGCTCATGTAGTGCTGTGATTGATTTTTTGACAAATTGGACAGTAAAAGAAATTTCGTCAATGGATGATGAAATTGACCGGTTTATGATAGAAGAATAGGTCCTTTCGTCAATTATTTTGACAAGGTTTCCTCTCCTTTCGTACATTATGTGGAATTGAGAAGGGTCTAAATGGATTTGCCGTGAGACCATTTCTAGGAGCTCTTTTAGAGTATCAGGGGCAATTATTCAGTAAGTTGGCTGTTCTGGAATAAAGATTAACAGGTCTATTGCTTTTCTTTCCATTTATATCATTTTACTTATTCGCTTTCATAAATAAATACAATAGAAATAAGTTTTTATATAAATTCTGGCCTGATTTTAAAGTAAAAATCTTTCAAATCCAGTTTATGTACAGAAGGAAATTTTAAAATAAAATACTCATGAATTCAGTTGGAGCATTTAAATTTTAAGCTGGTGCAGATTTTACTGATCAAAAATTCAGAAAGATTTAAATATTTCATCAGAAGAGTTTTTATAACTTTTGATTGATTGGCCAGTTTCATCTATTTTTTTTAATATAGACATTATTAACTAATCTTTATGAAATAATTTGTCCTTTATTTTAAGATCTGTTATAAATCTTATTGGAATAATTATAATAATCTCTTTCACTGATTCTATACACACAAATATGGGAGTATGCTGCAATGTTCCGCACAATCGAGGAAGATACCCTACAATCGGTGAGTTTGTTCCCACATCCTCTTTAAGGGGTGTGGTTCGTGAAAGTAATTATTATTCAGATATACGTGATCATTATAAGTTTATAAAAGTATTAGGCCATGGCCATTTTGGAACTGTTAGAGAAGCAGTCCGAATCCACCAATCTTCAAGAAAACAAAAATTTGCCATTAAATCAATTCCTGTCGCAAAAATTCATTCAATTGATGTGCTAAAAAATGAGCTAGAAATATTACAACAAGCTGATCATCCTAACATAATAAAACTGCTTCAATGCTATGAAGATTCAAATTATGTTCATTTAGTCATGGAATTATGCAATGGAGGAGATCTTTTAGAAGATTTCCTTCTAAAAGGAGTATTAAATGAAGAAACTGCTGCTAAATGATTAGAAAAAATATGCTCAGCTGTGAATTACTTGCATAACTTACACATCTGTCATAGGGACATTAAACCTGAGAATTTTTTATTAACCAGTCGATTACCTGACGCTGAGCTGAAAATGATAGATTTTGGGTTATCTATTAAATTTGCTGAAGAAACAAAAGAATTTCATTCTATTGTTGGGACTCCTTATTATCTTGCTCCTGAAGTGATAGGCAAGCATTATGGGGTTGAATGTGACGTCTGAAGTATTGGAGTGATGATGTATGTGCTATTAGGAGGCTATCCTCCATTTGCTGGAGAAAATCATCATGAAGTTTTTGAAAAGATTTTGCACGATGAAGTTGCATTTCGCCATGAAAGATGGGACTTGATTTCTCATGAAGCCAAAGATTTGATAAGCCAAATGCTTACAAAGAATATACATAACAGAATAAAATTGCCTCAGGTTTTGAAACATCCTTGGTTTAAAAAATACAGACAAAGCAAACTTAAGCATGTACCTTTAGATGTGATAGAAACATTGATGAAATATCATGCGCCAAATAAACTTAAAAATTATCTGATGAAGTTAATCATAAAACATATGACTTATAATGAAATCAGAGAGCTTGATGAAATTTTTAGAGCTTTGGATACTAATAAAACTGGGATTGTCAATGCATATGATGTTATTCAAGCTCTAAAAAATGCCAAACAGATAAAAGCTGTAGAAAAGCTAGAAAAGTGCTTAGAAAAAAACAAATACTTATCAAATGGAGATTTTGCTTACAGTGACTTTGTCATTGCTACACTTGATAAAAAGCAAATTTTGAACGAAGATATTTTGAAAGACGTTTTTTATTTATTAACAAAGGTAAAATTTATTTAGGGTTCTCGAGACGCTATAACTTCACAAGATTTATATGAAAGTTTTTTGCATGCTGGAATTGAAATCAGCTTAAGTGATGTTAATGAGATGATAAATCAGCTTAAAGGAGCAATTAATAAAGAATTTGATTTCAATGCATTTCAAGATGTCGTTATGCAAAGCTCTCCGATGCTTGACAGTCCATTAATGCCAAAAAAACCAACCAAAAGTCCATCTCCAGATCCAAAATTGAGTCAATTCTTACCTATAGAATAGCGATATTTCAAATAATTATTTTTGTACGTTTAAATTTATGCTATTATTGATTTAATCAATTTATAACGATTGGTCGCCTCCAAGTCTTGCTAATTTTTCTGAAAAATTTTCCCAAGTCTGTTTCAGTTTCCATATGACAGCAATTTCCTTTTTAGCGAGTTCTCTAAATTCTTTGATGTTTCGATCTGCATTGAACGGAATAAATCATAAGCTCTCTTCGTTTAGCTTATAGTTGTAATACGCATATAAATCTTTCAATTTCTGGACTTTTTGGGATTCCTGGGTAAGCATCTTATGGAAAGCCAGTTCTTTGTCTGTCTGTAAAACATTTACATTTGGTATCGGTTCTCTCATTTCTATTTCCCATTTGCTGATATCTCCTTGGGTTCATAATTTTTCTTTTTTTATTTTGATTTTTTTATCGGCTTTTAAGTAATTTTGGAAATTTAGCTCTTTTTCTTTGATTATATCTTTAATTGGGAGAACTTCGTTATAAGTGTATTTGAAAAAAGAGCTCATGTGTTCTTTTACAGATTTCACTCTTTCTATGTTGCATTTAGCCCATGCAGCCATCGTTTGGCTAAACAGTCTAAACAGCTCAGAGTTTTTTCTGTTATTAGAAACCAATTCTTGTGCTTTCTGCAATTTTTTTATAGTTTTTGAGAGTTTATTAATAGAAACTGATATTTCGATCAACTGTTCTTCAAGCTTGTTTGACCTTCTTTTTATTTTTTTCTGCAAAGTTTGGGAAAGAGTAATAAAATCACTCATATCTTTTGAGGATTCCTTCGGATATGAAGCATCGCAATATGAAAATCCTTCTAAAGTTGGGAAAAATTCTACGGATTCGGGTCTTTTTAATTTAGAACAGTCTTTTTTAAAGGTCTCGAAATAAGAGTAATCTTGCTCTTTAAGAAATTCGAATAGATATGGCGATTTTTTTAATAACGGATGAGATATAGCTGAATTAATAAACCTTTGAAGAAATCTTTGATCTTTAACCAAAGTATCGTCTTTATCTTTTCCAGTCCATTTTTTAGGGAGAGGTGGAGGAATATATACACCTGGATATAAAAATGCAAAGGTAGTTCTAAGCCAGGAAAAATCATTTAAGTGGCGCTTTACTACTCAGCCTAATGGAATTGTTGTAATTGTGTAGTAGACTGTGTTTGATTTTTCAGGGCTATATAAATCTTACTCTGATATTACGACCTCGCAAGTTTTCATAGATAATTCATTGTCTGGGATTTTGACTGATTCAATTTTATAGACATCTTGGTGCAAGTAAACCCCAGCGTCCATCAAAGATGAGTCTAACAGTAATGGGGAAATTTCTTTGGAATTTCTGTCTTTTGAGACTCTCGTATCAATTGATATTTCTGGAGGAGACAGCCTATGGGGTGACATTTTAGGGCTCTGTGTCTTTTTGATTCGGTTTAAAAACTCTTGCTCAAGAGTAGCTCTTTTTATAGTACTTTGAGAATCTGAAAACTGTGAGTCATTTAAACTATCATGGTCAGTTAATGAATGCTCTTCACTTAGAAGCTCTTTTCCATCAAGTGTTAGTATGAATTCGTTATTATTTGTTCTATGCTCAAACGGTTTTATTGATGGGCTTTTTTTCATCCTGGGACTTGAAATTTCTGACCCAGAATCAGAAGAAAAGTCTTCTTTAATGCATTCAGCTAAAATATCTTTTTCTTTGATGTTTTCAATTTCTTTTCCATCATAATCCTCAATTTTCTTTCTTTCTTTTTCTTGCAGCTCGTCTTCTTTCTTTCTTTTGCTTCTGCTAGTTTCCTCTTCGATTTTCATAGAAAATTCAATTTCTAGGTCGTTATAGCTTTCCTTGAATTCTTTTAGACAAGCTTCAAGCTCTTTCATGCTTAACAGATCAATATCAGACCTTTTCTTTAACTTAAGAAATTCGCTGAAAATTTCAGGTGAATAATTTCCTATTAAAATTTCTTCTCTTAAGTAGTTTTCTTTTTTCATTCTTTCTTCTTCTTGGTATAAAACTCTGGTAACTGACTCAGAAATGTCGCTAATTAAAGCATCTGTATTTTTTTCTGAGTTTGTTCCAAATTCGGAATACATGATTTATAAATAATTTATATTTTTGTCTATGGAAGAAATATGGTTTGCATTCTATCGATATTTCTTCTGCTAATTATTTCTTATTTTTTAGAATAGTTGCTTTGATATTTCATAATTTTGAAAGATTATGATATACTATTAATTGCTTTACTTTGGAATTAAGATTTATAAAAACTGGGTTAATTAAGTTATTTAATACTTAAAATAAATAGAATTTATAGCTAACAATTAAGTTATTGTTAAGTAAGGTAAGAGAGCCAAGATAAATGAGAAAGTCTCTTTTTCTTAATCATTGTAATTCTTATTAAATAATTGATACACTTAATAAATTCTCTTTGTCTTGCCTAATTTCCCAAAATAACTACTTATACATGCAAAGATAAAATGAGCAGATGCACATTTACAAACTGCACTAAACTTCTCGGAAATTTTTTTGTTCTCTTTGTATTTCTGGTGGTTTCTTTTATTTACATCAACGTAGTTCAACTATATCTCACTCACATTGAAGATATCTACAATTTAAATCTGAAGATCATCTCTTTTCTTTCTGTATTTCATATCTTGATTTTTATGTTTCTTTGAAGTTTCTTCAAAGCAATGCTTACAGATCCAGGGATGGTTCCACCTTTATGGGGCTTTTATATGGGAGACGCCGAGACTAAAAGACGACGATACTGCTTAATGTGCCACGTTTTTAAGCCTGAGCGATGTCATCATTGCTCAGCATGTAATCGATGCGTATTGAACATGGACCATCATTGTCCATGGCTTAACAATTGTGTAGGTTTCTTCAATAGAAAGTTTTTTATTCTGGTTTTACTTTATGTACTGATTTGTTTGTATATAGCAGTAGTGGTGCTTTCAAAGCCCGCTTATGATAATTTGCTTTATATAATACACACTAGAGATTTGCATGCTTATTCAGAGGCGGTTTTAATTGGAGCATTCTTACTTGCAGCATTGCTGTCAGTGATGCTTACATTATTTATGAAGTTTCATATAAAACTTATATTGACTAACTCCACTACAATTGAGCAAATGGATAAAAAAACAGCTAATAGGCTAGGGATTTATAATAAAGGTGCATGGAGAAATTGGATTCAAGTTTTCGGACAAAACCCTTGGCTATGGCTTTTGCCAATAACTGGTGCCACTGGAAAGCAGATAGGAGATGGCGTGGTTTGGAATAATGAAACTAGACCTAGTCTCGATGAAGTACCGCCGAATGAGAGCAGACCTGCAAATACCACAAAGCCTTCTCCATCAATTCCAATCAGAAATGAGCCTAAAGTTAGCAGTAAAATCGTCCTGAGCCCACCTCTAACCAAAATCAGAAGGGAGTCTCCTCCAGATGAGCGAGTTGAAGTAAAAATGTCTCCTTCTCATGAAACTAAAAGAAATATTTTTGAATCCGCAAGCTCTACATCTACAAGAGACCAAATGCTAAGTGATAGAGCATTTAAAATCCCTATTTAATTAATTTTTAAAAAGCCATATTTTTATGCTTTTATTGTTCTTGATACACGTAAGTTTTGGGCTGCTCTGTGAGAACATGTTTGATCAAGCTTATGATCTCAAAGATGTTATCGCTCAACAAATTGTTCCAGAAAACTTGAGTTCAGAGTAACCTTTATTTAGTTGTATTTTGACATATATTCAAAAAGGATCTTGGGATGAAGCTGAATATTTAATCTCTAGAGCAGATGAATCTAAAGTTGACTTAAAATCAGTTACAAATTTTTTACAAAACTATAAGAGATATTTAGCAAGATTGTCCAACTTATTAAATGTCGAAAAAGATCCACAAATAATAAGACCAAGCTTCAGATGGGCACAGTCAACAACTCATGTATATCTTGATATCAAATTTTCTCACAGAATGGATGCTGCAGGCTGCAATGAAGTTTATGATAAAACTATTGATGTGAAAGCAGATCATATTGAGTTTATGGCTAAGTGCATACATTCAAACCATAAGCTAAAGTTTGAGCTTTATTTGCCACTTTTTGAAGCCATTGATCCTGAAGGAACTGAAACTAATGAAATCTTGACTGGAAGAATAGAAATTAAGCTTGCTAAAACAACAGCGCCTAGTGTATGGCCACAGGTTTATTCAGGAGAAAAGCCGCCAAGTATGTCAACTTGGTGGGATATGCAAGAACAGTTTAAAGAAGAACTAAATATATTTAAAGAAGCAACACCTTTAAGTTAACAAATATAGATTGATATATCTGCACATATAATATGTTGGTGGTAAATATTGAAAGTTTTGAAATTTTTCATTTATTTATTATCCATTTCTTTGCTATTTCGTATAATGAGCAAAAGTTTAACTTATTTAAACTTTCCATCATTATATTTTTTCTAAATAATATTTTTGCTCACCAACTATTTTGATAGCATATCCCTTAATGGAAAATTATCTTAATTTTTGTAAAGGTATCCGTTTTACAATATTCAATGAAACAATATATCGTTTTCACTTTTCTTATTCTGGGGTGTGTAACTTTAGAATCCAAACAGTATAGTGAAGACGCCAAAGGAAATAAGAGTTTTCTTCAAGCTTTATCTGAGCCAAGAACATTGCAATTAAGTAATGATGCTACCAGTATGAATTATATAGAGATTTAATGCAGCTGAGCAATGATGGCTCAGGAGAAGATGATGATGGGTTAGAAGATGATACCAAGGTATTAAGTGTGTTTTTGCTGAATTTTATTTTTTGCGTAATTTGTTGTGGAATGATCCAAGGAGTTATGGTTCTTAGCAAAAAAATGAATAGCGAATTGAACTTATTAAGAAAGAATTATAAACAGTATCAAGGATATATGAAATTTAGAGAATTCAGAAAAGCCTATGCAGATGAACAAAGGAAAAGAGAAAGCGAAAATAATTAAATAAAAATAAACCTATTTTGATCGTATTATTTTTGATATATTATCCATTATGCTTTCCTTAATTAAAAATGCAGTTAGCAGTATTAATTCTTCTTAAAAAGTCATTTTAAGCCAAACTTATAAGCTCAGATTTATAAGACAAGATCATTGCCAGGCATGCAAAAGGGTTTGCAATTGCTCTTATGAGCTCTCTCTTATTTATTTGCTTAACTTTGGTTTTATTATTGTGTTGTTCAGTCTTTTGATAAATTACGCAAGACAGAATATTAAGAAAATAAAAAATATGCAAGATATTATGATGATTTTTTATTTAATTAGCTTCCATTTTTATTTAATTTTAAATTTTGTTCGCACTCACATCAAAATTAAGGTTATTGTTTTAGTGCTTAGCTTTATATATAGCTTATTAAAAGAAAATAGTTAAAGTATGTGATGAATTAAAGGTTGGAGGAATGAAAAAACGCAACCGATTGCATAGTTAATAGTGAAATCTTTAAATTAAAAAAGATATTAATCATAAGCTTAAAAGCTGGATGAATCAGCAAAAACCTAATGATAATTCATATAAATTAAAATTTAATTAAACAAATATAATAAAATTATAGTCAAGCTGAAAATAATTTAAGAATTTAAGAAAGCTCAATGTTTATATTACATTAAAACTATTTTAAGACAAAAACACCATAATTCAAAATGTCTGAAAATCTTGAAGTTGAAGACTCTCCAGAAGATAGCATTTCCAAACTAGAATCACACATTCTTGACTTAAACAAAAATGCAATGGCGAATTTAGACGATCCGAAAGAATCTCTTCTGCTTTTGCAAAAAGCTGAAAAAATTCTACTCGATGGGACAAATCCTGATATTAGTAGAATGCAAAATCGATTAAAATTAACTGCAATTACATTCAATAATTTCGGCTGCCACTATAAACGAATCAAACAGCCCAATGTGGCATTATTCTATCTGAAGCAAGCATTTAAACTGGAAGTGCAAACTTATTCAGATCCTGCAGCAATTGCATCAACTCAGCTTAATATTTGTGCAATCAATTCACAAATGGGAAAGCATGATATCGCATTGAGCTATGCAAAGCAAGCTTTAAGTTTGTTAAGGGATTTGGAAAATAATGATGAGAATC
Source organism: Blepharisma japonicum (assembly GCA_949751835.1). NCBI lineage: Eukaryota > Ciliophora > Heterotrichea > Heterotrichida > Blepharismidae > Blepharisma > Blepharisma japonicum. The sequence goes on along the minus strand of CATKHK010000003.1, from coordinate 571,162 downwards.
TAGCTGAAAATTCTATAACAACATTGGTTGTTGCTCATTATAATATTGGTGCAGAATCAGAGTATCTCCAAAAATTTGATTCTGCTTTGGAGCATTATCAAAAAGGCTATGATTTCTCTCTAAAACACTTAGGACCAAGTAATGAATTAACTGAAAACTTGTGAAACAGTCTGATGCAGTTAAACAAAAGACATGGAGCAATTAATAATTTCCTCCAAACTCGCCAAACCAAAAGAGAGCTTGGAAGAGTGATTCCTCACAATATAACACCGCTTATTAAGACAAGAAAACCAGAAATTCTCGATACTTTTTCAAGGCTGAACAGCCCAGGGCATCGAAAATCTCCATTACCGAATGTGAGATCAAGAAAAAGAAGTAGCCCAGAGGTGAGTTTGAACCATAGTTACCATTATAGCCCCGGCAATTTTCTACCTTTATCAGGCTCACCAATTGAAAGGAAAAAAATGATTGAAATTGGGATTGGTGGGACACGTAAATATTTAGATGCAACTCGACGATTAAAACTGTACTGTGCTAAGTATCTTAATTAATTTTTAATTAATTACACAAAATAGTTTGAGATTGATTTCCGGGGTCGTTTTGAGGTTGGATCATATGTTTTAACTCTCTTTTTTGACCCTGAGATGGAAGGCTGAATAGTATCACTTCATAGTTTTGGTAATGCAAAAGTTGTTTGGCTGTTTGAAATTATGGAAGGCAAGGCTGGGCATGATGAGCAGGTTTTTAAGCTCGGCTGTGGGGTTGTAAAGTAATTATCGTATTTCATGATTTCTTGTTTAAGATATTGATTTCGATCAGTTAAATCTCTTAGTTTAGAAAAGTCCTGGAATATTCTGACCCGGCCTTCATAAGGTAGTGATTCTGGCTTAGATTTAGGAGGTTCTACAACATTTTCTATACTTCTTCTATTTTTTAGCTTGATTTTAGAATCAATATCATAAATACTCATAGAAATAGGAGTTTTTGGTTTTGGAAATACAAGAGTTTGCTTTGTTCTTGGTTTTCCAGGCTTGAAATCAAATTCTTTAAAGAAATTATTTTGAAATGAAAATTGCTTAAACTCTTCAAGTTTAGGAGAATGAGATAATCTTTTTGGTTGTAGCTTTATATTTTCTGATGATTCACTTTCTGTTTTTTCTAGTTCTAAGTCAACTTTAAATTGATGTGAAAGGCAACAAATTGCAGGCTCATCTTTTCTTGCTATAATGGTAAATGTGCTTGCAGGAACTTTTTCTTTTTTTGAATGTTTAGATTTTTGCATATTAAGCAAAAAAATTATTAGTTATAAAAAAAAGTCAATATTTTAACAATTAAAGATTTTTTATCGAAGCTATAAAGTTACAATTAATTTTGAGAAACAAAAGTTTAAAGTATTGCTAATAATTAATTATGGCATGATTTATAAATAGCGTTATTTTCTTTGCTGCAGCGTTGCAAAAAATTATTTGAGAGATAGTAGCAATTTTTTCAATTTTATTAAGCTAATATTACTGGAAGTACCGTCAAAAGCTGCAGCATCTATTATTGTTCAATTACATTCAATAATTTCAAATTCTGACAGAATAAAAAACTTCGCCAAAATAATTATTGTCCTTATTCATATCAACTCGGACAATTTTTTAATCAAAAATTGATTAGCTTTTTTTTGGCATTAAAAAAAATTTGCTAAATACTGATGATAACTTTCTTAAAAAATGCATATGAAATAAAATTAAAATGGGCGTGAACGAATCTAGAACAAGTGTCAAAAAGTATCACATGCACAAAATAGATGAATACATCTTTATTGGAGATCAATACAGTGTACAAAACGAAAACGAGCTAAAGGTGCATGGAATTAAACACATCTTACAACTTTTTGAAGTGCCCACTAATGGAAAAATGTTTAACTTATGTATAAGACCTTTACCAAGAGGAAAGACATTTAGTGTTTTACCATATCTCCAAGATTGCTTTAAATTCATTGATGAAGCGAACTCGAAAGGAGAAAAAGTGTTGGTGCATTGCAAGTGGGGAAAAAACCGAAGCGCAATAGTTCTTATTGCTTATTATATGGCAAAGAAAGGCTGAACCTATGAACAAGCAGTAGAATTTATCAAGAAAAAAAGGGCGATAGATCCCAGTCTAAGATTAAAAGACCAAATTCTTTCAGCTGGAAACGAGCTCATAACATATCTCAATTTTAGCGAAGAAATAACCAACGTCGCATAATAAATAATTATATGTGTAAATAACTAAGAGCCACATAAAATTTAATAAAAACATGCCATTTTCCAAAAAGACCAAAAGCCTGCTCGCACTGGTTGGATGCTTTATAGTTAACTTAGTGAGCCATAATTAGGTATCTGGGACAATAAATTTGTGAGGCGCTGTTAGTTTATATTTCGCTTCTTATTACCATGCAAAGGACCACAATGTGTCTGAGTCAGATATGTATCTAGCTTATACTCTTTCATACGTCATTGAGTCAATCGCGTTCAGTAATAATTATTCAGTCATTGCCAGCTATATATGCATAAAGTTTGGCTGCAAAATTGCGGCTACTGTTGGAACAAGTTCCGGATCACTCTTTTTATTTGCAAGTTCTTTTGCCCCAAATTATTATTTATTTTGCATACTCTATGGGACCTATGCAGGAATAATCAGTGGAATGTTGAATATGCCTATTATTTGGGCCTGCTGGGAATTTTTTCCAAAAAATATTGGACTTGTATCAAGCTTCGGAATTTCGGCCTATAGTTTGGGACCAACTATATTTGGCCTTATATGGACAAGCTTGATCAATCCATCCAATGAATCTCCGTTTATTACTTTCCCTGAAAATAAGGATGATGAATCTCAATATTTCGGATCTTCCGTTTATGACAATGTTCCATCTGCAATTAGGTGGATGTCTTTAATATATCTTGTGTCATCTTTATTAGGGGTTTATGTAATTAGATCTGAAAGAGGCGCCCATGAGACCCAAATTGATCAAAGGACACTAACTCTCAAAGATGCTGCAAAGCAAAAAAATTTTTGGCTTTTAAGTTTAAACTGTTTTTTTAGTTTTGCATTTTATGCATATTTTGTCTCAGAATACAAAAATTTTGGACATACAAAAATCAAGGATGATCATTTTTTATCCTATTTAGGCTCGACTGGATTTCTGGTTGGAGGGGTTGCCAGACTTTTATGGGGGTTTGCAATTGATAAATATGACTGGAAAACAATTTCTTATGTTGCAATCATATCTCAGGTGTTTATATGTGGCACTATCTATTATATAGCTAGTGTGAAAATTCTTTATTTTATTTGGTCAACTCTCGGCTTCATTTTTGGTAGCAGCACTTATTTGATAATAATAGTCGCCTGCAAAATAATTTATCCCCATGACGATTGAATCCTTTCTTGGTCCTTTTTAGGGTTCACTGGGCTAGCAATTTCTTTATGGGGTGTTGAACTTTTTATATGGCCTGTAAAATTTATTTAGTATGTTGGGTATCAAGGTACATTCTGAATAATGGCGGGAACGCTGTTAGTCAGCTTAAAAATAACATATATGATGCCAAAATCTATGCCTTTACCTATTACAGAAGAACACACAGAAGAACAAATCGAAGAAAATCTGATTTAACACACAATTTTTATATAAAATGAAGCTGATTTTTTTTTGAAATTAAATAATTTTTAGTTAGACGTTGAACTTCTCTGGGCCATAGAGCTGCATCTTGGCTTCTTCATATTTCAAGGTCAGCTCAGCGATTTCTTTATCTTTTTCTCTTACTGACTTCATCTTATCTGCAAGGACTTTTCCAAGCAATTCAAGATCATTGCTGAGCTTAGTTGAAGTTTTGCTGACTGGCTGGTTTGCTGTTATTTTCACAGTTCTCAATTCTTGCTGCTTATCTTGTAACTGTTTTTCTAGTCTTGTGCATTGAGCTTTTTCTTGGCTGATCTTTTCATTGAGATCTCTAATCATATGTTGCAAGCTTCTAATATCCTGGCCTTCAGTGCTTGCTGACTTTTGCATGATTTGCCTTTCCACATCATCTATTTCTTCTTTTAAGTCATTTTCAGTTTGCACACATCTTTCTAAGCTCTCTTCTAGCAAATGCAGCTTTGTTCTAGTGTCTTCGTTGTTTTTGAACCTATGGGCAGCTTTTTCGCAGTTTTCCTTCAATCTCTTGGTTTCTGCTTCAGCTTTCTTATATTTTGCTGAAAGGGATGTATTTTCTTGCTCCAATGTTGAGAGTTTCTTTTGGAGATTCACAAAAAACTCATTAGAAGCATGTGGAGACAAATTTTCCCATTCCCTAAGACCAGAGCTTTCAATCTCGCTATTCTGCCTTCTGAGGTCTTCATTTTCTTTTTCCAAGGATGCAATTTGTTCTCTAAGCTCTTCAAGCTGACCGTCAGAGATAGGGAGTGGATCAATCCTATTGTTAAGCTCTTCGCAGCTCTCAGCAAGTTCAATGTTGGTCTCTCTTAACTTGTTGAGCTGTTCAGTGAGCTCTTCAATTTCTTCTTGACAGTGCCTTAAAAGTGACTGTTTTTTCAAGATTTCATCTCGATCTTCGGATTGGGGGTTATTTTCATCAAGCTCTTTCTCAGCATTTTCAGCTTGAGCGATTTGTCTGTTAAGCTGAATGATCTCATCTTTCATGTTACGAATTTCTTGCTGGTATTCTTTGAGAATTTCTTCGTCTGGATCCATTTAATTATTAACCCTTATATTTTTTATTGGCATGATTAGCACTCAGATTATCAAAAAAATAATTTAAGTATTTTTATTATACCAAGTTCAAAAATTTTGAATTTTTGATAATAAAATCTTAGAAATAGTTGAAAATTTTATTTTAAAAACGTATTTCTGATATATTAAAGACACCTAAAATACAAAATTTTTAAATTATGGAAGGACTACTAATTATACTCTCATCCTTTCTATTAGGAATATTTTTTGGTTATTTATGATTTAATAAAACCCAGCCTAAAACCCCTCAAATAATTCAAACTCAACCTCCAAAAAGACAAGGGAAGAGAAAAAGAAGCAAAAAAATCCTTCAAAAATTGCCTGAAAAATTAAAACCAATCGAAGAAGTGCACCCATTACATGAAGAAGAAGTTCATTCTCCTGTTTTAATTGAAACAAAAGAGCCAAAAGATATTCAGCATATAATTAATGAAGAAATTAAGCTTACAAACTTGATTGAAGAAAATAAAAAAGAAAATCAATACGAAAATATAATTAATTGTGAAATATCACCTATTGAAGATGCAGCTGAAGTTCTAAACACTTACGAAGAACAAAAAGAAGAATTAGATGCTTTATTAGCTATTTTTTCTGATGATGTCACTGTTATAAACCCTCTGACTGAATTATGCAATGCTTCCTTTAAAATATTTATACGTTCTAATCCTTCAGATTCTGCCTTGAATTTTAGCAGCATTTACCTTTCAATTACTTATGTTCCAGGCTATCCTCATGTGCCGCCGATATTTTCCTTAATAAATGCAGTCAACATTCATAAAGATGTGATTCATGATATTAAATTAAAAGTCCAAGCTTTGATTGAAGAAAAATCCAAAGTTTCTCAAACAATGGTTTACGATATGTGTGAGCTCATACAGCGAGAACTTATGAAGTACAATATTGAGCCGGAAGAAACAATTCCTGAGCCAATCGAAGTAGAAATGAAACGTGAAAATTCTGGTTTATTGATGCAAGAAATATACGGAGAACTTCAAAAAAGAAAGAAAAAAGAGCCTTCTGTGCAATTTGAAATCAATGAGAGAAAGAATGAAGAAGAAATTGATTTGCCAGAGCCAGCTTTATCTTGCACTATTAGCGGGTTTGAATATAGAAGATACTTTGAAGAAGAAATAAGAATCGGTAAAGGTGGTGGAGGAAGTGTTTACAAAGCAAAAAATAAAATTGATGGGAGTATCTATGCGATTAAAAAGATAAAATTAAAAGGAAAAAAGCAGAATCATATTAGATATATACTGAAAGAAGTTGTTCTGCTGTCTAAATTACAGCACCAAAATATTGTAAGATATCATAATGCTTGATTTGAAGAGGATGAAAGTAGCGGCTCTGACTCTGATGAGCAAGATAGCTATGATAGTGAAGAAGAAAGCAGTAGCGAAGAAGAAAGCAGCAGTGAAGATGATTTAAGTGAAGATTTAGAAATTGCTTCAGATAAGACTGGATCAGTACTGCATGACTTTGATCCTGAAGTTAGCAAACTTTATATACAAATGGAATATTGTGCAGGAGATACTCTTCGTACTCTTCTCGATCAAAAAATTCCATCTCCAATAGAAATCTGAAAAATGCTACGAGAAATATTGCAAGGTTTAGTATACATCCACTCTAAGGGAACTATACATAGAGACTTAAAGCCATCAAATATATTTTTAAACGAGTTTGGAGAAGTTAAGTTGGGAGATTTTGGTCTTGCCACAACGACAAATTTAAAACCTGAAAAAGCATCGTTAAAAAGGCAGATAAGCGAAAGCTTAAGCACAGGAATTGGCACACCAATTTATTGCTCCCCTGAGCAAAAAATTTCTGGAAAATACAATTTAAAAACTGATATGTATTCTCTTGGAATAATTTTCTTTGAAATGTGAAGACCTTTTGGATCAATGATGCAAAGAATAGATGAAATTATGAAATTAAGGGATAATAGAATTTTACCTGGAGATTTCTTAGAAACTGTTCCCAAAGAGGTTCCCAGAATAATCCTATGACTTACCGAGCAAACTCCTGACAATAGGCCATCTGCTCAAGAGCTTCTGCAAAGTGGTTTATTATATCACAAGATTGACCCAAAAGCCTTCAATGATTTTATGAATATAAGCTTAAATCCTAAAAACTCAGAAAATAATATGCTACTTCATGCTTTATTTGAGAAGTCAAATCTTAAACATCAAAATTTTACTTACAATATATCTGAAGGAATATCAGAATTATCAGGTGGCAAAAAATTTAATAAGAAAATTGAAGCGATGATTAAAAGCAACGTTATTAATAAGTTGCAAACAGTTTTAAATAAAGCTGGAGCTATTGAAATAAATACTCCATTACTCATGCCATACTCAACAAATGTTTCAATATTTTGGTATCAAAAAGATGGAAAAATGGAAAAAACTAAAATTGAAAGCAATAAAAATGCTGTGTTTTTGGAATCTTCAGGAATTTTAGTTCAACTGAATAGCAATTTGCTTTGCCCATGGGCAAAATTGCTTCATACAATCAATGTAAAAGGAGTTCTTAAAAGATTTACAATCTCAAGCGTCTACAAGCCTCTGGCAGCAGGCGAGCATCCGGAAGAGTCGCTGGAAGCAAGTATTGATTTTTGCTATGATCCTGAACAGTTAAGTTCTTTTAAATATTTATACAAAGCTGAACTTCTTAAAATTACTCTAATAGCTTTAGAGCAGTTTGGAAATAGCTTACCAATGCTAGAAATTACAGTAAATGATACAAGGCTACTTGACATTATTTTACATCATTGCGAAATAACAGAAAATTTAAGAATGAAAGTTTTATCATTATGCCGAGACATACCAAGAAGAAAATGGGCAAAAGTTAGAAAAGATTTAATTGATATAGGGATCTCTGCAAACTCCGCTGAAAGATTAGGATATTATTTAAAATTAAAAGAAAACTTGCAAACACTTATCGAAACAATAAAAAAAAATTCAATTTGGAAGTACAATTCATTTGTAAGGATTTTAGATATTGAATTAAAACACTTGGAAGAAGCTTGCAAAGACTATAATGTTAATTTCTTAGTTGATCTCGGTCTAATACATGATGAAATTTTATGCTACTCAGGATTTATATTTAAAGTAACGACATCTCAATCAGTTGCTAAAGGAAAAATGATTAGCAAAGAAAGAATTTCAATTGCTTCAGGTGGAAGATATGATAATTTGATTGATTCTTTTGCACTTTCTTCAAAAGCCAGTCAAAATAAGATTTCAGGCATTGGATCTCGTATCTTCGTTGAAAAAATAATTAAGATAATTATTCAAGGAAACACTGATCCTTGAATAAAAGGTCCACTTGTTATAGTCATATGCAAAACACATGGACAGAAAATAGATTTTAAGACTTTGCATCGTGAAAAAGTTAATTTAGTGTTAAAACTCTGAAAATTAGACATTTCAGCTGTTTATGATTATGGGAATTTAAATAGTGATGATATATTGCAAACATGTAAGAAATATCGCATCAGATTTTTAGTGACATTAAAATGTGAAGGCGAAGAAGGAATCATTATGGCATCAATCAAAGATTTTGCGAAAGACTCACTTAAGACTATAGAAAAAGAATTAGTTGGGAAATATCTCCAAAAGAAGATGAAAAATTACTTTGTTGATGAGCAGTTAGTCTATCCTAAGAGAAGCTAGTATTTTATTTTAATTAATAAGTATTAATTGCATTCATTTCAAAGAATTGAAAATTTTGAAATTGTTTAATTGGAAGAAACATTAAGCTTTACGAATTACGTTAAATTTTAGTAAATTGTGATAAGAGTTTTTGAACCCTAATACATTATAATTGTTTGGATTAAAATCTAAAATATGCTTTTAACTTTTCTCAATAAAAAAAACCTCATTATTTCTATAATTTTCTAAATATAAATTATTTGCTCTTGTTTTATTTTGACTTTATCATGGATTGATTATAAATTATTATTTTAAATTAATTTCTTATAATTTTATTCTAACTTTATTTTAAGCAAAGTCACTCTAAAAAAAAACAGAATTATTTATTTAATAATTAAAATGGGATGCTGTGGTTCTAGACAAGATCCTACAACAGACAAATCGTCAAAGAAAGGTAAATTGAAAAAGAAGAAGCTTATCAGAAACATTACACAAAACTCTAAAGCTAAATCTCAAGAGGAAGAATTAAGTAGAAAACAAACATTTCAAAACCATATATTAAAAATCGATCCTTCATGGATTAGAGAAAACTTTTCTGTTATTAAAAAGTTCCAAGAAACTCAATTTGGAGATAGCAAACTTTCAATTGATAAACGCTTTAATTCTCAACGAATTGTCAAAGAAATTAATAAATCAATTATTAATCCAAAAGCAAAAGATAGTGACTGAGAAGATCTTAATGTAATTTTAGAACTTGTAAGTGTCATTTAGGATCATCCAGGAGTTGAAAAAGTTTATGATATTTTGCTAACAGATGATAAAATCTACTTTGTTATTGAGTACTTAAAAGGAGATAGCCTTTTTGATAGAATTTTGGATCATGGAATAAATGAGCAGCAAGCAAGCAATTACATTGGGGAAATCTTAAAAATAATGCAATTTTATCACAGCAAAGGAATTGTCCATAAGAGTATCAGGCCTGAAAATATAGTCTTCGAATCAAAGTCGCATGATGCATTATTAAAGTTAAAAGACTTTGAATCATCGTCTAAGATTTTTGATAGCCCTTATAGACTGGAATTCGTAATTATAATATAGTTTCATTATATGTCTCCAGAAATGCTTAAAGGGGATTTTAGACAGACTGTAAGTGATATATGAAGCCTAGGTATAATTTTATTTTTAATGATGACAGGAAAGCATCCATTTCCAAGTGATACGCCTGCTGCCTTAGGCCAAAAAATCAGTAAAGGTTTAGTTTTAAGTGAATCATTTTTTTCTATGTATTCAAATGACTTAAAAGATTTCTTACAAAAATTACTTACCATCGATTATAGCCAGAGAATCACAGCTTCTGAAGCACTTAAACATCCATGAATAGCAAATAATCATATCCAAGTTAGACTGCCTGAAGAAATTAAGCAGTCATTGATTCAGCTAACAAAATTTCAAGTACATTTTATATAGGTCAGAAGTATGATAGAAAAAGCCATTTTTAGATATGTTGCAAAACAACTTTCAAGTTTTTCTGAAGAAAAAGCATATATAAAATTTTTTAAATCATTAGATACAGATAATGATGGCTCGTTAAGCAAAGAGGAGCTTATAAATGCGTGCAAAACCTTATCAATAGAAGATGTTTCGGAAATCGAAAAAATAATTTCAGCTTGTGATGTAGATGGAGATGGTAAAATAGAATTTTCTGAGTTTATTGTTTCTACAACTAATTGAAATACTCCAGGGCAGATTGAAAAACTTAGAAAAGTTTTCAAAAGTTTTGATAAAAGTGGTGATGGGCAGCTTAGTATAGGAGAGTTAAAATTAGCTGTTCCGGGATTTAAAAATTCAGAATGGGACAAATTTTTTAATAGAGCAGACATTACTGATGATGGAAAAATAAGCTTTGAGGAGTTTCAAACCATCCTTTTAAAAGAGGAATAATATTAATTAAATATTCTAAATAAAAGCTAAGAATAGTTTATCTCATAAATATAATTTTAATATTTTACTCTTTCAAGCGGAAATATCTATTTGTTTTAAATATTTTCGCCATACAAAATTTTTTAAATAAAAATAACACCTTCACAAGAGTAGAGGCTTTTAAAGGGAGTAGATGACTGAAATTTTATATATTTCACCGTTTTATTATTTTTAAATTATTGGGCATAAATAATTATGGCTCGTTAATAAGATAAGAACTTATAAATAGAGTTGAAATCTTATCAATAGAAAATGCTTCAGAGATCGAATAAATCTCTGAGTTTTTTTTTATTGCGGCTAATTGCAATTATTTAAAGCAAATCGAAAGACTCAGAAAGGCACTCATAAACTTTATAAAAGAGGTGATTGGCAGTTAAATTTAGAGATCCAAAATGGGATAGTTTTTTTGAGAAATCAGGCATTAGTAATGATGGTAAAATTCGCTTTAAAGTTTTAACTCACTCATATGAAAGAGAGAAATCTTAAATAATTAATAATAAGGAATATTTGGATTAAATTTTTCTATAAATTGTTCATGAATCAATTTTTTGGATTAGAATATACTAATAGAGATAATAATTTTAATTCTTTTACTGCAGTTTATCAAAAAATACATATTTATAAAATAAGGTTAAATTAAGTCGTAAATTAACATATTTTTATTTCACAGAATCAACTGACATGGTGAAGCATTGTGCATGCAAAGCAACTACTAACTACAAAATTAATTATGGCCATAAGACTTTTAGTCTGACCAATTCCCGATTGAAACTAATTTTTTCCCTTATTTTCCATGCTTGTCTTGATCCCATCTTACCTGTTTTCTTTATATTCTTTTTGATTTTATTTTTATTTGTAGCTGGTAATTTTCTCCTGCTTTTCTTTCTAATTAATGTTTTTGCCATAGTATTATTAATATGACACCTTGCATAGTAGCTGCGATTCATTACAGTTTGGATATATTCAGATTCTTCCTAAATTTTTAGAGTTATTTCTCCTTTCTGATCTGAAATTTCATCCTTTTTTTCTTCTTGTTCGCTTCTATTTTTATGCTATGAATTTTATTGTAGCATTCTATCATTAAAATTTGAGTTATTACCTTCAAGGTTTTCACTTGAATGATTCACAATATTTGATTCAGTAATTTCGTCTATCAATTTTGCAAGAACTTGCACAACCCCCTTGCTGTCTAAGATGTCACCATTTAGTTTATCCATCGCTTCAAGTATTCTTTCATCTAGGTTCGATGCAGTTTTCTCGTCGCTTTCAGTATCTTCATCACTAGTAAAAATTTCTAAGTAACTATTATCAAGTAGCAAATCAATCTCTTCAAGTAGAAAATCATCATGATGGAATCTTAAAAATAATTTGAAAAGCTCTTCACTTGAAGCTCTGTCTCCATCAATAAAAGGTGGAATGAAATCTTCACTGTCAGAATTTACATCATCGTTGACTCCACAATTGTAGGTAAAGTATCAGTCGAAGTTGAAAAAAAAACCAAGCCTTCACTATCAATTCCCAATACTTGGTTAGCATATGGGCCTAGTGAATCGCCAGTGAAATGTTCTCGTCCCTTCATTTTTAAAAAAGTGCATTAAATTTAATGAATTATTCGATGTAACAAAATAATTTTAAAATACCCTCTAAAATTTAGCATAAATAACTAGTTTTTAAATGCAAATTCATTAATTTACTAATCCTTTATTTTTGCTATAATTATAAATAAGATTTCTATTAATAAAATTGTTGCTATATTACATAATTTTTTATGAAATATAAAGCAAAATCATTTGATAGACTTAGTTTAGCGATAAAGATTGCAAAAAATAAAATTCTGACATTTTACTGCTCTAATAGTTTTTATAAATGGGCTGCTGTGAGATTCGAGAAGAACCCACAAATATTGAGGAACAACAATCTCCTGCAAAGAAAGGAAACACAAAAGGGAAAAATAAAAAACAAAACCATAGTAATCTTCAAAGGGAAGCTACATCGAAACGTGATCCCTTAAAAATAAGGAAAAAATCTTCAGGCCTAAACCGTGCTAAATTTATAAAAACTGTCCCCAAGGCAATTACAGAAAATTTTATAATCATTAAAAAGCTAGAAACTGGGCTATTTGGCGACAATAAACTTGCTATTGACAAAAGAAATAACTGCCAAAGACTGATAAAAGAAATAAGTAAGTCCTTAATAAACCCAAAGTTGGAAGCAAAAGGCTGAAAAGAACTAAATAAATTATTGGAACTTGTAACACTAACTTAGGATCATCCACATATAGCAAAGATTTATGAAATTATCAAGTCGAAGGATAAAATTTATTTTGTTTTTGAAAGTTTGATGGGTGGTAATCTCTTTGATCGAATAATCGATGGCCAAGTAAATGAATATTATGCAAGTGTTTATATTTCTGATATACTAGGAGCCATGAAATATTATCACGGCCGAGGAATTGTCCACCGAAATATAAGACCAGAAAACCTTGTTTTCGAATCAAAATCTAGTGATGCTATTTTAAAAATAATGGACTTCGAGCCGCCTCCAGGTGTTTGCGATCTATTATTAAGTCGAATGGATACTGTAATACTTATACAGCTTCATTATATAGCTCCAGAAATGATTCAAGGCAAATATTTTAGGACTTCAAGTGATATTTGGAGTTTAGGGATAGTTCTCTATGTTATGCTGACAGGCAGACCTCCTTTTATAGGCAAATCTTCGAGTGAATTAGAAAAAAAAATTAATGAAGGAGTAGTTTTAAGTGAAGAGCTATTTCGTGATTATTCGCCTAAAGTAAAGGATTTGCTGAAAAAAATGCTCGAGGTAGACTGCACAAGAAGAATAAGTGCAGCTGATGCATTGAACCATCCATGGATACTTGAAAATAGTAAGCTAAGCAAAACAAATGTAAGAAACCAAAAAGTCATTACTCAAGTTTCAAAATTCCATGTATACCTTATATAGGCTCAAACTGTTATCGAAAAATCGATTTTTACTTTTATAGTTTCACAGTTTTCAGATATAGCTGAAGAAAAAGAATACATTGCAATATTCAAATCACTAGATTCCAATAATGATGGAATTATCAGCAAGGCTGAGCTTGTAGAACAATGCAAAACTTTAGCTTTAGAAGATATTGGAGAAGTCGAAGAAATCCTTGAAAGCTGTGATATAGATGGTAATGGAGATATTGAGTACTCTGAGTTTATTCTTGCTGCGACTAATTGAAATGAAGCAGCCCAAGTTGAGAAATTAAGAAAAGCATTCGCTTTATATGATAAAAGCGGGGATGGGCAATTAAGTTTAGAAGAGTTGATTGAAGCAGTTCCTGGGATTGAGTCTTCTGAATGGCGGAAGTTCTTCAAAGAGGCTGATGTAAATAATGATGGAACTCTAAGCTTCGATGAATTTAAACAATTTTTATTGAGGGAAATGAAAAACGATCCAGTCAAATTTAAAGCTAAATAGTTATTATTCATTCGCAAATTAATACAAATCTTCTGAATAATATTACAGTATGTAATTATCGATCTTAAATCTATAAATCTATGATTATATCTTATACTTAAGATTCAATAGCTGTTGTGTCAGTAATTGGCTGATTGATACTAATTCCTTCTGATTGAAAATCTTCTAATTGCTTGTATTTAAAGTACATCCTATCTGTAGTCTTGAAAAAAAAGTAAAGCCCAGCAGCAAAGATAAGAACAGATCCTGTAAGCCCAACGATTGGGATAGTGATTGAAACTATCATTGATCCTGCCTTATCTAATTCATAACGCTTAAACCCTCCTTTTCACCTGTACCATGCAAGTGATGAATAAATGCTGAATCCTCCAAGAAATGATCCTCATATAGCTCTTCTTAGAGCTCATCTAATTTCACTCAGATCTTCTTCTTTTATTTCCCTTGTCTGAAGTCAATCAAATCTCTCCTCAGTTTCTCCTAAGTCAATAAGAAATTTCATAAGTCACTTATATTAAATATTACAAAACAATAAATGTCCTTATTTAGTATTCAGCATTTCTTTCTTCTGCAATTTTTACCAGTTTCTGTACAGTTTTTTGCTTAATTCCAACTTCCAAGTCATACAAGCCTCCGAAGTGTTTTCCTCCAATAAAAATATACGGTGGATCTTTTTGCCCCGTAAATCCTTTTAATGCGAATCTCAAATTTTGGTATTTTGTATCTTCTATTTCAATAGTTCTTGGCTTTATGTTTATAGCTTTTAATAAGGCTTGAGCTCGATCAGAATTAGCACACCCTTTTTTTATATAAAGCACAACAGTCCCTGAGTGTATTTCTTCACGAAGCCCAAAATCTTTCACAGCTTGATTACAATAGCAATTTCCCATTATTAAACTGATAATTATAACTTTTTATTTATATTGCAAATTTCCTTATTAAGATGTAGAAATCTTCAAAACTCAGAGTTTCTTTGTTAAGCACTTCTGCAACTAAGCGATTAAGTCTGTCGACTCTTTTTCCGTCTATGTACAAGGCAATATCTTCAGCATTAATTAGACCATCTTTATCAGAATCAAGCGTAGTGAATACTTGATAAAGATAATGCACATCTGGGATATCGTGGACGAGGCCGATGAAAACATCATGGGTTATGCTGCGATTTCTTATGATATCCATTCTTTTAAAGATTGCCAAGGCTTTTTCTTGCACATCTTCTTGAGGCTTTAAAAATCTGGTTAGACCTTCTTGAATCTCATCAGGTCTCAGTTCTCCATTTCTGTTTGAGTCAAGATCTTTTCAAAGTTTCTCTATAGCAGGGACGTCAGGAAGCATATTTGCTGCTGCCAGAATCTTTGACAAGGCAAATTTTAGCTTATTTGCAAGGTTTCGCTTCTTTTCTAGCATCCTGTCATCTTCTGGATTTAAATTTGCACGCAGTATTTTTTGTAAAATCAATGATTTTTGTGAGAAATTATAGGTGTATAGCACAGCTGAGTCAAGGAGTTCACTTGCGCTTGCTCTATTTTCTTTTTTAAGCATGCCTTTTATAAAGTGCCGAGTTTCACCTGGCAAATTTTTAAATTGAGAAGGCCTCAATATTTTTGCTTTCATGATACTTTTTACGATTTCTCCATAAGTTTCTCCTTGGAAAGGCTGCGCTCCAACCAGCATGGTGTAGACAGTCACACCAGTAGACCACACATCACATTTTTCATTATACGATCCTGAAAAAATTTCAGGTGCGGTATAATAAAGGTTTCCACATTTTTCAGTTAAATTTGCACTAGTCATTTTTGTGCAGCTTGCAAACCCCATAATTTTAATTTGAGTTCTTTCACTATCTGCAAACATGATGTTTTCAACCCATAGTCCTCGATGGCAAATTCTGAGACTATGGATATGCCTCACAGCATCTAAAATTTGTGCTGTAAAAGAAATTCCTTTACTATCAGGAATAATTCGAATTTGACGCAACAGTTCAAAAAGTGTATCTCCTTTGCAAAATTCCATCACCAAGTGAATGTATTTTGGCTCCAGAAATACTTCATATAGTTTGATTATATTTGGATGATGCAGCCTTGCTAGTGCTGATACTTCGTTTAAGATGTTAGAAAAGAGAAGGCCTTGCTTGCTTGGAAACATTATATCGCTTCTATCTCTTGTTAGTGTTGCATCGCTTAGAGAGTAGGATTTTACGGCTCGCTTAGCATGAAACTGCCTATGAGTGAACATTCTGACCTGAGCAAATCGATGAGGTTTGTTTCCATCGATCCTTGGACCAACCTCATAAAATGTTTTGATGTGAGTTTCTGGAGTATAAAACTGGACATAATCATTGTTAATAGAGCTTCTCAGCTCTTGGTAACGAGTTTGAATCAACGCTTGTGCCAATGATTCCATTTAACTTTTGGTCATAAAACAATATTATCGGGTGCATGTCTATTAAGCCAATGGTCAACCGCTTTAGGAATATGACGTAAAATTTCTGGGATTTCAATGAATAAGCCACTGACTCTAGGAGTCATTAAATTGTATGCTTAAATTTTTTTAAATATAAAGAAAAAATAGCAAAATATTTCATTTAATTGCTTTTAATGCGAAGAAAAATAATTTTTGCATGCAACTTATCCAATTTAAATAAAAATTATATTAAAACAGCTAAAGAGCATGTGTATCAATATAAATATTCGAAAATGCAAAGTAAAACTAATTTTACTGTTGTAGGCTTGGAAAATACATATCCAAAGAGCAATTATTAATTTATATCTATATTAAACGTCCACATTAATGTATAAAATTAATAATTTTTCTTGGAATATAATGTCTAGTAATAAGAAGCTTGATATTTATTTTGGCCATGAACTTACCAAACTCGAGATTTCGAAAGAATTAAAGAAAGCATTGAGTGATAAAATTAGTTTATCAACCAAAAATGCTATGGCAAAAATATATCAAGCATTAACAAACGAAGCTCTCAAAAACCTCAACGGCCTTCAAGATAAATCACTCGATTTCCATAATTCAACAGAAACTAACAGCAAATTGAGCCAAGAATGAAGCAAAAAAAGCTGAATCTCCAAAAAAGTAGTTAAATTACCGGAATTAAAATATTCAAAAGAATATGAAGAAAAGAAAAATAAAGAAGCTCAAGAATTTACTAAAAAGCTGCAAGAAGAACAAATTGAAAGGGTAAGAAGGCAAGAAAAATATTGAAAAGAACTAGAAGAAAGGATGAAAGAAGAAGAAGAATTTAAGAGAAAACAAGAAGAAATTAACGAAGAAAAAATTAAAGAAGAAATTCGAGAGAAAAAAATTCAAGAACTATACGAGAAGAGTGATAGAAGAAAGCATTTATTAGAAAAACAGAAAAACGAAATGAGCCCAATTCCTCATATGAAACCATTATACAAAAAACTAGAAGAAGAATTCGAAGTAAAGTGTAAACTTAATAAAGAAAACCAAATTAAGGAGCTTGAAGAAAGGAAAAAGCATTGGTATAGCCCCTCCGACTATGAAAGAACTAACGAGTATTTGAAAAAGCAAACACCACAAGAAGATGACTCTATAAACTCAAAAAAATCTGAATCGATAAATGATCTGCACGTTATAAATGACTATAAGCTGCATGAATATCTAGAAAATGAGAAAAAAGAAAAGCAAAAATATTTGGAATATCTTCAGGAAAAAAAGTTGCTGCTGCAGAAAAGAAATCAATATGGGAAATATATCAAAGAAACTCATCAGCCCGCAATTGATAATTTAAAACGCCATGAAATGGAGTTGATAAAAGAAAGGCTAGCGATGCCTGTTAAGAAAAAAATTCAGTCATCTACGCCTTCATTGCAGCATTTTTCATTAAATTATCGAGCGAAAACAACGAAGCAAAAGTCTGCCAGGATTGAAACTCCGGGAATTGACAGCTCTCAAGAAAATTCAAAAAAAATTAAATCATCAAATCCTATGTATTTAGAAGAAAGAAGAAAAATCAGAGAAAAGTTCGCGAAACATATAAATCACAATGTAAGTAAAAGTTTCGATTTTCTTGGAAAAGACCTGGAAGCAGGGGACAATTCGTCCGCCCACAATTATGCAAAAGAGCTAGATTTCAAGGCATTTAAACAAGAAAATTTAATAAAATATCTTGACCCTCTGAATGTTAGCTCAATTCAAGCAGAGGAAAATGTCAATGATATGATAATCCGGAGCATTAGGACAAAATTGTCACTAATTTCATAGCATATGATTACATATAATGTTTCTATTTCATAATTAAATTTTCCGAAGATCCTTATATTTAATATAAATACTTGAGAGCAGTGGTAAATTTTCTTAGATCAGGAAATATAAAGGATACCAATATATTAGGTTTGTATTAATTAAAATATAATGGA
This sequence comes from Blepharisma japonicum, assembly GCA_949751835.1. NCBI lineage: Eukaryota > Ciliophora > Heterotrichea > Heterotrichida > Blepharismidae > Blepharisma > Blepharisma japonicum. Next base: position 552,917 of record CATKHK010000003.1, on the reverse strand, counting down.
AGCTATTCTTGAATGCCCTGTTTGTATTGAACGTTTTGATAGAGTGACTCATATTCCCCTTGTTTTATTATGTGGGCATACACTTTGCAAATCGTGTGCAGCTGATTTAAGGTCAGGAACCGATGTAATAGTATGCCCTCTCGATAAGAAGCAGGACCGTCGACCTTTGATTCAGATTTCCCACTCCTATCATATTCTGGAGCTTATAGAACATATCTCCCACATGTCACAGACCCTAAAATATCTAAAGCTCGAACCTTCAGAACGCCTTGAAGCTATGAGGCAGCAAGCGAAAGAAAATTTTGACTTATGCCAAGATCATTTGGAAAAAATCCAAACAACGATCAGTGAGATTTCAACCAAAAGAGATGCTGTCTTATCAACAGTCAATAAAAGTTTCAGTGCTTTAAAAAATAGCTTAGAAAATAAACAGCAAGAGCTCGAAAATGAAGTTTCAACTATTGTTGACGAGTATATAGAAAAATATGAACAAGTAAAAACTGTAACTCAAGTATTATATGAAAAATCATTACAAAAGTATGAAGAACTTATGGTGCAAAGTGAAGGAGATATAATTGAAGACGTTAAAGCATTGACTCAACTACCAGAACTCCCAGTATTAGAGCTGAAACTTCAGCTTGTTATTGATACAGACAGTGCTCTTAACTTTTTGAAAAATGTTGGAAGAATAGGAAAAATTAATCCAAGGGTACCTTATCAATGCAGCAATTATTCAAATGTTACATATTGAATGGTTCCTCCATGCTGCTATAAGCATTATTGCTGCAATAAATGTCATGATGCTCAAGAAAACCATCCATGGTCTTATGCCGGCAGAATGGTCTGTATGTTTTGCGATAAAGAGCAGGATTATAGGAAGTTACCTAATCAGTGTGAGCATTGCAATTCACATCATAAAGGAGTTGTAAGTAGATAATAGATGATAATTTGATATTGATATTATATTTATCATTAAAGATCTAAATTGTTTAATCTTTAAAAGAAATATTTAGCTTAGGTTTAAAGAGCTTTTCTGATAATTATTAAGTATGGTGTGTATACAATTCTCCTAATCTAAATAAATTGATTAATCTATGATATTTTTAAGATCAATGATTAATTCATTATGAAATAATTCCTAAAAGTCTTCTTATTTATTATTCTTTTGCCTGTTCTTTTGCTTGATTTGTTTCTTCTACTGCGGCTTGCTCTTCTATTTTCGGCTCTGCATTGACTTCTATTGTTCCTTGAATCATTTGACCTGTGAATGGTCTTGGCATCATGACAACAATATTTCTAACGTAATAGCGCTTTGTTTTTGACATTGGCCTGCAAGATCTAATAATAACTTTATCTCCTAGCACGCAATATTCTTCTTCATCGTGGACTTGGAAGCTTCTTGCCCATGAATAGGTTTTATTGTATTTTTTGACGAAAAAAAATCTATTCACTCTTACTGTGACTGTCTTTTTGTTTACACCAGACTTAACTACAGTGCCATAGAGCTCTCTTCCTGCTGGCGCAATCTTTAAAAAGCCTGTGCGCAGCCCACTAGTAAGATTCCATATAGAGGACATTTATTCTTTATTATCTGCAGCAAATAAATTAATTTTACTCAGAGATTATTAAAACCTCTGATATGAAGTTGTTTTTCTCCAAAATAAATCATTTAAAATATTAAAATACTCTACAATTAACTATAAAATATCAATATTTTGAAGGTTTCTTGAGATTTTAAGATATTGAGATAAATTTAAATTTAATAAACTTAAGAGGCAAGTCAAAATAACTATGTCGAGATTCCGCTGAAATTTTTATCTAATTAAATTTAGATACTCAAAGTCATTTTGCATTTTAATTGATTTTTAGTCTTTACAATCTAAATTAAATGACTGGCAATTGCAGCATCAAGTTCCCAATTATGCGCAGCCAAGGAAGCGAAGCTTGCATCTTCTTCAAATCCCATATCCACCATTTTGGCGACTTTTTCTTCATGGCTCAACGTTCTTACCACCACTTCAAGTTTAAAGGCGTCACCAAACATTTGATAAACAGGGCTTTGAAGCCTCCATTCTCCGTTAAATATACCTGATCTTTCTTGAACCCTGACTATTGCGACTATTTCAGTAATGTTTCCTGGCATAAGTCTCGGTATATTAACTGGATCTATTTCTAATTGGCCATTCACTTTGACAAATTTAATATATGGCCATTGCGTTTCACCATTGTTCAAGATTGTTCATTTTTTAATGATTTCTCCTCCATGCTCGACCGTTTCTCCATTTTGCACTCCACTTGTTTTTAAAATTCTCATACTTGGAGGTGTATATACAGATACATTTCTGTTGCCAAGCGCTCCATGCCTTATGCACTTCACAAGAGGGTGCATATGATTTCCATCAAAATAGCAATCCTCACATAAATTAAAATTAATGCAAATTGTGCATTGATAGCAATTTCCTATTATCGGATATACGCTGCAGTAAGCACATCCAATATTGTCCCAAGTCATTTCATATTTCCTTTCTTTTCTTATATCTTCTTCGGAATCGTATCTTTCATATGGGTTGTTATTATTTATTAAAGGCCTTTTGATCGGTAGCTTATCTTGATCATTTTGTACATTTATGCCAGAAATCGCATCAGCTATTGCATTGACTGATTTATCTTCTTCAGCATATAGCTTAATGCTTTTAATATCTTCTGAGGCAGCTTCTTCATAAGCATCTCCTAATTCAGAGTCAGAAGAAATTGTGATAATGTCACCTTCTGTATCTTCGTATTTGAAACAAAAATCTTTGTAACCAAAAAGCTTTTGCGTCATTGCTTTTAGGTCTTCAATTGTTTCTGGGCGTTTTACAAGTTTTCTAATCTCTTTGTTGTATACAAGCTTGATTTTTAGACTCATTTTATTTATCAAAATTATGTTATGCATAATAAAATAAGTAAATTTATAAATTCTTTGTCAGAAATGAATAGATTGTAATATTTGAATCTTTATAACTGTAGTAAATGAAAGTTCTATATGTCAGCTTATTAATTCTCAAAAAATAAATTTGCAAAAAATTAAAATCTTAAGATTTTCAATAATTATTTGTATATAGAATCTTAGAATCCAATATTATAATAATTATTATATCTTTTATTATTAGTTAGTTTTTTAATAAAGAAAGGAATTATTTATTATGAAAACCTTTAATTTTTTGGTTCATGCTCCAGCTGTTAAACGAAATAAACTTGAAACTTTAAAGCTCTACACTTTTATCCAAGAGTATAATCTTTCATCACAAAATTGATGCTTTGGATGTCTTTAATTTCTTCATATATAACGAAATAGTTATCACTAAAAATATTAATTTTGGATACATAAATTTATAACTGATTTGCGAATGGATATCATTTTTGAGAAGCAAAGAAAAATGGCACAATTTCCCATACTACCAGCCCTAATCAGAATCTGACATTTTATTGCAACATTAGCCTTTTCTCCTTATAAAATATGTCAAGTGACCAACCACAAGAATTTTTAGGTTCCTTCGGAGTAGTCCCAAAAGAAGATTGTCCTCACATTTCTAGACACGTAAAAATCGATATGGATGTTTATGCAAGAATTTCAAGAAAATCTCCCTGCCACCTATGCTCCAATAAAAATGAAAACTGGTTATGCCTTGAGTGTCTCTTTATCGGATGTTCTCGGTATATAAATTCTCATATGTCATTGCATAACAGTGAAGAATCCCATCCGATTGCTTTCAGCTTCACAGATTGTTCCTTTTGGTGCTATAGCTGTGAATCTTACATTACAAGCCCTTTATTAGTTTCTATTGTGGAGACCTTCCAAAACCAAGACACTCGCTTTGTGCAAGTCCAAACAGGGCCTCAGCCAATGGATATAGACATAGATCAACCTCGCTTAGACCCAGGTGATGGAATTCGTGTTGACGAGCTTGAAAAAGAGCTCGCAGCAGCCAAAAATGCAAGACAGTTTGGCGGAATGTATGCAGTATCCCCTAAATATGACTGTCCTCATATCTTACCCGAATATTTTGATAGTTCTTTAGAAGCAATAAAAGATATTCAAATAGTTGATCCATGTGGAGACTGCCAATATGTAGGCGAAAACTGGGTCTGTCTCAAATGTGGTGTCGTCAAATGTTCTCGCTATATAAAAGAGCACATGCTAATGCATGCCCTTGAAACCTCTCATTGCTTATCTTTAAGTTTCAGTGACCTTTCATTTTGGTGCTATCAATGTGAATCATATATTGCAAGTGACGAACTAAATGATGCTTATAATGTCTGTGCAGAAAAAAAGTTTGGGAAAATAAACACTCATACATCAGCACATAGGACTGAAGAAGAAAAAAAAGAATATTTTGATCCTCCAGAAGAACTTGAAAGAAAAATTGATATTTTGGCTCAATGGGTTAGAGAGTCCTCACACTTTATGACTTTTACTGGAGCTGGGGTTTCTACAAGCTCAGGGATTCCTGACTACAGAAGCGGGTATGGAACAGTGCTACAAACTGGCCCAGGAGCTTGGGAAAGAAAAGCGCACAATGGACAAAAGCCAGATAGGCCAACCAAAAGAGTAGCAATGGAAAAAGCGATCCCAACACCAACTCATATGAGCTTTGTCAAGCTCATGCAAGAAGGCATACTAAAGTATGTAGCATCTCAAAACACTGATGGGATGCATAGAAAAAGTGGAATTCCTCCAGAAAATTTAGGAGAATTGCATGGAAATACAAATCTTGAAGTTTGCAACAGATGCCACAAAGAATATATGAGAGATTATGGCGTTAGGTCAAATCCTTTTGTAAACCAGCACGAAACAGGGCAAAAATGTGATGATCCTTATTGTGGAGGAGACCTTTTAGATACCATTATTAATTTTGGGGAAAATTTAAATCAAAATATCTTGGAAAAAGCTTTTCAAATGGCTTCGATTTCTGATCTATGCCTTGCAATGGGATCAAGCTTAAGAGTGACCCCAGCAGCAAACATCCCTGAACTTGTAGGGAAACAAGGAAGACTTGTAATTGTGAACTTACAAAAGACTCCCCTTGATAGAAAAGCTCAGCTTGTAATTCATGCTATGTGTGATACAGTCATGGAAAAACTTATGGAAAGGCTAGGTCTTGAAATCCCTCAATTTAGACTTGTTAGAAGGATAAAAATTTCTAAACTTTCTGAAGCAGAGCCAGGGCATTCAACTGTCAAGGAATGCATGCATTTTCAAGGAATTGATTCAAATGAAGATCCATACAGTCTTTTCCCAAAGATTGAAGTAAAATCTGGAACTAATCAAGTAGTGCTTACCAAAGACCCTATGAAATTATATGCCAAACACTTCAACCAAGTTTTAGAATTGAAATTGCATTTTCAAGGACACTATGGAGAAACTCCTTTAGAAATCATCATTGATCCCACCCAAATGAATATTAACAACTACAAAGTTTATATGATGGTTTTCAATCCTTATGAAGGCGAGTGGGAGCAGCTAACCAACCTTAATTAAATTATTTTCCAATTTAAATTCAATTTTACTAACTTATATCTCTTAAACAACTTCTTCTTCTTCACCTTCTCTGTCTTGTTTAATCTGCTTCAATAAGTCTCTATTCATTCTTACTTCTTCCATATTCATTTTGGCTCTAGCTTTCTTTGAGTCCTTTTCAGCCATTTGCTGCTTCAGCATTTCTGCATGGACTTTATTTATCTCTTTTTCCCTTCTCTTTCTGTCGTCTTCCAGCCTGAAGAAATCTTCAGAGTCTTTTTTCCACATGTCTGCTTGCTCTTCATGGTTCATTTTGTCAGCGACTTTTCTTTTCTTTTTATCTTCAACCTGCTGGTCCAAGTATTTTCTCAGCTCTTCTTTTTGGATCTGCTGGCGTTGGAAGCGTCTTTCGTCCTCAAGTCTTTCGAGCCTTTCTTTTTCTTCAATTTGCTTGAGAAGCATTAAATCTTCTTCTTTATTGCGTTGGTCTTGCTCTTTTAGAACTGTATCAGCCATGCGGGCCATTAATTGTTGTTGGCGCTCTTCACGAGCTTTTATTTCGTTGAGACGGTCTTGCTCTTGTCTATCGAGCATTCTTGCGTAATCTTCCATCGAGTTAACGTCATTTTGTCTTTCTTGCTCTTTATACTCTTGCTGCTTCTTTTTATTTTCTTCGTTTTCTCTCATCATGCGTTGCATGTAAGCTCTTTCTTCACGTCTGCGCTCTTCAAAATTCATCTGCTCATTGGTAAGCTCTTCTTTAAGCCTCGTTACTAATTTGGTGTCCAATTCTTTTTGTTGTCTTTCATCTAATCGTTTCCTTCTTTTTTCTTCTTGCAGTTGCTTATCCCTTAAAGCTTTTTCCTGCATGATTTTATCTCTATATTCTTGATCTCTCTGTTTTTCTCTATCCTCCATCATTTCAAGGTTTTTCTTTTGAGCTTCCTCATATAATTTATTTTCTTCCACTTCCATATGTTTTCTGATTTCTTTTTCGCCAAGCTGCCTATCAAGCTCTCTTTTGAGTTTGACTTTATTTTCATTTTCACGTCTGAGTCTCGCTCTTTCTTCTTCTCTATACATTAAAGTGTCATGATCAATTATAGCTGCCCATTCGTCTTCATTGTCATCAGGTACATAAGAAGCCGTGACCTGTGAAGAAGTCACTGAAAGACCATCATAATCTGACTGCTGGTCCACAGGAGCTTGGCGAGATGCTTTTGATTTTTGAGACTGGCCAGATCGAACACTTGGAGCTGATTGTTGAGATTTTGGAACTGATTGATGAGATCTCACTGATTGAGTGTCATAGTCGCCTTCTGCCTTTTTTCGGATCCTTTCGTCGAGTTTTTGCAGATTTGCTTCAGTTAGGGTTTCAGCTTTCATGAAATTTTCTACTTCTTTGTCAATGAACCCGGGCACTTTATCACCGTACTTTTTCTTAAATTTAGTGATTAGCATGCCTTTCAGATCTTCGCGTTCTTGAAGCTTCAGTAAGCGTTGCTTCTTTTGCTCAGAGAGACGAGCTGCTGTGGTTTGGGCTTGTTTAGGAGGAACCTTTGGGTAGGACATTCAAGTGATAAGAATAACTGCTAAAAATGTCAATGCACATCAAGTTATTTTGAATGAAGAAATAAGTGAAAATTGATAAAATAGCAAATTTTAATAATAAATTTCGAGTTAAATGTGCTGAAAGTATATGATTAAGAATTAAGAATTTACCAATACAGCGATACTTATACGAAATTAATCTACTATATTCTTATATCAAAAATATATCAATTGATTTAAATTAAAAAACAGCTATATATTGTTTAGCTAAATATGCTATTCCATAAAAATTACGCACTTAGAGTACTCTATGGAATCCCAGCACTTGCTTTCTTTATAGTTGTGGCTCTCTTATACCTTAGCTTTTATTCAAGCTTTATATCATGTGAACCGTTATCTATACCCCTGATCTTCCTCTACATCATATTCCACTTTGATTTGATTTTAATTCTATGAAGCTACATCAGAGTTGTAGTAACAGATCCAGGGACAATTCCCGAATATTTTGATTTTTTGCCTAATAATACAACAGAAAGCTTAACAGTCGATCATATTGAAGCAGATGTTTATGCTGCAAAAATAGGAATGTGCAATAAATGTCATCAATCGAGACCTCCTAGGACTCATCACTGCTCAATATGCGATAGGTGTATACTTAGAATGGATCACCATTGTCCTTGAGTAGGAAACTGTATTGGTTTTTTTAATCATAAATATTTTATTCAGTTTTTGGTTTATACGTCAATTGATTTGCTAATTTTAGGAACTTCAAGTGGAATTAAGCTTTATTATAGTTATGAAGATTTATCAATTTGCCTGCTATTAAGTACTATTGTTGGGATTTCGATGTTCTTTTCACTGATTTGTTTAGGCTTATTTCATATATGGCTTATTGCAACTAATCAAAGTTCGTTAGAAGTGAGGATCAAAGGATTCAATGTTTTTGACACAGGTAGCAAAATGAAAAATTTTAAACAAATTTTTGGGGATAATATTATTAGTATTTTATTACCAATATCATCAGCTAGTGTTGGAAATGGAGTTTATTATCCAGTAAAAATTAGAAGAAAAGCAGGAGGTATTGACTTCTATGAAGAAAAAATTTTTATCTAGTAAATCTGCTATATAATTCAAAATAATATTAACCAGACTTGAAAATGTATTCTTTCTCGCCAAGTCAACAATTGTATTCATATAAAATTTCTCATACTTTATCAATTAAATAATCTTAGAGAGCAGAATTAATTTCTATTGCAACATTTAAATCTTATTTAAACTAATCAAAATAAAAAGTTATGGTTTTTATTGATTAATTTATCAGACCATTTAAACTAAATTACTTCTAAAATATGTAAATATTCATCAAACATGGATCAGCCCACTGATTTGTCTGAATCTATTGATTTTAATATTCCAGATGAATCACCAATCACAAGCGGAGACGAGAATTTAAAAAATAGTGAGCTCTTTGTATTGACTATTGAAATAGGAAATGAAAAGCAAGTTAATTTATTAATCCATTCAAATGACGATCCTGAAATCGTCGCAAAAAATTTTGCCTCAAGTCATAGCCTAAACAAAACATTTGAGTTATCATTGGCAAATATAATTAAATCGAACAAAGAACTCGTTGAAAATCGCGTTACCTCTACTTCACCTGATTCCGCATTGTTAGCAGAGTTTCTCTCAACTCCGACAAAGCCTTCACCACAGACTGTAAACACTAATAAAGTGCTAATTAATAAAAAACACACTCCAAAAATCGATAAAAAATCAGATGAAATTGCTAAAAAATTACCAAAACAAAATGTATATACTCGACTGTACAAAAATATTCAAAAAACTCCAATTTTATCTCCTTCCCCAGATACGACGTTGAAAGCTCGACCTTCATCAGCAAACCACGGAGAATGACTTTATGTAAATGGTCTCCGGAAAAAGGAAGAATTAAAAAAAAACGCTGAAAAAATAAAACATAAGTTAGAAGAAGAAAAAGTAAGTGAAAATACTTTTAAACCTAAAATCAATAAGAATTCAACGCTTATGGTTCCTAGAAATTATGAAAAAACTGAAGATTTGCTTATTAATAAAGCTAAAGATTATCAAATAAAGCTAAATACTCTTAGACAAGATGTATTGAAGGAAGAGCTTAAAGAATGCTCTTTTTCTCCAAGGATCATTGAAACAAATGCAACTAGAAATCGCATAGTAGACAAAGATTATTTATACAAAGAGGCTAAGATGAAACGATCCAGGAGCAAATCAAGCTCCGAAAAATCAATTTCTATGAATAGTCCCAGAATAAGCCAAAAATCAGCTTCAAACAGTAGAGAAGAGGTCTTCAGCAGACTTTATAATCTGAAATTCAAAATTGATGCCAAAAAACAACATTTGAGACATAAATCTGATGCTTCAATTGATAAAGCTACAGGACAGGAGTTTTTTCATCCTCATGTTCGATCTACATCAAAAGAAAGAGGAGACTCTAGTGTCCCTATTTGGGAGCACTTATATTCCCAAAGAGACAAGCATTTAAATATGATTGATAAGGCTAATGAGCAAACGAATGAATTTTGAAAAGCCACAGCAATGGCACAGAAATCTAGTGAAAATTCAAAAGCAATTTATAAGCAATTCAAAGAGAAACAGTATGAAAAATTATTTAACATATTAGACTCAGATAGAGATGGGCATATTTCATCTGAGCATATAAATAAAGAAAATCTTGATCAAAAAATTATGTTTATTTTAACTCCATTTTTCACAGATTTAGACTGCAGTAAAGAGGTATTGGATTTTCAAAAATTTATAGCAAAGCTTGAAGATTTTATGAAGCAAATGACAATTGAAGAAAGGGCTCAGATCTTTAAAAGAGAAATTAAAGTTGAGCTTGAAAAAACAGAAAAAAAATCGTTTATCAGTTTAGGGTCAGGGAAAATTATGGCAAAAAGCAGAACATCAAGAAGCCAAGGCTTTTACGAAAGATTAATGAACGCTTCTAAGCTAAAGGATGACAAGATTAAAAAATTAAAAGAAGTGAAAATAAACGAAGAAATGAATAAGTGTACATTCAAACCAGTATTTATTAGTAAATCCAATAAATAATGATTGTTTATTCTAATATTTATAAAATTGTTTTAATTTAAGAAAGCTCATAAAAAAAAAGGAAAATGGCTTAGCATTTTAAAATTCTTTTTAGACAGAAACTTCAAAAATAGTTAAGATAATTCTATTAAGGGAATTCGGAATTTTTACTAGTCGTTTTTAACTGCAAGAATAAAATCAAAATAAAAAATTGTATCAATAAGGATTAGCCTAGGCCAGCTTTCTTTTTCTTTATAATTTTATTATAAGCCTTTTAAAGAATAATTTTAGACTAAATATATTTCAATAAATTCTTTTCGAAAAAGACTCGGAAGAAGTTAAGTGTAAGCCTGAAAAACTTGATTTACACTCCAAATTTCAAACCTATGCCCAGGGGATCTAGCAAGGATGGCATAACCTAAATCAAGGCAAACTTATTCGCCTCTAAGAAGAAGTAGATGAGCATGCAGGTGAAAATGCTTGGCTTTTTATAACAATCTATTAATTTTAATGAATTGATGAAGGTTTTATATAATTAAGAGTTTCAGCTCACTAAAAAATGTTTAAATAACAAAACATTAGCTTATCATATTTTTATTATACAAAAAATTGCTTAATATTTATTGGTAAATCAAATATGGGTTGCTGCGACTCAAGAAGTGAGCCTATAAATAATGTAAATTTCGAACAAAAATCGCCTAACCGACCCAAAATAAAGAGGCCAACAAAAAAACGCCCTCCCCGTAAGTCAAGCAGTGCGCTAATTTCAGAACATGAAACAGTATCTCCACAACTAACACCAGATACCTTTAGCAGTCCTGGGACATTTGCTAATAGAGAGCATATAAGGTTCGCAATCAGGAGATTTAAAAATGATTACTCATTCATAAAGAATCTCAATAATGGAACTTCCAACAAAATTAAACTTGTATTAGATAAAAGAAGTGGCTTAAGAAGAATTATAAAAAAAATTAAAAATCCTAGCAAAATTAAAGGAGCTTCTGAGGAAGCAATAATTCAAGAACTTGAAAAATTTACAGAACTTGTAAGATCGATTTAGGACTATCCTCACATTGTAAAAATATATGAATTAGTAAATTACGATGATAGTTTCTATATACTTTTAGAACCTTTGGTTGGAGGAACTTTGTCTGATAAAATCAGCAAGCGATATCATAGTGAAGAATTTATCAAATCCTGCATATATATCATTCTAGCTACATTAATTTATTGCCACAAAAGGGGCATTGTGCATAGAAATATAAGACCTGAAAGTATACTTTTTGATTCGATAGCTAATGATCCTTTACTAAAACTCACTAGTTTTGGACTTCCTTGAATACCTTCAAAAAAGATGAATTCAATAGAATATGTAATTTCTATTCAGCTCCGATATATGGCTCCAGAGCTGATAACTGGCACCTTAGATAAAACTGCAAGCGATATATGGAGTCTAGGTGTTATGCTTCATATTATGCTCACAGATAGACCACCATTTTGAGCCAATAAAAAGCAAGAACTTTTGGAAAGCATTAATATTGGTTTTCAAATTAATAATGATTCATTTTTAATTTATTCAAATGAGGTCAAGGATCTATTAATGAAAATGCTAGTTGCTGATTTTAACCAAAGAATATCAGCTGAAGATGCTCTAAATCACCCTTGGTTTCAGTCACTTAAAAAATTCAGCCCTGATACCAAACTTGCTCAAGTAAATCTCAGCAGACTTTTAAAGTTTCAGGTATGATATATATAGAGCCGGTCAAAAATTGAAAAGCTAATATTTGGCTATACTGCTGCGCATTTTTCTTATTCTACAGATGAAAAGTACTGCATAGAATTGTTCAAATTCCTTGATTCAGATTATGATGGAATCATAAGCAAGCAAGATTTGCTTAATAAAATTGATCTATTTGAAAATCCTGTTACTGCTGAAGAAAGTCTAAAAAATTTCAAAGACGAAGCTATGAGTTATTCTGAATTTGTGGCAGCAACAATGGATTGGAATTCTCCAGAAAAGATCGAAAAATTGAAACTCGCCTTTGAATTTATTGATTTCGATAAAAGTGGAAGCCTGGGCAGTAATGAAATCAAAAATTGTTTTCCTGGAATAAATGATGAAGAATTATTTGAATTTATGAAAGAAGTTGGGACTGATGAAAATTATAATATAAGCTTTGAGGATCTTAAGGACTATCTGATTAAGAAATCATAAATTAAAAAAAAATTTTAAGGAGTTTATAATAGATTTTAATTTATTATGAGCATGAGGCAATCATTAACTTTATTTGTACAGTTTTACCAGATCTTGCACATATTTTCTACATATAGGGCAGTTATGAGATTTTGAAACACAGAAATCACAAAACATATGCCCACATGGATAACATGCTACATTTAGCTCTCTGGAGAAGCAAACTTTGCAGGCTGTATCATCAACCACAGATTCGCTTGTTTCTTTTTCAGAAGAACTTATAACTGAAGGCAATTGAGAGCTATCAGGAAGCTGTACAACAAGGACAGTTGATCCAATTTTAATGACATCTCCGACCAATAAAGGATAAGGCTCGCTTTTTTGTCCTTCTCCACTAAGTCTTCTCCAAGTCCTATTTGTTGAGCCTATATCAGTTAAATAAAAAGTTCCATTATCATAAGTGATTTTCCCATGGAATGAGCTCATTTGGGAATCTTCTCTTATACAATAAGCATTTGCTATATCTCTTCCAATAGTAAGTCCTTCTGCACTAACATTGATTGCATTTTGTCTTGCAGGGCCTTCATAAATGGCTAATTCAAGTGATGTGATTTTTCCATACGGATTATATCGGACATTAGTTACTTTAAATTCACTTAAGCCCATTTGGAACATCATTCCTAGCTCAAGACGCAAAGGCTGTCTCACCATAAGAAAAGTCCCTGTAGTGCTTCCAGTATCAGTTAATAAGAATTGATTGGTTGGTTGATTAAATCTGATTTCGCAGTGTTTTCGGCTCACAAAACTTTCACCTATAACGATATCATTAGAGGCAGAATTTCTACCAATCGATGCGCCTTCGGCACCGATTAGGAAAGTATTGTTAAGCAGCTGTCCTTCTACTGCTTTTAAAACTAGCATTTCTCATTTTATTTCTTCGATTTCAGCAGGGATTGTTCTTGAATTGGCTTGCTGCTGAGAGCTGTCTTCTGGGTCTTGCTGCCGCTGATTAGAAAGGCAGCGCTCTTTGAGTTTCTTAATATTTTCGAGTATTTTGAATCGATGTAGCCTTACAGGCACTTCTAGATCATTCAGAAGATCTTGATCGGTCATTTCAAAAAGAAGCATCCCATCTATTGCTAATGCTTCAAATTTTTGCTTATATTGGCCAAGATCAAGAGATGAGATTCATTCGCTGACTTCTTTGACTCCCCATGTATCGGGTTTTCGAGATTCCATATCTATCTTATTTATTATTTTAAATTTTTGACTTAAGGGGATTGAGAATTTTTTATTAAAACGATCAATTTAAGAATTTATATCAAGTAGGACAAACTTATATTTTTTTATTTGAGCTCATTTTATACAAAATTATGATATAAAGTTAGAATTAGATCGAAAATGCCTGCAATAATTGGGAGGCTTCACATACATATTTCGAGTTTCAGGTCTAGGAGGTATTGGTGAATTCCACCTAGAATTATTTCGAGTTTCATCCAAGTCAAAAGGTGAGCTAACACCTCCTCTTCGTGAGAACTTTGGACTTTCGGAATCTAGAGGCATTAAATGAGAATCTTCAATTGCAACGTCATTGTATTCTAATTGAATAATTCTTCCTCTTTTAATCTCAATAGATTCTCTAAATAGTGCTCTTGGATCACACTTTAATTCAGAAGTCATGTCCGAATCAAGATAGTGCTGGAATCCAGGGTCTACTTTATGTATAACAGTCTTTAAATTGTTTGAAGGATTTAAATCTGTAATTTTTGGGCTATCAGGCTCTATAATAGGATTTTCTGAGTCATCAACCCCAGTATCAGCCGTTGATGCTGACGCTCCACTGATTTTTATAAGCTTTGTAAACAATTTTGAATTAAGTAATCTTTGATGTCCCAGGTTGGAGTTCTTTGTTTGGGGTCTAGATCTTGGTACTTGAAGTAAAGTGCTCGCATAAGGCGATGCGCTTCTTTTTGTGCTTAGTGCTGGAAGGTGCAAATCTTTTGCTGTACATTTTCGGCTTGGAGAGTTTTTTCTACGAATTACTGATGGAAGACGAGTTTGGTGCTTTAATCTGCTTGATTTAGCTTCCATTGGCTTTTATCATAAATTAACATAATTGATTAGAATTATGCAATGGCTTCCAATTCTGGACACTTTTTAATATGTTTCAATTTAGGCTTACTAAGCAAGAAAATTGCGTGATATTGCTTTTATTAAAATAAAAACAAGCGAAAATCCAAATTTAATTTTTAGAAATTAGCTCTGCTATCTTATTTATTGACATCAAGAATAAATCTATTCTTAAATATGCAAGAAGACCAGCCAATAAAAGCTACTGCAGAAGATGCTCTATCCTCAAAGAAGTAATTTTGATATAGCTATGCTACTCAACTAGGCTATGTTCACGATCCTTTCATCTCACTCTTTGCAAGAGACACGGTGAAAAGGCCTCCTCTTATAAATCGTGGCTATTGGGCAAGAGTCCATCGAGTTAAAATGACAGTTGATGAATTCTTGAGAATTGATGATGATAATAAGCAAATTATTTCAATCGGTGCTGGCTTTGATACTGCTTATTGGCTTTTAAGAACAGAAAAGCCGGAAGCCAGATTTCAATATACAGAAATTGATTTCGAAGATGTGTGTAACCACAAAAGCCAAATAATTGCTTCTAATCCTCAACTATTCTCCATGATATCATCTCCCATTACTCCAAATCAAGAAATCCTAGCAAGAGACTATAAACTCTTGCATGCAGATTTAAGAAATTCCAGATTCCTCATGGAAAAGCTAGCTTTACATACAAATACATCAGCGCCTACTCTAATATTAGCAGAATGTGTATTAGCATACATGGAAGCTCAACACTCAGATTCTTTAATTGAAGACTTCTCAACTCTGTATCCTAATTCCGCATTTCTTAACTATGACATGATCCAGCCTCATGACCCATTTGGAAGAACCATGATTCAGAATCTGCGTGCAAGACATGTAGAGCTTAAAGGAATTGTCTCTTATCCAACTGTGGCTTCTCATTTAGACAGATTTAGAAGATTTTATGAAAGAGTTGATGGCTACAATATGCTGATGATTTATAATAGGCACACTGATAGGCATGAAAGAGAAAGAGTGGAGAAATTGGAATGGATGGATGAGTTTGAAGAGTGGAATATGCTTATGGAACATTACTGCATGATCATTGGATGCAAAGGGTCAGTTAATTTAGCGTTTTAAGAATAAATGTATGCTAATAGTCAAATAAAAGGGCTTATTATTCATAAAATACCTATTTTGTTACATGATTAATATGGTTAATACAATATTAATAAAAATCCTAGCGATAAAAGTATTTCATCTGAATTGGAATATTCATCTTGGTCATTAATTTGCTGCAACAACCCTCAATAATTGGATAGATAAATCTGTTGTGCACAGTTTGGAGCATTTTGCAATTGTGGATATGCTGAAACAAGAGATGCGTAATAAGCTAGCTTTAAATAATTAGGATAATATGCCTGCATGCATGGTGAAATTCCTCTTCTTTCTGTGTTGCATTTATTTATAATATCACTGCTAATTCAATCTTGAAGTATAATTAAATATTGCTGATAAGGCTTATCTCCAGGATACAGCCCACAATAAGCCTTTCCCTTTGGATTAAATGCGCATTCACAACTTGGCAAATATCCTGATAAATTGTTGTCAATTTGGCAGTCATTTGAGCTCTGGCATGTATTCGGCAATAATTGAGATGACAATTTTACATTGCATACTGGATGATTTCCTCCAATACACGCAATATTTTGGCATAAATTGCTAATTCCGTTCTCACAATTCGCAATTGCTTGCCCACTAGTCAAACTATATCCAAGCACACAAATAGAAGTAGCTGGATTTCCTGTGTAATTGCAAAATGATGAATTTACACACTCTTCATCTCGAGAGCAGCCATAACTTCCTGTGTTTATCTGCTGAATGCATTTTTCCAAGCTGCAGAATAAACCAGGGTTGCAATCCCCATCATTTTTGCAAGATTCTCCAGCGGCATTTCCAATGCATAAGGAATCTATGCATGCATTTGTTATGCAAGAAGAGTTTGATGAGCAGGGCTCTCCAGGCCAGAAATATGAGCTAGGCTTAGGGATATATTGGCAAGTCGAGTTTATTTCTTGAGTTAGAGCTGGAATAGGGCAATAA
The DNA here is from genome assembly GCA_949751835.1 of Blepharisma japonicum. Taxonomy (NCBI): domain Eukaryota; phylum Ciliophora; class Heterotrichea; order Heterotrichida; family Blepharismidae; genus Blepharisma; species Blepharisma japonicum. The sequence goes on along the minus strand of CATKHK010000003.1, from coordinate 536,391 downwards.
AAATATCTTGGACACTCATTTAATCAATATTTTCCTTGTGTTGGCTCATAAAAAATGCAGGTTTCATTCACAAACAGCATGTCTAGAGATTTGCAATTGAACTTATAGCAATCTAGCGAGTAAACAACTAAAGAGAAAAAAATTGAGTAAAACCTCCTAAAATAAATTCCCATATTATATAAAAAATAATGCCTAATAAAATGATAATTCCTCGATCAGCGTTTAAATCACATTTTTTTGCTACTATTAAAAAATACTGAATAAAGTCTAAAAGGAGGAGCGTCAATTAGTAAGGGTTAGATTTTAGGCAAAACGATCGTAAAGTGCGCTACGCGTTTTTTCTAAACCCGATAAAAAATGATTTTATGTTAATTTTTTTATCATAAATATGTTCATCGCTTTTATTACTAAGCCCATGACTTTGAAGGCTAAAACGATCAATATGAGCCAAATCATCAATAATTTTACTCTCTTAATTTTATATGCCAGATTCCCAATCCTATAAGTTTTAATCTTCAGCTGAAAAAAATCACCCTTTACATAAAAATCTGCAAACCAATAAATGGTTAAACATTTAGCAACACCTTAAGCTCTTCTTAGGCTTTTGATAATCATTTTAATTTATCATTGGCAAAAATTTCTGACTTCATTTCAGAAGCTGAAATAAATTTGTCCATATTAAATAAACGTATATCAGGCTTAATAATTTAATGGCTTCTAAACTTGAAAGTTGGTGGTCTGGGTCTTACCCAGCCTTTTCAATGAAATACTACGAGACTTGGCTTATCTATAATAAGCTCATATCAGCAGTCTCAGCAGAGGAACATTTCACCAAAACAACTGAAACAGGTCAAGAGGCCTATTGGGTAGTTGACAATTGCGACATCTATGAGTGGTTCGACTCAACAAGCCAAACTGGAGAGAAGTTTGGGCACGACAAGTGGTCAGACACTTGGTTTTACGAGCACTGGTATGTAGAAGAAGATATTCATATTGTTGCCAAAACTTGGCATAAGCATCCACGTGAATGGGGTGTGGTGATCAAATACCTCCCTGACCACGAAGTTCATACCACATGGGAACTTGGTCCAAAGGTTAAAAGCCTTGAAGAGTCCACAAAGATAGGAGACGTCACTAATGGAACCAAACAAAGCGTTAGATGCACTCCTCAAGGTCTTGAAGATTACACTGAAAAATTCTGGAGTGATCCAACAAGCTCAGGAAAGGAAAAGGTATGGACTTTAGGCACATCTAGAGGCGAAGAAAAAGAATACCAAGAAGGAGATAAGAAATGGGGAGAAAGCTGGAAAGATGATCCAGATTTTGATTACAATGAGAAAAAAGAATGGAAGCAGGAAGGCGACAAATACACTGGACTCGAAACTGGCAAAAAAGGAGATCTCAGTTGGGAAGAAAAAACAGAAAAAACTCCTGAGCACGAATCTCAAGAAAAAACATGGAATCGTGATGACAAGAAATGGGGTTTCGTCAAAGACAAAAAGCCTGACCAAGCTTACAAGATGGATTGGGAAGGCAAAAGACCAGAAGTTGGCACTGAAGGTGCGAAAACTGCAGTAGCTATGGAAAAGGCTAAAATGGTCGTTCCACTCACTGATCTTTTCAGAAAGCAAAAAGCCGAAGTTGATGCATCTCAAGACACCTTGAAAAGCTTAGTCGCTATGACTCCTGACCTCCAAGAAGAGGCTGCCAAACTTGCTGATGCTATCAGTGCCCTAGAAGATCCAAATTTCGATGAACCACTTTCAATTGTTGGGAAACTTAATGAACTTTCTGATCTCCAAAATAAGCTAGAAGACCTTAAACAAAAATCATTCAAAGGCATTTCTGACCAAAGTGTCACGGCAGCTCAGCTAAATAAAATCCTTGACGCTGATGATGCAATTGTGTCTGCCCTTCTCCCTATTATTAAGCCAGATAGAGTTCATCCTTTCCTTCACGAGCATGCTGGAGTCAAAAAAGATAGAGAAAATGCAGTTTCATTGCAAGATGGAGTTCACGTCAACGATAGATACCAAAACCTTGCAAAATCTCTTATTAAGATGATTGGAGTTGGCACTTTTGACGGAGAAGAAACTCCTGAAGAAACCCAAGCTATCAATAACAAACTTGCAAGACCTATTAAAGAACTTGCTGATACCCTTCATAAAGGAGAAGCTACTTTAGATAAGATTGAAGCCAACTACAAGCCTAACGACGAAATTACCCAGCAAATCAGAGCTGGACAACACCAGAGGCTTTCAGAAATCGACGAAGGTATTGCTAGTGGACAAAGGTATAACATCTTGCTTGACCAAATCTTCAGACTTGCCAGAGACCAAGAAGATTTCAAGAAAGAACTTATGGGCGATGATCTTGTTCAGAAAATTGCAGATATCAGCGCTAAAGATGCAGAACTCGCCAAAGAACTCGCAGAAACCCTCGAAAAGCCTGAACTCCCTATCATTAAGACATTGTCTGAGCTTGAAGTTCCAAATCAACTAGCTCCTCAAGTCGACAAACTTAACAGATGGACAGGAGTCCTCAGAGCTTTATTAGGCAAACTTATTGGCATGGACGATGACGCCACTAACGAAGACAACCAAGAAATCAACGAAACAATCAAAAAGAGAGGCAAAGGAGAATGCGTTCTTCCTTATGATCCAGTCACTCTTCTCAAGTTCTTATTAGTTAATGGCAAAATCACCCAAGATGCAGCTTCTCGCAATATCAAAGATTTAGCTGAAGGAGTTGGTGACGAAAGTGACCAAGAACAAGCCAATGAAGTCTGTGAGCAAGGAATTAATGCAGTAACTGGAGTTGTCCCTGACACAGCAAGAGAAGCACTTATCACCATTAAGTCCACCATTGAAGAGCTATTCCCAGCCATCTCAAATCAAGAAGAACTTTTGGAGTTTTTGATTCAAAAATCCAAAGATGCAGTCAGCCAAGCCGCAAGCTCAGGAGGAGCAGGAGGCAGAAGACCTAAAGCTGTCAGAGTAAGATCCAAGAAAGGAGCAGGTCCACAATCAGCTATTGATATAACTGATTTAGCTACTGAATCTGTCAAAGACTCCTTCGAAACCTTAGAAGGCATGGGTGCTCTGATCTATGGAAGCAAACCAAATATTGATGACAGAGTCAACGAGCTCAGAAAGTTCAAAGATGAAGTCAACAGCAACATGCAAGAAAACAGAACCAACATGGAAACTGTAAGTGATGTTTTCAATGTCCTCAATGACTTAGAAAAAGAAAAGAGAGAATTCGTTATGGCCCCAGACGTTTTCAAGAACCTATATACAACTCTTAATAAGGCTCACAAGCTTGTTGATAATGGTTCCAAATTCTTCAATGTGCCAGTCCCACCTGAGGTTGAAGAACTTAAAGACAAACCAGCTGAAAACCTTGCAGACTTGACAAAGAGAATTGGGTATCTCATTAATGTCTACTTCAGAATGACTGGACTCCCTGAAGATGACGAAAATGTTGACGCAGCAGTTGCAGCTTTGACCAAGAAACAAACAGCAGCTTCATTGCCATTTGACCCTGTTGAACTTCTTCATTCCCTCAGAATGAAAAAAGATAACGACACTGACAGACTTCTCTGGCTAGCTGGACTTGTAGGAAGCGATGAGCAGCTTGCAGAAGCCAAAGACCTCGTTAACAATATCCACGAAGCTGTCCATGATGAAATTCCAGACAATAATACTAGAGCCCTTGAGCTTTTAGATGATTACTTGAAGACTTATCCAGAACTTGAAAAAGAAGTAGAAAGTAGACTGAGAGATTTATTGGACCAACTCATGGTCAAATTAAGAGAACAAGAACCAGGTGAAGATGAAATTAAGTCGATTTTGACTACACTTGAAAACTTGAACTTAGAATCTAAGAAGTTGTATGAGAAAGCAAGCGTTGCTGAACACCCAGAACTTGACGCACTTGTGGCAAGAAAGGATAAAGTACCAACTGAACCTCACCAGTTGATGCCTTATTATACTGAATTGGCTGCAGATTGGTCTGAATTCAACCTTAATGAGGTCACCAAAGATGGTCCACCAGTCACTGATGAAGAAGCAAGACAGGCCCACTATGGAGTCAACAAGAAGATGAAGCTTCATCCAGTTGTCAAGCTAAGAGAAATCAAGCCATTCTTTGCTGGCCCAGACCATAATGATGTCGCAAAATTCATCATTTACCTCAATAAAGCAGTTGAAATCCTCTCTCAAGCTCACCCTCATGACGAGCAAGCCCTCATTGATAAATGCAACAAGAGATTTGAGAAACTCTCTGATTTGACTCCTAAGCGTGTAGGAAGACTCGCTACACGATACAGCAAATTAATTCTTAGACTCCTAGCCAAACTTCTAGAAAAGCCAGTCGAAGAAGTCATCACAGAGCTTGAAGACAAAGCAACTTCCACAATTTCTCAGAGAACTGGTAGCAAGACCTTCTCCACTGTCCTTTGGACTGAAATTCTCAAAGGTCAAGGACTTGACGTCAATGCTGAGCTTATTTGTGAAGCCTATAACAGAGAACAAGCAATGGCAATCCCAGTCATTGAAGCTTTGACCAAGTACTTCGGCACACCAGACAACAAGGTTGTTGAGAAGAACTTGAAATCTAAGTCAGAAGATGTTCTTAAAGAAGACCACGCACCTAAGATTGAGCATTACGCTGGACTTAGACTTGAGCAAAGCAGGCTTGTCTTGAGCATAAATGATAAGGTTATGAGCGTTTTGGAAAGACTCAGAGAGATTGACAGTGATAAAGCAAGAACTGTCAAGGCATCCATTACTGAAACTGAAATGGTCATCCCAGAAGGTGAAGATCTTCTTAAAGCTCAGCTCGACCTCTTCAAGCAAAAAGAGGACGAATACTCAGCTCAAGAACTTGACAACGTTGTTGACTTAGTCTTAAGATTGCTTGGAAGAATCAACTTGGAAAGAGAACTTCAAAAACTGAGAGATGCAGCCAAGCCTAAAGATAATAGAGAAGCTGAAACTATTGAAATGCTCAGAACCATTGAAGGAGCTGAATTTAGAGCGATTAAAGTATCTTATGCAACTCTTCAAGCACTTGTTTCTCAATTGTTCCCAAGCTTAGAAGCTGATATTGCTCCACTCAAGGCACTAACTGACCCTTCAGGAGTTGCCACTACAATTCCTCAGTTAGCTAGCTCAATTTTAGGCGGATTTGACAACGCAAACACCATTGAGCAAAAGAAACAATCATTGCTTAATGACACTCCAATTAAAGGAAAACTTGCAAACTTAATTAAATTAATTGCAGAATCAGCAGGTGCTGACGACACTGAAACTGACGCGGTCTTTGCAGGACTTTTCAGACTGTGCGGATCATCTGACGATAAGGCTCAAGCCAAAGATCTCAAAGAAGCAAGAGCCCTTCAGCAAGGAGAGCCAAACACCATCACTGACTCACTTGAATTGGTATCGACCAATGTTAGCAAACTTCTTCCTTCCAGACAAGCACAAACTAAACTCCAAAACAAGCTTGTGAAAGAAGCTGGAGGTCTCAGATCAAGCATCGACGATGTTGATATCCAAACTGAAGATTTACTGAAGAAAGCCATCAGAGAAACAGCCAACACTATTTCTTCTGATGATGCCAAAACTAAAGATGCTCTTGACAAAGTTAAGAAAGCAATTGAAAAGATTGAAGAAGAATCACCAGCTAACATGCCAGAAGTCATTGATAGAGTTACTGCTAGACTTGATCAATGGGAGAAACTAGAAAGACTCAGAAAAGATTTAAGAGAAAGACTTTCTAAAGAAATCAACAGGCTCAAAGGAGATGTCCAAGACAAACTCAACGAATTGCAAACCACCAAAGCTACCTTTGAAGGCCAGAGAGTTCAATATGAAGCCCAAATTCACTTGCTCCAAAACTCAGTCGAACAAAACTCCAAACTAGTCGAAAAACTAACCCAAGAATCAGCTGACAAAGAAACCGTCATTTCTGAACTCAAGATCAAAGTTGCTGATGCAAACAACGAAATTGAGAACTTGAAGGAAGAAATGTCAAGAACCACTGAAGAGCTTGATGACGCCAACAAAGAACTTAGAAACATCAGAAGAGTCAACAAAGAAAAAGACACCCAAATCAGAGACTTGCAAAACTCTTTAGACCAACTTCAAAGGTCAAGCGAAAAGAACTTCCAAGGCGATAAAGAAAAACTCGAACTTTTGGACGCTCTTAAAAATGATCTTAGACAAGCCAGAGATGAACTTGCTGCTAAGTCTAAGCATGCTGATGAACTTGAAGACATCGTCAAAGCGAAAGACAGAGAAATCCAAAAACTGTTAGGCGAAAAGGCTGAACTTGAAGAAAAATTAGCTGAACAAATCAGAGAAAAGAATGAACTTAAGCTTCACATCCTCAAGCTTGAAACCGAAAGAAATGAACTTGAAGAGAAACTCAAACTCGGCCAAGCTGGAAACCCAGAAGAAATTGCTTACCTTGAGCATATGCTTGAAGATAAGGACAAAGCACTAAACGAGCTTGAAGAGCAACTTGAAAATGCTAGAAGATACCAACAGCTATACTCTCTAATCAAAGAAGAAAAAGAAGATCAAGACACTCAGATTAAATCTCAAGAAATCGACCTCAGCGACTTACAAAGACGCATCAAGGATCTTACCAACGAAAACGAAAACCTCAAATACAAGACTCGCCAAGTTGATAAACTTCAAAAAGATGTCGCATCTCTGCAGAAAGAAAACCAAAACTTGAAGCACAAGATCGACTACCTTGAAGAATTCAGTGGAGACAAATCAGGAGATGTCCAAGAAGCTATCAATAAAATGACTGCTGAAATTGCTCAGAAAGAAAACCAAATTTCTGACCTTAACGACACCATTGAAAAGCTGAGAGCTGAAATGTTAGGACTTCATACAAGACACTCCTTAGCAATGAACAGAAACTTCTTAATCAGATTTATCAACTCATACAAGAACAAGCAACAGCAATACTTCAGAACTTGGATGAGCAAGAAGACCATCAAAGGAGACCGCCAAGTAGTTGTAGCATCCAGCACAATTGAAATCCCAGACAATGTCGAAGAACAAGATATGAAACACTACGAAGCCGCTGTCATTGAAATGCAAGAGGACAACAAGACCATGATTGAAAGCAACGCAATCACCAAAGCAATCAGAGAAGCTGGCATTCCAAATGAAAAGCCAATCAGCTACTTGAACGTCTTCAAGTTCTTGGAAGACCTCATGGATAAGAAATTCGAAGCTGACAGAAAAGACTTGTCAGAGCACAAGACTCCTAAACCAATGCCTGACTTCTTAATGGAGCACCTCAACAAGACCTTCGGTATTTCCAAACTTGCTATGAAACATTTAGCAGGATTACTACCAGCCCTTGATCAACTGTTCAGTGAAGGCAACAAATATGCTGCATTCTACTGCAGACTTCTTCAAATGTTCCACCCAGACCCAGTACCTAACAGCCTTTCTGTGTATCTTGTTAGAGCTAGAGTTGGATTCCACCCACTTATTGACAAGCTTGAAAGAACAAGGCAAAACCAAGGCAAGAAGGCATCTGGACCTAAAGGTAAAGCAAGCGGCCGTGCTGCCTTTGAAGCTGCAGGCACTGGAGGAGTTGCATTGTTGAGCGACGTTATTGAGCTCTTATATACCATGTTTATGGGAGATAGAGAAATGGGAACTCTTGCTTTAGAATACATCAAGCCAGAAGCAGTCTCACACGAAGACTTTGTCGCCTACAAGATTTGCCACAAGATGGCCAAACTCGGAAAGACCCCTGAAGCCATCTTCAACATGCTTGATAAAGACGCTGGTGGCACAATTGATGCTAATGAATTTATCAGCGGCACCAAAGAAGATCTAGACCTTTGGATTTCTGATGAAAACATCAATAAACTTATGAGACTCTTAGATACAAGAGGAAATGGAGAAATCACCAAAGAAAGCTTCATGGCTAAGATTAATATGAAGAACCTTATGGAATGGAACAGAAGTGAAGACTGGGTTGTCAGCAAGGCTAGCTATTTGGTAGCTTTAATTGACGTTTATAAAGCAAAGCAAAGAAAAGATACCGCTTTCTTGTTTGGAGAATTCGATGCCTTTGGAACAGAAGGAGCTAATGCAGAACAGTTCAAATCAGCTGCACTTAAATACGATCCTTGTCTTTCTGATGAAAGAATTGCACAGATCTGGGCTGAAGCAAGCCAAGGCAACGATTCAATTGGGCCTAAACTGTTTGTCAAGACCGTCACTAAGTATGGACTTGGAGGGTATGGATATGGAACATTCTTAATCAGAGAATTAATGGATGCTCTTGCAGAAGCGAAAGCAGAAGACGCTAAGAACCAAGCCTAATAACTTAATTTAAAAGCATTTGCTTAATAAGATTTTTATTATTAATCTGATGTAAAAAATGATGTGTTCCTAAAGTCGTCAAAAAGTGGCCGATACCCTGTCTGTGTTTCTGTCCAGTTACTTTTAGCATACTTTTCCATGAATTTATAGCTTTTTTCTACACTTCCACTTCTTCCATATATTTTTCGATTCAATTCTTGTATAAATCTAAAATTTGTAGGGAAAAATATATCAGCTTCCCCAACCGGTGTCAAAAAAGTTGGAAAATCTTTCTTTTCACTTGATTTTTCACCTTTTTTAGAGACAATTGGAGCATTTATTCCTTTGATTTTTTTGCCAGGAAGAAGATCAAAGTCACTGAATATGAAATGCGGGTTTGTAAAAACATTTTTGAAGTGGTTCATTAGCATGTAAATTCCAGTCGGCAAAAATAAGTTATCATATTTTTTTCTATACCAATATCTCATTAAATTGTATATCAACCCTTCTGCATATTCTGCTTCTCTATCACTGTCACTCATTGGTGGCATGTTTTTATACATTTCTAAGCAGTCTCTTATAATTTTATCAGTAAGTGGCTCTTTTTTCTCTTCTAAATCTTCTGTAATCATAGATTGAAAACAATATTCTCCATTTTCCATTCAAACTCTGTCATGAGGCAAGTTATCGAGCATTTCTAAGGCTATAATAAATGTATGCTCCTCAGTAATTTTTTGATAATTAAATGCTGATTTGGATATCACTGAAATTTGGCCATTTTTATATAGTTCGGGATGGGCTCGAGATAATCTGGCTTTAGCTGTTTCTGCAATGACAGGGGAGATGTCACATAAAGTGTAATTTACTTTTTTATAGGTTTGTATGTGGTTATTTTTATAAAAATCAAGAATACTTAAGGCACCTGTACCTGTTCCTCCTCCAAACTCTACGATTTTTATAGTAGGTGATTTTTGTTTTTCCAAACAATAGTTTGCTATTGCATGGCCATATCATGGTTGGAAAATCTCTACAGGAGTTAAGAAAGCGTATTTTGGGTATTTTTCGCCGATTGCTTCTCTATAGGAATGGATTCCTTTAAAATCGTGATATCTAAGCTCTCCAGTTAGCTGTCCTAATTGATGGTCGGGCTTCATAAAATATCCTTTATCTGGCTGGTATAATCTATCTTGTATGAAATCTCTAACTAAGCAAGGATATCGAAGTCCATTCATCATTTTTACTAGAAATTTATTATTATTCTATCTTCATTTTGGTCTGGCTCAGCTCGTTCAGGTACCAAAGAGCTTTGAAAATCGTCAAGGATTCCTGGGTTATCTGCCAAATGTACACTGCTCAACAAAGCTCTGTCTTGATTTTTAAAAAACACCACAACTCGTATCAGACTAATCGAGTTTCTTATGACTAATAAACTAATTCCTACCGTTTCTTCAATATCATTAATTTCATAATAACAAATAGTGATAGCTATTCCTATCACACATAGAAAAGCTACGAATGAGTCAAACCTGTTGCTTCAGCTGATTCAAAATTTCATTGATCCGAGTAAAAAGAACCGAATCAAAACTTCTAAGATGACAAAAGAAGAAAGCAGAATTTCCACAATGAAAAATCAGAGATGGTCTAAATATCATATACCTGGGTACGAAGCTATGTGAGTAACTATCCATAAACTAATAAGCATACATGAAGCAATCAAAAACATATAAAAGATTTGCATTCCACATGAAAAATAAATGTGATTTATGATATCTTTATAGTAATCTACTTGAATAACTTCTAATCTGGGCGTTGTATATGATCTTGGAACATTGATGTTTCTTGTATCCATCTTCTTATGATCCAATTGAGCTTTTATAATTTAATAGCAATGCACATTTTTACTATGGAATGTAAAAACCATATGATCATAAATTAAAATGAATAAATTTTACCTTTTAATTATAGGGGTTTGGTCTCTTTGTCAAAACTCTACAAGTTTCAGGTTTACACCTGGAACTCAAGTACACATAGAAAAATTGCCCTTTTGTCAGCAACATTCTCAAAGAACATGCTGCAATGTATCACATTCTTTACAAATATTCAGAAGAATTTCAAAGCCTTTAATGAATCCTCCATTATATACAGATTACCATGGATATAGTGGAAGATGCCTAACTGTGATGCAAGATATTTTGTGCTCAGAGTGTGATGGTGACGTGTAAGTTTTATAGTAGAGGAGAAGGACTTAAGTCTGGAATCTGTCAAAATCTATGCGATTCTTTATATGAATCTTGTAAAGATGACTATTTTGAAGCTGGAATGGCTGAAAGTGGCATTGAATTTTGCAGCGGAGGAAGCTGAATTTGTTATCCTTTGACAAGCTTCGTCGATAATGGGAAAGATTTTTGCGATAGATTAGGATATGAAGTAAAAAAGAAAAATTGCTTTGATGGAATTTCTGCTTCAAGTGTAAAAGGAAAAGCTCCTACAGAAAATCAAGAAAAAAGCGATATGATAGGAAATTATATTCTGATTGCAGGATGTGCAATATTTATGATAAGTTTTATAATTATTGCCTTTAAACTGGGTAAAAAACAAAAAGTAGATATAAGGCGAAAAAGATTGGAAGCTCTTATTAAAAAACAATAAATTCAAATAATTTATCATTAGGAAAATTTTCATTTCACTGATTTTTAAATTATATTTCTCAAAATAACTGATTAACTTGCTATTATGATTTATTATATGTATTTAATAATCATTTCTAGAAAAAATCATTATTTAAAAAATTTTGTTTTTATTAAAAAATTATAATTTTATATATAAAATATATAGAAATTGAAGTTGATCTCTTAATATGTTAATGAAGTTTAGATATTTTCTATAATTTAATAGTGAGGCTAAAGTACCAAACTATTAATTGCAAAGATCAAAATCTGTTTAAAAAAATGATATATTTTAAAATAAAAAATAAAAAAATTGTTCAAAAAATATAAAATAAGATAATATAAAGATTCATTAGGCTGTTTAAAACTTTATTTTTATTAAATATTCTATATTTTTAGCCTATATATTGATAATTGAATTCTGAAACTCTTTTAAGTTGCAAGTATACCATTATTTTTAACTGTTATTTTTTATAATTCAATAATGGGTTGTTGTAACTCCAGAGAAGAAGTAGAAAAAAAGCCTGTAATGAAGCCTAAAACACCTAATCGATTTCTAAAACGCAAGAAAAAAATAAAGAGGGTCAGATCTCATGAAGCAAATCTTTCTGGCGATAAATCACCTCAATCAAGTGCCAGCCAAATGACTACAAAAAGTCTTCAGCCAACAGGTCCATGCTCAGATTTCGATGAATCCTCATCTATACAATCAGTGCAAACCTCTCGCACCCGAAGGTCTTCAGAATCCTGCTTAAATCTTCTCCAGCCAATTTTTTCAAAATCACCAAATGGAAACATTAAAACCTTAAAAGTATTTTCTAAAAATGACTTTGGTAGTGTCAAACTTATTAGCACTTATGAATCAGACATTAAGAGAGTAATAAAAATAATTGATTTATCAAAGGTTAGGGAGATTGAAGAAGATTTGGCTAAATTGAGAAAAATCAAAGAGTTGGTAAAAATTATACAGGATCATCCAAATATAGTGAAGACTTATGAGCTGATTAAAACTTCAAATTCCGTATACCTTGTAAGAGAAAACCTGCAAGGGGGCAGCTTACTGGACAGAATATCCAAAGGCAATATATCAGAAGAATTGGCTTGTGTATACATTCATAGTATCTTATCAGCTCTCAGTTACTGTCACAATAAAAATGTCATACATGGAAACCTTAAGCCAAATAACATTCTTTTTGACTCAAGATTAGATCATACATCAGCAAAATTAATCAGCTTCGGCTTATCCTGGAACAAAATAAAAATTAATTCAAACTTAAGTGCTGTAACAATAATTTAGCTTCATTTTGCAGCTCCAGAAATTTTTCAAGAGAAAAATGAAACAGCAAAGAGTGACATATGAAGCCTTGGAGTTATATTGCACATGATGCTTTTAGTAAGACCTCCTTTCCATGGAGAAACCGATCAAATTCTATTTCAAAACATTGAGCATGGCTTCACATTGGATAAAACCCTTTTCCAATATTATTCAAGCGAGGCTCAAGACTTATTAGGAAAAATGCTAGCATCTGATCCAAATGATAGAATTTCTGCTGATGAAGCTCTAGATCATGCTTGATTTAATAGAACTATTATGAAGCAAAAATCATTTCTTCGATTTTTGAATTTTCATGTAATTTTAATTTAGGCCAAAAATAAAATTGAAAAAGCGATTCTGGTTTCGATAATAAGCAAGCAAAGTTTAACTAAAGAAAAAGAGCTTAAAAATATATTTGACATTCTTGACGTTGATCATAGTCAGTCAATAAATATAAAAGAGTGCTATGCCAACCATAATTTATTTGGATTTGCAAATCATAAAGAAATGAAAGAAATTGTGGAAAAATCTAATATTGATGATAATAATAATTTTGATTTTACAGTATTTGTTACCGCCTTTGCTGACTGAAATGCTCCTGACCAAATTGAAAAAATTAAAAATGCGCTGAAAACATATGATGAAAATAACGATGGGTATTTAAGTGTTAAAAGGCTTAAATCATCTTTTCCAACATATAAAAATGAAGAATGACAAGATTTTTTTGTAGCTGCTGACATAAAAGATGATAAAAAAATTAAGATTCAGCAGCTTGTGCAATTTTTGAGTAGAGGGAAGTCTGAAAAACTTCCAAATATAAATATAATAATGGCGATCTAGTACAATAATCTCATATAGATCAAAAAAATAATCATTTATAGTATAATATGGGTTGCTGTGATTCGAGGCCTGAGCCGGTAAACCAAGTGCGTGAAAAAGTGCCAATAAAAAGTAAAAAATTTAAGCGCAAAACAAGATTTCTGAAGCCGAAAACTCTAAAAGCACCCACTGCTTCCCCACTTCCAGATAGTAGAACTTCAAGGCAAAACACTCCAACAGTCAGCAGAGGATCCTTTGTGCTTAATGTTCCAGAGTCGTTAAAAGAAAATTATGCAATAATTAGAAAATTGCACGACAAGCCAGATGGTATAATTGCGATTGCTCGAGATAAAAGAACAAATGTGCAAAGGCTAATAAAAGAGGTGAGATGGGAAGAGATGGAATGGACTGAAAGTGAAAAATTCATGGAAAGAGTTGATAATCTAAAAGAGCTTGTAAAAATCATATAGGATCACCCAAATATTGTGAAAATTTATGAAATCATAGAATCCTCTAGAAGCTTTTTTTTTGTTCAAGAGTTTCTGATGGGAGATTCCCTTTCAGAAAAATTATCGAGGAAATATCTCAGCGAACCTTTAATTTGTAAAATTACAAAAAGTTTGCTGGAAGCACTAGCTTATTCTCATAGTAATGGCATTGCTCATCAAAATATAAACCCAGATAACATACTGTTTGATTCTAAATCCTCAATTGCAAATGCTAAACTAAATAATTTTGGTCTGGATTCAGAAATGAAAAAGCAGAGAAAAAATATTGATACTGTAAACTCTATTTAGCTTCAATATTTAGCACCAGAAGTCCTTAAAAATTCTTATGATGATCTAGAAAGTGATATGTGAAGTGTTGGAGTACTTGTATATTTAATGATAATTAGAAGACTCCCCTTTTTATCCCGTAATAAACATGAATTATATAAAAAGATTAATATTGGTCTGTCAATACCTGAAGACATAATAGAGCTTTACTCACCAGAAGTAAAAGATTTTATTGAAAAATTGATTATAATTGACCCTAACAAAAGAATGACAGCAATCAAAGCTCTTGGCCATCAATGGTTTACCAAATTTAAAGAAGCTGACGAGCCAATTCTTCTAAAAGATCAGGAAATTGAATTTATAAGTGCATTTTACGTAATTATCATATAGAGACGGCCGAAATTAGAAAAAGCAATTTTTTCGTTTGTGATTTCTCAGTCTTCTTCTACTGAAGAAGAAAAAGAATACATGAAATTATTTAAATTCTTTGATACTGATAAAAATGGATCAATAAGCAAACAGGAACTTTTCGATGGGATTAAAAAGATTGGGTTTAGCAATAATAAAAATATTGAGAAAATTTTAAATAGTATCAAGATTGATGATGATTACTCAATTGACTTTTCTGAATTTCTTGCATCAATTTCAGATTGGCAATCAGAGAAAAACATTGAAAAGATTGAGAACGTATTTTTACTATGTGAAGACAATGGAAAAGGATATTTAAGTATAAAAAATATCAAAGCCAGAATCCCTGGAATTTCTGATGCAGAGTGGGATAATTTTTTTGAAAAATTTGATGAAAATAAAGACAATATTATAAGCATTGATGAATTTAAACAATTCTTTTTGAATAAAAGTAATGAAGAAATTATAACATAAATAGAAATTATGTAAATAAATAGGTTCTTTTCAATAATGCAATTTTTAATTATTTTATATTTGTAACCCACATTTTTCATATATGGCGAGTCTTCTTCTATTTAAGCATTATAAAATTTATTTCAAGTATTAGTAATTTCTCAAGCAGTAATGAAATCGCTATAATTTTGAATTTCCAAATGGTGCTTTGCTATAATATATATAAGAAGCAAAATGGATAGGTGAATCGATCACACTAAAATCATAAGATAAGAGACTTAAAAATTGTAAATGATTGAGATAAAAAGTAAAATTTACTTACTAATAGTGTCAAGGTTTTAGAGGAAATCATTTACAGAATTCATTGTCCATTAAATTTTTAAGAGTTTAAGCTAGGTGCTTAAATTGATTAAATTCATTTTTATTTTATTATTAATATGGGATGCTGCGCAGATAGAGAAGCTCAGCAAGAGAGTATGACTGATCTTAAATCCTCACGTATGTCCACAACAATTCAATCTGCAAAAAATCTAAAGCACGAATTGACTGAGCCAGCAAAACCTGTATTAAACATTCAACCATCGAAAACTTCAAGATCAAGTAAAAGGCATGCAAGTAGCAAATCAAATCCCAATAGGTTGAATCATAGGGTTAGTAAAAATGATTTTATAAAGAGAGATAAAGAATATATAAAGGGAAAATATCAATTTATAAAGAGACTTTGCGTAGGATCTTTTGGATACATCACACTTGTAGTAGATAAAAGGACAGAAGAAAATAAAATAATTAAAGAAATCCAAAAAACGTTTTTAAGCGTTGAAATGCAGAAAAGTGTATGCTCTGAATCAGAAAAACTGTATTTTCTGGTATAACTTACTTAGGATCATCCAAATATTGTAAAGCTTTACGAAATTGTGGAAGACAAAAAAAGTTTTTATCTTGTTTATGAATATTTCCCTGGAGGAGATCTTCTAGAAAAAATTTTAGAAAATACACTTAGTGAGCAATTAGCAAAAAGATATATGCAAGATATCTTAACCGCCGTAAATTATTGTCATAGAAGTGGTGTAATTCACAGAAATATCAGGCCTGAAAACATCGTTGTTAGCACAGGTCAAGCTGATGGCTTCCTAAAACTAACAGATTTTGGTTACATCTGGCAAGCATCAGCTAATAGTTGCAAAGTTAGATCTGTAACCTCTATGTAGATTCATTATATGGCCCCAGAAATGATAAAAGGATCTTGAAATAAACCTGCAAGTGATATATGAAGCATTGGAGTTATCCTATATGTTATGCTCACTGGAAGACCTCCTTTTATTGGTAAGACTGAAAAAGAACTTATTGCCAGTGTAAACCGAGGCTTAAACCTCAATGATAAAGAACTTTCTTACTCTTCTGCAGAACTAAAAGATTTAATATCGAAAATGCTTAACCTCAATTATAAACAAAGAATTTCTGCATCTGACGCACTTAACCACCCATGATTCTCTACTTTAAATACCAGCCAAGAAAGCAAAACTTTGTCTGAGCCACTAAAATACCTTTCTCAATTAAATGTAACGCTTATTCAGGCACAGTCAAAAATTGAAAAATCCATTTATCAGTATATAGTTTCACAGTTTTCTAATCAATGTGAAGAAAAAGTATATATCGAGCTATTTAGAAAGCTAGATAAAGATCATAATGGCATGTTGACTAGAGAGGAATTAATCTTTGGATGCAGAACTTTAGGTGTCTGTGAAGAAAGTAATGTTGAGGATATTATTAACAGGATTGATATGGGCAAGAGTGGCGCTATTGATTATTCAGAGTTTGTAGCTGCAGTTATGAATTGAAATTCAAAAATGCAAATAAAGAAATTGGAACAAGCATTTAAGTTATATGATACTGATAGGAGCGGGACATTAAGTTTGAATGAAATGAAAAAAGCTATACCTGGCATTCACACTGCAGAATGAAAGAAATTTTTTAAGGAAGCAGATACAAATGGAGATGGTATGATAAGTATTGATGAATTTAAAGAATATTTATTGAAGAAAAGAAATAATTAAGTAGTTATTCCTCTTTAATTAACTTGATTATAAAATAATCTCATAATCTATTCAAAGAGAATTTAATTTAAGTATTCAAATTGCTTATTCTCTATATATTTAATATAGTCTTATTAAATTAAATCTCTGCTATTAAATCTTTATAATTACTCTGAGCTAAAAATTCTTTGAACGCCTGGTGAGTTGATTATTGCCATAAGATATCTCATTATAGTATTACCCATAAGAATTCCAATCAGCGCCAAAAGGGCTTGAGGCAATAGCATAATATTCATAAAAATTCCAGCATTGCAAAACCCTAAAATTCCCCAGCCTACCCCAAAAAGAGCAGCTCCGAAGCAAAAGCTCATATTAATTCTGCCATCAATTATGGGATTAAAATTACCCTGCAGTAATGGAGTAGTAATGTTTTTGAATATTATATTAAACCCGAACCAATTAAAAACTACAATAGCTGCTAAAGAGTAAGCTATTGTTGGATCCCAATTATCCCCAAAATTCAAAAACCCAATCACTTTAGTTCTTCTGCATAATCCTGATAATATAAATCCTAGACCAAAAATAATGCCTATGCCAAACGAAAAAAGTGGATCAATTTTATCAGCTTTTTTTGCTTTAGAAATTAGATGAACTCCAAAGCTAATGATATAAATTAAGTAAACTCCAGAAAAAGAGTCTCCTATAAAAGACATATAAGTATCCATTGTTTGAGAATCAATCATGGCTTTGTTTTCAAATGATGGCATAGAATGCCTATAACTTACTGTTATCGCGCCAAATAAAATTACGATTGCTGCTCCCAATATAGAGCGTTTTGAGAATCTTGGAAGTCCGCAAATTATTTGATAGACTATAAAATCTCCACCTAAATTGGTGCTCATTCCAATGAAAAATGAGCCAATTATCCATTCCAGCAAACTTAAGTCTGAAATAGAGCCTAGACCATCAAATACTCTGATGCCATATATTGTATCGCCTAAATAAACTTTAAAGAAAAGCACTGAATTAAGCAAGCCTAATAGAAAACTTATCCTTCAAAATAATCCAGAAGAATTTATATAGAATCTTGATATTGAAATGGCCATTGAGCTCACACTTGTAATTCTCCCCATAACAAGAAGATTGAGAACAGTTGCCAAAGAAACAAGGAACCCGCCAGCAAGCACAATTGCTACCTCAGGCGAAATCGAAGTCAGGATAGACATTTATGATTGCAAAATAAATTAATGCTGACTATTATATAATTTGTTTGAAAAATCACGTCTACTCTATGAATCTCTAATAATTAAGAATTGAATTCGGTATTTTAAATCTAGATTATTTATCAATTATGTTTAATGGGTCGGTTGGAACTGATTCATTCTGAAGTTCATTTGAAGGTTTAATAGTAGCTTCTATTTTTTCTTTTTCAGCCTGAATCGCAGCTAATTTTTCTCGACAGTTTTCTATCATTCTTTGTAATAACTGGCGCTCGTTATGTATAAGCTGAATTCGAATTCTTAAAGCTGGAGGCTCGACGAATCCTTGAATTTTGGTATCAATATTATACCATCCCTCAACTACTTTTTGGTCTTCTAAATCGTTTAATTTAATCTCAATTGACCCTAATAGCAAGTCTTGCCTCAAATTTTTTTTGATATAGACCCTTAAATGAATACTGGTAAAATTATGCAAGCTTTGCTTTATTTGGAAAAGCTTATACCAATACGGCTTATAAATATCTGACACAAATGTTTCAAAGCTTGCCCCTTTTGGTTCAATTTTCACACAAACATAAGGTTTCCCTTGTGTTATGCAAAGCCCTTGAGAAAAAAAATTGATTCCTTTCTGTATCTCAATATTCAATTCAGGTATAGGAGGTACCCCTGAAGGTGTATTTTCCAGCTTTGTTTTATATTCAATTTCTTTCCTCGTATAAATTTTCCGTTTTTCTTCTAACCCTCGTATACTTTGATCTTCTTTAATAGCTTGGTCAATTGTTTGTTCAAAAGGAATTGATCGGAAATTTGCATCATTTTTGGAGTTATAATCACGCTTGTGCTGCTCTAATTCTGATTGAGATATTCTACTGGCACACCCACCCATATTTTATAATGTTACATTAATAAGCTTAGTTTTGATTTTATGCTCTGTAGAATTATTTCGTTTAATTCTTTTTCAGCTTTTAATTCGCGTACAGAAATTCGGTTGGAAAATTTTGAATTTTGAAGGATTTTTTCAGTTTCCAGGGCTTTGGATTCCAACATTTTTACTTTTTGATAGACTGAATCATAGGTTTCTGGCTCGCTTGGGTCAATGCGAAAGCTCTGAGTTTGCTTGTGTGAATTTTGAAGATGCTCTCGAATGGCTCTTTGCTCTTTTAAATAATCTTTTGGAGCTGCCCTTTGCTTTTGATCGCTAGAATTTATTTCTCGGAGTCTATGAGATGGCTGAAATTTTGATGGAGATCCTGAGTCACTCATGGCTTGCTTTTGGAAGTTTTTGACAGAATGGCTCCTATGGACAACGGATTTTAAAAAGCCTCGCTTTTGTGATGGAAAATTCAAGCGAAGCCTAATTAATTCCATTTCTTTTTTCTTAAAAGGATCGATTTCAGGTGTATGATGCTCTTTAATCAGTTCTCCATATTTTTTCCTTTTTTCTATTAAAATCCTTTTTTCTTCTGCTTCTTTTTCAAATTTTTTTAGCTCTTCTTTATCATGGATAACAACCTCAGGAATTTTGTGTAATCTATAAGATTTTAAGCTACTTTCAAGCGCTTTTTCTTTAACAATATTTAACTTCTCTGAACTTTCTCTATGGTTTCCATCTCTCTCTTCGTTTCTTTTTGGTGAAAATAATTCTCGTTTTTTAGCAAGCTCTTCTTTTCTTCTTTCAAGCTCAGGAGTAACTACATTCTCTTCGTATTTTTTCTCAATTTTCTTATAAAGCACATCACTATTCCTTACTCCTCTCATTTCACTTTTAGCTCTTTTTAATTGTTCTCGTCTTATTTCTCCTTTTAATTGCAAGTCTTTTAATCTTTTTTCTTTCTCTTCCAATATCTTTTGTTCTAACTCCATCAATTCTAATTGCTTCTTATTCTCTTCAGATTCCCATTTTTTAAGTATTTTTTGTTCTCTTTCTTTTAGTCTTTTCATTCTGTTAAATTGCTCTTCTTGAAGCTTTTTGGCGAAATCTGCAGCTTTTTCTTGCTTGAATTTTTCTTCTTCCTTTTTATCCGTAGTGGAAGGAGCTTTAACAATTTTTGGGGATTCTTTAAATAATGAAATTGAGTCTTCAACGTTCTCTAACTTATGCTTAAGAGTTTCTTTTTGATGTCGAAATTCTTTTAGTGAATGCTCTCTGTGTTTTTCTTCAATAGCTTCAAGCTTGCTAGATTGTTTTTTAATTATTGGCGAAAGTCTTGACGATGATTTTGGAAATACCAATCCCATAGATCCCAGTCTTTCTAAAACTGTTAGCTTAGCTGCTGTTGTGATTGCTATAAGCCTTGAGTGTAAACTCTCATCAATTTTAAGTAATTTAAGCTGTTTCCCATAATATTGATTCATATTTAATCATAAATCTCTAATTTTCTTTGTCTAAAATAATAAAACCCTATTCATCTTGATTCCAATTTAATTTTTTTTAATTTCTCAAACTCATATGAATTTCAATTATTTTCAAGATACAATCATACCAAAATGGATGTTGGTTCTGACCGAATAAGAATAAAAATCTGTACCTTAGATTCACAACAGTTCGTTGTGAACACTACCAGACAAATGCCAGTCTCAGAATTAAAAGCTCTAATCCTAAATCAAACTCAGGTCCCTGTTGATAAACAAAGATTAATTTTTCAAGGTAAAGTCCTGAAAAACCAAGACAATTTGGTATCATTAAACGTCGAAAACGATTCAATTTTTTACTTAGTCGCCAATTTAAGTCCTTCCAATCCTGATGGAGACAGAAATACTCTTACAGATTTTTTGCGAGCGGCCTTAGCAAATAATCAAGCAGCTTCTTTTATAACACGGAGGCGTCAGCAGCGAAGGCGCGAAATTTCAGCTAATGAGCGCTTGGAGACAATTAGGCAAAACATTCAAACTATTGAAGGCTTGGTTCAATGCATGAATACGACTATTAATGATGGAGAATTGCAAGGATTCAACCTTTCCGAAAGAACTCTTGTGCAAGGGCAGTGAGTTGATGTGAAAGATACAGTCGAACAGTGGCTTGAAGCTCAAGTCATACAGATAGAGCACCGTCCTGAAGGGCCAATGGCGTTTATCCATTATAACGGGTGACCAAATAGATGAGATGAATGAATTAGCATATCGTCGCCTAGAATTCAACCATTAAGGACTTACACCTTGCAATCTTTAAACAGCTCAATGCAGTCCCCAGTCTTAATAAACCCTTCAGACTCTCCAAATTCTCAGGTATTAGATTTTAACGATTTAATAATGCCAGCAGTAGGACTATTAGACCAGTCTAGGACTATGCTCGAAAGGTATTATTCATTAAATACAATTTTGCAGCATGAACATGCTGATGAAAGAGTGAGGCCAATGAGAGAAAGACTCAACATGATGCACGTAGAAGAAGAAAAGGAATGATCGCATGATTCACATGGATCAGATTCAGAAGCAACTGCTGGATCTGGTATTGAAGATAACTTGACCATGGAGTTAGAAAGAAGCTTTAATGAAAGAAATAGCGAATTGACAACGAGCCAAGAATTAGGATTATTGACTATTCAGATTTCACCTTTGCTGGATAGAATTGGAAGAGTTATAACAGACTTAGCAGTAAATATTGCTAATAATGGAAGAAATATTGATGATAGTGCAAGCAGAAATTCGTCTGGGACTGGCAGAAGTGGAAGCACAAACGGAAGGAATAATTTGCAAATACCAATTTTAAATTACCAAAATGATGGGATAACAAGGATGAACCCTGAAATTGATATCCATATTCATGCGATTTTTGCAGAGGGGTTTGGTGAGCAGCCAGAGCCAAGACAGTCGAGATCTAATTGTATGGGGAATATATTTTAGATAATTATATATGTAAAGATAAGTGCTTAGACTAATAATCTAAAAATATTTATTTCAAATTTCAAACTAGTTTTTAAAAATGAGTATTAGATGATTAGAAATTGTAATCAAAAAGTAGTGAATTCATTCTAGGCATAGAAAATGCGTTTCAAAATACAATTATTGATGTAAAGCAAAATTAAACTCAAAGGGTAGAAGATTGATTTATTTTAGAGTTACTGCATATAGAATGAAGATAATGGAGTAGAAATAAATTAATAAGTAAAATTTATATGATAGACAAATATATCATAATAATTTATAATTTATGACTATATTGAGCCAATTAATGCTGAAATATTAGTCTCGCTATTATTTATTTGAGACTGTTCAGAGTTTTTTATTTGTCACTTCAGATTGTTATATTTATCTCTGAAAATTTGTCACTAGCTATAAAAAGTAATCTGCCTTGATTGCTTGCCTATGAGTGATTATGGCATCTTCTTTTGATTTTCCTGAGTCTTAAGTTGATACTTTCTCACACATCTATATAGGGGTCAACTAACTTCAGTCAGTTTATGGTTGTATACTGGCTTGAGTAGCCTCCACGCTCAGGCACTTTCTCACACTAAATGTCATAAACTATTTTTTCCAAGGAGAATGATGTGATATCTTTGATGGAAGGGTATTGCCAGTGAGAAAGAATTGGAAATCTGCCTCCTTTAAAAATCACTCCTTATCTGAAATATCAAATAAATATTTAAAAAAATTTTTACAAATAAATCAAAAGTCTAATAATAACAACTGAGGGTGATTGATTAATTCTTAAATTTCTAAATCACTAGAAAAGATATTTTCTTTAATTTATATTGGATAAATAATATTGTTATTAATATTTTGAGAGCATTATAATAAGAATTTAAAAATAATTAAATAAATATGACACTTCAATCTTCACTTGAGCTATCTTCGATGACTATATCATTTGCTTTTATTTCTCCTTTAAAAAACTTATCCATTTTCCACATAGCATATTTTTCTTCTCGCTCATCAATGCTAATTGGAGTTGCAGTGTGTATGCTTGATGAATCATCCTCTTCATTTCTTGAAAGCAACTTCGTCTCTTTTTTATCGTTTTTTACATATTTAATTGGCTTTTCTACAAAATCTTGTTCAAATGTGATTTCTTCTTTATTTTCAGACAGTTTTGTCTTCTTCTTTGATTTCAAAAAATCTCCTTGCTTCCCTCCTACTCTCTTTTTCGAAATTTTAGGGTTTACTGGAGGATCCAGGATATTGTCCACATAATAATTATAATTTAATATATTGGATTGGTTGCATTTAGTAATTCTTGAGAGATCATTAAATTTTTCATTAATACTCATAGGACTTACTGTAAAATCACTTCTATGCTGATCATGCCACTCCTCATAATATCTGTAAAAATTTGGGATTATTTCTACAATAATCTTTTCATATATCTCTATATCATTACTTAATGAAGATTTGGCTGCATAGCACGTAAACCATATCTCTTTTTTACAGTATGAAGCAGCTTTTCCTCATATAATGTTATCTAGATATATAGCCCATAAGGAAATCTCAAGTTCGTCCATCATTAATGTATCACAAATTCATTCTAGTAGCTTTAAAAGAGGTCTATTATAAAATTCAGATGAGATTTTTTTGTTCTTTGTTATCCTATTGAGCATCAAAGATATGGTCTGGTTTTTTCTGTTTTCTTGGTACCAATTATGCAATACTTCATATTTATGCGTTTCTAAAGGCTTTGATTTTTCAATTTTAGATGTTTTATTGCTAGAATTAGAATTTTGAGTGAAATCTGTTTGAATTGGAGCTGATATTTCATCGCAAGATTTTTCGATTTCCATTTAAGAATTAATTATAACCTAAAATGGATTTTCTGGTAAATGCTAATTAAAAAATGGAATGCAAGAAAAAATTTTTTAATCTAAAAGCAATTAATACTCAATTCTAAATGATATTTTCTGAGAGATTCTTTTCATGATTTCAAATATCTTCTTTTGATCAAAATTATTTTTATTCCCGTTTTTAGAATTCCTTCAATAAAATCAAGCCTTAACTCTCTCAAAATAGAGAAATTGTTTGTTTTAGACTTTCATGATAAGTCAATCTCTTAAAAATATATATATCATTAAAATTTAGGGGAAGATGATAATCCATGCCATATATATATTATAATAATAAATAGGAAGTCTGTTCGTTAAAGTTTTTGAAGATTGCATTAACTACCCTAAAGAAATTATAAGTGGAGTTACTTTGACGATAGCAATGCAATTAAATAAATAATCTGTTATAAATATTATTCAGCTTAAAAAATTAAAATAAATGATTCTTGATTAGGTTTTTTTCCTGATTTTTTATATGCACATGATTCCAAACACCCGACAAGATGAATTTGCAGTCAAATAAAAGAATTAAACCTAGATAACTAATTATTTATTTAATCTATTTCTGATAATTTTGCTTATAGAAAAAAATTGATTAAATTATCCGCCAAATTCATCATTTATTATTGTTTATTAAATACTAGTAATTTTCTAGGCACATTATTGCTAAACTGAGTTATAATAATAATAATAATTAAAATTGCTATTTATTGCTGCGTTACTAATATTGCAATGATTTATAGACCTTAGTGAAATTGATTATGATAAATCATAAAGAGTATTTGGAGCATTTAATCAAAATTCACTAGGAAGCATATTGATATATAAAGATAAAAGGAAATTCAGGAATTTATAAATATGAATTATAAATTATATCAGACAAGAAATTAATAAAATATTCTTAATAGGTAATGCTCAAATTGGCAGAAAAAACATTATTGGTATATATCTTAATAACTCATTGTAAAGATCGATATCCCAATACTAATTTGCCAAATGGCATGTTTAGTATTCAAGAAAGCAATCAACCCTTAATATTAAAAATATAAGTCTCAGCTATGAGGTCTATCAGCAGAATTAGATATTCTAAAAGTTTTCAGGCTTTTATCGTAGAAGTGAAGGCTTTTTATTACTTTTTGATTTTTCAAAATCAAGTTCTTTGATAAATATTATAGTTTATCATGAGAAAATTGTCTAAAAGTTTCGATTGGAAATAAAAGCGATTTATCTGGAGAAAGGAAAACATCATATTATGAAGGAAAATTATTGCAGATTAGAATTTAATATTATCGCTTTAAGTTATATTACTCACTGAGAAAAGAAGTGCTCTGGATTTATCACAAAAACTAATCAATTAACTCTATTTTGTTTCTCCAGCTTACAATTGGCAAATCTAGCTCATCGTTGATATTAGGAAGTTTTAAGGCTATTGTGAAAATTATATATTAAAACATAAGCCGAAAATAATCAAATGTGGATGTTACTCTAATTATGATAGCAATAGAAATTTTAAATAAATTACTTTAAAAATATTTGTAATAATTACTATTTTTAAAATTTTTCTTTAATTGCCTTTTAAGTAAATTAATTATAAAATTTGTATTTTACAGTTTATTTTGTAGTTTATTTTTTTAGGGTTCTTTTTCTATTTCCCATCAATTCTAACTTTTCATGGATTTTCTTTATATCCCTTTGGAAATTTGATTTAAAAAGTTTCATATTTTGCTTGGCAATTTTGATATTACCTTTCATATTATCAATTATTTCTTTCTTCACAACTTCGCCTACAACAACTTTAATTTTTTCTTCAACTTCTTCAGCCAGTTCCTTAAACTCTTCTTTACCTTGCACAATTTCAGCCCTTTTATTAATTTTCCAAGCTTCAGCAACTTGAACCGCATTTTTTTGGTGTGTTTCAGCAAGAAGTTTAAAAAATTCGCAAAGTTCTGATTTAAAGGTCCCTAAATTTTCACCTATTTGATTTGGCGGCGCCATTATAGTTGATTCACTGCAAAGCGACATTGTTTCATCTTGCTGAAATGGCTTGTTTGAAATATCATTTGTGCATTGGGAAAATGGATTTTGTAGGAATGATGCTGCTTGAGATGTGGCAATTCTTATGGAGCTTGGCTGATTAAAACGGGGTTGTGATCTTGATTGAGAAAGAACAGGAGGCATAAATCGGCCAATGTTGCGTTGAGGTGGTAATTGACTCATTTATTAAAATTAATATGGCTTTAGGATTTTAATAATTTAAATTGCACTTTATATAGCACATCTAATAATTAAATAATATTTAGTACTAAAACCCTAATTATTTCCACTCAGCAACATAATGTGCATCTAAAACCTCAACTTTATCTCTATTTCTTTCAGACTGAGCAACATCATAATTTACATACGCTAATCTTTCTGCACACTTGTCTTCATTTGGAAGTTTTCCCATTTCATATCACAAAATAACCTCATCAACCAGTTCGGTCAATCCTGAGACTTTCGCAGCAACAGGAATTGTGTCATTTAAGCTAAATGTAATATCCACAACATCTTTTTCATAGTTTCATCTAGATATTGAAAGAGCCATCATAATCCTGCCATCCCCACAAAGACGTACATCTTCCAAATTCTTATAAGGCGTTATAGGCTCCAAAAATAATTTTCCTTGGAAATCTAAAGGCTCACTTGTGTAAATTAATTCAAAATGTAAAGGATTTTTGAAAACTTTTACAAGTGTGAGAGCTGGGCGATAAATATGGCATCTATTATTTACTTTGGAAAATTCTATATGTGTGTATGCAAGAGAAATGTAGTAGTTGGTAGAACGATATTGAATATATGGAGATCCGCCTCTTAGTCCGCTGGGGTTTTTATCATATTTTCCTGAAATCTGTGTGCATGGATGGCCTAAATCAGTGCAGTCGATAATTTGAAAATTTCTGTAGTTATATACAAAATAAAGTCGCCTATCATCAATTATTATTGGTGTTCAGTTTTTTTCTATATAAAAATTTAACTCTTTATGAATACTTAATGATAAAGGATAAAATATGCCACTTGAAAAGCTATATAATCACATTTTCCTTTTGCTATCATAGTCCAACATATTAAAAATCACATAAACTTCATTGTCATTTACTTTAAAAATCCTTGGATCTTCAGGTCCAAGATTCTGCATACCTCATTCTGGGCCATCAATAAATAAAGTTCCAGGGACCAATGTTCTACCTATCATTTTCTCTGTAAATATTTCATTCCAATCTGAATCATAAAGACTTGCATATAAAAAACTTTTCCTACTGTTTATACTGATTCTTACTATAGTCAAAAACATTTCTTTTTCAGGCAGTCAAATAGCTGAAGGGAACATTATTCTGAATTTTTCAGCGTCTTTAATGGTGCACTTTTCTTCTTCTCTAAGATGAGGAACAATAAAATCATAAATGAATTCAGCATCTGAGAATAATTTTGCATAAGATGAGCTGCTGGGAAAAAATCATGGGAGAAATGAACCTTTTTCTACTATAGAGATGCGGTCTTTTAAGCCGAAGACTGGGCATCTATTAACGATTCGAAACTCTTGATCCCCTAATAAGCATGCAATGAAAAATGCAGCTATTATTAAAAGACCTTGATATTTCATAATAATGATTAGGGTAAAAAAGTTAATTATTGTGTATCTACTGTTTTTCGTTATCAGGCTTTATTTTTCTCACATTTAATCTTGGCTTTTTAGGTTGAGTTAGCCCGACATCTCAATATGCCAGTCTTTCAGCACAATTCTCTTCTTTAGGCAAGGACCCTTTTTCATATCACAAAATGACTTCATCAATAATTCCAGCTAATCCTGAGACTTTTAAAGCAAGAGGAATGGTATCATTTATGCTAACCGTGATATCTGCTATATCCTCTTCATAGTTCCAGCGTGCTATTGAAAGTGGTATCATGATTCTCCCGTCTCCACACATTTCTATTTCACTCATTGCTAAGTATTTTGTTATTGGTTTTAAAAATAATTTATTTGAAAAATCAATTGGCTCACTTGTGTAAATCAGACGAAAATTAGGCTCTTCGTCAACAAATTGAGCTAATGTAAGGCAGGGTCGGTAGAGATGGCATCAATTTGTGTCTTTTACATAAAAAATGTGTGAGTATCCTAAGTTCACATAATAGCTTGTATTTTTATATCGGAGATAAGGAGATCCACCTCTTAGCCCTTCAGGAAGTCTTTCGTAGTCCCCGCTCTTTCAAAAGCAATCTTCTCCTTTTACTGTACAGTCAATTATTTGAAAATTTTTATAATTATAAATAAAAAATAAATGCTCATCATCTACAATAAAAGGTGTTCAATTCTTTTCTGAATAATAAGCTTGCTCTTTATGATATCGTATTGAAAAGGGATAGTATTCTGCTGTATTAAAGTTATAAACCCACATTTTTCTCATTTCGTCATAATCAAACATGTTAAAAAGAACAAAAACTTGATTTCCTAGTGCTCGAAAAATTCTTGGGTCTTCTGGTCCAGCATTGCGTAGATACACATTTGGAATTGTGATTGGTAAAATCCCTGGAACTAATGTATTTCCAATAGAATCTTCAGTAATAACTTCTTTTCAATCTGAATCATATCAGCTTGCTCATAAAAAGCTCTTATTTCGATTAATATTAACTCTTACAACAGCTAAAAACATATTTTTTTCTTCGATTCACATAGCTGAAGGATTCATTGTAGCGAACTGGTCAGGCTCTTCTATACTGCAAAATTCATTATTTGGCAAATTAAGTTTAAGAAAGTTGTACATGAAGTTATGGTCTGTAAATATTTTTCTAGTAGATGAATTTTCTGAATTAAGCCAAGGAACATATCAACTATTTGGGACTATTGATAAACGCTGCCGAAGTTCTAAATAAGGGCATCTGATCACAACTCGTAGGGGCTTATCTGCTAATAGGCATCTTATAATAAGTATAGAGGCTATTAGTAGATTGAAATTCATAGTAATTTTTTTAATATTTTATTTAAAATTTCATAATAATTTCTTTTTAAACCAAATTGTTACTTGATGAGAGAGCTAGCCGTTTATTAACAATTTTTATATATCGTCATCCCAATTATTTTTATTAGCTCTTGATAATTATTCTGATATTTAAAATTTGTTTTCTTTATACTTTAAGTTACTTATCGATTTCATAACCTTAGTAGTCACTGCGAGGTCTTCTCCTTCTTTTATTAAATTGGCGTTTTGCAGGCTGTATTGTGCCAAACTCTAAAAATAGCAACCTTTCAGCACAATTATTTTCTTTAGGGAGCTTTTTTAAACCATCTCACATAATTACTTCGTCTATAACATCGCCAATGCCATTTACTTTTAAAGCTAATGGGATTGTGTCATTTATATTAACCGTCATATCAACAATATCCTCTTCGTAATTTCATCGTGCTATTGACAACGGCATCATAATTCTTGCATCTGCGCATATATCAATTTCATCGACAGAAGCATATTTTGTTATTGGCTTTAAAAACAATTGATTGGCAAAATCCATTGGTTCGCTTGTGTATATTAATTCAAAAAATTCTGGATCCTGATTATGTTTAACCAAAGTAAGGCAAGGGCGATATATTTCGCAGGTAATATTGTTTTGAGTTACAAATACATGTGAATAACCTAAATTTACATAGTAACTTGTGTTTTTATATTGCATATATGGGGATCCCCCTTTCAATCCTTCAGGAACTCTATCCCAAACTCCATTTATTCATAAACAATTCTTCCCTTTTTCTGCACAATCAATCAATTGAAAATCTTTATAATTATATACAAAATACAAATGCTCATCATCTACAATAAGTGGAGTCCAATTTTTTTCTCCATAATAGCCTTTAAGCATATGTTCTAATATAGAAAGTGGGTAAAATTCAGTTGTGTTAAAATTATAAACCCACATTTTTCTCCTCTCATCATAATCATACATATTAAATGCAACAAACAGCTGATTCCCAAAGGCCCAAAAAATTCTTGGGTCTTCTGGTCCTGCATTAAGCAAATATAAACTTGGAATCTCAATTGGCAAAATTCCAGGTACTGATGTGTTTCCTACAAAATCTTCTGTAATGATTTCATTTCAATTAGAGTCATACAAGCTTGAATATAAAAAACTCTTATTCTTGTTAACATTAATTCTAGCGACAGCCAAAAACATTTGTTTATCATTTAGTCAAGTTGCTGAAGGATTCATCATTTTAAATTGATCTGGCTCTAAAATATCACAAAATTCATTTTCTGGTAGATAAGGTTTGAGGATATCATATATGAAGCTATGATCTGTGAATATTTTTGTTGTGGAATGCGTTGTGTCTGAGTTAAGTCAAGGTAAATATCAGCTATCTTGCAATATTGTTACTCGCTTTCTTAGATTGAAAACTGGGCATTTTATTGTGACGTTTAACCATTTGCTTTCTGATCTTTGCATGATTTGAGTAGCAATAAAAAGAAATAAGGCAAAATTCATTATTAGAATTTTAATATTTCATTCACATTTATGATTTCATCATTACTGATAGAATTTTATAATGTGAAGCTAATTTAATCTTTTTTAAATTGCAAAAATCTTAATCTTTTGCTTATAATTGATTTTTTCAAGTTTTAGTGTTTTTTCTAATGCTTTTAAAAATTATTATTACTAGCATTAGAATTGGAGCTTGCCAATTATCAGTCCTCTACCAATAAAAATAAAAAGGCATATTAAATATCCAGGATTTTCTATTAATTACTCATAAGAAATTCCATACTTCTTCAGTATTTTTGCCACTTTAATTCTATTATCTTGGTTTTGAATTCTTCCTAAGTGTATCGTCTGGACATGCCTTCTTCTTAGCTGTATTTCCAATGTTAGCCCCATCAAATTAATCAAAATATCATTATCATCTTTTTCCTCCACATTTTCAATCTTCAGCTTATTTATTAAATTATCTTTGTCATCAATTTCAGCTTGAATCTGCTCCAAACTTTTCTTATGTGCTTCCACAACTTCTTGCTGATCTGAGAGCTGCTGTTCTCTTTTAGCTAATTCACTAGAAAGTTCTAGCTTTTCTTCCATTAACCTTTTAATTTCAATTTCTCTTTCATTGTTAATTTTACTGAATTTTTCTACATCAGGTGCTGATGTGCTTTCTATAGTGGATCTTTGGTCTTGATTATATTTTTCTAACAGCTCATTATATTTTTTACTTATAGCTTCTTTTTCTTGTTTAGTCACTCTTAATTTATCTTCGTATTCTTCAATGATTTGGTTCCTTTGTTCTTGTTCTTTGATTCTTAATTGATTTAATTCATTTTGCAAGTTAGCGACTCTTTCAAGCTGGGTTAGATATTTTGAATTAGCGTTTTGTTCTTTAGTGAATTTATTGTAAATATCTTCTAAATACTCCTTGAATGATTTCAAAATAGAAGCATCTTGTCGTGGGCTTGTCACTTCTTGGGTTTCCATTAATTTAATTCTTCTTGAAAGATCATTAATTTGCTCATTTTTTTCTGCGACGATTTTTTCAAGCTCATCTCTTAGTTCATCTAGCATTTTTTCATATTTACTATTATCAGTTTGCATTTTTGATAGCTTGCTTTCCAAATCTGCATTCTTTTTTTGGAAAATATCTCTTTCTGCTTCGATCATCATTTCTCTTTCTTTTTGAGCTTGTTCTAATTCTAATTTTAGTCCTTTATTTTCTCTTTCCTGAGCTTTTAGCTTGTTTTCTGCAATATAAATCCTATTGTTTACACTTGCTTGAATTTCAGAAATTTGTTTATCGCGTTGGTCTAGCTGTTTTTCATAATTTTTGCTATTTTCTTCCATTAAATCTTTTAGTCTTTTTTCATTAGCTTTGCTTTCTTGCAAGTTTCTAGTAATTGTCTTTATTTCCCTTTCTAAAGATTCATGATTTAATTCTGAATGATTATATATATCTCTGAGTAAGCTGCACATAAATGGGACTAAAAATGTGATTTCTTCCACGAAAATAGATTCCATCATTGGTCCAGTGGCCTGGTTTTGATATTTTTGAATTGCGTTTAAAAACTTTTGCTCTAGTTCTCCTATATTTGCACTTCCGTCATCTAGATATTTCAATCCCTCTTGCCTTACAGGATCAAAAAGAGCCTTAAATAAATCTCTGCACCGATTTTCACTAGCTTTTAAATTGGAAGATTTTAAGTCCTCATAATAGCCATCAGTTCTATCAATCAAGCTTGCTCTTTCTTCTTGGACTTCTTCTTGCTCAAAAACACTTAGCATTAGCAAATCAAATTCTTTTATCAGCTCTTTTTGAGTTGTCTGATGCTCCTTTCACAAGTGCTCTTCGTCACATGGAAGCTCACTTTCTATCAAACTCATTTTATTGATATAGCGGATAAACAACTTTTCTTTAATTCGTCGAGATTCAGCAGCAACAGCTCTTTCAAATGCTCCTATAATAATAGCTGGGGCGCCTTTTTGGAATCTATGAGCATAAGCTTGGACCATATTACATAGAATTGGTCCATTGATGGTTTTCCCAGTTATTTTTTTAATTTCTGTTGAGTTTTTGATATAATCTGTGAAAATATTCATTTGGGTCTGAAATTCAGGGTTTAGTTGAGAAAATTGAAAATCAGATATATTGTCTTGATTTTCCACAGCTTGAGGCAAAATAAAGCAGTCTCTATTTTTGAAATATTTTAATATCTTTGATCTGATTTCATCTTCTTTTTCATTTGTTTGCTTTCCAAGTTCTCTTTCTAAATATAAGCTAGATATTAATTACTGAGTTGGTTCATCTTCAAATGTAGACTGAGATCCTGCAATCACCCATGAGAGCGAGGGTAAATAAGCGGTGATGTCTTGCTTAGTTTCTTCATTTTTTCTATATAAAATCTACCTTATTTGAATAGCTTCATCAAGATGTAAAAGGACATCAAGATCATTTATACTTTCGCTAATAGGCTTATTAGAAATCATCACAATTTTTGATGAAATTAATGAAGCTAACGCAAATATTTCTTGGCCAAGCTTTTGGTTACCATCATCACGATCTGAAAAGGCTTCAGAATCAATTACCAAAAGGTCGATTTCCGTTTCTATCCCATGATCATTTGTTCGAGTAATTTTTATAGGCTGAGACCATACCCAGATACCTTTGGTTGTGGTAGTAAGAGGATTTCCTACTTGAAAGCCTTCATCTTTATTCAGAATCCGATTAGCTAAGTAGGATTTTCCCATACATGGAGATCCAATGACTGAAACTACAGATACAGGGTTATTGAGAGATTGGAGGAATTGAATTGCTTCTGTTGTGATTTCTACATCAGTTGGACTATTTATATTGCAAAGCTTTAAAGGCCGACCTATGTCCATAATTTATTTATAAAATTGAGAGAGAAGATTAATTATTAGGAGTAATTTCTTTAACAGAAAAATAGTTATTGCATATAGCCAATATAACAGCTAATTTGGCCTAACCTTCAAAGAAGATAGTCTTTTTACTAAATAAAAAAAAAACTATTATTAGTGTTGTTTCTTTTAATCCGAATACATTGCTGCTATTGCCTCATTTTTGTTTCCATTTCATCAATATATTTAAAATTTTCTTATTTGAAATTGATAACATTTAACATCAAAGATTATCACTTGTTTATTTTCGATTGCCTAGCTAAATTATTTATTAAGCTCTTACTTTGGACATTTATATCTGCTTTTGTTAAAATTTGCCTTATAGTTTATTTAAGTTATTTTTAATTAAGATCAGAGATGCTATTAAAATATCCAGTCTGGTTCTGTGTTCATTGCCCATTTAAATTTTTCTTTAAGAGACTTGCTATATACTTTATCAATTGGGACTTTATTTTTCTTGCATCACGACACTACAATTCTCGGGTCTATATAATTTATTTTCGAAGTTTCCAAAGCAATATTTTTTGTGTCTTCTTTCATTTCTATTCTTGTCTCCAACTTCTCAATTTCATTCTTGACCTTCTCAACCATTTTTTTGGTATTTTTGATATTTAATGTTATTCTCGTTTTTCCTTTCTCTGATTTAGCCAGTCTTTTCTTCTTTCTCAACTCTTTTGCATGATTTTCCAAATTTTCTAATTTGCTCTTTTTCTTTGTAATTTGTGAATTAATTCTTTCCAATTGATTACCAAAGTTTTTTGGAATTGTTTTTTGATGGTTGCATAGCACTGCTACTTCTTTGTTTGCTTTGATAAAAAACTGCACTTTATCCTCCAATTGTAAATTTTTTTCATCAAAAATCGTTAATTGCTCCTGTAGCTTTATTGATGCATTAAATGTTCGAAATACTTTGGATGATAACCCTTCCATTAAACTTTTCAAATAATCATTGAGTGTATTTGATCTAATTAAATCAAATAAATCATCTTCTGGATCCTTATTTTTGGTGAAATCTTGCAAGTTCTTATAAACTTCAGAATCAATTTGTATTGTGTTATAATATCTCATACAATCTTTACCTAAAAAGTCTAGTGTGATTTTATTATCATCTTCAAATTTTATATGCTCAACTCTAAGGGAGCAGCATCCTACTGTATCAGCTTCTTCATTGGATTTTTCATTTCCCACCCTCAGTGCTAATTTATCTATTAAATATAAAGCAGACCCTAATTGCCGATCGAGCAAAATTTTTGATTTTATTTTAGATCAATAACTTTCTCGAGCTTTATCAATAAATTCTTTAAGTTTTCTTGCTTTCTCGTATTTCAGCATATCATTAAGTCCTTTCATTTTAGATGTAGCAGCAAGCCATACATATTTAAAACTATTTGATAAAACTGGATCTTTATAGAACGCAAGCCAAGTAACAGTATGATTGTGGACAATGTTTCCTCACTTATGGCCTCTCACAGGACATTTAGGTATTTTACTATCTTCTCCAATATTAATTGTTACATCTTCAGGAATAATTCTTCTTTTAATTAGTCCTGCTTTAGGATGATCTCCTCTTCCTCTAAACAATCCTGGAGGTTCTACAACAAAATTCAATATTTTTTCTTTAACCCCATCTACTACTGCATATCCTTTTTTCTTATAAAGTGTTAGCTTCTCTTCTTTTTCAGCTCTTTTTTCTTCGGCTGTTCTATTTTTCTTATTTTCTTTTTCCTTTTCTAAATATTCCACAATCTGAGTAAAATCGCATTTATCAAGTGATTTTATTTTGTGTCTTTTCCCCAATGTTTCAAGAAATGATTTTTCGAAATTTTTGCGAAAAGTTTCTTTTGTTTCTCATTGGGTTCCTATTATGGAAGCTCAAAGAGTAGCCGCTTCTTCTTGATGAGGCTTAAGGATAATAGGATTTCCTTCATAAAGTATCGGAACTTTATGAGGATTATAAGGCGAAGGGAAAATTACGCCATGATGGGAAAGGGTTGTTCATTTTACTGTGGAGGTGTTTTCTGGAGAATGGGTTTTTCATCAATGAGATTGCTTTAGAAGCCTTCGACGTCTATTGAGAGAGCGATCAATAATTGTGTGAGAGAATGGCCTGAATAGAAAAAATGATGGGTGCTCTAAAAATCGCGAAAGACCCATTACGCATAGCATAATTTAAAAATAAGTAGTAAAAGCTATTTTTAGTGATATTTTTATTGCAATAAATATACTTATTAATTTATTATTTCTTCAAATTAAGGATTATAAAAAAATGCTGTTTTAAGATCATTAATAAATATTTAGATCAATATTAATTTCTGACACATCACTTCAATTGTTTATAATAATCATATTATCATTTTTGATATTTTATTAATATAAATCTTTAAGCCATTAAAAATTTTGCATTTCCTTTTCAACCAAAGTTTAAAACATAGCTTTAGAATTGCAGTTTAATTATAATCATAATGTCAGTCTTTTCAGATTCAAATAAAGAAAATATATTTATTGATAAAGTGCTTGGGGTAAAAACCTGTGAAATTAGTCTCTCAGGTTGTCAAAATATAAATGGTCATATAAAATTAATAGGAAGCTTCAAAGAGTTATATTTAATTTATCCTTAAACAGAATGAAATTTAATTTAAATCAATATATACTTAGTATAAAAAGTTTGAATTTTTAAATTTTCCGACTATAGGGTTTTTTAGCATAGATCTTTTAATCATTTTCTCCAATATAGCAAAAAACCATGAAAGGCCAAAATGAGCAAATAATACCAGACGCTGTTCGCCCACCTCCATCATCACATTTTTTTAAGCCTGGAAATGATATTGCTACTTCTGGCAAAGGAAAAAAGCTACAGAGATTTGTTTTCAAAGGACAAGACTTGACTGAACTTGAGATAAGAAAATTAGCAAGGCTTGAAGAAGAGGTTAGAAAATTAGGAATCGTTATCCCTGATGACTGAGATAGGACTGATTTGCTCAGGTTTTACTTTGGAACTGGCTGAAAAACACGAAAGGCACTTAAAGGGCTACTCAATCACTTGAAATGAAAACAACTGACATTTCCTCGAGGATACTTAGCTTTATACCCAGAAGTTGCAGAATTGCTTGTAAATGCTATATAGAACACTGGAGCATTTTATATGCATGGCAGAGACCATTATTATAGGCCAATTCTCATAATGAACTGTGCAAAATTTCAGTTTAAAAAGGTTATATCTATATAGATTCCTGATGATGTGTATATAAGATTTTTATGTTTTTTCTTTGAATATGTAACCCAGAATGTTTTACTTCCTGAGCATGTAGAAAACTGAGTTAATCTTGCCGATATGGCTCATCTTGGAATGACAAAACTCCCAATATCCTCATTAAGTAAACTATCAAAGATTTTGCAACCAAATTTCAGATGTCGGCTAGGAGTGAATTATATTATAAACCCTCCATCAACTGCTGTATTCATGTGGGGTCTTGTAAAACCATTTTTAGATGAAGGAACCATACAAAAAGTAAACCTGTTAAATGACTCAATACCAAGACCCTTGCTTAATCACTGCAATCCTAATCAAATCGAGCAGAAATATGGAGGAATCGCGCCTAATTTAACTACATTTTGGCCTCCTACATTCCCTCCAGGTCCGATTTCTCCATTTGATGTAACCACTCAAGCAATCGATGAAAAAAATACAAGCAATGACGAGGAAATGAGAAATAAACCCAAAAAAATCAAAACCCATCATCACAAAGAAAATCTTGATTTGGTAGAAGTGATTTATGATAGCAGAAATAAAATTAAAGATGAAGGTGAAAATGAGGCAGAGAAAGAAGAATGAGAGATTGAAAAGCTGATAGAAAATGAAAGCAGAGAAGAAGAAAAGGAGTTAGTTGAAGAACAAATTGTTGATAATAAAGAACACAAGATTTTACATAAAAAGAAAAAGAGAAAACACCATGTAGAGATTAAGAGAGTGAGTGATAATGAGATAGATACTGATAATGAGACTCTAATTCAAAATAAAAGAGAAAAGCTTAGCAGTTTAATTTTTGAAGAGTATAAAGAAATTCAAAACACGGATCCTGTTGCGATGATTGCCGAAACAAAAGCTGCAGAGCCATATTGCGGAATTTGGAGTACTCCTGATTGTAGTTATAATTTCAAACTTGAAAATTGTCAGTTGTTTTAAGACAGAATTAATAATCCGCACAAAAAATAGATAATTAAAATATTAGCAAAATATCATATCATAAAATTTTTATTAATATTTCAAGTCTTAATCAAAAAATATTGATACAATGAACTATAAACTGCAAATAAACATTTTTCTACTCAATTTACTGCTTTCCATGGCTTATTCTTTATGTCTGGAGTATAATAAAATTTATATGGTTTTAATCCTTTTATTATAAAGAAATGTTATATAATAAAATTGCAATTAAAAATCAACAAATTCCAATATTAAAATCTAATGCATTAATATTTCCTTCTTTATCGAAATTAAACTTGAAAATTATATTTAATTCATTATTTATATCAATTGTTAGTTAAATAATTGATAGCTCATGAAGAAATTACTTCATCCTTGAGAAATTGCTGATACTTAATATTAAAAAATAGCCAAAATTTCTTACCGGCATATGGATGGTCCGAATCATCTATCCAAAATTCAACCTAAAATGATCCTTTCTTTAATTTATTAAAGAAATGCCAAAATTATAGCTCTAACTCCATCTAGAACTTATAGAGCTTAAAGTTTTTTAATTATGTCAATTTATTAGGCCATTGAATTTATTTGTTAATTGAATAGATATTAATTAAATGTCACATCCACTGCTTCCTTTGCACTGCAAAATTTTTGATGCTTCAATAGAGAGTTTTCCTCCATCGTTTCACGAATTTTCAAACAAAGATTTTAAATGCAACCTTTGCTTTGAAACTTTTGATTCAGCTTCGTCCCTTAAAAAGCATATAAAAGAAGAGCTGGAATTTTGCAAAGAAATTGAAGGATTCTTAAACATAGAAGATACAATATCGGATACCACAAAAGAGGCAATAACGTTAAAACTTCAATTGGAAAGCCACAGAAAAACTGGTGAAATAATTGAGTGCCCGAAGTGCCGCAAAGCTATGAAAAGCTGTAAAGGATTGCAACAACACATAGCAAAGATTCATTGCAACCGTAAGAAAAAGTGCCTTTGCGAAGTGTGTGGTAAGAATTATAAGAACAAGTATGCATTGACTTTTCATATAAGGCAAGTTCATGAGAAGTCCACCAGAGTAATCTGTGAGCATTGCAAAAAAATATTGTATAATAAATACTCGCTAGTTGATCATATAGCGAAAATTCATCATTATAGTGAAACTAGAGAAATAAGTTAATACGATCATAGTTATAAAGAAAAGTTTTTTAAAAAAAGAATAATGTAGATAATGAAACTTCTTTATATATTTAAGTAACCAAAAGCATATACATTGAAATAACTCAAATTTAAAATCTTGGATCACAAAAGACAACTTCATAAAGTTATAACGCTCAGTTTGTGATTGAAAAGAAAGTTCTACCTTAACTAGAAGCAGTTGAAGTTTTAATGATCGTTACATGAGGCAACTCGTTGCACTGAGAGAGGCTGCTCTCCTATTTAGGCTTAGGGAAGCAATGGAATTGAAAATTTTAAAAGATAATCTTAACTTAAACTTATTAACAGCTTTAAATTCTAAAGATGTTAATTATAAACGATTTTTGTAGTTCTTCATAAAATTTCATATTTGAGGTCTTAAATAGTTTTAATTTATCCGTTAATTAATATGTCTTATTTAATTAAGATGAATAAATTTTTTAACTTTCTCAAAAAGTTATAAAGTGAAAACTAAATTTAAGATAGCTTTTGCATAATTTTTTAAACTACAAGTAGAAAAATTGTTAATCTGAAATTTCGTGATGAAAACGAATTCAAAATTATTTATAAGCCTTTATGAATGCACAAATAGAAATCCATTGATGAATATATCAGTGATAAAAGAGGATTAAGTTTAATATTTTATATATTGCTTGAGCTCAAAATTAAAAAATTATGAATGATAAGTAAATTGATTTATTTAAATTTTAATTATATAAAGCTTAAAAACTACTATATTATTGAATACAGATCTTAAAAAGAATTATGCAGACGCTATTTTTTGAAGATTTAATTAAACTAAATACAGTTATCACCTATTGTTGCACAAAATTTTCTTTAAACATATAATTCCTCCAATATAATTCTGGCATTTTTATTGAGCGATCCAGTACCTTAATTCATAATCAGCTCAAATTTCTAGCTATATAAAATAATTTCAGTCAGATTTATCAAAAAGGAGTATTTTTTAGCACTTTCTTAATATATTTAATAATCCTCATCTAATACCTCAATATATGCCATTTATCAATTTAATATATTCCCGTCTTCATCTGCCCTGCACTGCCCTGAATTTTAGACTGCAAAGGATATGACTAATAAACTCCAATTATTTGCAAAATTGGTACCTGCCCTCAGCTCAAATAATGTTACAACAACCCAGCACTCATCACACAATTAACTTTGTGCATTGACAAGACCACCCTTTCTCACTGCAGAAACTTATATATCATTCATATCTCAATCATCTACACAGGTTTTCTTCTTTTCTATTGCCAAATCCTTTATTCTCACAGTGTTACCTGCTCCTTATTTAATCGTAGCAGACTCTAAATTTGTGCGCCACTTTTATTGTCAAATTTATGGCTAAAATTAAGTAAGCTAATATCCATATATGATTCAATAAATACTAAGCAAGTTTTTGCCACACAGAACTATTTCTTTGTACGCGCATATTTTAGAATATAGTAGCTTCTATCCAGATCTTCTAAGTGATCTTTGAGTAAATTGATGCAAAGACTCTCCAGTACTGAAATATTGACGAACGCGTCTTTGTGTCATACAGTGAAACTGAATTAATGCAGGCTCTTTTATACTTAATCATTGCCATGAAAGCATAAAAAGAGGCCTTTATCTTAGCTAGCCTTTCTCAGTAATGCTCTGTAGACTTTAACTATTTATCAGCAATGCCTCCAAGGTGCTTATATGAATTTAGAACATATAACCATTCTCTTGTGATCACGCTATCGGCCTAGCATTAGAGTTGTATTCGACAACATCTAATTCGCAATGTAAGATTTAATTATAAACACAAACTAATGATTTTAAACTGACAAATTAATTTACCATTTTAAATTCTTCTGATAAATTTCGAGCCAAGCGAGGAAACTCTGACATTACACTGCATCCTAATTCAATAACTCCACAGCTCTCCTTTTTTCACAATAATAATTTTTATTCCTTCAGTGTCTTTGCTATTCTCTTCATGAAATTTTAAAATAAAATCTCTTCATGAACAAATTTCAGTTCGAGAGATTTAATGAAAATAATGCTAAATGACTGTTTAATTTTCTGATAGGTCGACCAAATATTTAGTTTTAAAAAAAATTGCCACATTTATAATTTGTGTATATTTCGGCCAGTCTTTTTAGGAGTTATCTTTAAATACTCTTTTTGGCCATCTTTTAATCTTCGAGCCAAATGAGGAGTTTCGTGCAAAAGTGTGACAAGAGCAGCAGTTTGGCATACTTCAGTAAAGGAATCAAATGTGTCTGAAATAAATATATAGTTACAAATTGCTGTTAAACCGTATAAATCTATCGGAAATTTTATGTAAAATGAATTTTGTAGGGCATGATTAAAGACAATTTCAATTGAAACTTTGTATCCAATTTTTGGAAATGCTTTCTGAATTATTGTATTTTCGGTGAGCAATGAAAATAATCTTAAATATGGTATCTTTTCATTATATAAAATAGGCTGAGGATGGTGTACATAACGAAAAATTGCTTCACCGATCATGATTTCGCTTAATTCTGGTGCTCTAATGTAAAAATGCAAAGTTAAAGTTCTTACAAATGATACCATTTCAATATCCTGATGATTATCAATAAATTTTCAATAAAAATTGTTGCGAGAGAGCAATTCCAAATTTGTTTTAAAATTGGCAATAAAATATGAATTTGTGAAATTCTCTATAGAAAATTTGCGTAATTGTTTCAAATGAATTTTCAAAGCTACGAATAGAATTAATTCTATTGCTCTGTCATCAGGTAAAGGATTAATATGAAAAGCTTCTCTTGCTCATTGACAAAATTTCGCTATAATCTTCTTTAATTTTAGAAATTTTTTCTGATTTTCTTATTCCTGCTCCTCTGTTAATGCTTTGATTCACTTTTTCAATATCTTTTAGTACAAGTTTGTTGTAGGAATTAAGCCTTCAAAAATGGAATATTGGCTTTCAACGTTTGCCATTTTAAATTATCAAAATCCCCTTAATTTTGTAAAATAAATTTATTTTATATCAAAGTATAAAGGAAAATTTCGACATAATCAAAATATAAAACATCAAATAAATCAGCTGTTGCACTTAATATCGAGATTTACCAATCCATGAGTTGGTTAAGCATGCAAGCTGGTATGGCCTGGCTGCTGCTATAGCTAAAAATAATCCCCATCCCTAGTAGAAGATATTGCATAAAGAGGAAGTAAATAGTTCTTATGCACTATTGTAGATTTTCTTTTTTGGTTGAAAATTTAAATTTTTAGAAAAGCTTATTTTATTAAAATCATCTTTAAATTTATTATTAAAATCAGTTTTTTCCTATTTTTGCTATTATTTTTTCCCTTTCTCTATGAATTTTTCCAGTCAAATAAATTTTTTAACTGAAAAGTTTATTCTATCCCTTCTTGACAATATTGCATTTGCAATAAAGAGTGGCTTATAAATGGTGCTTGTGTCTAAAAGTGAAAAGAGGCAAATTTACCAATACTTATTGAAAGAAGGCACACTCGTGGTAAGAAAAGATACCGGACTCCCAAAGCACCAAGACATTCCTGTTCCAAATCTTAAAATTATGATGATTTGCAAGAGCTTGAAGTCAAGAGGACTTATCGAGGAAAAATTCAACTGGCAATGGTTCTATTATTATTTAAACGAGAAAGGAATAATTGCAATGTGTGAATATCTTGGATTACCTACAAATATTAGGCCAGATATCTATAAAGCACCTGCAGTTAAGAAGCCTAGAGACGATGATAGACCTAGAAGAACTGGAGGCTTTGGAAGAGGACTAAAGAAGGAATAAAAGCAAAGTTTAACGTAATTTCAACAATTTATAAAATATAGTTTAAGATGGAAGTTTGAACTCTATTTCATTATAGAATTTGTTATCGAGATAGCAGGATATTTCAGGGGAAATGCATATTTAGTAAAGTATAACACAAAATCACATGTATACTGCTTTTTTATAAGAAGATATTGTTAAGGATGAATTTATGCTCAATAAAATAAGCTTGATTTTTAGCTTTTATCATATATATTTTATAATTAAAAATATTAATCAATTTTTAATTCTATTGCATCATCTCCTATTTTTCATATTCTTTTTATGATTTATTTTCTTAATCCATTTTTTGGAGTCAGATTCATCATATATTCTAGAAAATTGAAATTTAATTAGATCTTTTCTTTTTAGTTCTGAGCTTGTGTCTTGTTATATTTAATTCTTATTTGCAAAATAATCCAAGCAATTTATTATGTTGCAATTGAATTAACAAATCTATTAATTAATTGTCGTTATGTTCATAAATTTTGAATTGTAATTAATTGAATTAGCATAAAATCATAATTAATTTTCAAAAAGATCACTTTAAGAAATTTACTTACCAATTAGCACACGTAATTACG
This sequence comes from Blepharisma japonicum, assembly GCA_949751835.1. Taxonomy (NCBI): domain Eukaryota; phylum Ciliophora; class Heterotrichea; order Heterotrichida; family Blepharismidae; genus Blepharisma; species Blepharisma japonicum. Next base: position 493,379 of record CATKHK010000003.1, on the reverse strand, counting down.
AATCGGAAAAACGTCCATTTTTAACCCTATACTCTTTTTCTGCAAAATATCTCCTTTATGCGGCTGTTCTTTATCTTTTACATTCATTGGAGGGCTCAACGTAATTCCTATATGGCTTCTGGTTCTTTTTAGAAAAGGGTGCTCGGGTTTAATTTTATCCTTTTCAAATTCCATATTTATAAGTTATGCGTTTATTAGATGAAGTATTACGCTATTTTTAAATATAATGCTGAAAAAGCCACAGTGTAAATTCCTATTGTCAATATAGATGAACTAGGAACGAGCTTAGGAAGCAATATCCAAGACCTTTTCTTATATTCATTCCATCCATCTTTCTTTTTCAAGGATTGGTCCTTTTGGATCATTAGACTCATAAAAATTGTTATCCAAATTGTGAATAAAATTGTATAGGACAGTCAATGTCCGACAAGTACTCCAAAGCCTAAATAAATTAATATTTCGCCAAAATAATTTGGGTTTCTCGAATACGAAAACATACCTTCAGAAATTAGGCCTTTTTTATATTCTAAAGTAAAATATTTTTGAGCATCGCTTGCTATCATTATGCACACTCCGATTAACACGAGAGAAACAGAAATGGCTATCCTTTCTGGGCTTATTATTTGGCTTGCAGTTTGACTTATTAGTAACCACGGTAGTACCCAGTATAAGAGTAGAACAGCACTTACAAGCGATATTGCTAGGACTGATACCTTTTTATCGAAATTTTTATCAGGAAATGCGCAATCTTTGATAAGCCATATAACTCCATAACTCCCGTGCAGCGCTAAATAAGCTCATGCTCCTATCTCAAAATTTTGATAGTAATTCATCAAGAGCCAAACAAATGGCGCAGTGCCACCTTTTTGTAAGTTAATTATGTATCTAAGTTTAGTCCCATAAAAACCCTGCATTTCATTCATTGCAAAGTTCACAATCCAAATCAGAGGCCTATACACTTTTTCCATAATTATATAATGGAAGGACTTAAAGATATCCTGAAAGAATCTGGAGCTGTCGTCTGTGATACTTCAGGCCGAGAAATGTAACAAATCAAATAGAAATGTAGAAACCATCGAGCAAAAATTAACAACTGAACAAAATGCCAAAAAAGTCAGCAGAGAATTAAGTTTCCTTGATAATGATGAAAAACAAGAATGGCTTTCGTATCATAAGCTAATAGGAAACCGCCTGTATAAGAATAAAAAATACGAAGACGCCGTAAAAATTTATATGGAAGCTTTAATTGCAGCAAAGCTTCTAGATGACAATAATTCTGGAGCTGTGCTATTATCCAACTTATCAGCATGCATGCTTTCGTTGAATAAGCCAGAAAATGCTGAAAATTTAGCAACACAAGCTTTGCTTTTAAAAAAAAATCATCCACGGGCATTAGAAAGAAGGGCTCAAGCTAGATATAAACTGGGAAGAAGTGACTTGGCTGAAGAAGATTTAAAATTAGGTCTGCGTTTAGTAGAAGAAGTAGACCCCCTTAAAAAGAAAATTGTTGAATTATTAAATCAAATTGCACAAGATAATTTGAAGGCGAGAGAGCTATATAAAAGAATGATAAATAATGGTAATGATGAAGAAAGACCTGAAGGATTCAGCTGGATTAAAACAGTTGCACAAATATTATTGATTCCTCAGACGATCGCAAGTAATTTGAGAAATACTTGCAAAAAAAAGTCTTTCTATTAAAATAATAAAATTATATAAAATGGAACAAAGAGCAATGACTCCAAATTAAAACCCATGAATTTTTGTAATTTAGCCAAAATTATGAAAAACTGTCAGAAAACATAAATTCATCATTATTTCTATTAGTAAGCAAAAATAGTTTTAAAAATTTAACTTAAATAACAAAATCCATTAATTAAAGAATTTCTATACAAATTTCTTAATTTTGTAAATTTTTAATATCACGACTTCATTCGTTTACTTTGCGTATTAATTTATAATGGCACGAAAAAGGCCTAATCCAGCTGACTTTAGATTTGAAAAGAAAGTAGGCGAAACCTTAACCCGAGAGCCAGGACAAATCTTCCCCTATGATTTTTCAATTGACACCCTTGAAGATTGCACTGTTTATCTTCTCGACACCATTGCTCAAGTCACTGGCGACAAATGCAAAAATTGCCGCTTACACTTCGGTCCAACCGAAGGCCCAATTTTTCTCCGCGACTGTTCAAACTGCATAATCACTGCAGCCTGTGGACAATTTCGCCTTAAAAACTGCAGAGATCTCAAAATTTATTTATATTGTTCCTCAGATCCTTCAATTGAATATTCAAGCAATCTTGTGTTTGGTCCCTATAACTTTTCATATCCTTTACAAGATCAGCATTTAAAGAAGGCTAAGCTTGACCCAAATAACAACTTGTGGAGCCAGATTTTCGATTTCAATAAAACTGAAGGCGAAATTCATTGGAATATAATGCAGCCGAGCGAATTTGAAGAAATGGAATGGGAAAAATCAGAATTGGGAGAAAAAGTGAATCCTATAAGAAGGAGTGCTAGGTATGGAGGGGATTTGCAAGAAGAAATTGTAGAAGGAAGCCAAGAAAAAGGAGTTGAAGGACTAATGTCGTTTGATATTAAAACAGGCCAGAAAGAAGCTGAGCAAGCAATGCAAGGACTGCTGACTGGGGCGGGAAATCAGGCTCAGCCAAGTCAGAATGTATTTGAAGAGGAAAACGACTTTTTTGGAAATCAGCCACAGAGTGGGGATTCTGGTGATATCTTTGGAGGAAATAATCAGCAGTATAGTGGAGATATTTTTGGAGGCAGTTCAGCGCCACAATACAGTAATGCATTTGAAGCTCAAAGCGGTGGAGATATTTTTGGAGGCAGCTCAGAGCCTCAATACAGCGATGCATTTGCAGCTCAGCCTTATGGAGCTGAAAGCTCAGAAAATCCTCAGTACTTGGCAGGCCAAAACTCCAATCAAGACGCTTTTGATCAAGCTGGAATGGCGTCTCAGGCTCCACAAGAAGAAGATTTAGAAGAAATCCAAAGAACAAGAGCGCGTGATGCTGAAAATCAAGAATTTATGAGAAAACTCTACCAAAAAGACGAAAAAGAGAGAATGGTTAAGGATGAAAAAAGAAGAAAAGCTAAAGAAGAGTTGAAACTTTGGTATGAAAACAGAGCCAAAATGACAGAGCAGAAGAGATCAATGAATAGAGATGAGGAAACTTATAAGAAACAACAAAAGGCTGAATTTAACGATAAAACAAGCTGGAAAAAGGTCGCTTCTATGATTGACTTTAAAGAGGATCGCAAAGATGTCAGCAGAATGAAATCAGTTTTATTAAGTAAAAAGAATGAGAATTAGGATAATGGTTAATCATTATTATTAACTAGGCTTCATGCTTAATCTTCTTTATAGGAAATGAAGAATCTTTTTCTTCATTATCTAACATTCTGTATACTATTTACCTATTAATTCTTTGAAATACTTTTTTATCGATTGCGTCAATCCTTAACTGTGATCTTTCTTCTGTAATTTTTAATATCGCATATGGGCATTCTCTTTCAATTATATTTACAATTTCATCTAATTTTCCTGGCGGGGTTATTTTAAGCCTTTCAGAAAGCACTTCTTTGTCTTTAAAACTTACAGCATCAGGGTGCTCTTCGATTCTAGGCCTTCTCATTGCGGCTTCAAGTGATATCCCGTGCTGATTGCAAAATCTTAGCATGCATCTTTCCATTGCATCTGCTTGCTGTACAATTGGAGACTCAACCATATTATAAGTTCTGCAGTTATCTCATATGAGGATTAAGTCGCAAAGCATATCATCAAAATTTATATATTTGCCTGTTTTTATTTTCTTTTTCACCGTTGAGAGATCCATTGGCTGCTTAATTATATGTGGATAATCATGAAGCTGTAGCAATATGTAGTCAACAGGAACTGAAAAATTTAAGGATTCAGGCTGTTCTTCTAAATATCTCACAAGTCCGAGTGCCCTGCTGATGTCTTCACGTGAGAAGCCTTGCCCTATAATTGCCATATTTAAAATTTAGAAAATGCATTAGGGGGTAAAACATTCATTACGAATATGTATTAATTCATCTTGGAATATTTTCCATGCAAGCTTTGTAAGATGAGGCTCTCGCTTAATGATTGATTTTTCACAATTTTCTAATTTTAATTCCCATTGTTCAGGGGATAAAGTTTTTATTGGTTTTTCTATGTCAGTAGACTTTAACTGGGAAATAATATAATAAAGCTCTTCTTTTGTAGAGGCGACTTCTGAAGAGATATCTTCTTGAGAAAAATCAATCGGCAGCGGCAAGTACTCTTTTATGTCATTAATAAGTAGTAATCCTTTATCTATACACAATGATACTAATTTATCTAATTGTAAAAAGTCTTCCAGCTTATCTTGGGCTGGCTCTTCATCAAAATGCCAATTTTTATATTTTTGAGGAGAAATATTTCTAATGAGAATTAAGAATTCTACCTTAGAAATCCCTGATAAATCTTCTTCATATTTTATAGATTTCAAAGCCTGGATAACACCTTCTTGAGCTCTTATTTGATATTCTTCATAAGTGTCTATAATAAGCTTCAAAACAAGCTCAGATTCAATCAATCCGCCTTGGTTTATTCGTTTTGGATCAGCTATTGATGATTTTTCTACAATAGAAACAATTTGAGCAATCATTTTTTTATCAGCAAAGTTTTCCATTTTTTCCTTTATACATTCAACTGCTCTGATTGTTGGTAAGTAAATTTGATCTGAAGTATCATCAAGGTTTATGGTAATTCCAATTTTAGAGTTATACATGAAAGTAAGGGCATCTAAGTAAATTTCCAGGCTTTTTTTATTATAGTTTCTTAAATGTAACTTTTCGCCAGCCCCAATAAATTTGAGGTAAACTAATGATCTTAAGTTGTCAGCTGTTTTGAATAAAGATGCAATAAATTCCAAGAATTTTCGATCACATACAGTTTTCAAGCCATATTTCTGAGAAAACTCATCATAAGTAGCTTCCAACAACCCATCTTCATCAGTCTTTATTTTATTAGCATAACCTTCATATACAGTTGCCATAATTCTATTCACCATTTTGCTAGTCATTGATGCACGCTTTATAATCCACCCAATTTTATTAGTCAAAAAATCTGCAATTAGCTTACTTGCAGGGTTAACTTTTTTGATGTGGACTATATTTCTTCTTCCAAAATGAAATTCCATAAACTTTGTCACTATTTTTGTTCTTTTTTTCATTATAATTTCTCTTTTGTTCAAAGGTTTATAGCTTTTCTCTAGGATTTTTTCTTCTTCATCTGAAAATGACATGTCATGAATTTCTTTGTCAAATGGCGATTCCATCATTTCAACTGAAAAGTTTTGGAAATCGAGAAGATTTTCTCTTAAAGTGTTAGGCATGTCTGTTGCAGAACTTTCTATTGAAGAATCTGTTCAATGCTCTTCAATAGCTGACGTGTTCCCTTCATCGTTTGTTTCTCGAAGAGCTTTAACATAACCCTGCAAGATTCCTTCTTCTATACCTAATTCTTCGCCATTTTCAAAGCCTTCTTTTTTACCCATTTCAAATCCACAATTGTACCCAGAATTCCAGACCTCTAAATCAAAATCTGGCGGGAGGTTTTTGATGATTTCTTCTATCTTAATTATATCCCCTTGATTGAGTTTCTTTGGCTTTTTAGAGTCTTTGCTCGAGAATATTGATAAATCATTATATGATCCCTGAGTCTCTAATCTATCAGTATCAGACACTTCAATTTTGATATCTTCACTCCCACTTCTTTTTCGTTTTTTTTTTGGTTTTACAAATAATGATGGTGCTTTTTGAGTTTTTTTATCAGGCTGTAAAGTAGGGCTTTGCTTTTCTGATAACAAAGGATTTTGAGTCTGTATTCCCATTTTTCTTATCAAGTTTTCAAATATTTTCAATTTATGGTCAAGCTTTTCGAGCTCATTGGTTTTATTCGAAATTTCGGAATTTATTTTTCTCAATTCTTCTTGTTTTTGTATTATCCCTTCATCTATCAATTTCCCATTGGGATCAATTTGCTTTATAACAATCCCAGGCTTTGTTTTTGCAGAACTTGCAGACTCATTTATCAAGACTGGAAATTCATCAGGGATTAAAAAATTTGAAGGTTTTACCATAAAAGATTTTCTTCTATCACCTTTTCTTTCTGATAAAGGAGTTGCAGGGGATTTGCTTCTATTTTGAGGCTGTGGCGTTTTTGGAGGCACTAAAGAGTTAAGTGAAGGCCTAGGTGAAGCATCAGGAGTTTTGAGAAGGGAAGGATTTATTGAAGGCTTAGCAGACAAATCAGGTATTCTAAGTTTACCTACAAGTGTTCCTCTTCTATTTTTAGTATTTTTCCTTTTTACTTGTGCAGCTGCATCCCCAAATCTTTTTCCAGAATCAGATTCGCTATTATTTTCATTAGAGGTCTGAGTACTAATTTCTAAAAATGTTTTTGCATTTTCTTTGTCGAGTTCAACTTGTATTTCTTGGTCTTCTCATTTTTTCTCGAATTTAAATAGCTGTCGATATATTGGTAAAATGTGTGTCCCTTCATCAAATTTATAAATATTTGTTTTTTCTCTAAGAAATGAGATTTTAGGAGGATCTGGGTGGTCTTCATTTAGCACAATTTCGTTTTTCGTATGAGTCTTATCAGGGATCATCTCATGGTTATAGCTGAATGATGCTTCTATGTCAGAGTTATCAAGCTTTCTTGCTTCTGGTATCATAGTGTTGCTTGGTTTCATAAATGAAGATCTTCTGGTCCTAAGCTTTAAAAACTCCTGGCTTGCTTTTTCCATCATTTCATTTAGCCTTTCTTGCAATGACGAAATTTCTCCTAGAAGAATGTTTTTTTCGTTCGTCAAACTGTCAATATTTTCATTCAAGGTTTTTATTTCTTCCTGGGCTTTTACTCTTGTGACGGTATGCTTTTTCCCCATGACTTCCATTTCATCTTTGATTTTTTCTAGTTTTCCGTTATGCTCTTTTATAAGGGTGTCTAGCTTCAGTTTATGTAGTTTCAGAAAATAAGCATGCACTTCTTGCATGAGCTCGCCTCTTTCAAGGCATGTTACACTTACCTGACGAATTATTTCTCTTTCACACATTTCATATATGACTTCAACTTTTGTTAGCTCTTCAATAGTTAACTTGTCATTTTCTATTGAAATTCCTTTCACATAAATTTCTTTCATTTTTTTAAGTCATTCTTTGAGGTTATATACATCTTGCCGACCTGTAGGGCTTCCTAAATAATGTCTCTCTAGCAGATCAGCTGACTGCTCAGGCTTTAGGCTTTGCTTGTTGGGAATTTTTGATAAAATTTCAGAACAGGCTCCTTTTTGACAGTTTGCTGGGGAATTTATCCGGTGTGGGCTATATGAATTTGGGATTCCTAATGGATCTGTTGTATCAATTAGCTTTGCCAGTGTACTTATATCAGTTGGGAGAATTGGAGGGAGACATGGAGACATTTGTTCATCTCTAGCTTTGTCTTTGATATGAGAAATATCTCGAGTTGATCGGGACCCTGAGACTCGGAATAAGCTTGGATCTGAGTCATTTTTTTCTATTTTTCCTGCATTTAACAGTTTCAATCTTGGGATCTTTACATTTGAGGCTGTACAAATTCTCTGCTTGTCCATCGGCTCTCTTGGGGATTTTGTAAAATTGAAGGCAAAACTGCTTATGTCTTTGTCATTGTATTTTAAGTCTTCGAATTTTGGGCTTCGTCTTGATAAAGATGATGATGCAGTTTGAGATTTTTTCATATTAATCTATAAGAAAATTATAAATTCTAAAATATTTATATCTTATTGAGGTATTTGGTCTATTTTTAAATAAATTAAAGATATTTTAAGTGCAATGAATTTTCTTTATTAATAGATGTTGCTAATTATAAAATTTAAATGAAAATTCTGATTTTATGAATTTTACTCCTTAACTTTGCCAAAGGTAAAATTTATATAGGTGGAACAATTATTACAACAAATTCTATTGGCATTTCTCCCACTCAGGTCAGATCCTCTGCAACTTATACAATAAGCTTTCAATTAGCATCAGCAACTCCAAGCGACTCGATTGTTACATTGAGTTTTCCAAGTGAAGTTACAATCGCAGACAGCGCTAATTACTCATGTACTTTGTCAAATTTGTATGCAACCCCCTTAGCAGCTTATTGCTCTTCTAGCGACTTAGTCATCACAATTTATAATTTTTTCGAAAGCGGATCAATCCCACAAGGAAGTATTCTTCCCTTTCAAGTGGAACTAGGAAGCATTATAAATCCTAAGTCAACAACTCAAACATCTTCAATTTTAATTACAACAATATCAAGCTCTGGAAGTGTCATTGACACCTCAGATCCAAATGATCCAAATTTAGCTATTCAGGCCACTTCTGCATCGATGAATGCAGCATCTATTTCTCCTGCTAGCACAATAATAGGTGCACAAAGCACATGAACTTTTGCATATACCCCTCAATTTGAGTCTCCATCGGGAAGCACAATTTATATAACTTTTCCATCTTGAAATGAATATCTTTCAGCGACAGGAACAAATATCAGACAAATAATCAGGACAACAAGCCCATCTTGCAGTGCTGTTTCTAATATAGATTCAACGCTTTCATGCTCATTTGACAGCACAAATAAAGCTTTGACAGTCAAGAACGGATTTTCTTCAACAAAGACAGGCCAAGTAAAATTTAATGTAACTTCATGCTATAATCCACCTAACCCAACTGGATTTTCAGGGTTTGTTTTTAATTTAAAAGACTCATATGGAGGGACTTATGAGTCCAGTACAAATACAATATTGGTAGCTGTATCTGATCCAAATACTATAACGATTGCTGATTCATATATAACAGCAGCCAGCAAAACGGTAAGTACAAGCACCCAATTTACACTCTTCTCCTTTACTGTCACAAATCCATTTGCAGCAAATGATATAATAGAAATCACCTTTCCTAGTCAGCTTGGAATTACTTCTTCAATGATTGTAACTGGGAAGAGTGGAATTGCTACAATACAGCTTGACTCCAAATTAGTAAGTACAAATGTTATAAGAATTACCAATGGCTATACAGCATATACTCAGGGAGGAACTGTGACAATTTCATGTAACCCAATAACAACTCCATCCTCAACGAAACCAACTGATACTTTTTCGGTTCGCCATTTAACATCAACGCTTAGCCAAGTTGATATTGGGAGTGGAGGTGTTTTTACTGCAACTCCAGGATCAATCACTCAAGACGGCTCCAATTCTTTTATCAGCTCTTCAGTGTATACAGTTGGTGCATCAACCGCCTATTTATTTGACTTTGTAGTTAGTCATAACTTGCCAACTGGAGCTGGGCTATCTATTGTGTTCCCATCAACAGTAGGAATAGTGACAAGAACTAAAACCTCATGCACACTTTCTAACTTCTATGGGCTCTCTTCAAGTGCAAGCTGTTCCGTTTCATCAAAAACTTTATATATCACTGATGGGTTCCCATCAGGATTTTCAGCTGGGATTATAAAATTTGGGATTGATCAAATCACAAATCCTCTTACCACTTACAAAACAGACTCATTTGTAATTTCTTCGTCCCCGGATAGCACTTTTAGTTATCTTGTAGATCAAATCACTACTGGGGTGACTTTTACAGCCCAAGCTGCAGAATTAAGTTCTGTCACAGTAACCCCAGATTCCTTTATTACTGGAGATAAGTCTACATATACATTTTCTATTAATACGACGACTATCGTCCCATCTAATGGATATTTGACAATAACTTTTCCGACTGGAGTTTCTATATCAGATATTACCAGTGCTCAAAATTCGTGTACCAAAATTTCGGGATTCAATACAAATAGCTTTTCTTGTATCTGCACAAGTAACTCTATAAAAGTGGTTAATGGATTTAATACTGGAAGTTTTAGCCCTGGAACTTTAAGCTTTTCTGTGGGTTCTATAATAAACCCACCTTCAACAAGGAAATATCAGTCGTTTAATGTTGGGACTTTTGATTCTAATGGATATGCTATTGATGCCAAAAGTTCAGGGATTTATGTGCAAATGACTACAGCAAATATGCTGAGTTCTGCTTCTATATTAATGAATTCATTTGTAAATGGAGATCCAGCAGCTTATACATTTAACATAACAATTAAAAACCCTACAGAAACTGGATGTATAGTTGATGTAAAATTCCCAGCAGAGATATCAACACCTGCAAACCCTTCATGCTCTGCTATAAGCAGTGTTATCACATCAATTTCTTGCTCAGTAAATTCTACAGATGTGCAAGCTACGCTAAGCTTGTCAAGTTCATTATCAAGCGGAAGCGTTTTATGTTTTTCAATTTCACCAATCACAAATCCTCCGTCTACCCAGACAACTTCTTCATTTTCAATTTACACGATGACAACAGATGGATACTATATGGATAAAAAAGAAAATGGTCTAACCATAACTACCACGACCCCAGGAAATATTACAAACATCTTTATAAGTGCTGCTGATAGCAGAATAGGTATAACTACAAATTACACTATCAGCTATACGCCTATTAATGTGCACCCTTCAGGAACTACTATTTTCCTGACAATTCCTTCTGAATTCTCAGTTGGGTCTATTTCATGCCTCCCAATTTCTTTAAGTTCAAGCTTTTCATGTACAGTTGCAAACAAAGCAATAATAACAAATGGGGGATTTGACACTTCATATACTTCAGCTAGTAGAATTGTATTCCTTATCACAGGTTTAACAAACCCTAATAAGCAGATAACTACATCAGCTTGATTGTTATACACAAAAATAGGTAGCTATTCAATTGATGAAAGCACTTATATTACCTCATCTTTTACATGTGATTCTATTTGCTATACTTGCTTAACAACTTCAAGCTATTGCACCTCCTGTGATCCAAATGGATATTATCCTTACTGATATGGCAACACTTGCAACACAAATTGCCCTAATGGACAATACGACAATATTACAACATCTGATAAGAAATGTGACAACTGCGATACTATTTGTTTAACATGCAAAGACTATTCCACTTACTGCTTGACATGCGATACTACAGGTCTTTATCCTTATTATTACGATAATACTTGTAGTAGCTCATGCCCAAGTGGGAAATATGGAGATGGCTTGACTTGTTTATCATGTATAAATCCATGTGCCACTTGTTCAAGCTCATCAGTATGCACTTCATGCACCATAAAAAAATCATCCCCAAACTATGGGGCAAATACATATCTAAATTCAGATGGAACTTGTACAGTTACATGCCCAGACAGCACCTTTGCTAATAGCACTACATATAAGTGCGACTCATGTTCTCCAAACTGTGAGAAATGCTCCCAATCAGCTTCTTCTTGTACTTCTTGCAATTCCCCATTGCTTTTACAGTCTGGGAAATGTGTGTCTAGCTGCACAGGCGGAGGATATTATATCCAAAGCAATGGGGTTTGCTACCCTTGTGATTCTCCATGCAACACATGCTCATTAGCAACTTCAAACTGCACATCATGCATTTCAAGTTATTATCTTTATGGCTATTCGTGTGTATCTCCATGCCCTTATTGAACAGTTTTAGTCCTTAATCGTTGCAAAGACTGTATAAACTCATGTGAAACCTGTTCTGGAGCACCCGCTTATTGTACCTCATGTAGTGGGAATAAACTACTTGAAGGGACGACTTGTGTAGATTCTTGCACTGATGGTTATTTTTCAAATGGAGTTGAATGTATTGCTTGCAATACAACTTGTGCTACATGCTCATCATCAGCAACTAGTTGTACCAGCTGCAATTCAGGAAATTATCTATTAGGTAGCTCTTGTGTATCAAGCTGCCCTTCTGGTACTTACATTCCTGGTGATGGGATTTGTTTAGCTTGCAATTCAACCTGCTTGACATGTTCGGGCTCTACAAATACATGCAAAAGTTGTCCAAATGGTAAATATTTGTATAAAAACAGTTGCGTTTCCCAATGTCCAGCTGACATTTCTATACAAAGTGGTTCATTATGTATATCTTGTAACAGCAATTGCGCTAAATGCTTAACAGATGCAAACACCTGCACAGGCTGCTCTTCAAGCTTAGTATTAGAAAATGGTTCATGCGTAGACAGTTGCCAAGGAGGCTACATCCTATCAAATGGCCAATGTTTAGCATGCAATGCAAACTGCTTTAGCTGCTCTATCACGACTACAAACTGCACAGCTTGCTATACGAATATGTACTTATATAGTGATTCAACTGGAAGTTGGTGTGTTTCTTCTTGTCCTGAAAATTATATGCCAAGTTCTGGTCAGTGCATTCCTATATCAGCTAGTGACTGTGCGGTAGGCTGCACATCAACTTTACTAGGAAACTCTGGATGCGATTTAATTTGCAACACGACTGATTGCAATTATGATAATGGGAATTGTTTATCTGCAGGTAGCTGCCCTTTTGGGAAATTCCAAGATGGAACTCAATGCACAGACTGTTCATATCCATGCAACAATTGCATTGGGCCAACTAGTTGCACATCTTGTAAAGCAAATTCTACTACAGGAGTCCAGCTGCTCATTTATGATTATTATTGCTATGATAAATGCCCTACTGGAACTGTAAAAAGTGGAATCACCTGCGTAGATTGTAATAGCAAGTGCTCTGAATGCCAAGGCAGCTCTAACACTTGTATTTCTTGCAAACCAGGCTATTATTTGTACAATAATAATTGTATATTGAACTGTCCTAGTGATACAACAATAACTGTAGGCAATTCCTGTGTAGACTGCAGCACTAATTGTTTATATTGTAATGTGACCTATGATTCCTGTACAGCATGCCCAGCTGAGAAAGTTTTACAAGGAACTAAATGTCAAGCCTCATGTAATACAGGCTATACAACTACTTCGACAAGCGACAATAAATGCATTAAATGCGAGGGGTGTTATGAATGCTATGGGGCAACTACTTATTGCACGAGTTGCACTAGTGATAAATTTTTATATGAAAACCAATGCTTAGATGATTGTCCGGAAGGGAGTTATCCTAATGGAAATATATGTGCAGGCTGCCCATCATCTTGTATAGCCTGTTCTGGATCAACCAGTTGTAGTGTATGTGCGAGCCATTATGTCAAATATAATTCTTTATGCTTATCAAGCTGCCCAGCTGGGTATTACAATAATACAGGAACTTGTGCTATTATTGAGCCTCCTGTCCAATGCTCTGCTAATTGTACTGATACCATGCTGAATAATGGAGTCTGCGATCCAGACTGTCAAACATTGGATTGCAACTGAGACAACGGAGATTGTGTTCAAAACCCTTGTGGGTCTGGGAAATATTGGGATGGAAGCGCATGCCAAGCTTGTGAATACCCTTGCAAAGAATGCTCAGCTGCAACCACATGCACAGCTTGCTTAAGCAACTCTATAACAGGGCTTAAACAATATTTATATAATAACTACTGCTACAGTGACTGTCCTGATGGAACTTTGAAAAGCGGGCTTATTTGTGTAGACTGCAATAGTTCTTGTAAACAGTGTGCGGTAACTACAGACACTTGCATTAGTTGCAATAGTACTAAATATCTTTACAACGGTGAATGCTTAAAAGAGTGCCCCCAAGATTATACAGTCCAACTAGATAATGTATGTGAAGACTGTAGCTCAAGCTGCAACACTTGCAAGGGAAATTTTGATTATTGCACGTCATGTCCTGCAGGAAAAGTCCTACAAGGGTCTGCATGCCAATCTAAATGTGATTCAGGATACACTACAATCGGCAGCGGCTATGAATGCACAGCTTGTGTAGGAAATTGCAGTACCTGCTCTGGGCAAACTTATTATTGTACCAGTTGTTTGAATGGATTATATCTTTATCAAGGAAACTGTTTAAAGCCTTGTCCTGATAAAACAACAGTATTAGTAGGAAATACTTGCCAAGATTGTCAAAGTCCATGCGCTGCTTGTATCCAGACGACAACGACATGCACAGCTTGCAATTCTACGACTTATTTGTACAATAGTCAATGCTGGTCTGTATGTCCGAGTGGCTATGAGCCTAATTTAGGGGCCTGCACTTTGATGTGTGCTGAAGGATGCACTAAGGCTCTGTTAGCCAACAGCCAATGTGATCCCGTCTGTGCTACAGAGTCATGCTCTTGAGATAATGGTAAATGCGATTCTGTAACTATATGCAATTCTGGCTATTATTTAGATTCATCAAAATGCCTCCCTTGTGTATATCCCTGCAATACTTGCTTATCATCTGTATATTGCAATACATGCAAACCTAGCAACACTACTAATACCCAGCTTTTCGCTTATAAAGGCACTTGCTATGATAAATGCCCATCAAGTAGCTACCAAAGTGGGCTTATTTGTGAGGCATGCTCTACTTCTTGCTTTGAATGCTCAGGAACCTCAACTACCTGCACATCATGCTCATCCCCATTGTCGCTAATAAATGGCTCTTGTGTGACTTGCAATTATCCTTGCAGCGCCTGCATTGAAACTATAGATAAATGTACATCTTGTGTCAGCGGTCTAATTCTTGTAGGAAATACTTGTGCTAGTTGTGATACGAGCTGCAAAACCTGTTCAGGAACAAAAATTTCTTGCACATCTTGCAATGATAATTATTATCTGGTCGGAAGTAGCTGCAATTTATGTGATTCCACATGCAAAACTTGTGAGACAAGCTCTACAAAATGCTTATCATGCTATAATGACGCTATATTAATTGGAAATTCTTGCTATGAAAATTGTCCAGACGGGACATATAAAGTGGGATCCAAATGCCAATCATGCTCAACGCCTTGCAAAACGTGTGAAGGAAAAGCAAGCTATTGTAATTCCTGCAGCACAGGAAGCTTGTTAAATAATACTTGTGTGGGTAGCTGCCCAACAGGCTATTACAGCTCCTCAAATATCTGCTATAAATGCTCAGATAATTGTTATGAATGCTCATCATCAAGCAACTGCATAACTTGCAATACAAATTATTCTTTAAGAAATGGCTATTGTATTACACCATGTCCAGATGGGCAATATTATTATGGGACTTCTTGCCAATCCTGCTCTTCTAGCTGTCTTACATGCGATTATTCATCTACAAACTGCACATCTTGCAGCTCCCCTAAAGTTCTGACTTCAAATATGTGTATCACTCCATGCGAAGATGGCTACACAACAACCCCAACTTCGAACTATCAATGTCTCCAATGCCAATCTCAATGCAAAACTTGTTATAACTCAACTTCGAACTGTACAAAATGCTCAAATTCTGCTTATTTTGTATATAATGGTAACTGCATAAAATCATGTCCAAGTGGGACGACAGTTCCAATTGATAAAACTTGTCTTGATTGCGATTCATCATGCCTTACATGTGCAAACAATATAGATGAATGTACAAGCTGTGACAATTCTACAATTTTGTTTAATAATACCTGCATTTCTGAATGTCCTCATGGCTATCAAGATTTCAACAATTATTGTTTAAAATGTAAAAACTCAGACTGCAGCAATACAACTTCATCAGATAACTTTGACCTAGGAACAATTCCATTTCCCTTTACTGGATTTACTATAATTTCAGTCGGCGTTGTAGGTATAACTAAATTAACAGCCGTTGGCGTTAACTTCGTACCTTCAGCAATTTCTGTATGGTCTGTCTCATCATGTGCTTCTTGGATATTTTTGTGCACTTATATTCCTGATAAAGGAGAAGAGCATTCTAGACGATTATTAGAAATTGGTACTGAAAACAGCTTAATTGTTACCATCGCAATTATCCTCATTATTGGAGCTTTGTTTTTCCACTATATGTGTAATGAAGTTTTTATATGGAAATATATTAAAAATATTTTCAGAAGTGATGGAACTTTTAGATATTGAAGGAAAAATCATAGAGGGTCATCAGCTGCGACACTTCTTTTGTCAACGTTTATATCATTTCATTGTGTCAGGATTATTTATTGTGGACTATTCAATAGAGATTGCTTTAAAGCCAATTTCGATAATAAATGGAAATTATATAAGCTGCTAATAAAATTTGGGTATGTGAGCTTGCTATGCACGTTTATTCCTATAATAACAGCTCAAATATTATTAATGAACCATTATTCTATATCCGACTGACTTTTTATGTTTTCTTTAGATTCTTTTATCGTCACGCTATTTTTAGGATTTTTTATTTTTATTGATTTGAAGAAACTAGAGCAATCATTATTGAGAAAAGAATGGGAAAATGAATTTAGAGACACAAATCAAGAAGGTCAGAAGCTTGTAAGTCCTAATAACACATTGAATAATATGGTGAAATTTTTACCACAAGTGGATTTTAAAGATATTTTGCCTGCGTTTTTGCCATTCAAAAAGAAAAAATTAAGATGGAGAAGCAAGTCTTTTATAGTAAAAACAGAAGATGAGTTATATAATCATTTCAAAAGAAGAAACTCATATCCTACGGTATCAGCTCGAGACATAAAGGTAGACCCAAATATATTCCAGATGCCAAAGCCTCCTATTATAATAGATGAGCCATATGGTGAAGAAAAGTTGCATATGTCTGATAATTATTTATCTGATGAATCAACATTTTTGAGAGAAGACGATGCAATCCGTCAAGGGGATTTTCAAAATTCTAAAGTTGAGTATAAATCTCCAGCACTGAAACTTTTTGAACCTCGTTTCGCAAAGCTTAAAGAAGAGCCGCCAAAAATAATTGAATACAACCTCTCTTCAGAGGAATATACAGAAACTGAACCAAATAATGAAGACTTCGATTCCCTATATAAAGAAGAGTTTGAGTTAGCCAACAGCGGCAAATTTGACACTTTGAATCAAAAATCTAATGCAGAGTCGACTCAAAATGAGCCAGAAATAGATGAATTCTCAAATAGAGAAGATTTTTCTCACAACGAATCTTTTTCAGAAGAAGAAAAAATTAATATGCTATTTGATCATCCCAACGATGCTTTAGGAATAATTCAGGAAGAGGATGAATTAGAATTTGAAAGAGCTTTTGCTGATAGTACCGACCCTGAAGTTGTTATTGTTCCTCATAAAGTCACAGGGGAGCGTCTTTTTATTAAAAAAGGATTCAGAGGTGCAAGAATTGTAGACTTAGAAAATAAAGTCCTAAAGAACAAACCTCCAATCGAAGTGACTGACTATGATCTATCGTCTGCAATAATTGATGAAGATGACGTCCATTTTGCAACTTTATATACATATAAAGGAGAAAAAGTCAGAGTCAAGAGAAATTTCAAAGGAGCAAGAATAGTGGATTTAGAAAAAAGGGCGAGGCTGCCGCATGATTATTTAATTGGCCAAAGCGTTAAAGATGAAAACGATTTTGCGTTTCACAATGCATATCCTGATCCATTAGACCCTGAGGTTGTTATAGTTACACATAATGAAACTGGAGAAGATGTGAAAATTAGAAAAACGTTCCATGGTGCAAAAGTGGTGAGTGACGTTGGAAATATTAAAGAAGGAGATAAAATTGATAGGAATGATTATGATATTCCAGATACTATTATTGATAGAGATGATGTTCATATAGCTACTTTGAAACATAGGAAAACCAATGCCAGAGTAACAGTAAGAAGAGATTTCAGAGGAGCAAAAATAATTGATTTAGAAAGAAAATCAGAACTTTCTAAGCTTCCATCTAAGCTAGAAAGTCCGCTTGACCATGAGTTTAATCCAGAAAACTTAATTCCTGATAAAACTGGGTGAATCTCATCAATTCCTTATGTTAAATCACCTAAATCTAAAAAACCTCCGAGACCATTGAAACCATTAATTTTTTCATCTGAGCCTGAAGAAGCCGTTGAGTATAGAAATTTACAGACTTTAGGTTCAGTTATGTCAATGATTGATAAAGAGAAGTATAACTCTCCTAGAGATTTTAGTCTTCCTCCTCATTATACATTTAAATCAGAAAGTGAAAACTCAGACTGGACACCTGCCAGGCCAAGTATTTATCATAATATGGATTTAACACAAGTTAATATGCCAAATGAGGAGTTAACTAGCTTTTATCGAGAATCTAGGCAAATGACTACGACTGCTTTAGGTAAAAGGAAGAAAAAGCGAGCCAAAAAGGCAGCTGATACTGGAAAATTAAGAGAAATAGAAAAATTATACTTGCAAAGACTGGAAAAGCCTGGTGAATCAAATACTCCTGTGTATCGACCTAATACGAGCTATTTAATTTTAGACCCAGAGCAAGATGTAGCAGAGAGGTCTGATGGCTTTAATGAGTTTAGGCCATTGTATACAGCTGGTGAAAGTATTGTCTTTAACAGATTTAAAAATGAATAAACTTATTAAAAAAATTATAAAATAATAGTATGATAAAAATGGTTAAGTAAACTCCTGGAACACCTTATAATAAAGAATTTAGATAATGACTATTAAATGTTTTATCCAATAAATATACAATTTTTCTAATAAATTTAAAATATTTTAATCATGAAAGCACTATTCTAATAGTGATGCAAATCGAAAAATTCGACAGTTGAAAAAATTACAAACTTTAACAAAAAAATAAAAAAATAGTTTTCTCTTAAATAGCCCTGTAAGGGCAAAGTATTTTCATGCTTAAGTGATAAAGAAAAACGTAAAAATTATAATCTTATTGGTATAAATAGCTATAAGAACATTAATACTTCTTCAGAAGAATCTTTCGATTCTGATAAGTCTTTTAAAGAAATTTTCTCTGATTACTTTTCAAAGAAAAAATTTAAGAATAATTTTTAAAGGAAATCACAAAAACATAACTAATTGGACGCCTATAATCCAGATTTTCCCAGCTATAATTTTAATTATACTTTCTTTTTTTGCAGCAGCTTCATCTAAATCTCCTCAAATATTTTCAATCATCCTTTCACAACAAGTGGAAATTTAAATCCTTTCAAGAAATAGTACGAAATGGCTAGATAACGCAATTTTAAATTATTAATTTCATTTAAAGACTTGATGGCTTGAATTGCAGAATAATAAAATACAAGCCTTATTAATGTAATTATTATTTAATCTTTGTAGCCAGTTAGCCAGCTATGACAATGTCGCAATCAACCAGTATGCACAGTACAAGATAGCTGTTTTTGAAATTAGAGTAGCAATATGATTTATTAACTTTGCTTCATTTTTGAGTAGCTGTTTTTCATTAAGAAAATAATTAATAATCTTTTTGATCAAAAAATTATTAAACTATTAAAATTTCGATAATAACTGTTAGATTTTTTTATTAAGAAATAAACAATACTTCTAATAAATTTAAATGCTAAGCAATCCTAAAGATTTAAACCACTGTTTTAATAGAGATATAAATAGAAAAATCGCCTGTCAAAAATATATGCAAGTTTAACAAATATATAAAAAATAGTTTTTCTTATATGAATTGTATTCAGACAAATATAACTCAAGAAAACATTTGCAAAAAAATACTTGAACAAGACAATTACTATGCAATTTTAGGAGTGAAACCTGCCTGCCCCAAAGAAGAGATCAAAAAGGCTTACAAAAAACTTGCACTGAAATTGCATCCTGATAAAAATCAGTCTCCAAAAGCTAATGATGCATTTAAATTGTTAAGTAAAGCATTTTCATGCTTAAGTGACGAAGAAAAACGTAAAAATTATAACCTTACTGGCACTGATAACCATAATGCATCCCCAGAAGAATCTTCCGATTCTGATGAATTTTTTCAAGATAATTTCTCTGATTACTTTTCAAAGGAAAAAACTCAGAATAATTTTCAAAGGCGAACACAAAAACAAATTAATTGGAAGCCTATAATCAAGATTCTCCCAATTATAATTTTAGTTATATTTTCTTTTTTTTCAGCAGTTTCGCCTAAATCTCCTCAAATGTTTTCATTGATTCCTTCACAACAATTTAGAGTTTCTGCAATAACAAGCAAAAATCATATTAATTATTGAATAAACCCAGATACTTATAACCAAATTCCATTGCAACAGCGGTACAATATTGAAAAACTTGTGGAATTAAATTACCTCGAAAATTTAAAGCAAGAATGTGAAGCTCATCAATCTTCAAAAATATATTTTTCTCAGAATAGCAATAAAGGTAATAATAATCGCTATTTGAATAGTGGAAATTTAAATTCCTGCAAGAAATACTATGAAATGGCGAGATAGCACAATTTAAATTAATAATTTTCTTTAAAGACTTTGAATTAAAAAAAGAGCTTGATGGCTTGAATTAAAGATTAATACAATCTAAATCTTATCAATGCCATGATTATCTAATACATGTAGTCAGTTGACTGGCTATGGCAGTAAAACATGAGCAAATTAATCGACAATTTGGTATTTTTGAAGTCAGCATAGCAATATCATTAATTAGTTTCGTTTCATTTTTTAGTTCATTAAGCTATAATAAACTTTGTTTTCATTATCATGGCATATTCAAAATATGATAAATGCTATAATTTATTTAACAATTACGGTTTTATTTATATTTTTATAATTATTAATAGAAAAGTCTTCTATAAGCACGTGCTGCATTAATTATATTTCGCATCTTGAATAATAGGAATTTTATTGTGGCAATATTTTTATGATTGAATCTATTTTCTGTAAATATTGCTTTTCACTCCTGAAAAATGTTAAATAAAATCCAAAATATAATACAAACAAGCAAAATATAAAAATTACTAGAGTTGCTATTATAATAATAATTTGATCGTCAATCAGTTGTTTTGAGTAGTTATCGATTTCATCAACAAGCATACTGTAATAAGAATTTAACTCCCTTGAAATTGACATCATATATAATCATTGATCCATTGAAATTATTGCATCTGTTGTAATATATCCATCAAACTCCAATATTTTCTTAGATGAATATACTCCAAAAGTAAATGATTCAGAAGAAGAATTATCATTATAATTTTCATAATATATTTTTGCAAATTTTTGGGATAAAATAGATGAAAACTTTCCACTTTTTATTAATTTGTCTGAATTTTCAATTTTTGATATGACATCTTGAAACTTAATTATACTTCTACCAAAAGGGTACATAGTAGGAAATAAAAATGCAGTTAAAAATCCAGAACTGTCTCATGAAGATTCTGTTGATCATATATCTAAGCTCGTATATAGCATCTGCTGATTTATTAGCTCTTTTATGAGCGCAGGCCTATAATATAAATAATCCGCACATTTATCATAAAGATAAGTGATATTTATTAAAGAAAAAATCACTACAAATATCAGTAATAAGCATGCTCTTCATATATACTTTCAAAGACTTTTGAATATTTTTGGGTCTTTAGAAAGTTTTTGATCGTTTACTATTATTTCAGGCTCAGAATGAATAATTTTAAGCCTTTCCACAAGATTTTGCTTTACTACAAAGTAATTGGCATAAGATCTAGTTCGTAAAGTATTTCAAAGAGTATTTTCAATTTTCACGACAGAATAATAAAATGGTAGAAGTAAGCAAATGCATATAACAAGGACAGCAGGACACAATGCTAATAAAGAATAAATTTTATATTTGAAGTCGTCAACCATTGATTTTTGGCATTCCACAATATTAAATAATGATCTATTGCAATGCTGAAATGCCTCCCCATATCCATTTAAAAGTAGAAACGTAACTTCTTCTCATACACTTTCAGAATTGTTTAATTTTCTTGAAAATTCGTTTATCTAATTGGATTTTACAATTTTAATAAATTCTGTTGTTGTGCCCAGCAAATTTGTTTTTTTATTATAAATTTTGTTGCCATAATACAATAATTCGATATTTTCGTCGCTTAAAATGCTTCGACTTGAGCAAAAATTTCAATTTTCAAAATTTGAAGTGAAATTCGAGCTAATTATCTTCAATTCAGCTAAAACATTGTTTAAGTCTTTTCAGTAGGCTGATTCAACAGGTCCTGAATAAGTGCTGCCAAAATACGAAAGAAATCAGAGTGTTTTTGAAACCAACCCAATGGTTTGAAAGTTTACGCCAGCTTTTCCCATAGTGATCGAAAGATCTATATTGCTTATTAAGTTAATATTATAATAAGCATAAAATAGAACTGCTGAGCTTACACTTAGGATAACTAAGCACTAAATTAATGGTTACTGTGAAACCAAAAGCAATATGCAAAATATTAGTTGACCTTGATGATTTTCTTATTGTGTCTGTGTATTTACTTTGAAAGGAGTATTCTGATTTATTTGATTTATCATCATCTGTTTTTTCTAACAAATCCTTATCATTTGGGTCAGAGAAGCACTCATCATTTGGTTGAAATAAATTCATTTTAGAGTCTAAATAAATATCTTCTGGCAGCTGGCTCTCACAGTTAAGGAATGTGTTTTCCACAGAGCTTATTAGATATAATGAATTGTTGTTTTGCAGAATTTCAAGATAGCTTTGATATCCAAAAGCTTCATTTTTTCACTTTTTAATTTCTTCATAGTCATCTGTCAATATTAAATAAGGCATTTTCATTGTATAGAAATTATAATAGCCTATGATAATAGAGGTCTCCTTCTCGGAATTTGATAAAGTATAAGGTGTGAAAAGCTGCAAATCTTCATTTAAATCAGAAAATAAATTTTTTATATTGCATCCTATTAAATTAGCAGGTGCTTTTTTTATCATTTTAGGAAACCTATCTGTATAGCAGCAAATCTCTCTATTTTCTGTGAGCCATGCAATTTGATGATTGACTGGTTTTAGCTTAAAAACTATTAAGCCAATAAATAAAGTATTCATTGAAGTTATAACTATTTTCCCTACACATTCCAATAAACCAGTAGACGGGGCATGCCAAAAAAATCCTTCGACAAAATTAATTTCTGAGCTTGAAGTATATCAAATATATGAACTTGCAACTTGTTTAACTTCATCTCTATAGTGAGGATGGATAAAATTTAAAACATTGTTATCAATAATTTCTGACAAAGGAAGTTTGAAAATTTCTGCGGCTTTTTCATTCCCAAAAAAACAATAGCCAAAATTTTCTTCTTCAGTAGAAAACATTAAAATCGCATTATTTTCATTAAAATAGCTAAAATCTTTTGAGTCATTTATAGAGGTTATAATAAACTTGTCAAGAGATTTTAACTTGTATTCAAGCAGAGTTGCTTTTTCAGCATCATAAATTAGATTTCTAGTATAAGAAGCATAAAGAGATAAAGATTCCCTCATGCTTGGATATTTTGCTGTCAATTGACTGTATTCTTTATTCAGCAGCAAAATCTTGCTATAAACAACAGTCAAATGTCTTTTTAATTTTTTAAGGTCAGGGTTTGGAGAAACCATTTCATTTAAAAATTTAATTGAATTTAAGCACATTTTTTTATCTTCCTTTTTTGATATGTTTAGTTTTTGGAAATAATTTAAAAATTGTGTATTTTCACCCACGAGAGAAGCTGATATATTTTGACTACATAAAAATTCTTGATAGTTAGTTTCGAGATCTCAATCTAAAATACTTCTCGCCTTACTTAATTTAATTTTCGCCAAAGACTCATCTTTTAATGAATAAAAACAGTAATTTGTAATTCATATGATTTGAAGTTTTCCTCTATTCAATACATTTTTAATAAAAAAAGCTTCGAACATATAAATTATTTGACTTTTATTCTCAATATCGTTTTTACACAAAGCAGACCTGAAAGATTTTTCCAGATCATACTGAGAAATGAGTCCTTCTAAGCTATCTGGGATATTTGCTCTATTTAATAAGTTTGGTACAAATCTTATAATAAATGCACCCAAAAGTGGTCCTAAAAGTATTGCTATTAAAGATATAGCTAAAGAATTATCTGTAAAATATCCCAAAAGGAAAGAAAATGACACAAAAGCAATAATAAAAAGGCGAAGGATCGCAATATAATTAGAGTATCATGAATAATAAGGCAAGTATATTAAAGTTTCTATCGCAAGGAGCCCTGAAAAAATTAAGACCAAAATTTGCAAATAAATGATATAATCCTGCGCAAATATGACATAAATAACTGGGAAAAAATATGTAAAAATTGCTATTTTTTTTTCTATGTTTGAGTGTGCTTTTGCATTTATATTTTTATTATTCATAAAATGTCTAATTTCTCCTGAAAAGGCTGCATGAAAAAGTAGTAAAGGAAAGTTAACAGCCATAGTCAAAATAATTAGGACTCGATAAATAGCACTTATCTCATAATTCTTAGCATCATTATGGTCTTTGTTGTATTCTGATACATATTTTTGAGTTGTAAAATTATATTTCAGAAAAATAGCAAATAGTTCCATAGAAGGTATTATAAGGAATGAAGTTCATAAATAGAAAAAGAGTTTGACTATCCCAAAAATGAACTCTGGTAAATTGTAACAGCGATAAATCATAAATGTTAAAATAATAATGACTAAGCTGATAATAAAAGTGCTTAAAATTGATATAAAAAGGCATTCATAAGCTAAGCCTAGTTCTGAGCATGTGTTATCGAGCTTAAAATGCCCAATAGTTTCTCATATAACCATATTTTCACTTCAATCTTTGATTGAAAGGTCTGGAATTCATAATAAGCTGATTACTTGAAGACATCAAACTGCATTACGGAAAATGAGCTCAATTTTTTGTCTAAATATATGGTTTTCTTCATAATACTTTTTATAGTAGAGCCTACTATAAAGTTCAAGAATATAATCAGTTATGGATTTCTCTTCTATTATTTTCCAAAACTTTTGTGTGTAACCTGAAATTTCATCACCTTCTTCATTTAGCTCAATCATAAATGGGTAATATATAAAAGTAACAGATTTAAAAAAAAAAATACCTGAAGTGAATTCAGATATAAACTAAATGTAAAATAAGTAATTAAAAATTGCAGGTAAATTATATTATTGTCTTTTGAATGATAGCTAGTTTTTGAATTTATAATGAAATTTCATATTTTAAGCCTTTTTTACCTATTTAAATTTCCAAAGAAGAGATAAATTTTGTGTTTAATCTATTATTTATGTAAGTGTAAAAATTCATAATTGTATATGATCAAATTTTTATTGTGGTGCTAGTCCTTCGCTATTTTATATTTTTAGAACATTCACAAAATTGCTTTATTTTTGATGACTAGCAAAAATGATAAATTGGCTCATGAAAATTAACATTAAAATTTAAATTTATAGAAAATCTAAATTATTTTTTGTTATATTGGGTTTATTTATATATCTTTAATAATATAATCTTTTATTGTGGCAATATTTTTATTATTGAATCTATTTTCTGCAAATATTGCTTTTCACTTCTGAAAAATGTTAAATAAAACCCAAAATATAGAACAAATAAAGACAGTATAAAAATAGCTAAAGTTGCTATTATTATAATAATTTGATTTTCAATCAATTTTTTCGAGTATTTATCAACTTCTTCAATTAGTATACTATAATAATTGCTTAGCTCCCTTGAAATGGCCATCATTCTGACTCATTCGTCCATAGGGATAGGCAAATCTGCTGTAAGATAGCTATCAAATTCAAATATTTCCTTTGATGAATATACTCCAAAAGTGAAGTAAGCAGAGTCATCTAAATTTTCATTATACATTTCTTTAAAATGTTTTGATAAAATCGATGAAAACTTTTGCTTTCTTATAGTTGAGTCAGAATATTCAAGCCTTGATTTAACATCCTGAAACTTGACTTTACTGGTGCTAAAAGGGTATAATGAAGGAAAAATATATGCAGTAGGGACTCCATAGTTATCTGATGTCGATTCAGTAGCTCATATATCCAAACCTGTATAGAGCATCTGCTGATTTATCAACTCTCTTATGACTACAGGTCTATAATATAAATAATCTGCGCATTTATCATAAAGATAAGTAATATTTACGATAGAAAAAATAATTACTGCGACTACTAATAAGCATGCTCTTCATATATATTTTCAAAGGCTTTTAAAAGCTCTTTTATCTTTAGACAATTTTTGATCGACTACCATTATTTCATTCTCAGAGTGTATTATTTTTAGCCTATCTATAAGATTCTGTTTAAGTTTAGAGTAGTGGGTATAAGATCTAGCTCTTAAATTATTTCAAAGTGTATTTTCAATTTTTACTACAGAATAATAAAATGGAAGCAATAATAAAATGCATATAACTAGCACTGCTGGACCTAATCCCAATAAAGTGTATATTTTTATTTCAAAATCATTAGCCATTGATTTTTGACATTCTATAATTTCGAATAATGATCTATTGCAATACTGAAATGCTTGCCCATATCCATTTAACAAAAGAAATGTGACCTCTTTATATGCACTTTCTGAATTGTTTAATTTTCTTGAAAATTCATTCATCTAGATAAATTTTACAGTTTTAATAAACTCTGAAGTTGTATCAAGAAGATTTACTTTGCCCTTATAAATTTCATTTCCTAGGTAAAATAAATCAATATTTTCATCACTTAAAATGCTTCGGCTTGAACAATAATTTCAATTATTAAAATTTGAAGTTAAATTCAAGCTTACATTTTCCAACTCAGACAAAATATTGTAAAAATCTTTCCAAAAGGTTAACTCTAAAGGGGTTGAACCTGAACTGTCAAAATAATAAAGAATCCAAAGCATTTTTGAAACTAAGCCAATGGATTGAAAGTTTATACCTGCTTTTCCCACAGCAATTGAAAGGTCAATATTACTCACTAAGTTTATTTTATAATAAGCATATATTAGAATTGCTGTGCTCACACATAGTATAACTAGGTACTAATTATAAATCACTGTTAAGCCAAAAGCAATCTGCAAAATATTAGTTGATCTTGACGATTTTTTAATTGTATCAATGTATTTATCATGAACAGTGTATTCTGATTTATTAGATTTATCGTCTGCGTTTTTGTCTGATAGCGCATTATTGCTTTCATCAGAGTAGCATTCATCATTCAACTGACATAAATTCATGTTAGAATCTATATAAATATCTTCTTGATGTGGTTGACTCTCAAAATTAAATAATGTATTTTCTCTCGAGCTTATTAAACATAAAGAACTGCTTTCTTGTAAAATTTCTAGATGATTTTGATGGCTAAAAGCTTCATTTTTTCAGTTTTTAATTTCTTCATAATCACTTGTTAATATTGCATAAGGCATTTTCATTGTGTAAAAATTGTAGTAACCAACAATTAGAGCAGTTTCTTTCTCAAAATTTGATAAATGGTAAGGAGTAAATAACTGCAAATCCTCTCTTAAATCAGAAAATAATTTTTTTATATTGCATCCAACCAAATTAATATTAGACTTTTTAATCATTTTAAGAAAATCATTTGTATAGCAGCAAATATCTCTATCTTCTGTAAGCCATGCAATCTGATGGTTGACTGATTTTAACTTAAAAACTATTAAGCCAACAAATAAATTATTCATCGATGTAGTAGCTATTTTCCCTACGCATTCCAATAAACCAGCCGATGGGGCATGCCAAAAAAATCCTTCGACAAAATTAATTTCTGAGCTTGAAGTATACCAAATAAATGAACTGGCTACCTTCTTAACTTCATTCCTATAGTGAGGATGGATAAAATTTAAAACATTGTTACCAATAATTTCTGACAAAGGAAGCTTGAAAATTTCTGCAGCTTTTTCATTTCCAAAAAGGCAATAACCAAAATTTTCGTTTTCAGTTGAAAACATTAAAATCGCATTATTTTCATTAAAATAGCTAAAATCTTTTGAATCATTTATAGAGGTGACAATAAATTTGTCAAGGGATTTTAATTTGTAGTCAAGTAAAGTTGCTTTCTCAGCATCATAAATTATATTTCTAGTATAAGAAGCATACAAAGTAAGAGATTCTCTCATGTTCGAATATTTTGTTGTTAATTGGCTGTATTCCTTATTTAATAGCAAAATCTTGCTATAAACAACATTTAAATGCATTTTGAGTTTATGAAGGTCTGGACTTGGTGAAACCATTTCATTTAAAAATTTAATTGAATTTAAGCACATCTTTTTATCTTCTCTTTTTATCATGTTAAGTTTTTGAAAATAATTTGAAAACTGTGTGTTCTCACCTAAGCAAGAGAATAATATATTTTGATCACATAAATATTGTTGATAGTTAGCTTCGAGACCTCATTCAGAAATACTTCTAGCCTTACTTAATTTAATTTTTGCTAAATTTTCATCTTTTAATGCATAAAAACAGTAATTTGTAATTCATATGATTTGAAATTTTCCTCTATTCAATACGTTTTTCATGAAAAAATCTTCGAACATATAAATTATTTGAGCTTTATTCTCAATATCGTTTTTACACAAAGCAGACCTTAAAGATTTTTCCAGATCATACTGAGAATTGAGTTCTGTTAAGCTATTTGGGATATTTGTGGCATTTAATAAGTTTGGTACAAATCTTATAATAAATGTACCCAAAAGTGGTCCTAAAAGTATTGCTATTATAGAAATAGCTAAGGAATTATCTGCCAAACATCCCAAAAGGAAAGAAAATGACACAAAAGCAATAATAAAAATCCTAAGAATTAAAACACAATTAGAGTATCGTGTGTAATAAGGCAAGTATATTAAGGCTTCTAAGGCAAGAAGACCTGCAATAGTCATAGCAAAAATTTGCAAATAAATGATATAATCCGTAGCGAATATTGCATAAATACATGGGAAAAGATATGTGAAAATTGCTATATTTCTGTCTATTTTTGAGTGTGCCTTTGCATTTATTATTTTGAAACTCATAAAATGCCGAATTTCTCCTGAAAATTCTGTATGAAAAAAAAGTAAAGGAAAGCTAATAACCATTGCAAAAGCAATTAGAACTTGATTTAAAGTACTTGTCTCAAATTTGCCAATTTCATTATTATTTTTATATTCTAAGACATATTTTTGAGGCCAAAAATTATATTTTAGAAAAATGGCAAATAGCTCCATAGAAGGTATTATGAGAAATGAAGTTCATAAATACAAAAAGAATTTCAATATTCGAAAAGTAAACTCTGGAATATTGTAAGAGTGATAAATCATAAATCCTAAAACAATAATACCTAAACTAATAATAAAAGTGCTCAAAATTGCTATAAAAAAGCACCCACTAACTAATCCAAGTTCTAAGCATGTATTATCGAGCTTAAAATATCCAATAGCTTCTCATATAAGCATGGTCTCGCTTCAGTCCTTGATTGAAAGGTTAGGGATTCATAATAAGCTCATAATTTGAAAACACCAAATAGTGCTGTCAAAAACTATTTCAACTTTCTGTCTCAATACATTTTTTTCATCATAATTCCTTTTGTAGTAGAGCCTACTATAAAGCTCAAAAATAGAATTTTTGATTGATTTTTCTTCCTTTATCTTTCAAAAATTTTGTTTGTAACCTGAAATTTCATCTCCTTCTTCGTTCAACTCTATCATAAATGGAAATTATACAAAAATTAAACAGATTTTTAAAAAAAATAGGCTTAATCAGTTAAAATTAAATCAAATATATACTGCTTATTATTCAATAATATTGACGAGTTTATTATTGAACTATCTGAACAAAGCCACCTATTCTTTCATAAAAGCCAAAAAAATACTTATATTGAGATATGTAATTTTTAAGCTTTTAAGAGCAATTATATATTAATAGAAAACCTAAAAAGTTCAATATAGGCATGATTCATTATATTTAGGGATGGATGAAAACCTATAAAATTATAATTATTGTTCAGAATTTCGAAAAAGAAAAATAAATGTAATTTTTTAATAAATTTTAAACCTTGGAGTGATGCCAACATTAAAAACTTGTTTTTATATCTTTTTATTAAAATGATAAGATTTGTTGATTTATTAGATTTTGATTTGCGTCGAACTCAGGACTTTAGACCTAAAGACTTTTTTATTGTTAAAGATAATAGATGGCTAAATCTTCATATCTCATACCCATTGCCTTGGCCAATACTCCTACACGGCTTTGATAAGACTATACCCAGTAATCTTGTATCTCCACCATTTGAATCTGATGGCTTCAGACTTACTACTATCTCTACCTTACTTAAATCACAAAGTCTTTTTAAAATA
The DNA here is from genome assembly GCA_949751835.1 of Blepharisma japonicum. Lineage (NCBI taxonomy): Eukaryota > Ciliophora > Heterotrichea > Heterotrichida > Blepharismidae > Blepharisma > Blepharisma japonicum. Next base: position 463,319 of record CATKHK010000003.1, on the reverse strand, counting down.
TGATCTTCCATGCTAATAAATACCAACTTTCTTGCGGATTCAATCCTATATAAAGCTATCACAATTTAGATTATTATAAAGCAACCATATTTTAATAATTTTATTTAATTGCAATCCCTTTAAAAACCAAAAGTCTAAATAGCACTTTAACTATTTGCACCACAAAGAAATCGAATCCAACACCTGTATATACCATAATTATCCAGACTTTTGAAGAGTTTCCATCCATGTCATCTGCAATCAAATAGCTCGCCCACACATTTGTAAAAATAATGATCATGCAAATTGTATACCCAAAAAAGCTACTTTTCGAATCATTTTTAGTAATAAATCCAAGAGTAACCTTAATCTCATTTCGAAATAGTTTTCATCCTACCAAGCTAGCTAATAAATTAGTAGCTACCGGCATTGCAAATGCGAAAACAATCTGAGGGCCAATATCATCAAGATCATAGTCTTTAGTATCTGAAACCCCAGACCCATAAAAATCAGCAAAAATGCCGTATAATAAAGCCTGTAAACTCAATGAAAAAATCATCAACGAAAATCTTGCTGTTCTTCTATAATAAGGAATGTAAAAGAAAAAGCATGATATAAAATAATGATGGCGTAGAGCTTTAATTTTTAATGAAGGCTCCTTCATTTTTAAAGGATCAACTGAAATAACAGAGTTATCAAATGCTTTTTCTTCCTTCCTATCATTTGGTTCACTATCAATTTTTTCGACTGAGCTTATATTCTCGCTTATTTTAAAAGTAGTGTCTTCAAATTTCGATTCTTCTTGGCTTTCAAACAAATTATCACCACTTTCAGAAATCTGTAATGATGGATATGCTTTTCTTACTTTATATTCAACTGGAGAAGGTGCAGGTGAAATGGAATCTTTACCTTCGCTTAAAATATTTGTGGTCACAAACAATGATTTTCATTCTTTATTATCAAGATACGCGAAAGCAATGGAAGTGATGATATAAAAGATCCAAAGACTCAAAGAATAATAAAAAACTCCATACCAAGAGGCCACTGTATCCTTATCATCATTGCTAACAACATTTAATGCTGAATATAAAGAAGCGTGACTACACTGACAAAGCGCAGTTGGGTATTCGAACGATACAAGTTTGCATCCTTCTGTGCTTCATATCCCATTAGTATAATAAGAGCATTGAACTTCATCACTGCTAACTTGAGAATATAATGGAATTGAAATATTTGCATAATTTGGAGAAAAATCTAGCTGAAGAGTTGTGTTACCTTCTTCTGTGACTCCAATGGCAGAAAAATCAATGCCTCTTGAGTCTGATGAGGAACTTGAATTATCAGGATTATCATAAATGATAAATGCATACATTATTCCAATTATATCGGAGGAAATTTCTAGATTCACATTGCTGGGAATTGAATAGCTGCCAATATAGCTGGAATTTTTAGGACTTTGATATCCTGCAATTGAGTTTGAGTTTAATACTTGGACGACTGTATGCATATATTGGGAGTCACTGGTCGATGTTTGTCCTATCGTCATTGAGCTGCTTGCAGTTTTATAAAGATTAAGAAGGTTCTGAGTTGTTTGATGTAGTAAAGATGGATCGCTAGTAGCAGTAGTTTCATTTATATTTGAGCATTGGCCGATAACATTCATAAACAAGCTCCTCATTTCTGTTCCTAAAGTAATATTATTTGCTTTAACTTTTTCTAATAATTTAGATGCAATATCAAGAGCATTACTACTACTATCTTCATCTACCAATTGATCCACCCTTAAAGTTGTTTTTTCCAATATTTTTGTTACTGTTTGCAAATGATTATAATCAATAACTGTAACTAAATCGATAATTTGGTTTATTCCAATAAGGGATAAGGATCTAGCTGTTTTAACTTCATCTATAGTTGCATTAGAGTTTTTTATGACTTTATTGGTAACGGAATTCATAGAAGTCACTAATGAAGGTATATCAATAGTTTTTTGGTTTAATTTATTTTGGAGATCTGTAATTACATCAGTAGTAGCAAGTGATGAATTTTGGGAAATTGTGATATTCTTTGTTAAAATTGTATATCCGCTATCTTCGCCAATAACTTTTACGTATAATTGCAAATTGGAAGAGTCATAAGGAAGTGTAGTGTAAAGATAAGAGGAGCTGCTTCTTATGCTTAATGGAATTTCATCGTTATCAGAAATATACCCAAATTGGTAATTAAGCTGCTCTCCAGAGGGATGTTGCCATCTTGGGGCTGATAAATAGAAAACTGTGGAATATTCAATGCCAGAACTCGGAGATACTGAAAATGATCCTCCTGTAGGAGCGCCACCTGTCTTTAGCGAATATCAATATTTCCAATTTCCACCTGTTTGGTTAGATACTGAAAGCTCAAGTATATAAGTTTCTCCAAAATCAAGAGAATTAGCTTTAAATCCAATTGAGTTGGAATCCATATAACCTAGAATAGTATAATTTTCTCCTTGGATTATATTTCAAGCATAAGTATATGCATTACTATTACTCGGATACACCCATAAAACAAAATCTTCCCCACAATTTACATAGTTTGGTATTGGTGAGTGGTTCATAGGAGGCCCTGTTCTATCAAGCACATTAACTTGAACTGACGAAGTAGCTGACCTTGAATTTTTTGTCACAGTAATGCTAAACACATAAGGCGCATCTAATGCTATATTTTCTCCTTTAACATTTAGAACTGAATCTGTTTGATTTACTATAATTTTTGAACAATCTGATCCATTTTTCTTGCAAGACCATAAATAGTTCACTGGCTCAGTCAAGTTATCTGGATCTAAAACATTCGCATCGACTTTTAAATCTTCAAGATATATAGACGTCATTGTACTTTCAGAGAAAGTAACAATTAGATCGGATGGAGAATAATTTATATCGAATTGAATATTCCCAGATAGCAGAGGATTTAAGGTATCAATGACATTTGCTTCAAAAGTATAGACTCCTGGCTTAAAGAGGGCTCCTTGGCAGTATAGAATAGTTGAGTTTTTTTGGGAGCTCCAAAGATGGGATTCATTTACGTATGCATGAGCTCCTGATTTATTGACGAGGCGCCATGAATATTCATAGGAATGAGATCCAGGACATTTGCTTGATGTGCTCAGAGATATGGAACTGCTTTGAGATGTTTTTAATTGAAGCTGAGCATCACCATCTATAGTGACAGCTAGATCTTTTCCATCAAGAATGTTTACAGTTTTAGTCACTGTAGCAGAATTTCCAAGCCAGTTAATAACTGTAAGAGATATAATGGCTTTAGTTACTCCAAGATTAGCCTTTGAAATGCTAATTTTTGTAATAGAAGATGAGTAGCTCGCACTTGAACTCAATGCTGCAACCGTAGGACTAGAGCTGAATGCCCAAGAGTAACTTAACGGCCTATTGTAACCTCCATTAGGCTCACTAGTAGAGATATCTAAGCCATCACAGCCATATAAAATTTGAGAAGGTGCAGTAAGAGTAACTTGTGGAGAAATCGGTGGTTTTGGATATTTATATGTTATTTTTGCAGTAACAACTATAGCTGAAGTATACCCACAAATAATTTTACTTGAATATAAAACTCCTGATAAGAAATTTACATCATCATTTAATACAGTTGCCCTATCTCCCAACACCACAGTTAAACTCATCATATCAGAAGTCCAAGAACAACTAGGAGAACTCCCAAATTTGGCTAAATCACTGCCTTTAAACAGTCCAGTACAAGTTTTTGGCATAGAAGATAACAGTGGATATTTCATATCAAAGATAAGAGAAGTATAATCAGTTGAAAAATAAGCAGCCACCTCATTGTTTTGTATATGATAAGTGCAATTCGAAGCTGCACAGACTCCACCGTTAAGCTCGAATGAATAGTCACAATTACATGAATTCGTCCCTGCATTATAAGTGGAATGATCAATACATTTGCATGAATTTGTTTCCTGATCAAAGCTTGAATTTATAGCACAATCACAAGCTTCTGTTGCTGTGTTATAAATAGACTGGCTTACACATTTGCATGAGCTCGATGCTTGGTCAAAGCTTGAATTAGCAATGCAGTCGCATGAATTTGTGGATGATTTATATATGGATAATTCAATACATTTGCAAATATTATTTGATTGGTCTAAGCTTGAATTCGATGCACAATCACATGAGTTTGTATTTGAATTATAAGCTGATTGTGCTATACATTTGCATGAGTTGGTTTTTGAGTCATAAATTGAATTTATTACACAGTCGCAAGTATTTGCTTCGGAGTTATAAATGGATTGGGTTGCACATCTGCATAAATCATTTGATTGGTCGTAAATTGAACGGTCTATACAGATGCATTGACTATTAACTAGATGAAATCCTTGGATACAATTACAAATATTATTATGTTCGTCAAGAATTGAATGATTCATACACTTGCACAAGTCCATTCCCTTGTCAAAGCTTGAATATGTTGGGCAGTCACATTGGTTTGTGATTGTATTTAATACAGAATTAGTGGCACATATACACGAATCCCCAGTTGATGGGTCAATTACCCAATTTGGAGTGCATGAGCAAGCCCCAGTTGTAGAATCAAACACTAAATTATTATTGCACACACAAGAATTACTAGCTGAATCAAAATGGAAATGAGCAATGCATTCACAGCCGTTTCCAGATCCTGCTGCTCCGTCTATGCAAGTTGTGCATTCTGCTTTATTAAACCCAGTATAACTTAAGCAAAGATTATCTTCATTTTTTATACAATCAGAATTTCTCATGCATCCAAAATTACACTTGCTAGCGCAAGAAGTGCAACTTCCACTGTTATAAAACTCATTATAATTGCAGGAAGTTAAGCAATCAGATCCTGACCCAGACAAATTAGCGCAAGCATCACACCCACAGTTCGTGGAGAGTGTAGACGGTAAAAGTGCATCAGCCTTGAAATTTAAAATTTCGATTTCATATATAAATCCTATAAAGAAAGAGTTTTTAGAGGAACTTTTCCCGATAATGAAAACATCTGAAGCGGCTTCTTTAAGAAGAACTTCATTGTAAGTAGACGTAGCGATAGGCTTTAGATTGTAGGAAAGAGAGACAGTAAGAACTCGGCTACTTTGTTTTTGTACGAATAACTCGTAATATATTCATGAATTAAGACTTGGACTTGAGCCAGAAAACGTTGTTGTTTGGAATGATGAATCGCTGCCACAATTGGTATAGAGCTTATGGATTGAAGTTGGGAGTAAAGCAGAAGTAATCCCAAAAAGCATTCTTAAGCTTGATGCATTCTCTTTACTTAGCAGATATGAACTAGTATTGCTTTGAGGTCTAGCTCATATAAGTATACTATAAACATTTCCAAGAATCAAACTCCTTGAATCTGCATTGTTCGGTGGCAAAGATGCATATACGTTCCCATTAAAGTAGAGTCCAGATTGATATACAGAAATTGGAAAAGCAATTGAGTTGGTATTGGTACCTATATAAGCCCTATATCCACTTATTAAGTCAGCTATAGTTTCTGTTTGCTTATTAAAAATATAATGGACAACTAGCTGATCTTTTTTCACAGCAACGCAGCTTGCTCCAGAAAGCTTATATCCCAATGGACATAATAAAATTGAATTAGAAGAATCATTTAAATCAATTTGGGCATTGATGCAAGAGCTTAGCATGCAATTTGGACAAGAACTACCCATTGAAAAAGAAGAACAATGATAGCAATCATAAGACCAGCTTGATTTGGTGCATGTTTGGAGATCAGAATCAAATACCAGAGGACTTGGACAGTAGCATAAACCATTTGAGTCTCGTTGGGCTCCACTAACACAGGACTGACAAGCATTTGCTGTATTTGCGTAGTCATTGCACACCGCACATAGCGGACTTCCACACAAATTGCAATTTTTGTCTGTATTGACTCTGCATCCTTTACTAGAACAGTTTGAATCACAAGCAGTAGATATCCAAGCTAGGTCATCATATGTGTCATAACTATCTATAGCTGTCGAATGCAAGCATTGCCCAGCAGTTGCACTTCCATCTCAATTACTTGGACATATATTCATTGTGATTCCGCCTATTTGTGAGCATCAGCCACCACAATTGTTTTGAATTTCATTAATAGCAGGATCAATGGCATCATTCCATATTTTTATACTGTAAATATACCCTGTCAGCCACTTAGAAGAATCAGCAAATTGGCTGTATCCTATTTTATATGTCCCAATAGTCATAAAATAGTCATGTGCGTCTACAAACTTATTCATATACCAATCCCTAGTGGAGACAGAAGAGACGTCACTATTTCTAAATGCTGAGAATCCATTGATATGAAATACTGGGGTTGTGATATAATCATCAAAATGAATAGCAACTCCAATATGATACCAAAAAGATGGAGAAATGCTAGTATCGCATACAGCTTCTAAATGGTACTCTTTGTTCATATTTATCTTGGCCCTATACTGCACCATAAGAGAGCTCTTATTAGCAAAAGAAAATGCAAAAATTGTATTAAAATTTGGGTCAACTTTGGCAAAAATGCACTGCACATCTTTAGTATATGTCTCTGGACTTCATATCCATACAGAAAATGTAAACAATTGAGCGAAAATCAGGCGATTTGAAGATGTTAAAGGAGTTCCGTCATAAGGAGGAAGCTCCATATAAGCATTTCCATCGAAATAGTATCCTCTGAGATATGTAGCTTTTGGGTCATTGGAGTCATAGTTTGGATAAAAATCATCTGAATTGCCGGCACGGACTGGGATACCACTGATCTTATCTATAGGAATTCCTTCAATCTTATTTAAATACAGCGCAAAAATAGGCCCATTTGGATTAAAATTAACATTTCAACTGCACGTAGGTGAACTGCTTCCTGACCAGCATTCTTCTGAGCAAGAGGTATCAGAATCATCACACAAATCGTAGTAACCTGGTATGCATATTCCAAAATTAAAACTATAAGTGGAATCTATGCACGAAGAACAAGAATCACGTCCTGTGCAAGTTCTGCAATTAAGATATATCTCAGTTCAATCATCATCAGAAACTACGCATGGCTTGCATTGATTTGTAAAAGAAATTCCATTTGGGCATCCTCCGCTGCAGTTATCACAAGAATATTTTGTACATTGACTAGTAGTTGGGTCAAAAATAGAATCATGAGGGCAATTATTAATGCAAGTATTTGTCCAATGAGGACATAAATTGCATTGAACATCGGAGTGTCCCTGAGAGCATATAAAGGTTGTTTCAACAGCCCCAATACCAATATAGCTTCCACGATTGTAAGAATGGAAATAATACATAAAGCCTTTAAACCCATTAGAGCCTACATCTGGATTGGCTCCAATATACTTGTTATTATTGAAGTTTGTATGAAAACTCCCAGCATCTGGTATTAAAACCGAACCCACAAGAACACTGTTATCTTTATAAATTATGGTCATGCCTGTGTAGTCAGACTGTTTTTGATAAGCAAGCATATAATGAACCCAATGCTTATGGTCTTGGACTGGATTATTACTTGATCAAAATGTTGGGGAATAGTTTTCTTTAATTTTGAAATAAAAATTACCTTGTTCAAACCATTGAGCATAAACTCCTCATTCAAAAGATGAATCTGTTGAAGTGCTAAATATGTAGTTTATAGTATCAGAATAAGAACCATCATGAGAATCTTCAAGCAGGACAAAGAATGAAATAGTGAAGAAAAAACTGTAGGAAAAAGTACTTTTATAATAGTTGGTGCCATCAAAATATCATCCTCTTTCACTTCAAAAGACTGGACCAATGCCACCAGATATGCTCCCGATGGTGTATGCTTCATCTGCAACTTCAATCTGATAAAAATCAAAATAATCATTATGAATATAATTTTCACGACAAAACTTTGAGTTGTAATAACTTGTTGCTGCCTTTGCACCGCTTGGGCAAGCTGTATAGCAATACCCATCGAAGTAATAATAAGGTTCCATACAAGTTATGCAACTGGCAGTGCCTGAGTTCCAACAAGTGGCACATGGAAAGCTGCATGAGCTTAAAAAACGTTTAAACGGCCTTTGGCAGCGATTTGGTCACATCCAAACAGGACATAAATTATTGCACTGTTCACAATCTTCTGGGCTAGGGATTTCTAAGCAATCAATGCTAAATTTGGAAGGAAATTCATAAAAGGATTTAAAATCAATAAACCCACGAAATTGGCTATCAATAAATTCACCAATTAGCCAAATTAGGCTTTTTGATTTGGTATCCTTTGAGCTGATTTGTACTCCAAGTTGAAAATCATTTTTTTCGCTAGGATAAATAGCGCATTTGCTTTCATTTTTTTCCCCTATAGTAAATTCTGTGAAATAAATATGAAAACTGCTTGGGAGAGTAAAGCTTAGATTCAGCAGTTTTTCACCTAAATTATCATTGATAATTACTTCTTTCTGAATTATTGATGCGGAATAGTACCCTGTGGAGCAGCTCGAGCTATCTCATAAGTCGCAAAGATTGCCAGTTTGACTATTAAGACTATGAGCTTTTTGCTCAACCAAGCAACTTATGCAATCATTTGTGTTTAGAGAGCAGTTATGCCAGCAACCTTCGACTATGCTTAACGCATAGATTATTAAGAAGACCAAAATATCCATTTATAAATATTGGCCGCACTGCCAATGATTAAATATTTTATTATTTTTTTCAATTGAATATTTGAAGTTAATTCAGCCTAATTATCAAATAGATCGCCTTACATTTAAAGTTTGCAATTTAACAGCTTCGTAATTTTTTTTATCCCATATGATGAAAATTATTTATATGAGTTAGATGGTTGAGGAAAATTTTTTGTAAGTACTTAAGCTATTTCCTATAATCTTAATTTTATCTAAACTTTATTAAGATAAATGGTGAAAGAAATAGCTTAACATTTTATTAGTTTAATTATCAGAGAAAATTATTTTTGGTGTGATTGCTTGTTCTTCTTTAATGCTAGAGTAGTCAAATTTAAAAGCATATGCTAAACTTGATGATTTTTGCAATTTAATTTTTAGGAAGGTGCTATTTAACTCTCCTCAATATCGTATGAATCGGTTAAAGTCAAATAATAAAATAAAAGCAGCTTTCAAACAAATCTGTAAGATTTTTGGTGCTTTTAAGAATCCTGTTCAAGATAATTTAAGTAATGAGATGGTAATAAAAAGAAATGGAAATAAATAAAATTATCGAATTAATAACAATTGATAGAAAATTTTTTTTCTTAAAAGAATTGGAAGAAAGATAATTATATAATTAAAAATAATTGAATTTAAAAAATTTTACACTCATAATAGATAATAAATTATCATAAAAATAAATAAATTATATTATATTTACGGAAATATAATGTCATAAAATATTATATATGGAGTATTTACTTATATAGTTTGGGATCGTATCACCTAATAAATTGGCAAAGTTAAAGAATCGCATTTGAGATTTTATGAAATATTATTAGTCCAAATAAAAATAATACTTTTAGTGGAAGATATTAGGTTTATATTTAATAATCATGGTAATGAACGCAGCTATGAGAAAATTCTCTACAGCTAGGGTAATTTTCACTGGTGCAGCAGGGCAAATCGGTTCCAAACTTTTAACCAGAGCTCAGCAGACTTATGGGCTCGAAAATGTTCTGGCTACTGACTTGAAAGAGCCATCATCTGGCTGGGATAAAAACACCCGTTTCCAACAACTTGATGTTTTAGATAACAACCGTGTTGAAGAGCTATTTTCTGAATACAAGCCTACAGTTATTTACCATTTAGCTTCTACTCTCAGTGCACCTAGTGAATTAAACCCAAAGCTTGCTTTGAAATTGAATATCCAAGGGCTTCATCATATTTTAGAGCAAGCTAGGATTCATAATGCTCAATTTTTCGCAGCATCTTCTATTGCGTCGTTTGGATCTTCAACTCCAAAAATCCCTGGGAACCTTGAAATCCAAAGACCTTCCACAATTTATGGAATCACTAAAGTTCATTTAGAACTCATTGGAGAATATTATAATCTGAAGCATGGAGTTGATTTTAGAAGCTTACGTATCCCAATAGTCACCTCTGAAGGCGCCCCTGGCGGTGGCTCAGCTGCATTTACCGTGACTATGTTTTATGATCTCTTGAAAACTGGAAAAACTGTAATCCCAGTTACTCCTGAAACAAAAATGCCTTTAATTTATTTAGACGACTTAATTGATTCTGTAGGCCAATTTATGCAAGCTCCAAATAACAGACTAACAGCAAGAAGCTATACAATGGCATCTTGCGGGGTAAGTGTAGAGGACTATGTCAATGAAGTCTTAAGATGGCTGCCTGGAGAAGTGGAGTACAAGCCAGATTATAGAGATCCAATCGTAAAAAGCTGGCCTGATGGAACTGATGGAAGCGTTGCTGAAAGAGATTGGGGACATAGGTTGAAATTTGATACGAAAAAGATGGTAAAAACTATGTTTGAGAGACTTACTAATAAGAAGTAAATCTTACTTTATCGATTTTTATATGGTAAATAGAAATATAAAAATTTGTAGGAAATATATTTTATTAATTCGAAGCCAAGAATATAATTAGTCACATTATAATCGTTAAACAATGGAAGAGCCATTTAATGTAAATATTTTCCACACAAAGCCGCCTTTACTTCCTTGGCAAATATATTCTGTCATAAAAGGCAAGAAACTCCCAGATCATCCTTTACTATCGAAATCGATCACAATAGATAAAGAGTCAGATAAAAATGCTTTAAATGAATTTTCTGACAATGTAGGGGAATTAGAAGCAAAATTGAGGCCAATACAACGGCATAGCACATTTTTAGAAGTAAAACGCAAAAGATTTGCTAATAGGAGAAATACTGATAAAGAAATTGTATATAGAAATGAGTCTATACCTGATAAAGATTTGAAGAAAATTTATAAGCCAGCACCCATTATTTCAGAAAAATTAAAATTGCTTCTCAGGGAATCTCCAAAAACTGATAGAATGAAAAGTTTATCACCGGTTTTAAATACAAAATTTTCATCTTTTGATAATCGTAAACTAGACATGACCAAACCGCAGCCTATGCTTCTGACTAGCATTATGAAAAGAAATCATATTTCCATCAAGCAAAGAAAGTTGCATTTATCTTCAAGCTTACCGAGACAAATTAAATTAAAACGATCCGTACACTTTTCGGCCTCAAGACCCAAGAAAACCTAAAAACAAAAATTACCCGTCTTAAGCCTAGTATCGATATAATTAATTTGTTAAATTACTTACAGCATGATTTCTTTTTCCCTGCACTTTGGCTACTTTTCTTTAAGTTGATAGCAGGTTTTAATATTGGTTGAGACTGCTGCTCTCTCTTCATAGCTTTTCTTGCGCCTTCTTGGAAAGCTTCTTCTACGCTTTTTCCTTCTTTAGCAGAGACTTCAATTAATATTAAGTCATTTTCTTTTCCCCATTGCTGAGCCATTGCTTCAGAAACTACTCTTTCATTGACTAAATCGCTTTTATTCCCTATAACAATGAATGGAAAGGTTGCAGGATCATTAGGAGAAGATTGTTTCAAAAATTCATCTCTCCAATTAGCAAGACTTTGGAAGGACTTCAGGTTTGTTATATCATAAACTAAGAGACAGCAATCTGCACCTCGATAAAATGCCATTCCAAGAGATTGAAAACGCTCTTGACCTGCTGTGTCCCATAATTGAAGAGAAATATGTCTATCATCTACTGTAATTTCTTTCGATAAAAAGTCGGCTCCAATAGTAGCTCGATAATTTTGAGAAAATTCTTGGCGTACATAACGATTCAACAAAGAAGTCTTCCCCACCCCTGAGTCTCCTAGCACGATAATCTTCTGCTGATACCTTTTAGTCGCCATTTCTAATAGATTATTATTTTTCTCTTAGAAGTCATTAAATTTCAAAACTCTTGCTAACTCCTCGAAATCTTGTGGAGAAACATAGCTATTATTATCTTCTTCTTCGAATTCAAAGCTTGAGCTTGATTTATCTGATTCTTCTGACTCTTCTGACGCCGAATCTTGCTTTTGCCGCTTATTTAATATTGGAACTTTAACTGTCTTTATAATAACACCCTCAATTATCTTAGTTTCAGTTGAGGTGGATAAAAAATTGGTTGGGTCATCACGATCTAAGCAAAAATCTTCATTAGGGAAGCTTGGAGGTAAAATATTAGATCTCCATTTAGGAGGCTCAGGGCTTTTGTATGATAATTTTGAGGACAATGAATCAAGATTCTCAATAGTTCGCTCAATTATTGAGATTCGCTTTTTAAATGACTCTCTGCCAATTAGGTAGTTCGGATCTTCCAAACTGACTTGTATGCCTAATTTTTCGCATAAAGTATCTATTAAATTGCTCATTTTTTGTAATAGAATTTAAATAAAAATACCTAATGTCTATTAAATTTACGTGATTTTCATCTTTATTAATTATAAATAACTCTGCAAGATAACATTTCTCCCTTCATCTGTTAAGTATTCACTAGGCAATTTTTTAATTTCTCCAACAATATCTCTAATTTTGAGTTCAAAATCTTTTAAATTTCCAAGATTTCGAAGTAAAAGGTCATGGCTGTTTCTAGCTTCTTCAGGGTCTGACTTCAAAGGCAACATATTTAGTCAATTCCCAATAAGATCAGGCCTATAATACAATGCAATTTTTCCAAGTGTTCCAGCTGCACTTTCAGTTGAAGTTATTAAGGCTTCACTTTGTGAGTCTGGAAGGCTTAAAATATAAGTTACAGCTTGTAAAGCTTTTTCTAAATAAGCAGTAAAGATGCTTGAGTCCCTTATGTCTACTACAATTCCAATCCCAGATACTGAACTCTGTCTAATATCAGGATTAATATGATATGATTTCTGTATAAATTGATCTAAAAGTGGAGATGCTCCATTAATTATCATTAAATCTCCAGTAGCCTCAATATAATCACAAAAAATGCATATTGAGCTCAAAATTTCACTCTCATTAGCATTTTGCTTATATAAAATATCGCCAAAAATGTTCTTAAAAAACTGTGAAAAAATAGGCTGGTACTGAATTTTGAATGATTTCATCATTTTCCCAACAATTTCCATTATTTTTTTCAAAATTTCATCATCAATATTTTCATCATCTTCCAGCTCTGACAAATTTTTTTCACTAAACGTTATTAAAACTTCTTGGGATCTGTCGATTTTTCTTTGGAAAAGGTCTTTTAAGCATTCTGAAAGAACAGCACTAAGCTGATAAGCTTGACCTAAGCTAATTACAGCAACACTTTCGACTGATTCCATACAGCTTAAAAGTGATTTTAGTTGCCGATGGATTTCGATTGGAGCTTGTGTTTTCAGCTTTGTTAATGCTTCAAGAATTGTAGGAATTATTTGAATTAATAAAGATTCTCTCTGTTGAGAATTTTCACAGCAATTAGGCAAGCTGCATATTGTTTTCAATGCAAATTTTCTTATATCTGAATTGAATTTATATGAAACTAATTTAGTTGTAATAACAACAGCTTGCCTGACGTATTGTGAAAATAGTGGTCCTAGTGCTTCAACTAAGCCGTATAAAGTTTTGCATGCACGAATTTTGCTTTCAAGTGAAGTTGTACTAATAGCTAGCTGTTTTCTTCCAAGTCCTTTTAATTCAAATTGAATAGTCCCCATACTTTTATTAGCACTCAAAGAATCAGCACTCTCTGCATCAGTTAATCGAATATCTACAGTTTGATCAGCATTTTCAAGAATTTTCCCTATTAAAACATGCAAATAAGGAGTGAAATTTTCTTTTAAATGCAATGCAAATTGTGGCAAAGTCTCATTAATAGCTTGATGGATTGGATCGGTTTCATCTATCATATTTCGTATGTTTAAAAATTCAGATAGCAAAGAATCCACATTTTCTTTAAAATTTTCAGAGGAACCGGTAACGCTTTCTATTATTGCTCCTGCGCATTTAATTGCATAAGTTTTTACTTCTTTTTCAGCCATACTATTTGCGGGAGTTATGATAATGTTTCTTACTCCAAAAATAATTTGACTATAATAAGGCGAAAAGTCGGTATCTGCAGTTTCAGCAAGTATGGACAAAGCATTGAAAATTTGGGTCTGTAAATAAGGAGTTGAAGTAGGGTCTGAAAAAATTGATAAAAATGCTTGAATTATACTTGGGAGATATGGAATCAACTCTGTCTTAGGGTTTGCTCTATCAGATAGCAGTCCTTTTGCATAATCAGAAATGCAAAAAGCTGCCTGACTCTTCACCTTTGCTAAATTTCCTATAGCAAGGCAGCTAAGTATCGCTGTAATTATTTGTGACTGATAAACTCTTTGAAAATCAGGCTCAAATTCAACACAAAATACGCTTATTGTGCTAAGAGCTGCCCATTTAAGCCTAGGCAATTCAGAAGCTGTAAAGCTGATAATAGAATTCACAAGCTGAGGAAGAATTTCATTAATAGCATTGTGGCAGCCTTCTGCAATAAAACCAATCGCCAGAATTCCACTATGCTGATTAGCCCAATGTTGAGCTTGTAAATGGGCTGATACAAGTTTCATTGCATCTGCAAAAACAGCATTGCTAAGATTTACAGATAATTCTGTAAGAATTTCTTTTCCCAAGCTGAATGGCTCATTTTGGCCTATTGCAGAGTCTGTTTGACTCCATCCTTCAATATCAAATGGGAAGTCAATTTCCGTTAGGAGGCTGAATCCAAGCGCTAATGTTTCTTGTATGAAAAAAGTGTTATTTTTAAGACTTTCAGGGATTTTCTTGATGAGAGTAATTAATACTTCAATAGCTCCGGATCTGCAGTCACACCCGAATTTTTGAGACTTTGAGATAGAAGACATTAAAAGTGTCAGTTTGTCAGTGAGATCTCCCCAGCAATTTTTATATGTATCAGTAACTTCTGAAACTATTCTGAGAGCTCCTATTAAATGCTCGCTATTTAAATTTGGATCTTCTATAGCTTGGCTGATAACATTTATAGTTCACTCAAAAACTTGGCCATAGCTTGTTATCACGGATTCATCATTGAGAGAAATCATGAAAATAAGCATTGTTTTTATTGCAGCAAGCTTTATGAAATTATTTGGATCTTGCAATGAATTCCATAGAATTCCCATCACAGAGTTTGCGTTATCTTTCAAAATGGTCAAAGTTAGCTGATATTCAGTGGCTAGTTCAAATAGGTACATAGCAAACTGTTTCAGGTTTGGAGAAGGATTTGTACTCCATTGACCTATAAAACCCATAAGTTCATTTACCCATCCATCAAGGATTGAAAAATTAACTAAAACATCAGCAAGTCTCTTAAGGAATAAAAATGATTTTTCAGGAGAAATCAAAGAAAATAATGACTCTTTCAGCTGGCTATGGAATTGTCTGGAAGATTTCTGTAAAATGCCTTCATCTATAAGCTTTTTCTTCAAAAGGATTGCTGCCAAGCCTGAAACATCTTCATTCGGCGATGTCATCGAAGTGAAGAGGCTATAGCAAGCCTGCTCTGAATTTTCTTGAAAAGCGCTCTTCAGCGAGTTTTCGCCTTGTTGCCGAATAGCTTGATCGTTGCTTAAAATCGAAACTATGATTGTGTTTAAGTCACACATTTCCCGCTCAATTTTCAATATTTAATTAATATGGTTATCGAAACAAAATTTAATATATTTATGTTTTTTAAATTGAATAAACATTTATAGCACTTCCTTAGGACTTATTGGAAGTAATTATAAACCTAATGCTTTTGATTTTATTTAAAATAATATTTACCTCATAAATGCTCAGAATTAGGAAAAGAATGCATTTGCAGCCTGTTTAAATTCCTGATTTGAACTTCCTTGAATTCCTACTGTGCCAGTCGCCTTTAATAAATAAGGATTGACATAGGCAACTTGAACAGGTTTTCTAAGTGACCCAGCAATACTCCCATATTCATTTGTTTTTCTAAAAAAATCAAACTTTGGTTCTGGGTTGCTAGGCAACTCTTCTCTCACTGGACTTAAACTTCTTTCAAAACCGCTAGTAATCCCTGAAATAGGGCTTGGCGATAACGCTTTTGGTTTTGCTTTATAAAGTCTTGGAGGGTTTATTAAAACTGCAGCCTTTTCTACGTCAAATGATCGGTTAACCCTTAAGCTTCCAGTTTTTGATAAAGTTTTTCTGCCGTCATCATATCTGTACATCCTTCCAGTTATAGGATCTTTATGGCTTTTAATATCAAAGATATTTCCATTGGTAAAAGGCTTAGAATAGGTTGGCCCACGTGAGTAAGTTAGTGAGGGTTCAGGAGTGCTGTAAAATGGTGAATGAGTGATTGGGTTGTAGTCATGGACTTTTGGTGATCCTTTAGTGAAATATACATCCATTTTAAGAATTTTTATGGGAAGAAAATTATAATGCGCCTTAATTAGGCTTGGTATAGCTGATGATAATTTTATTAAGCAAATTATATCTATAATCTAACTCAATATAGCCTATTTCTAATTTAAGGTCTTGGTGTCACTGTAAATTTAATATTGCCTGTCGATAAAATAGCTGAGTTCGGCAGAGTTGCCCCACAAGTTCCTGTGCATACTTCTAAAACTCCATTGTAAACCCCTGCAGGATACATCCCATCAGTTACAATCTGAAATTTAGCAGAATAAGCGCCAGGCTTAAATCCTTCATTTAAATAGCTTTGCTTCGAAACATTTTTATTAGGTGCTGTCAAAATTAAAGACACTTGCCCAGTCCCTGTTTCTTTCAAAACTTGAAAAAGTACTTGAACATTAAATGTTGAATATTGTGTAGCAGAAGAAGGGACGACATAAGTATTTGTAATATTTGCAGACCCGCCAGCTACAACTGGGCAAACATCTAAAAGCTCACAGAAGTAAATTGGGTCTAACTGGCAATCCTTCACAATTTTTACAAAAGAAGAAATTCCTACAGCATCACATAAATAGTTGCATACTTGTGCTGTTAAATTTTGCCCAAAAATGCCACAAAGTTGATTGCATGATCCAGGAATAGTGCTATCCATAACATAGTTATAAAGCTGCTGTAGAGAGGAGTCTGCAAATGTTACGCATGGAGAACACATATCAACTGCATATATAGAGACAAGCTTAATTTCTGCAAAAGAAATGGAAAGGATACTGAAAAGGAGTAGGACCTGAACTCCAACCATATTTTATCCACATAAAGTGAGAGAAGAAATCCATTAAAAGCTAAGAAACCCCAATATTATTTAAGGTTGAAGAGTCACTGTAAATTTAACGTTAGTTGTAGCAAGGACTGCACTTATGGGCGAGCTTGTTCCACAGGTTCCAGAGCAGACAGCGACTTGGCCAGTGTAGTTTCCTACTGCGTAGTCTCCATTGGTAACGACTTGGAATTTAGCTGAATAAGATCCAGTTGCAAAACCTTCGTTTAGGTAGCTTTGAGTATATACGCTCTTGTTAGGTGCTTTTAAGGTCAATGCGACTTCACCTGTTCCAGTTTCTTTTGTGACCTGGAACAGAATTTGAATATTGAAAGTAGAAAACTGGGGAGCTGTAGATGGTGTCACATAAGTATTAGTAATGTTTGCAGCTCCTCCTTTATTTGCTGGGCATTGATCAATCAGCTCACAAAAATAGATTGGGTCGGTGTAAGCTTTTTTGATATCGTCGGTGAAAACCTTTACACCTACTGCATTGCAGAAATAGCCACATAGTTCTTTTGGTAGAGGGAAAGTGAGAATTTTGCAAACGTCGTCACATGTATTTGGGATTGCAGAGGTGGTTATATAATTGTAAAGACCTTGAAGCTCGTCTTTGCCGAATTGTACGCATGGAGGGCATAAATCGACACCACCAAGAACTGGGAGATCTGATTCTGCAAATGAGAAAGCTAGAATGCTAAGTAAAATTAAAACTTTGAAGCCAGCCATTTTATAATTCCACTAATAATTGATGCATAATTTCGTTTATTTATTACTCTAAGATTATAACTTTTATAACCCAAAATATTGTGTTAATAATTTTCTAATATTTCTCATTTCTTTAAGTTTACAAAAAAATAAAACTGTAAATTAATAATTTGAATATTCTTTTCCTTTTTAAATAATACTGGTTGTCGAACTTTTATAATAATTCATAATTAAATAAAATAATCTGGATTTTAAAATCAAAGAGGAGGATAAATTGGTCTATTAGAATTTCTTTAATGAATAACGGAATTTGTTATAATCGTTAAATGGCTGATTCAAAACAATTCAAGCTAGAAATTCAATTCACAGAATTACAACTTCCAAGACCTATAGACCCTTCAACATTGGGGCTGGTCGTAACTGTAGGCTCTAACACTCATCAACTCTCCTTCCAATCAATTTCTTATATAACAATCCCATCATTTTCACCAGATGGGGTTATGAATCTTGAGCTTCGTGATGAAGCTCTCTTAGCAACAAGCTCTGTTCAACTTGGAAGACTTTGTGATAAAACCATCACTGGGAACTTCGAAAAATGGGTAAAATTCGAACCAGAAAAAGGAGTTGGCTTAGAAGGTCCTAAAGGTGTCAAAGTAAAGCTAGTCGGAGTACTAGGAAACTCCCGCAGAAGTATTTCTCCTAATAAAGCTCGCCCGAAGAACATAGGGGTATCTCCACAAAAAATTCGTGGTAAATGCAATTATTTGAAGAAGCTAAATTCCGTTGAAGATGCTGAAAAAGACATTCATGATATAGTAGTAAGAGTAAGATCCCGCCTTGGAACAGAATATGAGCAGCTCATAGAGGATGGAATCCGATCCCCTGCAAGATCTCCAGGGCGGTCTCCAGGCAAATCACCTCTTAGAAAACACCGAGAAGACGAACACAATCTTGACATGGCGGAACCCTATTTAGAGCTCCCAAGTAGATTTGAGCTTAATATTGAGCAGCTTTCCAGCTCAGAGCCACATTTATTAAGAAATATTGCAACCGGCCTATGCCAAAAAATCCGTGTAATGAAGGCTCAAGTAGAAGAATACGAAGCAATTCAAGAAGTTGTGGTAAATTTTGACAACCCAATGGAAGAGCTTGCACAATCCATGACAGAAACTAGAGAGCAGCTTGGCCAAGAACAAGTTTTTATTGATGGAGTTATCACTCAAGTTGCAGAAGAAAATTTAAAACTTGAAGAAGCAATTGCAAGTGTAGATTCTCAAATAAAGGCTTTGGAAGAAGAAATAGGAAATGTTAAAGAGCAAGCTGAACATTTTAAGAGTGAAAATGAAAAAAATAAAATTGATGGGGAAAATGTGGAAAAAGAAATAAAAAGAATTGCGAAACTCAAAAAACAAATAGAAAAAGATGATGGAGAAAGAGAGACTATGATAAGTAGCTATCAGGCTATACTTACTGGGTATGCAGATCCACATTTAGCCAATGATCTGGTAAAAATCGAAGAAGAACGAGTAGCGATGCTATCACAGCTAAATTCTCAAACCTCGCTGCTAGATCACGCCAATATTGAAAACTTACAGCTTCAAGCCCAAATAGAAATAGCCCAAGCTGAGCTTATATCCCAAGAAGACCAAAAATCCAGAAATTCGACACTAAATGCTCAAAATAATTCTTACAGTCAGATTTCAGCTGAACTTGAAAAAGCTTATCAAGATCTAAACGCTCTAAAAGAAATAAATATCAATGAATCTATGAATCACTCAAGAAAAATCGAAATTGATATAAGGGATTATCAGAATTCCCAGCCAGCCCTTGAGCAAGAGCTCCAATCAAAGCAGCAACAAATAGTTGATTATTTAGGAAATTTAGAAGAGTTTAGAAAACATCTTGAAGATATAGAGATTTTACTGAAGAATGATGAAGGAATTTATGATCAATATAGAGACTTTAAACTGCAATTTGACGCTGAGGTAAAAACTCAAGAAGAATTGCTGAAGGAGCTGTCTTATTTCAGTGACTTGGTATTCATGCAAGCACAGGCTGGGCTACTTACTAATAGGCTTTATAGGAGGCTTGAAGATATGCTGGAAGAAAAGGAGTACCAGAAAGGCTCAATGCAAAAAATGATAGATGATATTAAGAGGTCAAAGCCAGCTTATATAGCTAAGCAGGGGGATCTTGTTGATGTAGCACTAGCAAAATATTTAAATACAAGAGAAAATACTATGGATGTAAATTTCCTTAGGACTGATAAAGAAAAATATGTTTTCGGGACTAAAAATGTTGAAATAAAGAAAGAAGGTGAAGGGCTGTTTGTGTATTTTGAAGGTAAAAAGCTTGGAATTGAAGAGTTCACTGATGGATATAATACAATAGAAAAAGAAAAACTTGATGACCAGGCGGAGCTGAAGAAGCTAAACTCAATGGGAGAAAAGAAATCAGCCATATTCGGGACTGTAATTAGTATGTCAAGTAAAAAGGAAGGTCAAAGTCCAGGATTAGGCTCGAAATCTCCACAAAGAGGAATGACAACTTTACCTTCTAGAGAGTCTCCAACTAGGAAAAGAACTTTACTTTAAATATATTTAAATAAATTATTATTAGGTAAATTTATAATATCTTTGCTGTTCTTAGATAAAATGAAAAAGTAAAAAAAATGAAATAGTTACAAATATGTCAGTATCATTGTTTATTTTTTTCATTGAATTTATTGATGTGTATTTAGCTTTAATAGCTAATTAGTAATGAAATTATAATATGTAAAAAGTTTTATTTTTATATCAATTTACCATTTTTAAATCCTTCAATCTCTTTTCAACATTTTACATTGAATAGAATTTATTTATAGAGATTACCTGCAACTCTGGGTGGAACTGTACTTGAAGTGTTTAAATGCCTAATAAAGCTTGGCCATGTCTGGATTTCTGTATCTCTTTCACAATTTTTCCATCCAGAAATAAATAAGTCTATAACTCCTTTTGGCTTCACTTCATCTTTCTTCGTCATTTCTGGCATTTTCTTAAACAGCTCATCAATTATTTTTGATGATTTTTTCAAGTCTTCCATTATTTCTCTCCTTGAAGGCAATCTTTCTCTTTTAAATTTCGCGAATTCCCTCAAGACTTCTTCTTTATTGTCAGCAACAATCATAGGGCACAAGGAATTTATTGTCTCCATCTCCGCAGAGGTAAAAATTTTATTCCTCATTATATGCTCCCTGAGCTTTTTATAATCGCCAATAGAAAAATCTCCTGCAATGCTAACAGCTCGATCACGGGTTATTCTAGGCGGAGACTGACTATTGTTTTCCTCATATCTTCCACTGCCTAGAACAGCTCCAAATTTCTTTTCTTCGTCTTCTACATCCTCGAATTCTTCTTCAATTTTTGTCCCCAAAAGTTCTTCTTCTACTTTTTGGGCTTTTTTTAATTGCTCATCAGTTAATTCGCTAGGGTCGACTTTTGCTGTTGTATAAAGATCTTCACTATATGTGCTTTTATAGTTGAATTTTTCTTTGTTGGCTTTGAATTGGTCCCAAGGCTCATTGGATTTACTAAGGGTTTCTTCAATAGGAGCATCGCTTTCCCATTTTTGCAATTGCCGGGAGTATTTTTTATTGGATTTAGTAATTTCCCGATCAGTTTTAAATTTTTTTTGAGAAGCAACTGTGATGCTGTTAACTTCTATTGATATCAGATCTTTGAGGGAAAATTTAATAGGCTTGCTTGGTTCTTGAGGATTTCGATTTTGATAAAGAATGATTCCATTTGAAGTATAAGTATGAATCAATCCTTTGTAGATAGCTCCAGCTGTAGTAGTTACTTTGCAGTTTTTACCTAAGATAAGAGTTAAAGAGCTCATTAATAGTTTTTGAAGGCCTTGGGAAGTTTGCCTTATGTTATATCTCGGCTCTTTTCCTCTCTCCATTTATTAAGAAAAAATGTGGGGATATAGTTAATGAGCAATAACTACTTATTGATAATTTTAGGATAAAATTAATGGAATATCTAAAATAACTAATATAAAGCGATTTTATGTAAAAAATAATATTCCAGTTACCAGAAAGTTTTTATATAAGTTAAACTAGTTTGGTGGATTATATAGTATAAGCAAACATTAAAGGGGAATTCAATTATCAATTCTTGATTAATTAGATTTATTACCTGTAATGATGAATTTCTCAGTAATCAGATCAATCAGTAATGATTTTCTATATTTTAGGTTATTTAAGCAAAGTGATTTAGCTTTATATAGCATATCTAAAATTACCATATTTAGACAAAACGCAATTTAAGTAATCACATAGAATCATTTTTACTGTAGCATTATATCATTATTTTGCTTAATATTTAATTTTCTGAATATCTCTATCACTATCAAGAGTAGCTTTAAACTTGCCTAGCAACCTCTCATATTTATTTTTTAATATACATTTCTGATTGCTTAACCTAAAATTCAAAATTTAAACTGCGGCTCATATAAATACTTTATAGAGATAATTTTCTTATAATATCTAATTCTACGAAAAATAAAAATGGGCTGTACTGAGACTAGAGAGCATAAAACCGCGGAATCAAAATATATCCAAACTGAAGAAGATTCAACAAATCCTTTTGCATTTTCATCATTTGCTTCAACTCCTGATAACTCCAGAGAAACTCAATCGACTGCTGATATTCAAACTTCTTCAAGTTTTTTCGAAGAAGAACTCATCACTCTGAAGTTAGAAAAAAAGTCTCTTGAAGACTGCATTTTAGCTTTAGCAGAGAAATCAAAGCTCTATGAGGCTAAATGCCAAGCTATGGAACAATCTTTCTTATTCTTAGCTCAAGAAGTGGAAAAATTAAAAGCTTTGCAAGTTTTATCAGAAAATGAAAACAAAATCCAAAAAGAAAAAATTTTTGAATTAAATGAAACGATGAAGAATCGGACAGATGAGTATAATGAGCTATTGGCAAATGCCTATAATAGCTCTGAAAGCGATAAGAAAATTATAGAAGGATTAAAGAAAAAAAACCAAGAGCTTGAAAAAAACAGCAAGGTATCAAACTGAACAATGATAAAAAGTTTGCAAAATGAAATAGAGCAAGCAAATATGCCAGAAAGACCTAGATATTGTAGAGGAATTAAGGCAGGAAGTTACTCAGTTGGGAGTAAAGAAGAGCTCGGAAACTGAAAAAATGGGAAATGGATAAAAGAAATATCAGATCCCAGAAATGGAAACATTTAAAAATATAAATAATTCTGTATTATTACTAATTTTATTAAACAAACTAAGATTGATATATTATTACAAATTAAGAACTTATGCATTTTTAGTAATTAACCAAGTTTAATTAAAATATTTTGCTTTTTGCCATTTATAAGTTATATAATAAACTCTCTCCCTGATATTTATTAATATTGGTTATAAAATAATAATGGCAGACACTCTCAGGATTCATGGAACAGTTTTTTCCCCTCCTACCAGAGCAGTAATGGTTTTTTGCAAGCTTCATAACATCCCAAATGAATTCGTCCAAGTTGATTTGTTAAAGCACGAGCAAAAGTCTCCAGAATTTCTTGCCATTAATCCATATGGCCAAGTCCCAGCAATTTCTCATGGAACTTTCGGTCTCGGTGAAAGCAATGCTATTATTTACTATTTAGCTGAAGCCTTTCATACTGATTCTCAATGGTTTCCTGCAGATATCCAAGCCAGAGCAAAAGTGAATGCTTCATTGCATTGGCATCATACCAATACAATCAAAGCTATTTCTCCCTATGTTTACAATAAAGTCATTTTGCCCAAATTCTTCCAAAAACCAGTACCCCCTCCTGAAAAAATAGCAGAATGGTTAGCATCATTAGAAAGTTTCCTTACATCAATTGATGCTGTTTTTGCAAGCGGAAATTACATAGCTAGAACTGCTCAACCAACATTTGCTGATATTTTATTATATTGCTACTTGAGCCAGTTAGAATTGGACAATTTTGATTTCAGTAGTCATGCAAATTTGGTAAGATGGAGAGAAGAAATAGGTGGAATTGATGCTGTTAGAGAAGTGCATGAGCCTGTTAGACAAGCTATAGCGAAGTGGAATGCAGAAAGCCAAAATGTGCAAGCATAATAAGCGCTCATTTCAACTAAAATTCTTGCATTTAATTGTCTATTTTACAATTAGTTAATTATAATTAAATATGATTAAAAATCAAATTCATACTGAAATGTTATGCATTTTTTGAATTTTATCTGATATTCCAAAATAAATAAATATCTTTGTCATATTGAATATTACGAAAATAAAGAGCATTTGATTATATAAATAAATGAGCGCAGTAGAGAGTTTAATTGAAAAAATAGAAGAAACTAGCAATTCAGAAACTTCAGATCTTTCTATATCAACTTTTATTTATGAAAATCTGCCAAATTTGCTTTCAGACAGCTCTATAGGATGGAATAATCTACTAAATATTTTAGTTTCTCTTCCAGACAGAATTGCAAACAAAAATAAAAGCAATATTCTGAACACAGATGCCTATTTTTATGACCTATGCTGTGCTCTCTTTAAGCAAGATTTAGAAAACAGCGAAATCATTTTCATAAAAACACTAGAGATCATTGATAAAATTTTATTAAGAAGAAAACCTCTTCCTGTAGTAAAAGCTCTTCAGAAATCTACTTCTACCAAAAAAATAATCGAGCTATTATCATCTTTAAAAGTAATTTCTCCTCTTCTACTTTGCATATTCAAAGAAATGTCTCTTACTGAAATTTATAATTATTTTCCAACTTTTACTTCAACTTTTGCAGTTTTTTTTACATCTCAACTGCCTTTTAAGGCTGTTTGCTCCTCATACGAAGACTCAGTAAAGCTTTCAGCTTTACTTGATCATTATTCTTTATCTGATAATTGCTTAATAAATGCTTCCCAAGAGTGAAGCAAAGAATCTTTACTAAAAGAGTCGAATCTAAGCACAAATTATTGTATTTTCTAATCAGTTCTAACTCTCCTTATATATCACAATATCCATGCATCACTTCCAGCACCAATAACAAGCTACATTTTTTTAGGAGTCCAAATAAGACTTTCATCCCCAAACATAAAAATAAGAAGTTCAGGCTTACTTATTGCATCTGCCGTATCACAAATCATGCACCCAGAATGTCCATCAATTAAGTACAGTTTAGAAGATTTTCTAACTGAAAATAAAATCGATTTCGGAAGCAGTGATAGTGAAAAGGAAGATGAAGAAGAAATTATCAGGGACAGTCCGATGTATTTAGAAGACCTTATACAAGGGCTGAGATCTGATCAAAAAGATAGAAATTTTGCAGCAATTAATGCGGCTGAAGAATTAATAGGAGCTGAATTAGATGAGCTTGATTTAGTTTATGAAAGTTTAGCTGATGTGCTATTTAAATGCCCAAATCAATTTAATTTAAAAGATTTTGAAGAAAAAAGATTAAAAGCACTAATTAGCTTGACTTTTTTAAAGCCTAAAGAAATGTGCAACATTTTAATAGAAAGACTAAATTCAGAAAATAAATCTGTGGGAAGTGATATACTTGTTTATGATATCATCAGAGAATCAGCTAATAAATTGGCAAATCCTCCAGTCAAAAAGCCACAAATTTTTCAACCTGAAAAACCTGAAAAATTAACTCCAGCCCAACAAATAATCAAAGAGAGACTTAAACTTAAAACAAAAAGATACCACAAAGCAATACAAAAGCCTAGCATAGATCACCCAAATCTATTTTTCCCTCACTTTCAGTATTTCAGTTCTGGGATCATAAAATCCATCAATAATAAAACAAACCCTTCAGCTCTGGCTAAAGCAATATACACATTAAGTGAAATAATTGAATGCACTGGTCCTTCTTGCACTGTAGATATTGCTGCACAATGCGTATATATGATAAGAAATATAGTAAAACCAAATATTATTTCTGAAAAAAGAGAAATCGTTGATTCTTGCTTCTTGCTACTAGTAGAAATATGTGAAAAATTACAAAATGGGGTAGAAACATTAGGAAATTTCCCTACTTTTGTGAATGATATTGAAGAATTGGTTCATATTATTGCATCTGTCCCTGCTGAATTTCAAGAAACAGCGACAAAATGCTTGATTGAGCTTGCATCTTTGCAGGCTTATTCAAACTAACACAAATTCATAAATTAATAGATTCCTAAAACATTTTATTGCAAATTAATTAAGCATTTACTATAAAAAAAGGCTTTATATACAATATATCAAACCCACTTCTATCTTTGTGGACTCACCACAGCTCATAGTGTCCTGACGTAATATTCTTTGTATACAAAAACTCTGTATGAAATCCAGAAGAATAGAGTTGGGTGATCCTTACATAATTCATTATATCAGTGTCCCCCGGAGGATGAATTTCAATAAAATCTCCACAATTAGGCTGATTTTCGAACTCATTATTACAAATCACTGCAAAGTTGTTATTTGCTCAAGCAATTTCTAGGTTAGGGCCTGCATAAATGACGAGATTATCTTCACACATTGCTTCACCATAACCTTCACAGCAATATTCACGTTTAGATTTGCAGGGATCAATTAAGATTTTTATATAGCTTTTTGTATGATTGCTTTCTACAAGAGTGTAAGGGAAAGTAAAATTATAGCCTTCAGCAATGTAATAGGACATGGCTTCATCAGGAGAAAAAATTCCTTCTATGATTGTGGTTTCTGATATTACTGCTGCATATACAAATAGAAACATAATGCTTTTAACTTGCTTGAACTTATTAGATTTATTTTAATGAAAATAAGAATTTGAAAATTAATAAAAAGCTTAGACTAATAATATTAGTTCTATTGAAATATATATAATTGCATAAATCTCATAAATGCTTAATAATTAAGCTAAATTTTAAAATGGCAAATATTTAGCCTACTAATTAATTCAGTACCAAATAACATTAACAGTTAATCCAATTAATTCTAGTTTTTTTTACAAATAAATATTTTATACCTAAATTCCTATTCACCGATTGCTTCCCTATCAGACTTGTGGCTAATTTTTTAATTCGATCCCATATTGGCCTACAGCCTCAAAATCACCAGATTTTATATAATAAATTTTAAAATATACGCACAATGGGTTGTTGTAATTCTAATATCGTAAACCAAAACCCCGTTCAGAGCCGCAAAACAAGCATTTCAAGCTTGGGCAGCCAGAAAAATTTAAAACTAAGGCCAAGAATTCCTACACGAAAAGGGCAAATTCGCGACACTTATGAAATCATTTTGATCATAAATAGTGAAGGTTTCGGGACAGTATTTAAAGCAATTGAAAAGCGAAGTGGGTTTATGAGGGCCATAAAAGAAATTCAAAAATCAAAGCTTGATTTGAACTCTGAAGAGCAAATGCTATGGGAGCTCGAATTACTGAGGAGTCTTCGTCACCCAAATATAATAAAAATTTTTGAGGTTGTTGAGTCTGAGTTTAGCTATTACATCGTGACAGAGTTGCTAATGGGCGGTGAGCTCTCTAAAAAAATTTTATCTGAAATTCGCTTAGGAGAAAAACTAGCAGCTAAATACACTCAAGAAATTATGACTGCAGTTAACTATTCTCACTCAAACAGCGTCACATTTGGCTGTTTGAAGCCTGAAATGCTTCTATTCGAAACTAAAGACCCTGATGCCCCATTAAAAATCACTGATTTCGGAGTTACTCAAAAACCGTCAGAAGAAACAAATTTTTTTGTAAAATCAGAAGGAATTTATTACCAAGCCCCAGAAGTATTTTCTGGGATTTTTGA
This sequence comes from Blepharisma japonicum, assembly GCA_949751835.1. NCBI lineage: Eukaryota > Ciliophora > Heterotrichea > Heterotrichida > Blepharismidae > Blepharisma > Blepharisma japonicum. Next base: position 435,623 of record CATKHK010000003.1, on the reverse strand, counting down.
CAGCAAATGTGACATCTGGAGCGTCGGGATTATCATCTATTTCATGCTATGTGGGAGACCTCCTTTTGTTGGATCAACTCCTCAAGAAGTAATAGGATATATCAAAAAAGGTAATATAGATTTAAGCAAAGGGATATGGAACCACGTCAGTCAAGAAGCAAAAGATTTATTAAGAAAAACCATAGAAATTGATCCAGAAAAGCGAATTTCTGCACAAGAAGTATTAGATCATCCTTGGATAAAAAAACATATTTCTAATGAAATTGAAGATGTCCCACTAAATCACCAAATTTTCGAACAATTATGCAATTTCCGAGCAAAGTCAAAATTAGATAAAAGAATTTTGGCATTTATTGCTGCTAGAGTACAGACTTTCAGAGAAGAAAGTGAACTAAGAAAACTGTTTAAAAGCTTAGATACAAATGGAGATGGAGTAATTAGCAGACATGAAATTTTAGAAGGGTCGAAATTGCTTGCCACATGTCAGCAAATTGATTTAGATCAAATTATAGAGAACTGTGATTCTGATAATAGTGGACGCATGGACTACTCAGATTTTCTTGTCGCTTCAATTAATTGGAGCCTTTTATTCCAAAAACAAGAATTTGAAAAAGCTTTCCAGGCATATAATATTACCTCTGATGGCTATTTGTCTTTAAACGAACTAAAAAGAAGCATTTTTAGGCTAGAAGAAGCTGAATGGGAGAAATTTTCAGAAGAAATTGATAAAAGCCATTTAGGCATCATCAGTGTGGCTTCTCTCAAAGACTATTTGCTTAAGCATCTTTCCTCTCGGTAAAGATTATAAGATAATTCTGTAAATATATGAAATCATAAAAAAGTATTTAACTCACTAATATGTCCTATTATGAGAGCAGTTTACCATTAGCAACTCCTTTAGCAAGCAAAGGCTATTCTCTTGAATCTGATATGATTATGGGCTGGCGGCCAAAGTTTTTAAAAGACCCACTTCCTCTTTACTTCGATTTAGAGCTTCCTGTATGCAATGAGCCAGGCCAAAAGCTCCAACAGATTTATCAAGGTTGACAGCCATCTGATTCTTTTAAAGTCCATTCCAAGCTAACTAATAATTCTACTGAAACTTATCCATTTGATTTTTCTGATCCATCTATAAGAGCTCACGAATATTTATCTAAACGGAATAAATCTGAATCTCCAGTGGATACTGGGATGCTTAAAGATGCTCCTGAAAATTCATTAATTTTTGACGCAGTTTTTGAAGGGGGAAATTTAGACCAGGTTTATATGGTTAACGAGAATGAATATGATTTGTATATGAGACCAGATACTAATACTTTGGGACATATGCATTGATTTTATTTTTCTGTTATGGGGATTGCAAAACAAAGGAGGGTTAGATTCAATATAGTAAATTTCTCACGGAATTCACCTTTATATCGGCATGGGCTGAGGCCTCGAGTTTTCAGTATTGAAAGAGTTCGGAATAACAAAAGCAAAGGCTGGGAGTATGGAGGAGAAAACTTATGTTTTACAAGCAGTAAAATCAATAAATGCTTTGGAAATACCCCTAAAAAACCTTATAATCAACTTACTTTTGATTATGATTTTGAGTATCCCAATGATAAAGTATGATTTGCAACAACAATACCATACACCCTTACAAGGCTAACAAAATTTCTTAATACATTAGCAACCGACTCCAATTCTTATGAAATTTCTCACATATCTTCTTCAATTTTATGCAAAAGCTTAAGCCTCATTGACATTCCTATCCTGACCATAACAAATCCAAAGGTAGATGACCAATTTAAAAAATTCATAGTAGTCACTGGAAGGATCCATCCATCAGAAACCGTCGGCTCTTGGACTGTAGAAGGATTTCTTAGGTTTATTTGCAGTAAACATATAGAGGCATCTAAGTTGCGAAATCGGTTCATTTTTAAGATAATCCCAATGACAAATCCAGATGGAGTTATTCTTGGGAATTCCCGTACTGATTTTAATGGCCATGACCAAAATCGCTGCTTTACATCTCCAAGCCAAAAGCTGCACCCTAATGTATGTTCTTTAAAAGAATTAATAAAAGAGCTTACTAGAGAATCCCCTAGAAAAGTCTTTATGTACATAGATATGCATGGGCATTTTTGCAGAAAAGGAGCTTTTATGTATGGGCCATATTATCCATTGCACAATCCTTTATATTTAAAATGCAGGGTTATCCCTAAACTGCTGAGCGAAAGAGACTGTATTTTTAGGTTTCATTCATCAAGATTTGTAAAAGAAAAGGCTAAAAAAAGGACAGCAAGAGTTGTGATTTCTACTGAATTTAATGTAATTAATTCTTACACGCTAGAAACTTCATATTTTGGCTATCTAGACGAGCATAGAGAAACTGTTGCATTTGAAATTCCTAGCTTACTAGGCTTAGGAGAAAACGTTGCAAGAACTATTTTAGAGTACCATACTTTGCTGAAAACAGAGCAAAAGCTCAAACTTCATCGTGCTCAGCATCGCAGAAGCCAAAAATCAAAGCAACTAAGCTATGTTCAAACTGAAGTCAATGAAATCACTGCTATAGAGCTTCATGATGAAGACATAGTTCAGCATATCCACGATAATTCTGCTATTATCTATCCAAAAAGCATGACATATATTTATAATTCAGTGCCAAAGGATGAGATCTTCCCTTTGACTTTCAACAAAGATCATCATACAAAAAGGAATTTAGAAGATATCATAAGTGTGATTAAAATGGAATGCAATGAAGAGGAAGAAGAAAGCGACACCAATGAATCTGATAGTGAGGACTCTGAGGATGAAAGAAGTGAATCCAATAATGAGAAGCCTTATGCTTTGCCATTCATTGAAACTTTAAAACAAAGAGAGTCTAGTGAAAGTCCTCCGAAGCTGTTTAAGCTGAATCTAGAAAAAATGCCAAGGGAAAGGAGCATTTTTTCAAGAAATGGTAAGAAATAAACAGAAAATTTTGCACAAAAATCAAATAGTGACAGAAATTCAAATGGAAACAGATCAACTGAAAATTTTAAAGACGCTTTTAATATACAAGCTGCTCCAAATTCGCCTGTAAAAATCGATGAAATTATGCGAGAATCTTTTTTGCCCAAAATTGCACCTACTTCGCCGCTTAAGAGGCAAGAAAATGTTAAAAATACAAATTCTATCGTTAAAAGAAGAAAATTTTTATCACTCACGCCTGCGCTTAGAGAGAAAATAATGGTAATAAAGAGCAGGATGAAAAAGCGGGGGCTAGTTCCTACTAAAGCAGAGACAGCAATTGCATAGCAATGTGAATATTTCATTATAAATTTAAAGCTAAAACACAATGATTATGTATAAAGTATTATCTGCCTCTCAAAGATCTTCTTTTATTTTTTATTTCTTCTTTCTTTTTGGATGACTCAATTTCCAAAGCTTCGTTTTGCTTTTCTAGCTGAGAGATTCATGTCTGATAATTAAAGATGCATTGGCGCGTTGCTTGGATTGCAGCCATAAGTTTTTCTTTGGTTAATTCTAAAGATTGAGCTTTGACTTTTAGCTCGTCTAGATTGCTATTGTCTTCCATTATTATTTTAAACTCTAAATAGAGCGTTATCTTAAATTTGTTTTATTTATATATAAATATTTAATAGCAATCATATCAAAAAAATCTAAATAGATTTATGCAATCTAATTAGAAATTTCTCTTATGCTTCCTACTATTTACTATTTATTTCTGAATATCATATTAATATGTTCGAAGCATTACTAAGCAAAGCGCTTATTCTAAAGAGGATTGTTGAAGCCTTAAAAGAGCTTGTTACAGACGTAAACTTCGAGTGTACTCCTGCAGGCATTTCTCTTCAAGCAATGGATGCTTCTCATGTCGCTTTAGTCACTTTTATCCTTGACGCAAATGGCTTTGACGAATTCCGCTGTGATCGCGCCCAAACTTTAGGGCTTTCAATTACAAATTTAGGCAAGATTCTCAAGTGCGCTGAAAATGACGACCGTGTTCAAATTCGTGCCGAGGATAATGCAAGCGTAATTACGTTTATTTTTGAAGGAAAAGATGATGATAAAGTATCTGAGTTTAATCTTAATTTATTGAATTTAGACTCAGAACATTTGGGGATACCAGAGCAAGAATATCCTTGCGTTATTACCCTCCCAAGTGCAGAATTTACAAGGATATGCCGAGACATGTCACAAATGACTGAAACATTGGCCATTGAAGTAACAAAACAAAGTGTCCATTTTAAAGTTGGGGGAGATATTGGGGAAGGGAAAATCTCATTGAAGCCAAAAAATGATGGAAAAAATAAAGTTCATTTAGAAGTCAATGAAAATGTGAGTTGCTCATATGCATTGAGATATTTGAACTTGTTCAACAAAGGCGCTAGTTTAGGAGATGAAGCTGTGCTAATGATTGCTACAGACTTGCCCTTGGTTTTGATTTTTAATTTTGAGTTGGGAGTTTTGAAATATTACTTAGCACCTAAGGTGTCTGAAGATTAATTAATAATTATTAGGTATGCATTTCTTTAAACTGCTGAAACTTGTAGCAAAGAACAATAAAGTATTGGCCATATAGATCAGTTTGCCTATCCCAGACACATTAATTCAAGGTTTTGGCTTTGAAACTTTGACGCTGATAAAAGACAATGGAAAATTTCTTGAATTTATTGAACTATCTGATTTATCATTAATTTCCAATCTCGAAGCATTTAAGCATGAAAACCCAAAAATTCCTTTTGGCGTCTTTAAAACAGAAACTGAAATCCAGCTTGTTATGTGCATCCAAGATGCTTTATTAATAGCATCAATATTAATTGAAGAAAAAAAAGCCTTCACTTTCCAAAAATACGTTATTTCTACTGGAAGCTGTACACAAGTAACAAGAATTCAATGAAGGACCCCAGAGCATGTTCAGGTAAAATTCATCAGAAATCAGCTTCCATTTAATGCTTCAGTTTCACAAATTTCGCTATTTAACCAAATTTTTAATAGCAACAGCCCTGACATAAATGACCCTTTGTTTACAAATTACGCGAATAAAGTCAGATTTTTGATAAACAAAGAAATCAAGTCAAAGTATATAAAATTGTCTGCAGAAACTGTAGATCTGTGTGAGTATTTAGAGTATGTGAAAATTCTATTAGAAAATACTGTGATTAAGAAGCAAAAACTTATGAAATTGTCACTAGATTTCGTACAGAATCCTGACCGCAAATGGTATTTTCTAGGATTGCATTCATATAAAACTGGGGATAAGTTCAACACCAAGCGGTTTTCATTAGAAAGCGGACTTAGTGTTCCATCATTGAAAATCTGTAGTATTGATCAAAATGATGAAATTAATACAGCTAGAGTTTGTGAAAGGTTTATTAGAACGACACATAGGCGAACAAGATCTGATTTATACCAAGCAAACTCTACTAAAACTCTACAGCCTAGCTCCAGGAATAGTAAACCGACTTCATTCTTACTAAATCTTGAAACTAAGTCAACCCATCAGCAAAAAGTTATAGAAAACGAAGTCGACAAACTTATAGGAAAAGACCAAATATCCTATCTGAAATTCATGTCATACCAGAAGTGGCTCAAAAGAAGAGAAGACCATCTCCCTGACATGCCGCTTGAAAAAAAGTATGCTGAAAAAATTGCCTCAGCCAAAAATTTCGTTAAACGAAAATATTCTGAAGGCTTCAATAACCTTAAATCTATGGTTCAGTCAATGACTGATATAACATCCCAAGTCTCCTTAACAGGCACATATGTTGCTCAGCAAGCCACAAAACTCTTATTAGGAAAACTCAATAAGCCTGCCACAACTGGCCCAGATAAAGTAAATGCTTTAGCAATTCAACGAACTCCTAGACGAAGATTCACAAAGCTAATCGATAGAATTGCAGAAGACGAGCTAAAATTCGGTTCAGAAAATCTCGATTTTATAAAGCTTACCTTGAGCCGCAGAAGAAAAGGCTAATTTATGTAAATTTTAATTAATCATCATTAGAAAAGGCTAATTTATGTAAATTTTAATTAATCATCATCAGGTTCATATTCGTCTTGGACTTTTTCCTTGATAACTACCCTAAGTTCCGTAAACTCGTCACCTTTAAGTGAGTCTCTTTCCAATGTGCAGACTGATTTGATCCTCACCATTTCTAAAGCTCCTCTGATTACTCCACATAATAAATTCAGGTACTTTAAATCGCGATAATCTTCGTTTAATTCTACGAATTCTGTTAGAGGGTTGTCAACAAGTATCAAGGAAAACTCATTTTCATCAGCATTTCAATTGGTAACGTCACAGGTAACACCTAAATACATTCTAAATCCAGTTTTCGCTATAACTTCAGCTGTGTCTTTGGTCGTTTCACAAGCCACATCATTTTTGCTGAGAAAATCATCAATAAGTCTAAGTCCTATATTATACCCCATTGTTTCTAGTTGCCTGTTAACTTCGCTGATGTTTTCGAGTTCTCTAATTAATTTGACTACCAAAGAGCCATAAGTAAAAGCAAAAAGTTCTGCGTTGACTTTTTCGGACTGATTCCAAATTTGCTCACCCTGGACTTGACTTGATTTTCTAGCCATTTTATGATTAATTATTAAGAAAAACTGGTGTAAAATTTCCCTTTCCCAAACCTTTTGTCAAGAGTTTTGTGGCCGTAGAGGTATTGGTCTGTGTTGGAATCTTGGGAGATTCCGTGCTTTTCTTGATGGAGCTCCATAAGAGATTTAGGCCGATTTTCATGATCATAATTGTGCATATAGCTGCGGATTTTTTCTTGGTCTTCTTCAGGCTCCTGTTTTTTGGCCTTAGGAGCAGGTAGATTGTAGGCAGTATCTAGGCTGGATGACATTGAGGTCATCCATTGCTCTCTTTTAGAGTCGCTACTGCTGTTTTCTATATACAGCTTGATTTGGTTTTCCAAGCTTTTTTTGCCTGATTTTACATATACGAATCGTCCATCTTCATCTTCAGTTTTTGTGACTTGATTTTCAAAGATTTCCATGATTTTCTCAAGATGCTCTCTAACAAAGCCATCTTCAATGTCTGTTAAATCGACTTCATGTCCTGAGTCGAGCATAGAAAACAGCTGTGGAATTGCTTCCTTGGTTTCTTGACTATAGGCTAAAAGCTCGCTGATATTTTTTAATAACTTTTTGTAAGCAAAATCATCTAAATCGTACCTTTCTGCTTCGAATTTTTCTGCTTTCTTTTTTTCTTGTTCTTTGTGCTTACGCTTAAAGTGCTCTTCTTTGGATCTTTTCTTTTTTTCTTTTTTTTCTTTGGATTTGCGATGCTGCTTATTTATCTGATTGTTGCTTTTACCCATTTATTAGCACGTAATTATATGCTAAAAATAATATTTAGAATGGAGTCAACATTAGTTAGAGAATTTTTGCAAGATTCCTACAAATTCTCATGCAATTCAAGAATATTAGGCTCAAGTCAGGGTGCGGATGGAAGCTGGAAAATCAAGCTTGACCGCACTGTCTTCCATCCACAAGGGGGTGGCCAGCCAAGTGATACTGGCTTTCTCACCCAAGGAGACGTAAAATTCCAAGTAGCGACCCTGGAAAATGACAAAGAGGATGAAAATATCTGGCATGTTGGAAAATATTTGGGAGAAACCGCTTTTGATAACTCTGGTGAAGTAATTGCTGAAATCGATGAAAATCAAAGAAGGTTTTTTGCGAGGCTTCACTCAGCTGGGCACTTAATTGACTTAGCTGTGCATAGTTTGGGGTATAACTTGCCTCCTGGAAAAGGTTTTCATTTCCCAAGAGGTGCTTATGTTGAGTATTTAGGGCTCATACCAAACGAGGAAAGAGACACTGCTGCTCCAAGGATTAATGAAGTGCTGGAGAAACTTATAGCGGAAACTGAAGAAGGGACAAGTGTAAGACTCTATGATTATGAAGAAGCTAAGGCAAATTTTGATATTCCTAGCTTTTTTCAGCCAGGAAAGCCTATCAGAATTGTGAAGCTCTGCAATGCTGATGCAGGCGGACCATGCGGAGGGACACATGTGAAGCATATAAGAGAGATTGGAAGGGTCATAGTCACAAAATTGCAGAAAAAAGGGAAAAATCTACGAGTTTCATATGAATTAGCAGATAATTAAATAGGTTTAAAAATCTAAGACCTTCTTAAAGAAGGCTGGATTTGTTTGATCAGATTATATCGAGGCTCCCCAGTTATAATATTAAACCCAGAATTTCTTTTTGAATCTAAAGACTGGAATCGTTGACCCATTTTATATTCCTGGTATTCGTCTTGTCGCTGAAGCTCTTTTCCACGCTGAGAATTGTGATATTCAAGAGAAATGCTATTATAAGCTAACCCAGCATGAGATTTATAGTCAGAGAATTTTAATCTTTTTTGCTCTAATTTTTCAGCTTCTTTTATTTCTTCAATATTATTTTTTTGGGAGATCAAAAGATCACGCTTCATAGCTGCTTCTCGTTTTTGGGTATAAATTGAGGCTTTTCTCTTATTTTCTTCTTCCCTTCTGAGTCGCTCTTCAGTTGCATAATCTATGCGGTTGGTTTTGAGATCGGAGGGAAATTTTTTGCTATTTTTGTGAAGATCAGGGGTGTCCCACTGAATTATGTTGAATTCTTGCTTATTTTTGACTCCGAAGCTGTTGTTATTATGCAGAGGTTTTCCAGAAATTGGGTTCATTTTTAATTTATTTCGACATGCTAAATGATCACACAACTAAAATCTTGATAAATTTTGTTCATTTTAAGAATAACAAATTTATAAGTTGACTATCAAACTGAAAATATGATCAACGTCTTAGAAAATTGAAAAATATTTGGAAGTAGTAGCAAAATCAATAAAAATCTAATCAAGAGCATGCTCATAATTCGATGTGTAGATATGCTTTATTCAATGCTGATATAAATAATTTTAGAAAGTAATAGATTTTGCCTAGCCTGAGCACCTAATTATCTAATGGACGTTTTACACTTTATTCCTAATAATATTCTATAGAAAATGATAAGCAACCTTATAGAACCAATGTCTACAAACCGTATAAATATCATTATTGATTTCGAATCACTTTCTGAAGAAATCGCAGTTATTTTTACAACTATTCGCCTCAGCAATGAAACAATCAGTATTTATGAAGGAATTAGATCCCGATTAGACAGAATGATGAAACTAGGAATTAGGAGTGATTGCAGTGTAGAAATTTATGGCTCTGCAAGGAGTGGCTTTGGAATCGCAGGAAGCGATTTAGATCTTAACTTGACGTTCCCTCAGGCTGTAGAAGAGCTTGAAGTGTTGAAAAGGATCAAGAAGACCATCAAAAATTCTTGTATAAGTTCAAATATTATAGAAGCAAGAACTCGTATTGTGAATTTTCGTCTTACTTCTCATCCTGATATAGATTCTAGTATTTCTCTTAACAATTATTTTGCGATAAGAAACACTGAGCTACTCAATACCTATAGTAAAATTGATGAAAGAGTCGCAAAACTAGTTGTTACAGTAAAGCATTGGGCCAAATTGATGGGAATTGCAGATACCAAGCAGCATACATTATCTCAATATGCATATTCATTATTAGTGATATATTTTTTGCAAAGGAGACAACCTCCTATTCTCCCCAATTTACAAAATGATAGCAAAGTTTCCGATATTTATCAAGGATTTGATTGCGGATTTGACAGAGATTATGAGAAATATATAGAATTTGCTCAGAGAAATACAGAAACAATTGGGGAGCTCCTTTATAATTATTTTCGGTTTTACGAATCGTTTGGATGGTATGATACAATAGTAGATATATCAAGGTTGGAGCGTGTTCGGAAAGAGAGCAAGCCAATTAAGAATCAGTGGACCAAAATTATATGCATAAAGGATCCTTTTATAACTGTAAGAAACCTAGGAGATGTTTGCAATAAAGAAGGATCACGTAAAGTGATTTCTGAATTTGGATATGCCGCAGCTATGATATCTGAAGGACGAAGTTTAGCATATGTGCTCAATAATAATATGAGTTAAATTGATTTAATAATCACTCTCTCAATTATTAAAAATGCTAAATTAATTATTTAATCGTGCCAGTGTCTAATTAACATAAATCTTGAATAAAAATATTCCTCAAGTATGATTAAGAAATAATGACATTTTCTTATCTGACAATATTTAATAAAATAGAGCCTTTAAAAGTTCAGTAAATATGGCTAGCCAAGCTTTTAAATTTTGTTTTATTGCCTATATTATCAATTCTTAAAACTCAGTTTTTCCACAAAAATATTTATTAATTTTTTAATTAAAATGATTATTAATGATATTTTACTAAATGGGCAATTGTTGTCATCTAAAGTAATATATATATAGAAAATACAGCAGGCAAAATGCATCAAAAATCATCCCAAACCGAGATATGAAAGCTTGAAATAATGATTGGGGAAATAAAATAGAAAAAGATTTTGAAAAAGACTTAGAAGAAGACTCAGAAGTAGACTTTTTGATGATCCCTGAAAATAAAATTGATCTCCCAAAAAAAGAATCTCCCAGAGTGGAAAACCCAGATAAACCACATCCTTTGTATTCAGGGTGGCACTATATGGATGAAGATGAGCATCCTTCTTCTGCTTCAATCTCAATTGTTTCGAATAAATTGAAAGGCTATCATATAGAGCAAGAAGAAGCATCAACGTACAGCCATATACAAGAAGCTTCAATAAATAAAACTTTGCAATGGCAAGAAGACTTGGGGCATGAGATTAGTGATAGGCATAATGAATTTTACGCAAAAAGGATAAAGAAAAGTCTTACTGAGCAAGAATCAAAAGAAATAAATAGAAAAGAAGAGAATAAAAAGAATAATAGATCGAAACTAACTGAACAAAGGCTGAGACTCAACAGAATTTCGTACGATAAAGCTGAGTCGAGACCCAAAAAATGGGCAAGCAGCGAAGAAAGGCCAAAAGTGCATGATATTTCATATGGAGAAGAATCACATATTCAAGACAGTAGTGAAATAAGTTCTCTATGGCAAAATATTTCTTATCAAGAACATAAGTCACATGATCTTCTTAGCTTAATTCTTAAAAGGCATCATTCAAAATTTTCAAGCTACGAAGAAGGCAAGTTTTCTCCTGGCAGCAAAAGCCCTGATGAAAATAAATTCAAAACCCCAATTATTCGCTCTTCAAACAACTCTCCAAATCCTCCAATGAGAATTCCAAGCACTGACAATATCAGTGCTTCAATCTCTTATAACAGACAAGGATCGTCGCTTTCCACCACAAAGCCTTCATTTCGGCTGCCTCCTTATCCTAAAAAAGGAGTTATCAGTCCCAATGCTATTTCCAAAGCTTTTCTCGATGATAATCAAGGCCGACGCACAAAAATCGTTAAAAAGCAGATATAGGCAAACGTATAAGTCGGCTGATACAAAATGTATCAATATATATTTAGATAACTGATTTATAATAATGAATTTACCACTCTTTGATTTGCAAACTAGGGAATCTATTAATCTTAACCTTCCTGACGACAAGCCTTCACTGCTCATCCTCTTTAGCATGAAAGATGTCCTTATGATGAGAGAAATCAACAAAGATCTCGCTGACAACTCATTAAATCCAATAGGTATCTATGTTGGAGATGAAATTTCTAAAGCATCAGCATTCAGCAAAAAAGAGCCTAAAATGATGAAAATTTACTGAGGAGGTTCAAATCTAACTGAGTGGAAACGGCAAGGAGCCAATGAGTCTCCATGAATTATCATATTGAAAAATAGCGAAACTGTTCTATCACTAAAGCCAGCATCTATAGGAAAGCCACTGATCAGAAACTTAAAACGAAGACTCAGCTCTACTCAAAGCCGAAATTTAACTCCAACTCCAAAACAAAGTTCAACTCCAGAGCCTAAAATAACAATTCAACAAGAAAAAATTGAGGAAATGGAAAAACTCGCTAAACAAAATCAAGAAGACATAAAAGCACTCAAAGATTGTCTAGCTGAAAAAGACAAAGTTTTAAAAGAAATTTTAGAAAAATTGTAAAAAATATTCAGAGAGTCGTTTAAAGGAGCTGTTAAACTTAGGAGGAGTCCAAAACTTGAAGAGGAAGATAACCCTTATGCAGCTGAAGACGAAGAGTACTGAAAAAAAAGTCCGCTGTACGAGGATCATAAGAAACTGTGGATTTATTCTATAAGTACTGGAGGGAGGACACCTAGTTCTTCAACAAGGTCAACATTTGATGTAAAGCCGCCAAATAGGCTAAGAAATAACAAAAGTTTAGAGAGGTCTCGAAAGAGTCCTTTTTCACATATAGGTGATTCCATTGTGACACCTAAAAGATTAAGATAATGTATTTTATGGGCATTGAAGAAAAGAAAAGTTTATAAATAATGATAATTTACAAATAAAATTTTATTGTAATACATTCATTTTTCTTGACTTTGACCACTCAGAAAGCTGATGTCTTAGCATCATCATTTGATTGAACATAGATGATATTTCTGTATCTGTCCCCACTAAGCCTAAATCAGACATTGCAAGACTTTCTACAACTTTTTCTATGCCTCTTTTAGCTTCAATTGTTAAAGAAAACTGCTCGATAGTAATATTAGCTGCAGACACGCAGCCTCCAAGCATTCCTAGCAGTGATTCTAGAGTTTTGCAGTCCTTTTCAGATATTTCGTTGTCTTTTTTATTTATTAATTGAACTACAGCTGCAGGGTTTCCTTTATAGTCTTTGATTGCCCCAAAAAGGATATTCCTCACTTCTCTTGCTCCAGCTACATTATCAATTTCAGGGTTATAGTAAGCTAAAAGTCTCGGGTTTGGAACTGGCATCACGCCCCCTTTTTTCAATGCTTCGCTAGTAATCCCCATTGACATCGGGAATCTTAAAACACCCTCACTATAAAATTCTTCAGCATTTGGGTCGTGAACCATTACAAAAAATTCTTTTGTTGTAGAATCTAAAAATACTATCCCAACCACTTCAAAATTACAGTAGCCAGCTAACACTTTTCTTAGTCTATTCGCTATATCTTTATGGCTCTTCGCCAAAACGATTTCTGAAGCAATGCTTGCTATTTGTGTAGCTTTGGTGAATTCTATATGTAGGTCTCTCATAGCCCATATAGTGTTTATTCTTGAAGCAACTGAAATTCCTATTATTTTTATCATGACTTCATCTGCAGCCGTAAAGGATTTTTTTTTGTCTTTGGCAACTTTGTCTTGGCATTGAACTGCAAAAGAAAGCTGGTCTTCTATAAGAATTGGGACAACAAGGGAATCATGCTCTCTTGATGAAAACTTTAAATCATCAAGTTTTCGGAAAATCGGCTCTTCTTGGTCTGCATTATCGTGTGTATGCAGCATTATCCACTCATTCCCTACCCTAACTCTGCCTATGAAGTCAGGTGTTTTTTCAAAGCATTTTATATAGTCATCTTTTATTTTGCCTCCTATTAGGAAAAGAGTCAATTTCTGTGATTTTGTTAAAGACTTTGAACCTCTTGATATGATTTTACAGATCTCAAGGGCTGTCTGAGCTTTATTAAGCGCACTCAGGATATGTACAAGTCTTTCTAGTTTTGAAAGTGAAACTAAGCTTAGCTTTAAACCGACTGGAGAACTTGCTCTGCTATCTTGAACTAGAAGATGTTGAAACCTTCTATTTGAATTTGATCCTTGTTTACGGCTGCTTGCATCACTTTCTATTGCACTAACAAATGATGAAGAGTCTGCAAAGTCCATAGGAGGCTTTTTTAATGCATCTGCTAACAACGTTCTATACCTTTTTAAAGTCGCTTGGTACTGAAAATTATCCCGCTTTAAACTTTCTAGCTCTTTCATAGTTTGGACTTGCTTTGACCTGATTTTTGCCGCTTCTTGTGTTTTTTCATTCATTTGTTGCTTCAAATCAGTCAGGAAAAGGTCTTGATACAGAGCGTGGACTTCTCCACCGTTGCAGCTATTTTTTTCTAAAAGCATTTTATTCGCAGTTTTCATTTCTTCATATTTCATAGTCAGCTCAATAAGTTGCTTTTCCAGATTTTCAATCCTTGCTTTGTCTTGACGATGCTGCCTTTCGAGATCTGATACGCGGTGGATTAAAGCTGATTTAGATATTGTTTCAGAGTCTTGAGAGGTGATTGGGGCAGTTTGAGGAGATAAAGCGATAAGTTTAGATTTGGGAACAATATATGCATTTTGGTAAAAATCTGCTATCACAGATTGCCCAGGGTCTGGAGTTTTACGAGAAAAGTTCACCATTGGAGTCAAACTTCGAGGACGAAAGCGGCTTTCTGGCTGCGGACTGACTGTAAATGAAGAGGACATAAATCTTTATTAGGGCGTTAGTTTTTTAAATTACCCACTAATGTGGCTTTACATGAAGTATAAGATGGCGTCACTTCCCCATAAATCCTAATTAATTATTCAATTTAATCTAATTTTACCTTATAGATGGAAATAAAAATCCCTCAAAGGCCCATGAACCTCATGGCTTCCATTTTCCATGTCTCCTCCATCGAATTTGGCTTTTTCAAAGTCAAACTGCACCCCATTCGCTGATGGGTGGTTATTCACAGTTGTCCCTCTGCACACTGGAGCTCCTTGCTTATACTTGATTCTAAGGGTGTACCATGTTTCTGGCTCCAAAATTACAGGATTTTCAAGCCCTACTCTTACAAACTTGCTTTCCTCGCCTATATTGATGAGCTTTTCCTTTGCGCTGTGATTATAAACCTTGTTTCCGCGGGTACTTTTGCCTTCTCTAATTTGTATTTTTCTGATGGTCACCTTTTTGCTTTCTTCGTGGGCGTTTCCTAGTCCTAATGCTGTTAACCGTATGTTTTTGGAGACTTTAAAGGAGATCGCTTCGACCTGCTTACCGTCTGTATTTATATGCCAACTAGATCCTGTCGTCGCGTACCTGCAGACTTTGCTTTCTTCTCCAGGCAGCACTTCAGGACTCTTTTTTTCAGTAAACTTGGGGAACAACAAGTTAAGTAGCTCATTGTATTGGTCAAGAGAGTATGGTTTTTCTAGTGGAATATAATAAACGTCAAATAGTGGTCCAGCTGATTCATTGTCACCATTTCGCTTATCAGTTCCTCCAAGTCGACTTTTCATAGATTTAAATACTATTCCATCAGACATCGTGATTGCAGCTCCTCTGAATTTTTTCCCTTTATAAGCTTTGCCTTCCCCTCTCATAATAACTCTTAATGTATACGGAATGTTTCCTGTTATTTTTAATGGAGATTCAAGTTTCACCTTTACCACTGGGTTCGTATCTGTATGGTTATACAAGCAGACTTGTTGCGTTGAGTTATAGATTATAGGGCCTATAGAGCAAGACCCTGAGAGGATCTGAACGTTTTCTACAGTGATAAAATTACCTACCTTAACACAGTTTCCTAAACCTAAAGCTGTAAGAAGGACGTCTTCACTGAAAGAAAAACTAAATGTTTCTACCTGATTTTCGCTATTAAGGTGCCATTGCTTATCAGTTTCTTCAAATCTGCAAATTTGTGTTTCCCCTCCAGCAAGCTCTACAAGTCTTTCAGGGACTTCTCCCATGCCAAAGGCAGAAATTGCATCGGTTGAGGCTATATAAATGTCAATTAATGGCCCGTCTCTTTCATTGTCCCCATCTTTGGTATCCCCTCCTGCGTACTCAGCTTTTTCTGTAGTTAAAGTTATTTTATTAACTGTAATTACATTTCCTTTGAAAATTTGGCCACGAAATACCCAGTCGCTTCCTTTAATTTCGATTCGGACTGTATATTTTTCTCCTGCTTGGAGTTTTACTAAGCTTGAAAGCTGGATTTTTGTGATTGGATCAGCACCATTATTTGTCAAAGTCATTTTTTCAGGATTTTCGAAGACTAGTTGACCTTGAGTTGAGTTTCCTTTAAGGATTTTTAATGAGTTGATGGTGCAAGTGCTGCCTTCCTGTACAGGGTTTGCAACTCCAAAACCTGAAAGCATTACTGGCTTGTCAAAGCTAAATGTAAAAGCTTCTACTTGATGCTCAGAAAAGAATCCCCATTGCCCTTGTGCGCTTTCGAACCTAGAAAATTTCATATCAGAGCTAGATTGATCTATACTTAATTTATAGTAAATATCAAAAAGCGGTCCGTCATCTGCGTTTTCTCCATTCTTTACATCATCAGCATCATAAGTAGTATTTTTAAACTTAAAAATAATCCCGTTTTCCCCATTTTTGGTCCTTGTTGTAGTTCCACCTCTAAAAACACCTGCATCTCCTTTGAGGACTGCTTTTATGGTATAATCATGGTCACATTCCAACTCCACAGCTTTTTTAAATGAAATTTTGACTACTTTTGAAGAATTGGCTTCATAAAACAAATCAATATTAGTATCTTCATAAATTGCTGGAGAATTCGTAGTAGAACCATTAATGACCTTTAAGTTTTCAATTTTCACAGTTTTTCCTACATGATAAGCATTTCCAATCCCCACTCCAGTTATGAACATTTTTTTATTAACTGTAAAGGTAACTGCTTCTATTTGATTTCTGCCCTCAAAAATGCCCCATCTATTTGTAGGAGGGCCAAATCTACTTAATTTCTTTTCAGCTGTATCCATAGATGCGCCAATTCCTTTAAGCAAATGGACTGGAGTTTCAATAATTGCAACTGCTACATCAAAGGCCTTAGAAGGCAATTCAATCTTATTTTGGAACTCAAAAGGTGTATAAGCGAGCTTTTTCAGGTCAGCTGAAATCCCAATTTCACTTATGGACATCAAAGCCCCAATTATTTGCAGCTGTTTCGGTACTGGCATGCTCTGAGTGATTTTGTTCATTGGAACCCCTCCAGACTTCATTTCTTTCAACAAATTCAATAAATCTTTAGTATCTGTCAACTTATCTCTTTCCTTATTAAAAGCCGTAGCAATCCTCTGTTTATACGCTGTAAACTGATTTTCTAAAGCTTGCACTGCACTCATGTAGGCAGAATCAATAGTCGTAATAACTCGCAGTTTTTGCCCTTCTAAAGCTTCACTTAACTGCCCACAGACCTCAGCCCTTAAATGTAAGTCATGTACAGAGCAGCCATCATAGAGATCTTTGAAAACTTTTAGCTGAGATGCCATGCTCTGAGATTCCAGCATAATCAGGTCTTTGACGTTTTTCCCATTCAAACATTCAGAACAGAAGAGTTGTCGGGTACTTTGAGACATAAAAGCAATGTTTTCCCCAGGGTGCAACTTGCAAGACCACGGGTCTGACTCAGTGGTTGTATTGTACAGCGATTTTAAGACGACTTCAGATAAGATGTAATTCTTAGGCAGCAGATCTGGCGCTCGGTGATCAACTTTGTTGCAATGGGGACATTTAAGCTGTTGTTTGGTTTTGTGAAGTGAGCAGAGACAGTCCCGACAAAAGGTGTGGCCGCATCCTAAAAGGAGAGGAGAGTGGCGGCTGTCATTAAATCTTTCCATGCACACTGGACAGCAAATTCCTTCTTCGCTCATATTTTTATTAGGCTTTATCTAATTTATAGATTCCAGAATTTGATTTTGGCACGGAGGAAGAACAAGAATAGAAGAGAATTAGGCAGTTAGATGATATCGGGAATCAAAAATTACTCCACACTATTTTTGAGGTAAATAGGATATTTAAAAGAATTACAAACTATTTTTTCCTTTTTAATGCCCATTCTTGGAAATACTCACAAAAGAGAGATTCTGCATCGCTAGGGGCACTTCGAATAAAAGGATGGGCCAACAACTCATCTGAGCTCGGCCTATGTTCTGGGTCTTTAACAAGACACAAACTTACGAAGTTAACATACTCATCACTTCATTCTTCGGGTTTTTTTAAAGCAGGAGAAGGAGCATTAGAAATCATATAAAGCGCTCTCAGGGGGTTTTCTTTTAAAAATGGTGGGTCTCGTTCTGCAACCTCCAATGCCACAATTCCAAGTGACCAAATATCGACCTTTGTATCATATCTGCTCCCTATAATCAATTCTGGAGCCATCCAGCAAGGAGTTCCCACTACAGTCGTTCTTTTATCTTCTTCAGTCGTAAGCTGTGCTGCGTATCCAAAATCGCTAAGCTTTACTTTTCCGTCCCATGAAATTAGAATATTGTCACTTTTTATGTCCCGATGAATTCTATGGTCATGGTGTAAATTAGCTAAGCCGGTTAAAACTTCTCTGAAAATGTATGCCATGAGATGCTCTGGGATCATTCCCCATCTATCCATAACTAGCTCAGTTAAGCTTGTTTTCATGACTTCTACAATGATTCATATGAAATCGTCAAATAAATAAGACTCATAATAAGTCACTACATTCGGATTCTGGCTCAATATCGTGCAGTTTATTTCATTGAGAATTTGGTTTTTTTGTCTTGGATTTTTTATACGAATTCTTTTCATTGCGAAATTTTCATTTGTTTCTAAATGCTCGACTAGGAAAATGCTGCCTGATCCTCCTTCACCAATTTTTCTAATGGTTTTGTAATGGTTATTGGGATCGTCTTCTATAAGCTGTACTGTTTGACTTAACACCTTGTCAACCTATTTTAATGGTACACTATGTCGAGAAGGTAGCGGTTTTACACCTTTTACAAGCGCACCCATAGCTTCAATGATGTTTTGGCGATTATTTTCAATCTCTTCGGTAGGAAACCCTGCAGCTTCTGCAATGACTTTGACTCCATCTTCGGGCTTGTCTTCTAAAAACTCGTAAGAATTGTTTTCTTCTTCTTCATGGATGGAGTTGTGGGAGCGTGGTTCTATATTCACTTTTATATTGATGTAACAGCGGTAGCAATAGCGGCGAGCATACATGAATCCTAAATGAGCAGGGACTTCTTTGATACTGCATTTTGCACAGAATATGAATTCTAAATAAAAAATACTGCAGATTTTGCATTTTCGGCGTTTTGCTATTAGTTTGAGTCGCTCGTTGCAGTTTGAGCATTTGATATTTTTGAAAAGGCTTGCAACTATGTCCATATTCTGAGAGAAAATTTTGATTTATTTACATTTTTACTACTTTTTCTATACTTCACAACAGCAAGACTATTCATCATACTTAAATGAATTTTCATAGATTTTAAATAGTAATTAAGCATTGTTTTTAAAACAATAGATATTTTTGAGCGCATGATTAAAAGAAATGTGAACGGAATTAAGTTATTTATAATGAAATTTATCAACAAGCAGCTCACTGCATAAAATAAATATTTGCCCAGACTATGTTTAATTAAATATATCTATTTATTAAAATGCTATTGGAGATATATCTTATCAATCTATATCCTTCAGAAATTTACCAATTAATCTTCTTTTGCTTCTTCAGCTTTGGGTTTGGCCTTGCCCTTCTTCTGGCAGGATCAATTTTATTCATATGGTCATTCCACTCTTCGTAGTTAAAATACTGGTTCATCAATTTAACTGCCTTCTGAGGAGGATCTGGATCGTCTTTGACATCTTCAAGCAGAGGCAGCCCTCTAAAGTGGGTTTCTTGCTGACCAGCTGCTTTTACTGCTGCTTCTGCAGGGGTTGTTCCTGAGGTATAACAATACGATAAAAAATCTGCTGGATACTGGGCTAGTCTGTTGAGTTCTGAATTGCGCTCAGCCTTGATTGCTGTGAAGTAGTTTTTGGCGAACGAAGTCGGGAACCAGCCTGCTTTACCTTCTACCTGTTTAAGTTTTGTGTTGTATTTTTGGCCCCAGGTCCATCCGGACTCATCTTTGCAAATTACCTTGATTACATCTCCTTTTTTAATTGTGAGGAAATCGGAGTCTTCTCGCTTTTGCTTCTTCTGGGGCTTTTCATCTTTTTCGTCTTCTTTTTCTTCTGAGCCTTGATGGTCATGCTCTACAAGTACATAATGCTCGTATCTGTCACTTTCTTTGTCATTATTCCCAGTATCCATCTCTTCGGAGCCTTTTTCTTCTTTGCTCATATTTTTTATAGTGCTGCTTTGTAAAAATAAGATGAAGTTTAATCTTATGTATTTGGGTAATTTATAAATGTGATTGAATCAGCCCACTAGCAAAAACCAATGGAAGCTTTAATTTTTTGGCCATTGATTTGATTACGATCTAATAAAAGAGATATCAATTTTCATATTATGAATTTCTTAAAAGCCAATTTTTGACCAAATTTTTAAATTGATATTTTTGCATAATAAATACGGCAAGAATATATTGGTGCCGGAAGCAATTGCAAATGGAAAAAAAAATCATAGATACTCTAAGTTTCCTTATTACCAGAAATGAGAATTAAAAAGGAAAAAATTGCCTTAAAAAAATTTGGACATTTGTTATGCTTTTTTTAACAAAGCTGCACTTGCTAAACAGTTAAAAATTTAAATCCTTTTTAATGGTATATCCGAATCCAAATTTAAAATTGCACATAATTTATTTCATCCAACCATTGACACGTCAGATATACATGGATATATGGTAAATCCTATTAGATCCAATAATAATGAAGAAACTGCTATTCTCAATTCCTCTCTGTGCAGGAGCGACAGCTGCCTACTTAGCATATCCCATATCTCACGAAGAGCCTAAAGGTCCTCCATATCAGCTTCTTCCTAAAGCTTCATACCATGATCACCCAAATAAACATTTCCTAACCAAAATTCCGAAAAAAATAGGAGTAGTCGGAGGAGGCATCGCTGGAGCTATTGTAGCGAAAACTCTGACCCAGCAAGGCTACGATGTAGAAGTCCTCGAGCAAAACCCAGGTGCTGGAGGATTGTGATGGAAAAACTACGATGGGTGCGGTCTTCAACTCCCATATCCCCATTACAATCTCCCAGATTTTGAATTTCCAGAAGGCACTGAAGAACTACCAAGACTCGAAAAAGTGAAAAAATTCGTAGAAGACTATATGACAACCTTCAATCTCTGGCCTCTTTTTAAATTTAACACAGAAGTTGTCGAAATTTCACAAAAGCCTGATGAAACATGGTCCGTGAAGACCAAGAAAGGAGAAAAAAAAGACTATGATTTTTTAGTGCTGTGCACTGGGCCTTATAATAAGCCTCATATGCCCAATTTACCTTGGAAGGAAAACTTTCAAGGGAGGGTGATACACAATGCAGAATTTATAAATGCAAAAGAATGATGCCAAGGAAAGAAAGTAGTTATTATTGGGAGTGGGAAAAGCGCTTTTGATGTCCTTGGGCAGGCTTATAAATATGGGGCACAGCCCACAATCATCATGAGAAAAGCTCACCATTTTACCCCTATAGACCAAAAAGTGCATGGAATCCCGCTAGGCTATTTGGCTTCAAGCAGGTTTGGATTTTTATTCCAATACCCATTTTACTGCGAAAAATCGTTTATTCATAAGTACTTTAAGTGGCTTGGTGACGCTTATTGGAAAATGCTTGAAAATGCACTTAACGAGGACTTGCCAAGCGAGCTAGTCCCTGCTGCTGCTTATAAGAATGAAAAATTTTTCAGAGGAGGCAGCAGAGAACGCGAGATTTTTAATGAAATCAAAAATGGAAACCTTAAAGTCGTCAGAGGCAGCGTAGAAGGTCTTGCTGAGAACGGAGTAATTGTAGGTGGAAAACTCGTTGAAGCAGACTTAGTTGTTTGCGCAACAGGCTATGACAGAAACTACTTTGGCCTACCAACAGAAAATGATGGTCTCTGGATGTATAGAAACACCCTTATCCCAGATAAGAAAAATTTTGCAGTTGTTGGGATCACAAATACCTACTGTAACCCTCTTTATACAAATATGCAGACAGTCTGGCTTTCTGAAGTACTTAGAGGAAGAGTTAACTTGCCAGGATACCCTAGGATGGTGGATGATATCAAACAGAGAAGAGACTACACAAGAACAGTTATAAACGGTGAAGACACAATAAGTTTCAGCTGGTTTACATATCCTACAATAGACCAATTTGTCAGAGATATGGGCCTGGAGACTAAAAGAAAGCCGAATAATTTCTCATTTTGGTTTGAGCCTATAAAACCTAGTGACTACAAGAGTGTGGTAACTCATAGGGTTTAATTAATAATTTACATTTTATTTCAATGTTAAGCTGCGGCCTCTGCTGCGAATTTTGGCTTCTTTGCGGCTAGAGTCTAATATATCAGCAATTTCATCGTCTTTCATACTCATTTTTTTAGCATTAATAAATTCATTTTTATTGAACTGTCTCAATTTGTCAGCAAAATTTGCATTGGTCTTACTTGTGTCAGCTGGTGATTCAAAAACAACAGTTTTTCTATGCTGCATTATAGGTCTTTTTGGCTCAACTTCTTCTTGCACTTTTGCATTTTCTTTAGTTTCTTCTTCTAATGGGTTTTCTTCTAATGGGTTTTCTTCAATGAATTTTTTCGCAATTTTATACTCCCCAGCCTCAAAATCATGGATCTGGTTCTTGAACTTTGGGCTTGTTTCTTTATGATCAGAGTCTTCTATGATTTCTACATGAGTTTTTAGCAGCTTTAAAGCGTTCACTGCTTTTGTGAATTCGGATTTATCGAACTCTTTGGAGTGCTTGCGAAAAGCGTCCTTATTTGTGTGAGGAAGCTGGACTAAAGATGTTTCTATTATCCTTACCTTTTTGGAGCCATCAGGAAGCAGCTCGACTGGAGCAGATGGCTCTTCTGACTCTGAAGTCTGCGACTGGGAGTCAGATGAAGAACTGGACTCAGCACTTGCAGAGGAGCCTTCTGATTTATCTGAACTTTTTGGCTCAACTGAAGGAGAGGTTGCAGAGGAAGCTTCTGGAAGATTCAAAACCTTTGTGATTGTAAGCTCGCTTAGTTCTTGGCTCTTTCTGCGATATACGAAGTCTGGGCTTGAAGGGACGTTCATTACGTCATTTCTGAATGTGATGTGCTTGCCTGGAAGGTTTCCCATCAATTAATTTAATAATAGCATACCACGATTGATATAAGTACCAGAATCGTTATTTTTAAACAGTTTTATTATTATCTCACTTACATCCCTATATGATAGCTGGTTTTCAAATCTGCTTAATTTAATAATTATCATGGATGAAGACATAGAGCTTGAATTCAAAGACCAGCCACGAGGATCTGGCCAAAACTCTGATATAGCCAGATACGAGAACTTGATAACTCTTGCAGAATACCGATACAACAGAGACGCTTCAAAACTAGAACAAGCTTTATTGAGAACACGGAAACTTGGGAATATTCATTTAGTAGGACTTCATCTGAGAATGATACCATTAATTGAAGCGGCCCAAACACTACCTCTAGAGTATGCCTTTTATAAGTGAAAATCAGAATGCAAAGGCCCAAGCATTAACAAACTGGAAAAACACAAAAAGCTTTTTAGGCACTTGTCGAGGAAAATTTTAACAAGAGCTTTCATATTGTTTAGAGAGAAGAGTTATTTGCCTCAGAATGAAACGATGGATGGGCCTGGTTACGCGCATGGCGCTCTCCCGCCTATTTATGCTCCTGAAGAAGATGAGTTCAGTGATTATTAATTTTTACAAATAGACTGTTATTAATTAATTTAAACTTTAATAAATCTATGGCTTTTCTAAGATTTTTTCCCAAGAATTTCTGGCAACTCAAATCTGCTCTTGTACGGCCATTCGCTACACAAAATCCAAATGATCAAAATTTAAAGGAAGAATATTCATTTCATAATCGTCCAAATTATGATCTTCCCGACATCGTGTCAATAAGCCAAAAAATCTTAAAAAACGAAGCGTCAATAAATGATTTTATGGCAATGCTGAGATATTGTGAAGTTAGCACATTTAAAAATATTACAGATCGTCAAGCAAACGTTGTGCTCAAAGTAATTCGAGATAATTTCAACCCAACTCATAATTATTTATTAAAAGGAATTTCTTACATACAAGAAGGCGTGGGGATAAACTTTTATAAATACCTTGAAACATCTAATACTTATGTTGATTCTATATTGGCTAATATGGCAGAATTACAAAAAAAATATAATATAATCACTCATCACAAACTTAAAGGTGCACTAATTGGATATATCATGGTAGTAGATAATCCATTAGCAAAGGCCAAACAAATACATGATGCCACTAGACTTATACAAAAGCCTGAGAGCATTAAAAAATATAAGATAGCTTATGAACTCATGGCTGCAAAAATTGACCCTCAAGAATTTTTCTTGGGGGAAAAGAAAAATTCAGATTTGATTAAAAAAAGCTTTGCACTGGCACAAGAGGTGTGTAAAGACATAAAATTCGAAATTAATAATAAAAGTCATTAATCATTATGATTTAATAGAACCTTTATATTTAAATAAATTCTATTCTTCTAATTTCTGCAATTTACTACCAAGTTTTATCAATTAATCAAAGTGCGTAATGCTTGCAAATTTAAACTAGAAAATATAACAAATTTATTGAAAATTTTATTAATTTGATATTAAATTAAGAGGTTTATATTTTGAATATAATATAAATAACTGATTTTGGGTTTAAAGTTTTCTATTTGCAATAAATTAAAGGAAGCCATAATTATATTTATTAATTTTATGTTGTTTATCTTATGCTTGTTGCAAAATGGATTAATTCTTTTAAAAATTGTTTTTATTTTTGCTCTCTAAGATTAAGTGAGAAGTTTTGTGAAGAATTCTATTACAAACATAAGAGTTAAAGTATTTCATTATTTTCAACAATTATAAGGTCCATTCCTTTGTTTGCAAGTTCATCAGCCCTAGAGTTCATTTCTCTCTCAATGTGTTTAATTGAAAAAGACTCAAATTCTTTAATTTTGTCCATAGTTTTAGTCCAAATTTCCATTATATCAGGATGTCGCACAGCTCATTTTCCTTGAATTTGTGACACAGCCAATTTAGAATCTGAGCGAACTTCTAATTTTCTAACATTATGCTCATTAGCAAGCTCCATACCAAGAAGAAGTCCTTCATATTCTGCAATGTTATTTGTAAGCTTCTTGCCTAAAAATTTATATGAACTTGCTACTTCTATGTGCTTTAAATTATAAAGAGCAGCTCCGCAGCCAGCAACCCCAGGATTACCCCGAGATCCTCCATCAGTATATACAATTCCAGCATTGTCGTAGATTTCTTTCTTTTCTTCATGGCTTTCAGTTTCTGATAATTGTGGCTTTTTCGGAATTTCTTTGGTTTCATAGCTTAAAAATTGCCTCGCAGAATCAAAATCAGGGAATTTTTTATAATCAGCACCTCGAAATTTATGTATTTGTTCGAGACATTCTTCTCAAGTTTTATAGATCCCAGGTCTTCGCCCTGCTCTAACTGCGTAAAAAAAGACTTTGGCTTTCATATTTATATAAAATTAGGAATTTATATTTAGATTATTCTTCTGTATTTTTTTGGTTTAAATGGAGAAGCTATGGTCGCATTTAATTTTGGATTTAAACGATTCAATACTAATATAATTAAAAAATTTTCTGAATAAGATCAGCATTTATTAATTAACAGCATAAATGAAATTAAAACTTAATTCATATTTCAACGCATGAGCAGGCCTACGACTCCAATCTTTCCCAAAACCAAGTTTATCACAGCTGAACCTGAGTCTACCGTAAAAACTCCTCCTTCTTTTGCAAAAAGAAAGTGAGCTATGGACCCATCCCCTCCTCCATCAGATTTCAATCTCTTTAAATCAGTCTGCTCGCAGCTTTCGTCCTTTCTTTCAAGTAATTCTTTCTCTAAGGACGAGCTGATCCAAGAAAAGATTTCAAATATCTACGAAGAAATCAAAACAATACGAAACTGACTAGAGGGAAAATACCAAAAGCCAGATCACAAAGAAATTTCAAAAATGACCATGGAAAACGAAGATTTGAGAGGGTGCATACTTAGGCTCATAATGAAGGGAAATGAGGATTTCAACCATGATCTATTTCAGTTTGATAAATACCCTGATTATGGGATCTCTGTGTTTAAATCTGAAATTGAGAAAACTATTCAAAAGTGGATCAATATTTCAATTGATATTTATTCTGATATTGAATTGGAAATGGCACTCAGGAAATGCTATGAAAAAATGATTAAGTGCTCACAGCCGGACTCCAGAATTTTGTTTACAAATTCTGATGATGACACTCTTAATAGAGTTGGCAGCGATAGTCTATGCGTGAGGTGCAACCAACTGCAAGCAGATTTAGATTGCTTAGAAATGCTCAAAATATCTGATATTGAAGATAATCAAGAAAAGCTTAAGCAAAAAGAAAAAGAAATAAATAATATTAAAAATGAGCTGGAAGACTATAAAAAACTCTACGATCCTAAAGTAGAAAATGTGTGCTACCATCACTTAATAAAAATAAAAACTGATATCGAAAATCTCTTGGATTGTGATCTTCCTCAAATTGACAAAGACTTGCAAATCCAAGTCCCCGAGTTCTGACTCCAAGTCAGAAAAGTTGTAGGTGAAACAGCCAAGAAAGCTCGATCACGAGCACGCTCAAGCACAAAGTCAGAAAGCGAAATAATTATATGCCGACTAGACGACATAAAATCTTCCATTACTCAATTAGAAGATATCATTGACTTAATCAGTGAAGGTGGGACTGAAAAAGCATATAAGCTTAATATAGGTAGCTTTCAAGTCTCTATTAAAGTTAAAAAGCCATCAGAAGTCTGGGACTTTACAAATGCTGATTTCGACTTTTGCAGCTCTACAATTCCGTTACCAAAAACCAATGAAAGTGCTTCACAGCCAGCTTTCTTTTATCAAACAGAAGTAAACACAGAAGGAGAATTTGATTCTTTTTGTGAAGAATATAGTCTACAAATGATGGATAGGTCGAGATTGGACACAGAAAACATTGAAAAAATTGCAGAGCAAATGAGTAAAGAGGCGGAGTTTGCTAAAATGAAATTATCGTTTGATCAGAATGGGCTGAGCTTTGAAGGACCTCTGATGACTGAAATGCAGGAATCAATTAAAAGCTATAGAGAAAAAGAAGAGCTAGCAAGGCATGAAAATGAATTTCTTATCGCAAATCAAAAAATTTTAGATGAAAATTTAAAAAAATGCAATGAGGAAATACAGGAATTGAAAAATGAAAATAAAGAATTAAGAGCTGCAATTAAGTCTCTTCAGAAATTATTTCATCGCTCATCTGGTAGTTCTGAAGAGAAAAAACCATCAGGTTCTACTACAAAAGATATTGAGATTTTAAAACTAATAGGAGAACTGAAAGAAAAAGAGCACGAAATATCCGTATGCTCTGATAAGCATCAAGTCCATCAACTTTGTAGATCTATAAACTCTATCAAAACTAAAATTTCTAAGCTCAAGACAGAAAAAGCTATCGAAAATAGTGCACTGGCAACCGCTAAGCTAAACAAGTCTTTATATATAATTGAAAAAGAATGGATCAACAAAGAAGAAAAACTAAGAATCAAGTCAAGGCAGTCTCGAAATCCCAAACAATCCTGCACATCTAGTATTTTCATGACCTCCCCAAACTCCTCATTCTGTTCAACGCCTTCCAGAAGTATAAGCCCAGTCTGTGAAGCCTCAAGAAAATTTTCTTTTATTAGTATAGGCTCAGTTTCTCGACAAAGAAGCCAAACTATAAAGTCTTCAGAAGAATTGGAATATATGAGAAGGGAATTTGATAATTGTCTAGTTGAAAAATCGATATTAGAGTTCGAGTTAAAAAGAGTTAAGGATGAGTCAAATTTTGATGAAAAAATGAATGAAATTAAGGCAAAAGAAGAAGCTGCATCAATTTTGATAGAAGAAAGGCTACAGCAAGAAAAAATAATACATGAGAAATGGATTGAAATACATAGGAGGGAAAATGAGATAGAAATGCAAAAAGAAGAAATTTATGAATTGAAGGGGAAATTATTGGTGAAGGATGAAGAATTGAAAAGTCTTGAAAATAAGCTAAAATATAAGGAAGAAAGGTTACAAAGAAAAGAAAAAGAATTGGAAATAAAAACTATTAAGGAAATGCAGACTTATAGCTATGGAGAATCTCATAAAAATATGGGACAGATTATAGACGAAAATAGAATTCTAAAGAAAAAAATATATGATTTCAAGAAAGAAAAAGAAATAACAAACGCTAAAATCGCAAGCATTGAAAAAGATCTTGCTCAATACTCTAAAAGGAAATATCAAATTTCAGAAATTGAGGATCAACTGAATTCGATATCTCATAAATTTGGAATTTAATCGAGCAATTAAATTCGACAAACTTAAAATAATTGATTATTCAATATGCAAATTTCTTTTAAGCATTTTTTTAATAATACCTTATAGCTATCAAGATAAACAATTTTTACTATTAAAAATTCAATTTTTTTCTTCTGTTATACTTATTAGTTGATTTTGCACTAAATCAAACTTATAGTATTGCTTTCCAGGCAAATTTATTCCAATGTGTATTGCATTTTTATTATAAGAGCAATAAACTTGATAAGGACAGCTATAGCTAATTATAGAACTTCCTATTTGTCTTCAACTAGTGTCATCGCAATTTTCGCTTTCATAAATCCATCCATTTCCACACTCAATCAAATAAAATCTTTCAACTTTAATCAAAATCTTTCTCTTAAATTCCGAGAATTCATAATTAATTTTTGTGAAAGTATTGTTGTCAATTGAATATCGAATAAGATTTCTGTTAACACTACCAGATATTAAAATATTTCCATTAAAAACTAAAGAATGGCAGCCAGTATCTGCTTTTGGCATTGAGTTTAATTTTACTCATTTGTTTCTATCTATATCAAATCTTTCAGATAAACTCAGATAGTCATTATTAAATCCTCCAAAGCAATAAATACTTCTATTAAAATAAATAGCTGATGATCAATAGCAAGGAGTTCCAAATGGCAGGCTTCGAACCTCGCAATATTCATTAGCTATTAATGTAATACCAGAAGGTGGAATATTCCCAAAACAGAACAATTAGCCATTTGGTAATGGAGCAATGCATGTGCCATATTTTAATGGTGCTAATGTATTAAGCACCTTAACTTCATTTCTCTCGTTTTCAGTGTCAGAGATAAATAAATTAGTTTTGCTACTGATACTATCTTCATCAATAAGATATAGAGAAACTTTTTGATGATAAGCTTTTGAATAATTTTGATAAGCTTGGCTTAGTGGCGGATGAAAGCTGCGAAGCGCCAATAGCTCTTCTTCAAATAATCGGCACGTTATTCTGAAATCTTTTTCTATTTTTAGATTATTTGGCAAATCTAAAATCTCAGATTCTTTTTTTCTTATATCATGAAGCTGGAAATCAGGCAACCAATTTTTAAGTTTTTGTAACTGAGCATTAAGGTCATTTAATTCATTTTGTAATTTTTGCTCTAATGATTGTTTGTAGTCTTCGAATTCTTTATTAATTTTCTCAGTTTTATTAATTAGATCAGAAATCTGGTTCATTGCTTCTTTTATTTGATTAGATTCTATTAATTTATTCGAATCAATTTCTTTGTTATGTCTCTCAAGAGTCTTTTCTAAATTTAAAAGTTTTTTGTCAAGAAAGGATTCAAATTTGTCTTTAATGAAACTTTCAATCATTTTTGCGATTTCATCACTGAGACCGCAAAATAAATTAACGCTATTATATGATCTTTCCTTTGACGGTATAAATTTTTTAAAATCCTCAATAGCATCATCAGGTTTCATAGTCAATAATTTTATAATTGGGTCTTGATCAAACCTTGAAATTTTGTCGATTTGAGAAATCTTATCAAATAAATTTCCTAATTCAATTGAATCAGCATCCAACATTTTACAAAAATCTTCAATATTATTTTCTGAATTGCAAAGATTTCTACTAAATGAAGAAATGATTTTATTTTTATTCTTCTCTTTTTTAGATTTTTCTTTTTCAATTAATTTAAGAATTCCTTCTTTTGTTCCTTTATAAGGCTTTAAGAAAATAGACTCAAAGGCATGGTCTCGATCGGGTAATTCACAATGTTTCATTCAGTGCACCTTGCATAAGTAAGTCTCAGGAGAAGAGCAGTGGCATATATATTCAATTTCTTCCAAGCAGTTTACCTCAAAGCACTGCTTTACCTCCATATTATAATCAAGTTCTATATTGTCATTTCAAGTTGATAATAGTTATTTTTTAATTACACCTTAAATCGATTTTTCTTGATAATGAATTTTAGTATTATTTGTATTCCAAGAATAGCATTTTTATCGAAACATTTTATATTTATAAGCCAGATAATATTTTTAATTCTTGATTGAGCAAGACAAACCCATTTTTGATTAAACGATTTTCATATCTTCTTCTAAAACTCCTTCTTCAACTCGTTCTTCATCATGATCATAATATGGGCAGTGTTTTTAATTTAAATTTTTTTCGAGCTGATATTAATCTATTCTTGTCGAACAATCGCGATTGGTTCAATCAATGGTGGGGGAATAAGCCTTAAGAAATTTGGCCCATATTGATGATCTGCAATGCAACTATTGTTTTTATGTCCTGAGTAGTAAATAAAAATATATATATAAAACGACAATTTTCATGCTTAATCAATTTGATAGACAATCAAGAAGATAATTAGTGATTCTTAAGTACTAATGCTTAAAATTAAATGTTGGAACAAAATTCATAAGCTATATTTCTTAATTTCAACGCTATGAAAGTTAAGTTATAATATTTATAGCAGATAAGAAGGCTTGCTATGTCATGAGCTTACTTAAACATACTTTAATAATTTCGAGCCTTGAAAATTTTCTTATTATTTTTATTTTCACAAACTTGATAAGCAAAATAAATAAGTTAAACTTAAGCATCTCACTTATAATATGGAGGCAAAGAAATGCTTAGAGCAAGATTGCAAGAATGAGGCTGAGTATGTATGTCAATGTACATCGCCTGAAGCTTACTTATGCAAAATCCACTTCATTAACCACTGCGAGATATCTGGAAGAGTCCATAAATTTGCCCCAATATTTTTGATTCCTACAGCAGAGACAAAGGAAGCTATTCTTGAATTTCTCGCTGCAGAAAAGCTAAAACATGAGCAATTGAAAGAGAAAATGTTAAATTCCTTCAGTCAAAATCTTTGAAGCTCAGAAAATAATTTTGAGAACCTTTTAAAGAAATTGGAGTCTAATTCGACAGAGATAAATAACTTGTTTGAAAAGATCTCTCAAACTAAAAAGTTATCAAAGCTAGAGCAAGATCCAATTTTAAAATTATTATCGTTAAGCCCTGATGAAGCTATTGAAAAAATTAAAGCATTGATTCCAATAAACACAGATTCTTACAGTAATGCAAATGCTTTGTACGGACTAAGCCAAGAAATTGATAAATTGATAGAAAGCTATATTAAAGAAAAACTAGAAAACCTTTTCGAGAGCAGATTCTCAAAAATAGAAAAAGTCTTAGAGAAACATGGTAAACGAATCAATTCAAATAAGAAAATGCCTGATGATAAGTCACCAGATATAAAAAGTTCTTATTCTGACATTCTTAAAGAGGTCAAGAAAAACAAAAAAGAATTTGATGACTGAAAAAAAGCAAGCAAGCTTAAAAGAAAAAAAGAAATGGACTTTCTTAACTCAAAAATTCGTGCCCTCTCAGAAGAAATCAATCAAAAATTATCAGGCCTTGATGAAAAGCAATTAATACTAGAAAACTCTTCTATAAGCTCAAAAATAAATGATCTTAAAATTAAAACATCAGAGATTTTAGGTAATACAATTGATCCAGAAATAGAATGGGACTTCAGAAAAACATGCTCATTATATGAAAATGAGCTAAGAGATATTTGCAACTCAAGTCAAGAACTCAATCAAGCTTATAAAGACTATATCAAGGCCTTTCATAAGAGAACATCTCTTTATCTTACAAAAGAAGAAAACGATAGGACTAATTTGATGATTTTCGACACTGAAAGTGAAAGAGAAGAGATAAAAATATTGGAAAGTTCAGAAATATTAAATTGGGATACTTGTATAGCTCAAATTCCCAACTGTGAGCTGTTCTGCTATGGAAAAGCTCCATCTTCTGGAATTTCATTGATAATTGATGAGAATTTCAGAGTTCGAACATTACCAGTTGGAAAACAATGCGCTATCTCATCAGCTATCTATTACAATAGAAATGTTTACGTTTTTGGGGGTTTAAATCCTAATGGTAACATTTCAACGTTATCGAAACGTTTTGATTTGGATGGAAACCGATGAATCAATTTAAATCCGTTGCCACAAGGCGATTGTTATTGCCATTGTGTAGCTAATAATGGTAATATTTTGATTTCTGGACACGCAAGTAAACATATTTTGAGATATTCAATTGCTAACAATTCTTTTACAAAAATATCTTACAATTTCGCAGCAGAAAAAAGAAAATTATTGATTAAAATTGAAAGATTTTATTTAATTGAATGCGGTGGGAAAATATACGAAAGTGAAATAGGGGATGAAAATGCTTGGAAACAAATAGGAAACTCGCTGATTAGTAAAAACCCTGCTCAAGTTTATTATTCTTATAATAAAGGAGCTATATATATTATGACTAGCTTGAAGCAAGAGAGATACTTCAAGTTTAATTTAGCCCAAAACATTATGGTTAAACTCTAAAGTAAAATGATCTTTGATTTTTGGTCTTTTGATATAGAATAAATTAATAAATAATCTAATATTTATTATCATTATATCAAGATTTAATCGCTAATAATGGCTATTGAAAATAAGATATCGGAGTTAGAGTTTCTAAGAATGCAGCTCAAGAAAGTCTAAGAGCAAAATATTTTACTGCAGCAAGAAAATCTTTATCTTCAAAAGGAAATTGAAGAGACAAAAATCGAATCACACAAAATTAGTAAATACATGTCTAATTATGATAAATTTCGATCATTTAATAATTTCTCGGCAAATAACTCAAAATTATCCTATCAATGAATTTCTAATCCTATCTCGACTCCCAATAGATTAGACTTAGATCCCACAATTGAAGCAGACGAACTCTCATGGCTTAAGCATGGCTTTAATGATTTAATAACTTTGGACTTAAAAACCTTCAAATTATCCTCCAAGCGTCTCTATCTTCCTAATCACGCCAATTGTGTAAATGCAAGGGGATAAACTATTATTCCTTGTGACCAAATTTTTTTCTATGGAGGTTATTATGCAGATGAAGACGGAATTTTCTTCAGAGTAGGTGAAGCTTTTATTTTAAGTAAATCGAAATCACTTTCGCATTCCATCTTTTGAAAGCCTACATGTTGTATTGCTAACTTGGCTTATTATAATAATTTTGTATATGCCAATGGAGGAGATGATGAAGCAGTATCAGGAAATATGATTTAGAAAGACAAATATGAAGCTCTTGCGCTCTTATACCCAAAGGAAATTATAGAGGTTCATGCTCAGTTTCATGTAGTAATCATATTTTGATTATATCCAGCTATATTGCGAAGCTTTTAAATTATGATATTCAGCAAGATAGGTCTGAGCAAGCACTTGGACTTATTTTAACCTTAAATTAAGAATAGTATCGTTACAGCCGATAATAGAGTATATGCTATCGAGTTTGGGAGAAATATATATCAAAGTGGGATAAATGGCTTTGATACATTGGAAGTAGTAGGAAATAATGATATTAGAGAATGAGGTTCTCATTGCTCTTCTATAGCTAAATTTGAAGATAAATTCTATACTATATGTGACTTATTCAATAAAAGCGTGATATTATAATTTTAGAACTTTCTAGCATAGAGTGATATAGAATATAATTATCTATGGATAAACTGATCATATTTGAATTAGAATGTATTATATAGCTGTGATATGACAAAAGAATAGCCTTTTTATTTTGAATAGCCTTGATAATCAGTTTATTGTAAATTACTTTATTCACTTTTATGGAGTTTGTGGAGTCTAATCTTAAATAAAAAAGTAAGAAACATGCAAAATCTTGAACCATTTATAAGCCACTTATAAAATCATTTTTAAATTTAATCAATAAGCCAATATAATTAGTGAAATTAATGAGTATTTTTTTGAATTCTAAATATTTTTGAATAAATTAATCTAATATTTCTCCTCAGATTAATTATATTTACTTTTGCCTCTATTATATTATGAAATGATGCAAAATATAAATGGAGAGCCCTTTAATCAGAAAGCCCGGCAATGTTTTAGGTGCAGTTAATGAATGTCTTGAAAAAACACTTCCTCCTCCAGAAGAGTATAAAAGTAAAAGAAGAGAAATTGAAAACAAAAACAAAGAATGCAAAGATTTAACAAATAAAAAAATAAAGCTACTTTTAGGCTTATGATTAGCAAAAAATATTATATGTCCTCCTTTATCTTCATCCAAAAAGCAATTATCATTTGAAAATGAAGAAATTGTTGAAGAGGACAGTGAAAATTTCCCAGAAGATGAGATAGAGAAGCAAGACTCAGAATTAACAAGTAATGAGGAGTCAATAATATGAACCTCAGCAAAAATAGATGAAAATAAGCAAGAAAAACTACAAATAGGCTTATTGCTATTTTTTGTTTTTTTTATTTTTGGGCTGATTTGGCTAGCTAAGATAACAGTCAATATGAATAGCATTCACTAAATTCTAAAATTATCATTAATTTGAGGCTTTTTTTTTGCGTAATAAAACTGGAGTAAATTCTCGGAACTGAATGGCAGATTTTTTTCTATGTAGAAGTAAAGTAGATATAGAAACTGTGCTTATTAATGGAGAGATTGACCGAGCTGACTTGTTCCCTACTATAATATATAGACAGCATATCAATAGTTTAAATTTTTAGGGAATGTGTGAGCAGCAATTCGAGTATAGTTGGTTTTGAATTTGAGATGCTTGCAAACACTCAAGTTGAGAATATTTCTTTTAAGTGCACTTGAAGATCTGGAATTTGCATTTTTATTTTTATTTAAAAGCGTTTTATCTTGATATATGCTAGTTACAGTTTCAGTTTTGGATTTTCGAGGTTTCAGAAGGTTTTCTCGTGGTTTTATAATTGAAATTGGCTTTTCTATTTCTTCACAGTCTATAAAAACCTCTTCTTTTTGAAGTAGAATTGGATGGTAGTTTTCAGTTAAGTTTTTACGTCTCTCAGCTTTTGACGCTGTTAAGTATTTTTCAGCACCTGATCCATACAAGAATTCATAAGCTTTTGATATCACTGATTTTCGTCTGTGCCTGCTATACTTCAAGTGAAGATATAATTCTTTATCTGACATGACACCTATAGGCAATAATTTATATAATTATATCATTAAATTATTTTTTAATTTACTGAATCTTTGAGTATTTGGCACGATTTTATTTTAATTTAATATTTGGCACCATTATATATTAAAAATGAAATAGTTTAATATAAGCAGTATTTCTCTTATTAGCTTTTTAATTTTACTGACATGCATGCATATTCTCTCTCGCTTGTTGGAGATCAAAATTTCTATACTCAAACTAAGGGAGGTCAATTTTATTATCCATTGCTTATAAAACGGCTCAGAATACTTCCTATATAAATTCTTGCTAAACCAAGAATTAAACTAATACAAAATTTATTCTATAGCAAAAACTATTTATGTTTTGCATCTTCTATCCATCTTATTCGCTTTCCGTCACTCCATTCGCCTTCTTTTCTCTTTCCAGCAGTTGTTGTGAAGAATCCAAGCCCATCCTGCTTTCCGTTTACTCAGCTGCCTTCATAAGTGCTGCCGTCTGGTCAAACCAGCATCCCATGGCCATGCCTTTTATCATCTTTATGATCTCCTATGTAAATGCTTCCATCGCTTGTAGTGAAAGTTCCTGCACCATTTTTCTTATTAAATGCCCACTCCCCAACGTATTTTCTTCCATCAGCCCAAGTATATGTCCCAATTCCATGGATATTATTATCAAGGAGCTCTCCTTCATATACACTTCCATCAGGCCATATAAATTTTCCTTTGCCGTTCTTTTTTCCATTCAAATATTCGCCTTCATAAAGTCCGCCATCAGGATAAGCTTCCAGCCCATATCCATGCTCAAGGCCATCTTCGAACGTACCTTTGTATCTAGAGCCATCTGTTCTCCAATAAGTGCCTTCTCCCTGCATTTTATTTTCTTTTCACTCACCTTCATATATATCTCCATCAGCGTATATTAGTCTTCCTTGCCCATGAGCTTTGTCTTCCTTTCAATAGCCTTCATATCGAGCTCCATCTGCAGAAATTTGGATACCAAAGCCGCATTTCTGCTGTTTTTGGTTTCATTCGCCAATATAAATTGCGCGGTTCTCGACTTGGACAGGGCCAAGCTTTATCCTTTGGGCTAAATCTTCAGGAGCAGGAGGAGGATTGTATGGGCCAAGTCTAGATAAAATTTGTCGAGTTGTTTCTGTGGAATAATCTGGGACTTGATCCTCTGGAATTTCTGTAAGGTTTAGGCTTGATCTAGTAAATGGTGAATCATTCGATAGAGAGCCTGTGTTCTCCTCTCCCATGATAGATAAAAATTATTATTTTTACCTGATTTTGCACTGGAAGATTGAGCTCTCAAAAAAATCTTATGTTTATTAATACTAGCTAGCAACTCATTTATGAGAACGCAATTTTAATTCCCATTGATAAAGCAGAGTAGTGCAAAAATTATAAAAATTATTTATTCAGTTGCCATTTTGATAGAATATCTTTAGCAGCTCATGTTTTCGTTAGTATTTGAAGATAGAAAATTATTTAAATGTTTTTTCTCGCTCCATTCTTCATAAGTAATTAATTGTAGCTTTTAAAATTATTTTCAGCTTTTAATTAATTATATTTAATGAATTTTAGATTCTAAAAAATGATTATTCTAAAGATGACATTTATTTGACCTTCTTCTCTTCTAGAGTTTTTTCTTGAGCTTTTGTTTCTTCTTTATTTGTGTTTTTCTTAACTTCTTTCTTAACCTTTTCCAACTCTTCCATCAATTTTATCTTGCTTAATTTCCCACACCTTACTTTACAAGTTTCTGCCCTCAGTTTGTCTGTTTTCCTATAAACCACAATTTCAATGCTAACTTCCTCTTTCTCTTCTTCATCATCCGACTCTTCTTGTTTATTACACTCTTTTCAGCTAGAGGATTCTGCTAAAGCTGCTTGATAAATAATACTCTTGAATGAGTTCCTGAAAATTAATAAATTCACTTTCTTTTCCCCTACATCTGCTCTAGCAATTTCAATAAATCCTTCGCCTCTGGATGCTCCATTTACACTAAGTTTGCCTTCTACTAATACAAAATGATTCGCTTTGGTCTGCTTTATAGGCTCTTGGAACTTCGGAGATTCTGAAGGTGGGGCAGCTTCCTGACTTGACGCGGTTTTTATAAAACTGCTGACTATGTCGTCTTCCTTTTTCTCTTTAAGATCTTTGAGTATCCCAGAGAATGCTGAAATGGTAGGAGTCTTTATAATAGGTTCAGCTGGCTTGGGTGGAGGAGGTGGAGGAGCTTTAACAGGCGATGCTTCTCTCACTTCAACGTCTGGAAGATCAAGAAAACTAAATTGTGCTGGCTTGGCTTCAAGCAGCTTCGACTCAAGGTCTTCGGAAACTAGCTGTGTTTTCAGCTTAAAACTGGTAGGCTCAGTTGAGGCTGCTTGGGCTGCTTTTTGCGGTCTTCGTGCTCTGAAGATTTTTCGTTGAGAGATTTCTTGAGGAGTTGAGTCCTCGCCAACAGTTTCTTCTTCGTATTGAGGGATCACTTCGCCTTCTCGGGTTAGCTCTGTCGTTGCTCTGCGCTTTTGCATATTTATTACTTTTTGCATTTTTTTATGATTTATTATGTCTATCCAATTCTAAGATTTGTGCATACTAAATAATCAAAAATTTGGTATTTTAGAAGCATTTGACCTTATTTATAAGACAAATTGCATAAATTATAAAATATTATTTAATTATTTTATCATTAATGTTTTATTGAGTGTGCATATATCTGATTTTCCATTTTGTAAACTTTATGAATATCTAAACACCAATATAATGTTATAAAATAAATCTAGCATTAAATGGGAAACAGCTGTGGCTGCTTTGGAGATGGTTCAAAAAATGAAGCGCACCAAGATATGGAAATCGTTAATATATCTAACGAACGAAAACGTGAAAAGTCTCTTAAAGAAAGTGAGCTTCCAGGCTCAGTTCTTACAAATCCTCTCACTGAAGACACATCTAAGAAGCTTTATTTAGACTACTATTCCTCTGCAAGCGAAAAAGCAAGAGCCGCCGAATCCAGGTTAGGTCAATATCAATTTAAATCTGATGATAATTGCTTAGAAGACCTTGGCCCTCCTATTCGATCTAAAGAAGGATGAACTTATATAGGCCAGCTTGATCAATTCGGCAAGAAATCAGGACGAGGCATTTTCCTATGGGAAGATGGGTCAAAATACGTTGGCTATTGAAAAGATGATAGAGCCAATGGCCATGGCAGACTAATTCACGCAGATGGAGATGTATATGAAGGAGAATGAAAAAATGATAAAGCTCATGGAAGAGGAAAGTACATCCATTTCCATGGCGCAACCTATGAAGGATCATGAGTCGATGACAAGCAAGAAGGCTGTGGTATTGAAACTTGGACTGATGGAGCTTTTTACTGTGGAAATTACCTTAACGGCCTAAAGCATGGATATGGAGAATTCCATTGGGCAGAAAATTCTATATATAAAGGCGAATTCTTCTATAACAACATACATGGTAGAGGAATTTACACATGGGAAGACGGAAAAGTATATGAAGGTGAATGGAGGGATAATAAAATGCATGGGAGTGGAAAATTTGTATGGCCTGATGGAAGAGTTTATAGGGGAGAATATGTGAATGATAAGAAAGAGGGGTATGGAGAATTTGAATGGCCTAGCGGAAAGAAATATATGGGATATTGGAAAAATGGAAAACAGCATGGCAAAGGGACATATATTGGAAGCAGAGGAGAACGGATTGAAGGAGAATGGATAAATGGGAAGTTAGTTGAATAAATGAAAATATTTAAAACTAATATTTTTTATTGTAATTTTACAAACTAAAGAGTTGGTAATTATTTCAGCCAATATCTACCTAGATAAATTCTTAAATGGTGATAAAGTGAAAGCTGCTCTTTTTTACATTTTTGCAGAAAATAAGACTCGCTTAGCTGTGATTCATTTAAAATTTATTTAAGATTATAATTTTGTTCGTGTCTTAAGGATATAATGGAATTCTTGTCATTTTAATGAGCCAATTTTCCCTTCTAAAGTGAGCAAAATTTATTAAATAATGATGGCTGTGTCATAATTATAAAGGGTGATAGCATCAAAAATAGTGACCAATCCTTATCGAGTATCTATATTCTATTGTTTTTATGCAAAGTGAAAATCTGTAAATCCTTCATATTCCATTAAATTGCTGTGAAATT
The DNA here is from genome assembly GCA_949751835.1 of Blepharisma japonicum. Lineage (NCBI taxonomy): Eukaryota > Ciliophora > Heterotrichea > Heterotrichida > Blepharismidae > Blepharisma > Blepharisma japonicum. The sequence continues at coordinate 396,289 of CATKHK010000003.1, read as the reverse complement.
TCTACAATCAACTATGCAGTTTTTAAAAATTGCTTAATCAGCTTTCTCTGATACCTCATATCAAATGTATATTACAACGATATGAAGATAAAATTCATCAACAACTTGAATAAGTTTGACTTTAAGATTTTCTGAATTTACTTTAATTAATTTTTCATGATTATTATCCATAATATTAGCAAATAAATATTTTTATTTTATAAAAATAATGAGAAAGCGCACGAAATAAGCAAATAAATCCCCTCACTCGTAGTAGTGGTCGTAGCAGACGTAGCTTGCGTAATAATTTCTAGCGCTGCCATAACTCTATCGCTCATAATTCTTGGAAGTCTTACATCATTATTTTTCGCTGTTATCACAATAGTATAGCTGCTTGCTGGACTCATACCAGTAAACGTCACGGTTACTGACGTATTTGCCACTATGGCTTGAGAATACACTGTAGTTTTATCTGCGAATGCATCTAGTCCTAAAGTTACCTGCCTTGATGAAGGAATTTCAGTTCCATCTGGAATAATTTCAGCATAAAGTGTTCCTGAAGTGGTTACTGCTAGAGCAACACTAACTGTAATATTTGTTGTTGTCTTAACAGTTGGGTATGAATATCATGCTGGCCTTGGATTTGATATATAAACCATTGATTTTACAATATTATAAGTAGTATCAATTGATATGCTTGATGGTGCTAGAAGTCTGTTAAGATCATTGGAGTTTAGCATGTATCTAACTATTTCTTGTGGGGCTAATGCTGTAGATGTAGCACTGTTATAAATAATATAAGAAGCTGATGTAAGAGCGTCAAGCATTCTAGATGTAGGTTGGACATAAGAAATTAAGGATTGGTCGTAGTCTAAAAGGGTGCTTAGAGCAGCTATCACAGTTGACTGAGCTTGATCTGCAGTTGGAGTTAGGCTGCCAAATTTCAGTGTTATTTGTACAGAATCGGGGAGATCATCAGTATATAAGTCGACACCAAAAACGCTATCCATTTGGTTATTATTCAAATCTACCAAAATTCCATACATAACATAGTCATGTTCGGCTATTAGATTATTTACCCTGAAGTTATAAAGCCAACTATCTCCAATATATTCAAGATGATACCCAGCTGTATTATTTTTAGCTGAGCCTATCAAAGTTGCATTACTTGGCACATCTAATCCTCTTTCTCCAAAAGTCCAATAAATAGTGCATGCTTCAGTGGTCTGCATTGTAATATCTATATAATTTCTATTTTTTGGATTATTTACGATAAATGAAGATATAGACGGAGCTGTGACATCATAGTTCGTTAAATCAAAACTTATAGAGGTAGAGTCTAAATAAAACCAGTTTGAGTTTGCTCCTGATAAGGTGAAATTTATGGTCTGACTTCCTACATATGCCGTAGAAGCTACAGTAACAGTAAAACTGGTAACGAACTGGCCTGGTAAAAATGATATGGGTGATACTGTAATAAGGCTAGGCGGCTTGGCAATAATCGTCAGGCCATCTTCGGGAGCAGCTTCTAAGTACACATATAAAGGTATTGACGTTCCTCCAATCATCAATGCAGGAATTCCTTCAAATGACACCTTTCTCTGTATAATTCGTCTAGAAGAAACATCTAATAAGGTAAATGCAGGCTCACTATAAAGTCCATATGTATCTCCAGTCATATTCCATTTTATTGTATAGTTTCCTCTCACAATGTCTGCAGAGCAAGTCACAAAACAAGTCACTGATGACTGTCCTGGCAGGATTTGAATGATATTTGGCTCAATAGCTATATTGGTGGTTGCATTAATGCCTAAAATTGTATAGGTAAACGTCAATGTTTGTCTTGCTGGCATATATTCGCTAGATGTGTATATAGTGAAATTGCTTGTGGTCCCTGGAGAAACGGAAATTCTTGCATCTTGAGACCCAACAAAAATCTGGGCTTTATCTTCTGTATATTCAACATTATCATCTGTCGAAGCAATCCCATAATTTCTATATGTAGCCGATGATGAAGATTTATCAAAAATCAGCATCACAAAGTTATTAACAATTCCAGCAGAGCCCGTTGATTTTAGTTTTTCTATAGTGATTTGCAAGTAGTTTGAAGAAGAAAACCCTGAGTTAATTGCATCGAAAACTACAAGGTTTTTATGGGTATTTGAACAAGAAGGAGTAGCTGTCAGCCAAGTTGTGCTGGTTCCTGTCGTTTTAGAAACAGATTTACTGCTACAACTAAAAATATCACCTAGTCCGTAAAGCTCTATAGAAAACTGCGGAAATGGAAACCATACCCACACTTGGAAAGCTGAAGGGATAGATGAAGGATTCGCTAAAAATGTGTAGTTAGTGGTAGCTCTTATAGAATAATCTTCAAGACTGATACTTACTAAATCCATAATAGATGGAATCGATGAAATGCTGACAGTCAGAGATGTAGACAAAGAGTCTATAATTGCTCCATTGAGCAATGTTACTATAGAAAACGTTGAAGTCGAAGTCGGCGATGTAGGGTTTCTAACACCTTCAAATAAAATAGTAAAGGCTTGATTTGAGGCGACAGTTACAAAGCCTTGAATTAACACCCCATGAATCATACTTTTAGATAAAATCAGCAATTTCCCATCCATCCTAGTACTGCAGTTGGAATATGCCATTAAGTCTCCAAGGTTTCTTGGAAACTCTGATGGGAAATATACCAAAATTTGAGTGGTCGTTGTGATTCCAGTCGCTGATTTTAGCACGAACTGGTAAAATGCTATTTCTGCTGCATTCTTTGGCCAAGATGTCAAGGTTCCTTGGATTATTCCTGGAGTGACTGTTCCTGTTGTGATGTAAAATGAGCTTCCTGGGCTTGGAGGATTTTCTGCCATCATTGTAGAACCCAGGTAAGCTGAAATTTTAACTGGAGTCGAGCTTGTAGATGGTACTGTGATTTCAGGGATAATCAAAGTCATATTAATGCCTGTTGGGAAACTTGTAGCAGGAATAATGGTGATCTTCTGCCCTGATATAGAGCAAGACGAATATTGTACATTTAAAAGGCAATTTAAGTTTGTCATTGTAGATGGCAAAGATGAAAAACTGCTAGGGAACTCTATATAAAGGTCCCCTTGTGTAGGAACTGACGAATTTAATGCAAAGTCAAGCTGCATTTGGCCTTTAGTTCCAGTTGTATTGGGGTAGAATGAAATTTTATATATATTTGAGTACTCCTCTGAGCTAGTTGTTGTCAAAGTAAAGCCAGCTACTGTCTTTGTTTCAATAATAGTTGATGTACTTGACGTATAGGTAGTTGTAACGGGAAAAGTTCCGCTAGCTCCTGCGTTTGGATTTATAACAGACAGAACATTAACATTAAATGAAGTTCCACTTGTGATGGCATTAAAACCACTCACAGATATTGTTTGGCCTGATTTTGCACAGACAGTATTTGTACTTGATATGGAGTATGAATAAGAGCAACTAGAATGAGTCAAGTCAAATCCTACTGGAAAAGTTATCTGAATTGTCCCACCAGATGGGATACCATGGGTCGTATTAATACTAAACTTATAGGTAACATCACACTGGCTAGCTATGTAGCTATTAGGTATTATTGTCACTTTTAATACATCTGAAGTTATAGCTGACAAAGTTTCTGTTGAATAACTTAGTATTTGAAGTGAAGTCCCATCAATTAGTCCTAAACCAATTGCACCTGTACTTCCAGACCCAGAGCCTACATATGGAGCATTGATAATTCCTTTAAGTATAAGTGTATTATCAGTAGATGGGCTAGCATTTAATATTATTGTTCCTAAGCTTAAAACAATACTTGGCTGATATGAATTCGCATAAATCACATACTTATCGACTGCAGTTCCATCTATCATTGCAACAAAATTTTTAGTGTCTATAGTAAATCCAGTTGGAAGATTGATCATCAGATAATCATTAGCAACAGAAGCTGTACTTAGTAATAAATCCAATATAAACCATGTAGAAGTACTGGCAACTGTCGAGTTTCTTGTTGAAGCTGTCATTGTGCTTCAAGCTGCAGCTGATGATGCATAATTCACAACCAAATTTCCTTGTTGACAATTTGTAGTTATAGAGTTGTAATCTATATAGTAAGTTTGCACTGATATTGATCCACTTCCAGCAGATGAAGGATTTTTAATAAAAAAAGTAAACGAAATTATTGTGCCAGCCTTAATAGGATCAAAACCAGATATTACTATAACTGGGTTTGTGCCTGGAGTTAAGATGCAGCTTAATGGAGTTGTATAATTCGTAGTGGTAAAAGAAGAAAGATAAATAGGAATACTACCAGATGAAGAAAGTCCGGTTCCTAAATCACTAGCATAATCGCTTGGAAATGTCAAAGAAAGCATAAATTTCCTAGTTCCACTGCTTCAAAGGTCAAGATCAGTCTGGATTTTAAAAGTATATGCAGAGTACTTTGATAATTCTCCAGAGTAAAAAAGCTCTGTATGGCCAGAAGCAGTCACAAAAGGAGCATCGGTTAGTGATGATGTCAAAGTTCCTGCTTCTGAACTTGCGGAATGGGTGATGCTGATGACTCATTCTATAATATTTGAGTACGAAGTCGCGTTTGGTGGAAACTGGATTCCAGAACCACTTGCGCTTAATACAATTGATGTAGCACTTCCTGTGCTAAAAGTTGTACTTGAATCAACAGTTATGCTGAAAATCCCATTGACTACTGAAAATGCAGCTGGAGTGTTCGCTCCTATTTTGCATGTATATGTCTGAGTTGAAGCTATTGTAAAATTATTAGGCAGATAAATATTTATGACATCATTTGCAGCTACATTATAATAAGGGTTAATTCCTATTGTGATTGTTCCTTGTGTTAAAGCAGTGAGTGGTGAGTATGTGACAGATGATCCCGAATTAAAAGAGTAGACTGATTCTATAGTAACTCCTCCATGAGTCAAGTCTTGATCAATGAGTCTTGAACTTGAGTCATAAGTATAGACCTTGACTTGCCCTATACTAGCAGATAGACTCGAAACCAAATTAACGATCTTAATAGTAGTTTTTGCAGCTATAGCTCCAAAACTTGTAATAGTTGCAGTGGTGTCTGATGATATTGAGCAGCTAGGACGAGTGCCAGAGGAAGTGTTGGGAACACCAGAAAGGACTAAGCATGATGAAGAATCAATAGTAGTAGGAGTAGCAACATCATATATTAAAATAATAGATCCGCTTTGAGGGATTGCAGTAGCCGTTGTAAAGGTTAAAGTTGTATATAGAGAATTACCATTAGTAAATCGAGAGCTAGTTGTGAACGGAGCCAAGGTAATTCCAGTCAATGTTCCTGCAACTCCTAAAATATTCGGTATTGTAGCTCTGTGGATGACTATGATTGTATTTTCTCTCAAAGTTTCTATAATAAAATTAACAGTAGAGGCTGCTATTACGTAGCCAGGGTTTAAAATTCCAGATACCTTAATGGTAACCACAGTTCCTGAAGCTACAGTAGAAGTTAATCCACTAATAACTAAATTCCCATTAACTTTACTACATGAAAAAGTTCCAAGCAGCGTTGTTGTAGTTACCACTGTGCAAGTAGCTGTAGAAGTGATGCTATAAGGGCTAGGAACCTTAACTCTAAACTGAGTTCCAGCTGAAATAGCACTAGTCAGGGTAATAGTAAAAACATAATTCCCACTAACTGCCACCACACTTGTCCCGCCTGTCGAATCGATTGCAATTGTCCCAGTAACGCTAGACACTGCTGGGGCAAATCCAATCACCCCAAACGCATCATTTGAGTCAATAATCTGTAATCCAGTAGCATATTGTGAAAATATCTGGAACCAGCCAGTCCCAGTTTCGCTTGCAGGATTTGCAATGCCAGGAATTTTTACTTGTAAACGGGAGTTCCCTGGAATTATTTGGGACGCTGTAATTTGAGCTTGATTTGTGCTAGATTTGCTGCAGGAATGGCTTACACCGTTAATGTAACAGGCTGTGATGCCTGCCATGCTGATATCAGAAAATTGTGAAGGAAAGATAATATTCAAAAAGTCGCCCTTTGAAATGCGGTTGTCAATTGAAATGTAAAATCAGTAGTCCACACCAGTATCATATGCGTTGGGGCTAGAAGGAGAAATGGGGTAGGGATGAGATTGATCTGGCACGATATTTGAAGAAGCAAGGGCCAAAAATAGGAAGAAGAGAGAGATGACCATTTATAAGGTTTTTTATATAATTTTAAAAGGATTTATAAGAATTCGTTATAATTTCTAGGGTTTCGTCTAAAGAAGGATGCTAAAATGATATGAACTTTGTATGAAGAAAGCATTAAAATTTTTAATTATGTCTAATATTTCTTAAATAGCTCTATAATAGATTTTTCATCAAATTTTGATGGGTATTTAATATTAATAAATCTTTTCTTTTAATAAGCATTTTATAATGCCATAATTTTGTTTAATTGATATAAATAGATTTTTCAATAATTTCCCCGATAAAATCAAAAGAAAAAGGAGCTTAAATTTTCAATTTTTATTTATTATTTTTTGGTCCCAAAGTATCAATTTGTTGAGGTAGAACTAGTTATAAATATATATAAGAATTTCTAATAGAAATTATCTTCACTAACTGTACAATGAAATTCATTAAATTTATTTGAAATTGTTTTTCTTTGCAGAAAGTCCTTCTAGCACAGCGACTTCATATTCCTTTAAAAGCTTTTGGTAGTGATAAGCCTTCCTTCGTTCACTATAAGTCGGACTTGGGACATCGGGAATTATTTCTTTAACTTCTGGCTCTTTTACAGGAATTGCTTCAAACTGAATTGTAATTTCTGCATACATTTCGCCGAGTTCCTTTATGTTAACCTCACTCTCCGAAGTCTCCGACATTTTTATAAATCTGGAACGCTTAAGAGGCTATTAAATGAAGTCAAGAGCCAAAAATACTCAAAATAAAAAAATTTTGAATCCTATTATTGATATTTTTTATTATTTTATGAGTGAGGTTTTATTTTTACCTTTATTAAGAGCTTTTAATTTCCCGTAAAAATCTATTTTCATTTAAAACTTTTAAATGTCAGAAGAGCAATATGAAATTCAAGAAAGCGAGGAATATTTTCGATCCCCAAGCCCTTTCCGGAGCACAAACCAAGATAATATCGACATTTCTCCTAACAGTAAAGTCTCTGGGGGGACAAACTTGCTTATTTACTCAGCTAGTGACAGTTCCCCCATTCCGAGCGATATTGGTTCCAATGATCGCCCATCCGATTTATCTCCAAATGACTCTGAGCGGGATCATCCCCGATCCCATCAATATCGAGGCCGAGAATCAGCATTTATCCCTTCAAATCTAGCCCGCGACCAAATCAAAATGATAGAAAACGAAATGAAAAAAATGCATAAAAGGCATTGCGCTCTTTTAAAAGAAATGGATACGAACTATTCAAACATTGAAAAAGAGACTCATGAAAGATACTGTGAATTTATAAATAAATGAAAAGACGCAATAAAGTTAAAGGTCGAGCAATATAGGAAAGCAATTGAAGACAAAAGCATGGAATTGATGGAACTTAAAGACTTTTCTGAAAACCAAATTAACAATTTTGAAGAAAAAATCAGCAAACTACAGCAAGAGAAAAAAGAACTTTTACAGAAATACAAAAATGATATGAATGAAAAAGAAGCTGCCAAAGAAAGAGCGATAAGTTCTATGCAAGTTTCATATGAAAAACAGTTAAGTAATATTCAAAGCGATAAGAAAGAACTTCAGCATAGGCTTGAAGAAGCTTATGCAGACAGGGAAAATATTGAAAATTTCAATAAGCAGCTAATGCACGAGTATGAACAAAGAGAATTCATGGTAAAAGAAATTTCTGAAGAAAAAGACAACCTTTTGGCTGAGCTTTCTAAAGCAAGGGAACATGAAAATCAAATGAGGACTGAAATCTGTGAGCTTGTACTAGAAAGTTTAATAGGGAAGCTAGAAATTCCTAATAGTGAAGCTTGTAATGAGATTTATCAGAAAGAAAAAGAGCTTTATGTATTATGTAGAAAACAAAAATACTATTTTCGTAACCAGATTCTTAAATGAAACAAAACATTTGAAATGGAAAATAAAAGAAAGCCTGATAAAAATGATAAAGAAGCTATAAATGAGCTTTATAGCTCTTATGATTATTTTTTTAAAGAAACAGATACAATGGCAAAAAGGATGGAAGCAGCCAAGATAAAAGCTACAGAAAATGGACTTAGCATTGAAGACAAAATTCCTACACCAAGGAGAGCTCGCTCCCAGAGCCCTTCAAATATATTAAACCTTTCAGTTGATACCTCATTTTCTTCATCTCCTTCTAAAGACAAGTCTTTTAGGTCAGGAGACATCACTGATCCTCAATATAAGGAGCAGCTTGATGCTCTGCAAAAAGAAAATGCCCAGCTACGCAAAGAACTTCGGTCTAAATTCAAGTTTATAAAGCGCCCAAATATCCAGACCCCTACATCTTTAGACGCAAACAGCATAATTTCGAACTCAAATCTTCAAGAGATGCAAGCTTTAAAGTCAGAAAGAGATCATTATAGGCAAGAAACAGAAAAATTAAAGCAAGTTATTGAAAATGAAGCCGCAAATGGAAGCAAAATTTATGATATTGCCATGAATAACTTAAAAAAACAAAATTTAGATTTAAAGCAAAAATTAGCAGAAATGGAAAAAAAATACAAAATAGATCTAGAAATGATGGAGGTATTAAAAAATGACAACCAAGATTTTATTACAAGAGTGACTGAATCTTCAGTTGCTGACACTAGCGAAATCGCAAATTTAAAAGCCCAGCTTCATGGCTGACTTACAGAATTAAAAAGTGCCAGAGAAAAAAAAGATCCAAACGCTCAATATCTAAAAGAAAAAAGTGACGCTGCTTTAAACCAGTTGAAGAAGCTACAAGAAGAAAATAGTTCTTTGCTAAGCGAAATAAAAATGGTAAGAGACCAACTAAGAAGAGTTGAAGAAGAAAACAAGCGGCAACGAAAAGAATTTGACACCAAAATAATCCAGGAAAACGAAAAACATAAAAAAGAAATAGAGCAAGTCCAGACTGAAACAGAAGCAGCATTTCGAGAAATTCTCCAAGAATATGAAGAAAAAGAAAAGATGAAAGAGGAAAAACTCACCATTGAAGTTGAAGAAATGAAAGAACAAAATGAAAATTTGGCTGGAAAACTGCGAGACGCATTGAAAAATGCACAGAATTTAAAGCAAGATTTAAAGGACTCTTTTATACAGAGAAAATTACTACACAACTATATTGAAGATTTGAAAGGGAAAATTAGGGTATTTTGCAGAGTTAGACCAATGAATGAAATGGAGCTTGCAAGAAACTGTTCAAGCACTGTAACAATTAGAGATGATTTTACATTGTTTTTTGAGATGAAAAGCGGGGTTGTTAAACAGTTTTCGTTTGATTCGATTTTTGGGCCACAATCTACACAAGAGGAAGTGTTTGAGGACACCAAGAATCTGATCCAAAGTGCAATTGATGGATATAATGTATGTATTTTTGCATATGGGCAGACTGGGTCAGGTAAAACCTTTACAATTCAAGGAGATAGAAATACTAATGCAGGGCTTGTCCCAAGAGCAATTGATGAGATATACTCCATGATGAGGAAGCTTGGTCCAAATTTTGAATTCAAGCTATCTTGCTATATGGTTGAGCTCTATAAAACGACGCTCATTGATCTTCTAAAGCCTTATCAAAAAAACAGTGAAAGAGTGAACTTGTCAATAGTAAGAGATGCCCATGGTATGGTTGTCATACCAGAAACCACTATAAAGCATCCCAGAAATGCTGAAGACCTCCACTTGATTTACAATAAAGGAATAGATGGCAGACATGTTTCCAATACCAAAATGAATTCTCAAAGCTCTAGATCCCACGCGATTTTTAGTGTGTTAATAGAAGTGACTAATAGAAACACTGATCAAAAAACAATAGGAAAGCTTAGTTTTGTAGATTTAGCTGGGTCAGAAAGGATAGGAAAAACAGAGGTTACAGTTGAGGGCTTAAAAGAAGGCAACGAGATTAATAAGAGCTTGACTATATTAGGAAACGTTATAAATGCGCTAGCAAGAGGAGATAGCCATATTCCTTATAGAGACAATAAGCTAACTATGCTTATGAGTGACTCTATAGGAGGCTCTGCTAAAACCCTAATGATTGTAAATATAAGTCCAGCACATTTCAATAGAGATGAAACTCAGATTTCTTTATATTATGGAGCCAAGGCTAAACAAGTAACTAACGAGCCACTGAAGAATATTGAAACCAAAGAAACAATTAAATTTAATCAAGAACTCATGGAGATCGCCAAAGAAAGAGATGAATATAAAACAATTTTGATGCAAAACTGTCTCTTGCCAAGCATGAGCATAGAGCAGTCACAAGAAGAAAATATTAATTCTGAACAAATCAGTATATAATTTTAATCAACTTAATTTACATAATAGTAATTGCTCGATCAAAGTTCAAGATTACTTATTCAAAGCGCATAGAAATCATGCAGCAAAATTAAAGCTCTTGAGAACCCATCTGAACTCAAATTATGAAAATGAAGCTAGAAAAGAACTAATAATGAGCTGCTGAAAGAGAAGTAGCCAAAGGAGAAGAAGAAGTAGAACTATAATAAAACTTCGAATTATTATTTATTAATCAGCCATAATTTTTAGTATTGCTTTGGGATTTATTGCTAAATATGAATGAATTCTATTTTATTGAATATTTTATTTCACCAATTATAATGGAGTGTAATAATATTCCCAATAAAAAAATACAGAGCTTTCTTATAAACTGGAGAATTGAATCTAAAATTCCCAATGAATTTTAAAATGATTGTCTTATAATTAATTTGTATTAGAAAATGGATGTTTTTGCTAGCATTTTTGATCCGCACTACAAGTGCTCTGGGTGTGCAAAAACCTTCAAATTGACTTCCAAGCGAAGGAAATGCAGGATATGTAGTAATCTTTATGTAGAAACTATTTTTTGTAGAGAATGCAGCATAAAAGAAAAAAGATCAGGTTTTCTCTCTGCTAGACGATACTGTAAAGCTTGCTACTCTGGCCTTTCAGGAAATTTATCTATGCTTGCAAATTCGCAGAGCTCGATATTGCCATCACTGCCCGATTCATCCCCAAAAGTTGTTGAAAATTCCAAAATCAATTTAGATGATTGGGAAGTCATAGCAATAGAGGCAGGGATCCCTTCAAATGAAGTTGAAGAAAATAAAGAAGATATAAGAAGAGTCATGAGCCTAGTAATCGATGGTGTAGCCCCAATGCCACATAGAGAAAGTGTAAGCTTCATATTTAGTTCACCATAAGATCACACGAAAGAGTTGAACTAATCAAAAATAACCCTGAAGAATTGTATCAAATAAAAGGCAAATTGGGTGAAGGAGGATCTGGGGCTGTATTTTACGTCGAAAATAAAGAAACATCAGAATCTTTTGCGTTGAAGAAAATTAAACCGAAAAATCTTAAAGAAAGGGAACAAATTTTGAATGAAATTGCTTTGACACTTATGAGCGCGAACCCAAATGTGATTAATTATTATGAATCTTATGATTATAACGGATTTTTGTGGATTGTAGTAGAGTTGATGAAAGGAAGCTTGACTGATTTGGTGCTAGATAGAGCAGGAGAAATCAGTGAAGACACGATGGCATATGTTTTCAGAGAAATTTTGAGAGGGTTATTGTTCCTGCATAGACAACATAGGATTCATCGAGATATAAAAAGTGATAATATTTTGATTGCTCTTGATGGCAGTGTAAAAGTTGGGGACTTCGGATATGCAGCACAGCTAACAAATGAGCAAAATAAAAGGACTACAGTTGTAGGTACTCCAAGCTGAATGGCACCTGAACTGATTACTGGAACTTTATATGATGTAAAAGTAGATATTTGGTCACTTGGAATTGTAGCTCTTGAGATGGCTGATGGGGAGCCACCAAATCTTCATATGAATCCTATGAAAGCTTTATACTTAACTGCATCAGGAGCGCCGCCAACTTTTAGGAATCCTGCCAAGTGGAGCGCAAACCTCAACAACTTTGTAAATCGCTGCCTTGTAAAAAGTCCTGAAGAACGCGCTAGTTCTGAAGAGCTTTTAGCTCACCCATTTCTGACGAATGTCCCAGAAAATGCAAAAGAGTTGTTTTCTCAGTACTTAAATGCATGGGTTAATTCTAAGAATAATAGAAGAAATGCTTATTAATAAATTTTTGAGATTAAATAAGAATATTCATTAATAAAATAATTTCCCAAGAAAATATTATTTTAAGCTAAAAGTTTAGAATAAAAACTGCCAAGATGAACCAAACCAAAATTTATAATTATCAAAGTTACTATATATAAAGTATTATTATATTAGGTAGCACTTTCATTAATATTTTGATAGCACAAAAAACCAACTAAAAATATGGTCGACGTCCTCATTTTTGAGATTTTCTTATGCCTGATGTTTGTAACTCTTTTTATGGTCCTCGGTACTTATCTTCAGAAATGAGGTGTAATGCTTACTTAGTTTTGGTTCCTTCATGAGTCAGGCGTCGTAATTATGATTGGAATTGCGATTGGATCTCTTATGGGAGCAGTAATTTGTAATCAGACCTGAAGAAGCCCATCTGAATTCAAAGAAACAATTTTCTTCAATTTTATGCTTCCTTTCCTAATTCTTAACGCAGGCTACAACCTAAAACGCAAAAGATTCTTCCAAAACATTGGCTCAATTTTCTTATTCGGCATAGGTGGCACATTGACCTCTTTTATAGTCATTGGGCTTGAAGCATACCTTTTCAGCGAGCTTGATTTGATAATAAAAAATGGGAAAACCTATCATATCCCTCTTCAAGATGGGCTAAAGATAGGTGCAGTCTTGTCTTCTACAGATATTGCGTGCACGCTAGCCATGATTAAAGAGGAAAACACACCCAAGCTCTTTAGTATCCTATTAGGAGAGTCTGTTACTAATGATGCGGTGGGGATCTTATTGTTGCAAACTTTAAGCAGCATGGATTTAAGCGTCATTGGCATTAAAGAGGTTGCGATTTTTATAGGGAAATTTTTATTTAACTGTATTACTAGTTCTCTATGTGGAATTTTCTTTGGGGTGTTGACTACCTATATGACGAAAATATTTAAATCTATTGGTGATGATCCAAGCAGGATGATTGGGTTATTTCTATATGTCTCTTGGGCAGGCTACACGATAGCTCAGCTGCTTGGAATTTCTGGCGTTATTTGTATTTTGATAGCATCAATTATTTCTGGCCATTACTCTTTCTATAACATGTCTCCGACTTCTCGAATTGTATGCATGAAATTCATGAATTTCATAGGAGATGCTGCAGAAGCATTAATTTTTTCTTATTTGGGTATGACGACCCTTAGCTACGATATTTTCAGCATTTCATGGGTTTTCTTGTTCTTCATGGTAATAGGAACGATTCTTGCTCGTCTTTGTGGGACATTTGGGCTGAGTTTAATTGTCAGATTTTTATCAGGAGGAAAGCACAAACTTAATATTAAGCAATTAGCAGTTTGTTGAATAGGAGGGATCATTAGAGGGGCAATTAGCTTTGCATTAGTGCTAACCGTTGATGGAGAAAATGAGAAGCTCTTGAAAATCACAGTTTTAGGTTTGGTTATTGTAACAATCCTAAGTTTCGGCACAATTTTGCCTTTGTGGGTATGGTGGGTTGATCCAAAAGAAGAGGAAACTGTAGTTGTAGACCCTGAAAAGTCTATTGGAGAAGAAGCTTTAGGATATAAAAAAGTTGTTATCTCAAAAGAGGATCTTGAAGAAAAATCAGCATTTCATCAGAAGTGGAGGAATTTTGATAATAAATATATCAAGCCATTCTTGATTAGACCTGAAGCTTTAGAAGAAGCAAGAAAAATAAAGGCGACAATAAAATCACTAGGAAAATCTTTTGGAAGTGCATCCGAAATAAAAGAATAATAAAAAATTAATATTAAAAATAATTTTGAATATCTTTTAAGAAGTATATTCTTATAAACCTAACTGATAGATTAAATTAAAGTCAGATTTAAATAGTAAAATAAATGAATTATTAATTGTATTAAAATTTCTAAGAATTCTTGCATTCCTGGCACTCGTAGTATTCGTCTTGGTCTTCATATAAATCATCAGCTTCATCTTCATCATTATATGAAACATTTTCTGTTTCTACATCATAGCTAACGGACTCATAGTCATCATCGTCCAAAATATCTTCCACATTTTCAGCCTCATTTTCCAAAGACTTGACATCTTCATAGTCAAGTTCATAAGATCCTACAGTTAGAGTTGTTCCTGGTTCAGCATCTTCTAGTTCGTCAGAAACATCTTCTAAGTCATCTTCTACATCTTCCACATCATCTTCACTTGCAGTAATAACTCCAGTTTCAGCTTGTTTTTCAGCCTCGTCATAATGGTCTTGAAGATCCTCGACTTCGTCTTGATCGACTTCATCATAGTCATCTTCATCAGTAGTTCCTTCATAGTTATATTCTTTAGTGCTTTCTTCTGTTTCTTCTTCATCTTCAACTACTTCCTCATCTTCTGAGTAAATTGCTGAACTTTCATAAGCTTCTATCGTTACATCTGAGTCAATTTCACCTAAGTCTTCATCAGATGAGGCTCCTGAGCTGTAAGTGACCCCACTATCACTGGCTACTTGAGCTGTGTCTTGATAGTAAGACCCAGTTGTGACTGAATCATACTCATCTTCATTAATTGCATAGGTGACTCCTGTTTCTGAGTCAACGACGTAGTAATCATCTTCGTCTAAATCGTCCTCAGCATCTTCGTAGTTTTCAATAATTTCGTCAATGTCTTCATAGGTGTAAGTTGTTTCGTCAATTGTGACAGTGTCGCCTTCATCCAAATCTTCATATATTTCATCGTAGAATTCAATGTTTTCGTCTAAGTCCTCATTGGAGTAAATTTTGTCACCATTAGTGGTAGTGCCAGTTGCTGTGGAAGCTTCATCAGAACTCTTCATTTCATCATAGTCTTTTTCAGAAATATAATATTGGTCTCCGGATTCTGTATCATATACAACGGCATATGCGTTGTTGTCTTCAATCTCATCAATGAGATCTTCAGCGCTTTCAATCATTTCATCCAAATCTTCAGCTGTGTAGTTTTTGCCGTTGATGACATAGTACTCGTCAGAGTCAATTTCATCTTCAGCGTCTTCAAGAGTTTCAATGATATCGTCAATGTCGTCAGCACTGAGGATAACAGTTCCATCCTCTGCGTCAACAATTCCTTTGTTGTAGAGCTCTACTAAATCTTCATAAGCGTCTTCTACATCATCATCTTCTAAGTCAGCTTCTTGATATTCCTCTTCATATCCTACAGCTTCATCATAGTCTCTTGTGTAAGTGTATTTTCCAGATGAGAAGTCAACGGTTACAAGATCGTCTTCGTCCATATCATCTTCAATTTCTTCTAATTGTTCAATGGCTTCATCGCAATCATCAACAGTAACTGCATTGCCATTGATTTCAACTGTATATCCATTTTCAACTTGGTCTCTGGTTTCCTCCCAGAAGTCAATGAGTTCATCGACATCATCATATGTCAAAGTGACTGAATCACCATTAGACGAGTAAACTTCTTTAGCTTCTGCCT
Organism: Blepharisma japonicum; assembly: GCA_949751835.1. Classification (NCBI taxonomy): domain Eukaryota; phylum Ciliophora; class Heterotrichea; order Heterotrichida; family Blepharismidae; genus Blepharisma; species Blepharisma japonicum. The sequence goes on along the minus strand of CATKHK010000003.1, from coordinate 380,619 downwards.
CAGCTTCAGCCCAATCAGTTTCGTCTTCATCATAGTAGACAATGTCACCTTCTTCATCGTAAGTAATTGATTCAGCGTCATAGTAGTCCATCTCGTCCAAAGTTTGTTCGTAGCTTTCAGCAACTTCATCAAGATCTTCGTTAGTGATTTCCTGTCCATCATATGTGATGGTTTCGTCGTCATCTAACTCGTCTTCAATGTCTTCGACTTCGTCAACTAAGTCTTCAAGATCATCTTCACTTATTGGCTCTCCATCCTTAGTGTCTTCTAATTCTTCATCGTAGTCTTCGAATTCATCTTGGATGTCTCCGTCTTCTTCATCAAGATCAGAGTCATCCTCATCAATTTTTTCTACTTCTAAATATTCTCTTGTGCTGTCTGCAGAGCTGCTGCTAGACTCTGAAGATTCAGATTCACTTGATTCTTCAGTGGATGTCTCCTTTTCAGTTGTATCTTCAGTAGATTCTTCTTCAGTTGTAAAGATCTCCTCAAAAATATCTTCTGAAGTCTCGCTAGACTCTTCTACTTCAGTAGTCTCAGATTCGCTTGATTCTTCTGTGGAAGTTTCCTCAGTTGCTTCTTCAGTCTCACTAGATTCATCTTCAGTTGATTGAGATTCAGTAGTATCTTCTTCGCTAGAAGTCTCCTCAGTGGTTTCAGCATCTGCGGAATCACTAGTTTCTTTTACTTCACTAGTCTCAGTTTCAGTTGTAGTTTCTTCATTCGAAGTTTCTTCTGTTGATGTTGTATCTGAGGTTTCGCTGGATTCCTCTACATCAGTTGACTCAGATCCAGTATCTTCAGTTGTTTCCTCTGTTATAAAAAGTTCCTCAAAAGTTTGTATATCAGATGTCTCACTAGTTTCCGCTACTTCTGTTGATTCAGACTCAGATGTCGTTGATGCATCATCGGTGGAGGTCTCATCAGTAGTTGTAGTATCCTGAGTGACTTGTAAAAATAGTTTAGGAGAGGTAAAAACTCTTAATTTTTGGGTTTCCTGCAATCCTTGGGCTGTATTTGCTAAGGCTATCAGGACCAAGGCAATTACAATTTTCGCTGACATTTTTATTGTATCCGTTTTGAATTTTAGAAGCGAAATCATAATTAATTCCTGAAAATAAGGGGATTTTAAATTTCATGAAGATTGGCTTTTAGGCTGGAATTTTTGACAAATTGATGCTAGACGAGGTTTGAATCTTAAAGGTTTAAGGCTTTCTATATTGTGAGTAATAAAACTTTTTTAATTTATATATAGGGAAGAAATTAAAAGGATATTCAAAGAATGTCAATATTTTTGAAGAAATTATAAGATTTAAGTGCAAAAAGGTATTAAGCTCACGAAATTTGTGAAGGATTTTCAACATGGATTCTTCGTTTAATACTAAATTTTCTAAAGATGAAAAAATATGCTCCCTAGGCTATAGGTGTTATTAAATGGGAAGCAGACAACCCTGGATGAAATACATTTAACCACTAGAGTTCTTTTAGAATGACTACCTTATGAATAAACTATTTTTCAATTAATTGATCTTGCTAAAAGGTGGCTTGTTCGCTTTCCACCGAATCTCAATATCACAAGATTTCTGTGTGTTTCTAAGCGCGATACGACCCTTTAATGAAGAAGTTTAAAGTTTTTTGGATAATAAATAAAGCACTTAAAAACAAATGCTTATAAATCACAATTATTTATATTAAGTAAATCAGTTAAAATCAATTCTTGATATGCAGATCTTGCATTATCTCTTATATGATATCCGTTATTGAGCTTTTAAGCCCTATAAAGCTGCCATATACAACTTAAAATTTTCTTCAAATAATGAATGATAATCTGATTATAAGCAAGCTATTGTGATTTTATTCGCCTATTCGAAAATAATTGATGAAGGCATTTGCACTTTAATTACAAATTTAGAAAAAATAATTATAATTGTATAAACATATGTAAGTATATAAATTAATATCATTAATTACTAATAGAATCACAATCTCTAAACATCTATTTTAAAGGTTATTCCTCATTGTGAGTATATAAAACTTTGAATGATCTTTCTTAATAAACATCAATATTAAAATATTTTATTTAGTGTCAACCTATAATATATTCAATAAGATATCCAAAGTCTCTTATTTATTTTTTATTAATTTTTAAGAAATAATATATTAAAATTAATATAACTCTTGTACTCGTTATTTATAGCTCAAATTAGTCAAGCAAAATGTAATTGCTTGGAAATCTTCCAAATTTCCCTCCAATTTTTCCATGCCATCACCCATCTTCATTTTTACTCACTACAGAGATCCTATCTCCAGCTTTAAAGCTTAAATGATCAGAAAATCCTGGATGGTAGTCATATAGCGCAATTACTTCAAGAATAGGCTTTCTTATTAAATTTGTTTCAAGAGGTAAATTTTCTTCAAAGTTTTGGAATTTTCCAGTGCTTGACAAACTTTCGTTGCTTACTATATTAAATAGTTTATCTCCTTCTTCAATTAATAAAGTTTTAGCTGATTTATCAGGCTGATTTACAATCTCAATGATTTCATCGAGTTCTATTTTCAGTCTTTCTTGCTGCTCTTTGAGCACATTTATCAATTCTTTACTTGCATCTGCATTCTTCTCACCGTCCACATATTTATTTACAGTTTCTGCAAATGCTTTAACAGTCTCCTTATACCCTGCTTTTATACTTTCCAGCTCTTTTTCAAGTTTTTCTATAAGGCTCATTAATTTTTTCTCCTCTTCACTATGAATTTTTTTCATATTTTCTATAACTAAATTTAGCCTTTCCACTTCTTCTTTTAGTATTTTTAGCTCACCTTGTGAATTTTCATTTAAAACTGACCGGATTTTTCTTGGTGAAGTTTTTCATACTTCAATTTTTGGTTTATCAATAGGTGTAAATGAGCGCTGAGCTGAATTGTCAAAGCTTGTAAATATTTTTGGGTCTGTCTTAGGCTGACTATCATATTGGACTAAACGCGAAGATTTGTAGGAGTTCGGGATTTTTAGCTTGGGTTTACTTTCTACTAGATTATTCCCTTTAGCATAAAGGGAATTTTTTTGGGTTTGCATATGATTTCGCGTATAAACTCCATACAAACTTTCTGTAGAGTGCGTATTCCTCGAAGAGTCAATTTTATTTCTAGATGACACAATTGGCTTTACGGGTGGTAAATTTATATCCATATTTAATAATCCAGAGTAAAAACTTAAGCTGATTAAGTTAACGATTGCCCTTAGCAATTCTTTCAATTTCATCCTTCTTCTTGATGGCATAGCTATTTGCTGATCCTTTGGCAGCGTTCATTATCTCATCAGCTAAGCATTCTGCAATAGTCTTGACGTTTCTGAAGGCTGAAGCTCTAGCGCCCATGCAAATCAAGTAAATTCCTGTGTTGACTCTTCTGAGAGGGGACACATCAACTGCTTGACGTCTTGCGACACCTCCAGTTCCGATTCTTGTAGAGTCTTCTCTTGGTCCAGCGTTGCTGACTGCGTTGATGACGACTTGGATTGGATTTTCGCCTGTGAGCAAGTGAATAATTTCTAAAGTATGCTTCACAATCCTAACAGCCATGAGTTTTTTACCTGTGTTTCTGCCATGCATCATCAAAGAATTTACAAGTCTTTCAATGATTGGACAAGCAGCCTTGCGGAACCTTTTCTTCTGCCATCTGCCTGCAGTGTGTGGGACGAATGTTTTGGCTCTGGAGTTGAAAATGCTGATGTAATCGGTAAGAGAGGTGTCACGGACCTCGAGATCAGAATAAGTCCACTTTCCAAAGAGCTTAACTTCTTCCTCGAATTCCTTAGCTTCTGCTGGTTGAGCTTCTATAGTTGCTTCCTGTTGAGCAGGCGTCTCTTCCCATCCACTCTGTGCCATATTTATGTATGTTTATGAGAATGTGAGAAGAAGAGATTGAAAGATTGTCTGAAGAAAATTCTTGGGAAGGGAAAGTATAGATTTTTATTAATTTATTATGGGTTTTCATGATAATTAATATAGCTTATGTTAGCAGATATTCAAAAATTTATTTCAAAATTGAATGAATTGCTATATAAAACAAGTTTAAATTCAAAAATAAGCAGAAAAAATCTTTAAAGTTAATATTTATTCTAAATATCCTTAATCCATTAGTAAAACCATCACTCTTGGTGTTAAATTTCCAGCATATAATATGACCAGAAAAAATGGAATTTTATAATGCTTAAATCAATAAACTTGTCATGAATTTATAATGACGAAGATATAGATCTTGTCATCCTTGAAATTTGCGGCTTAGAAGATCTTTACTTAAGCTTATACCCCCGAGCGAAAAATATTATTGTCACAGATGCCGCTGCAAATTCTTTAAAAGATTGTTTAGCTGCTAAAGCAGCTGATAAGTTGCCAACAAAAATAGTAGGAGACATGAACCATATTAGCCAAGAAACAAAACAATTTTTCTCTGGAGTCCAACTGATCTGTGATCCTGACCAATGCACAACTGACTGTGAAAAGGCCTTATGCTTTGCTTCTGATGAAAGACCTGTAATAATCCTTGGCGACTTGGCTGGCAGAATGGATCAGTCTTTATATATGCTGAGCATCATTTTTGAAGAAAAATTTGCAAATAAAAATATGTTCATTTATAACAAAGAAGGTTTGGCTATACCAATAAGAAAAGGGCAAAGTAAGGTAAGTCTAATAAAAGGAGAAAATTTTAGATATTTTGGGCTATTTCCTGTGCAAGGAAATACAAAATTGTCAACAGAAGGGTTTAAGTGGAATCTTTCTAATATCGAGTCAGTATTTGGAGGGCTTATTAGTGTAAGAAATGGAGCAATAGAGAATGACTTACTGATTGAATGTGATAAAGCAATACTTTTAACATGCTCAAAGCAGTAATTACTTATTTGCATAATAACTGATATATTAGTTTAAATAGCTTCTATTAATTATTGGTGCTAGTGCTTGATAAACAATTCCTACAAAATCTTGCATCCATCTTGTATTTTGAGCTTTTATAGTCATTTGAACTTCTCCAGTTCTCATAAAGATATTCAGTTCTACCAAAAATGGACTTCCCTCGTTCTGCTCTCTAGCATAGAAATAATATTTTAAATGATCATTTTCACTCCCACCGGCAATACAGATGATTTTTAATTGGGCAAAAAGATTTTCTACATCGTCAAAACTAATAGCTCTTACTAGTCTTTCACCAAACCGACTTTCGTCTTGAATATTTGCCCAAAGGTTTTGAAATTCAATGGAATCCATTGATGGATCTGGATGAAGAATCAAATAAGCTAGGGGCGGCGGAACTATATCTTGATCTAGTAAATTCAGTGACAATAAATCAGGTGGTTCTGGCTCGCTTTGAATCTTTGAAGGATTTACTGCTTCAACTTCTTCAATTTCCTGCTGAGCTTTTTGTTTTGATAATGCTTTTGCAGGCTTTTGATAAATAACACTCAGCTGATTAAATTCTTGACAAAGAACCTCTGTAGCTTGTGTCTTATCATCTTCATAAAACATATGTATAGGATGCTTGTCACAATTTATTATTTGATCTGCTATATCTGGGCTATTTTGAAGAAGCTTGTAATAAAATCCTGCCCTATCATGGATATCAGGATTATCACAATCAGTAAATAGTAGCTTAAATAAAGTTGATAGCGCATTTTGCATCTCTGGAGGGCGTTTTAAAAAGAGTTTGACGCTAGCTGTTAGCAATGCATAGGTTATGGTCAGATTCTCACTGGGGTTAAAATTATCAATAATCCCTTCTAATATATAAGGAGCCTGGTCTATTTGATTACCAAATTCTCCGATTATTCAAATGAGAGTCGATTTTCCTTCATCGTTACTGACTACATCTAGTGTGCTGGTAAGCTGTGGGACGATTTCTTCGCTTAAATTTCGATATTTCCTTAATAAGTCTTTCATAGCTACTAAAGTTTCGGTAATAACATAGTCTATGCCACAGCTTAGAAAGCCAATGAGTTGTCTGATGACTGCGGTGCTTGAAGATTGGATTCTCATAGCAATCAAAGCAATTGATCTGATAGATTGTTTACTCATTTCTATATTCACGTCAGTGACATAGGCGCATAGCTCGTTTACGATATCATTTAAATTGTTTTCTGTGGCAATCATCATAAGTATATCAATTTTCAAAAACTTGATATATGTAGGTTCATCGTATTTACAAAAGAAATTTTTATAGTCATTCTCAAACACCTCAGCGGCTCCTCTTGAAATTATCAAGCTAATGTGTGCCAATACGGAGTATGATAGTTCATAAGCTTCTGATACTTCTCCACCTACAAAAAGCGTAATAAGTGGAGCTTGGACTCTTAAAAATACTTGTTTCAGTAACACTGGGTTGTCTTTGGTCATATTCATAAAAACCTTGATGCACCCTAGCACTACGCTGCTTGATGCATGTCTTAATCTGTCCTCCAAAATATTTAAAATGTCTAGCATTTCTTCATCATCTTTTTGAGAATATCGAGATATTATATCAAAAATCGTGCTTTGGCCGAATTCATTATATTGATGAATCCTATTAAGCAGGTAAACGACCATTTTTCTGTTGATTGCAATACCTCCTTCATTTTCTAGTATTTCATTCAAAGCGATTATTGCGTTAGAAGAGACTATATGGTCTGTATCTCTTATAAGATCATATAGAGTATTGATAAAAAAATCTTCAATTCTATGTTCTTTGGAAGATCTATGTAGCTTGATAAGTCCTATAATAGCTATTTTTCTAACATAGGGATCTGGATCTCCTAAGCCTTCTGTGATAGCTCCTTGGATGTATTCAATGGCTCCTGGAAATCTTAAAGAACACAAGCTTCTAAGAGCTAATCCTCTTATTTTTGCATCAGGATTGGTTCTTCTGCAATCCTTAGAAAAAGTATTTATTGCCATCAAAGCTTGATCTTGGTTTGCTTCGACATAAGTTACTAAATAAAGATAAATCATCTTTTTCTGGACTATATCATTAGTTGATGATATGAGTACCATATCTGTAAACAGCTTAGATACATCTATCCCTAGTGTCATATATGCAATAACCTTTTTGATTACTTCACGCCGCTTTTTCACATCGCGTTGGTTCATTATGCCTTTAAGAAGGGTTCGAAGCTCGTTTACTTCGCCTTTTTTATTGTCAACAAAGAATTGGGGAGGCGCTGAAGTAGGCTGGGTCTTTGCAGTGGTAGTCATTACTTATAAAAAATGATAGGGAATTTATTGATTTTGATACTGAATTTTCTAGGAATTTTTATTCTGCATAAACCTTATATGAGGTCTGACAAACGAAAATTCTTCTGTGTGCTGGACAAAATAACTATAGGTCACTCAATGCCTCAATGCATATTTGGAATAGCAATGCATTCTATAGGGATCCTTCTCTGTTTATTTCAAATAGGAGAATACAGCTATTACCCAATTTCTATATGAACTTTTATAGTATTTATTACAAGCCTATACACATATAAACGCCTCAAAGAGCTCTGCTTTGAATGCGTCTCAACATTTATCATTTTAATTCTGATAATTTCCCTCACAATTATAGAGCTGCCCTATCTCCCATACTATACCTTTCTTATATACCTGCTGATTTTGACTATTTCTTTATGCATGACAGCATATTCCGTATAATTAATTTATTTCTAATTAAAAGTGTTTATTATGCTTTAGGTTTTTTCTTGCCTTCTAATAAAGTAACTACCCTATTAAACACTTTCTTCTCATTGGTAGAGTCATAGTCAACTGAGAAATACCCGACTCTTTCGAACTGGAATTTATCTTCATGTTGGGCGCTTAATAAATCCTTATTAATAAGGGCTCCCTCTATAGACTGTAGTGAATTAGGGTTTAGGTCTGATTGCCAGTCTTTAATAGCAGCTGGATTTTCTGATAAAAATAAGTAATCATATAGTCTTACTTCGCAAGGAGCAGAATCTTCATAAGAAATCCAATGTAAGACACCTTTAGGCTTGACCTCATCGTTAACTACTTCACAGTCTAAACGAGTAACAACACCTGTGCGGTTATCTTTTTCGAAGCGAATACAGCGGATTTTGAATGGGAGATATTTAAGTCCAACAGTTTTTCCAGGAGCAAGGCCAAAGAAAGAAGCGTCATCAACCTCGTGGAAGTCTGATCTTTCGATGAAAATGTTAGAAGTGATTGTGACATCATATGATCCTTTTTCAGGATTTTGTGGAAAGCGTGGGACACTAATAGTTTGTGGGGAAGTTAAGCCAGCAATTGTGACTGATAAAGGCTCAATAACAGCTAAAGTTCTAGGAGCTCTTTCGTTTAAGTCTTTTCTGATGCAGTGCTCAAGAAGTTTAATAGAAATGATGTTTTCGTTACCTCTACGGGTGACACCTACAAGGTCGACAAATTCATTGATGGCTTCTGATGTGTAGCCTCTTCTCTTTAAGCCGTTTAAGGTTGGTAAACGAGGATCGTCCCAACCCTTAACAAGTTTGCCTTCAACTAAAGCTTGGAGTTTTCGTTTTGACATCATAACATGGGTGATATTGAGTCTTGAGTACTCCCAGACTGAGGCTTTATAAAGATCTAGAGCTTCAACAAGCCAATAGTAAGAATCACGTCTAATTTCAAATTCTAAAGTGCAAAGACTGTGGGTGATATTTTCTATAGAATCTACTATGCAATGCTCCATATCGTAAGTAGGATAAACACACCACTTATCTCCTACATGTGGATGTGGCAAATATTTAATTCTATAGGCCACTGGATCTCTCATACATGGATTAGGGTGTTGCATATCGATTTTCATCCTCAAGCATGCTTCTCCTTCAGCATAGTAGCCTCTTTTCATTTTATCGAATTTTTCTAAATTTACTTCAGGTGAGGTATTGCGATAAGGACTATCAACTTGATTAAATCTCTGTTCTTTAATTAAAGCCCATGGTTGTTCATCAACATAAGCTTTACCTCTTCTTATTAGTTCTAAAGCCAATTCATACATTTCAGGGAAATATTCGCTAGCATGGGTGATTTTCCATGGTGTGTAGCCGAGCCAAGCTACATTTCTCTTGATGTTTTCTATGAACTCACCAGTCTCTTTTTCAGGGTTAGTATCATCAAATCTTAAGTAGCAATGACCTCCATTTTCAGCAGCCATTGTAAAGCTGAATCTCATAGCTTTAGCATGGCCAATATGCAAATATCCATTGGGCTCTGGTGGGAACCTAGTCATAACTTTTCCGCCAGTAAAGGCTAAGTGCTTTTTCATTTGTTCTTCGGTGTTTTGTGCACTTTTAAGCTCTCTCCCAATGCAAGTGCTGAGCTTTTCCTTCTTGGTCTCTTCCACCAGTACAACTTTTTCCTTTTTCTTTGATTTTTGGGCTTCTCCTTCTACCTTTGGGCCTAGAATAGTCAAAAGTTTGGCTTCAACCAGTTCCTTGATGGTGTTTGGGTTTCCCCACTTGTGGACTTGCTTAACTTTTCCTATGAGATTTCCGACTAAGCCTTTATTTTCCCATCCAAGCTTTCTGATAGTTTCTGCATCATTGTCCAAGATTTCGTTGACTGTGGCTTGGATTTGTTCTGTTGTAACTTCAACGCCTACCCCACAAAATCTCAGAAATTCTTCTTGCTCTACTTTCTTATTCTTTTTGAGATATTCAATAGCTGCTTCTAATTGAGGTGCTGATTTTATGTTGTTTATAGCGACCTGCTCTATTAGAAAAGGCTTGAAGGTATCAATTGATTCTGGAACTGAGGTTGCAATGGAGTATAAAAGCTTACCAGAGCTTGTTGAAGGAGTGAACTGAGGAAACGATTTAGCAGAGTTAGCAACGTTCAGGAGTTTGGCTGTTAAAGCTTGATTTCTAAGCGTTTCTTCTGCTTTTTGAGCTGATAGACCAATGATGTCAATGATCACCGATTTGGGATTGGCTTCCATTATATTTCTGAAAATACGTCTAAACATAATGGCCGCAATTTTCAATCTGTTTTAAAAAGCCTTTGTGAGTTAATAGAAAACTAATAGAAAAAGAAGAGTGATTTTAAATAAAACTAAGAGACTATTTTTAATTATTAATAGCAATTATTGTAGATGATATAAAATTCTGTATAAATTAAAGTCTATCGTTCATCCAATTAAGGATTTGATTGAGAATTTCATCAATTTCTGGCTCTGCACCAATAGCATGATATAAGTTATCATAAAATATCAAATTTTTATCAGTAGATTTTGCTTGCTTTACAAATCATTGTGTCACTTTAGCACTAATAATATAGTCCTTTCCTCCCTGTATAGTCAGAAACGGTACTGTTATATTTTTCACTTGTTTTTGTAAATCTCCTAGTCCTTGCAATAGTGCTTTAGCACTGATAATTGGTAGCCCAGTTTTATCAATTAATGGATTATCTCTATGCCAGTCAGGGTAAGAGGGATTTTTTGAGGTTTTTGACTGAGATCTGCTAATAAGTCTCATGTTTGGCTTCATTCATGATACGAAGCTTGTGAATTTTTTAGCGATTCCTTCTCCATATTGTGAAACCCCTACTGCTGGTGCTAGCAGAATTAGCCCTCTAAAAGTTTCTGGGCAACGAAGAGATAACTGCAGTGAAATGCAACCTCCTAAGCTTTCTCCTAACACAAAAACAGGTAAATTTCTATCATATAACTCTAAGCCTTTTTCTATATATTTCAATGAGTCATCTATAAGATAATTTACACTCGATATTAGACTCCTAGGTCCTTCACTTTTTCCATGACCTTGCTGGTCCATAGCAAGTACTGTATAGCCATTTTCATAGAGGAATTTTGAAATATAACTTAAATACTCAGCATTGCTTCTTAGTCCATGAAACATAAAGATTATACCTTTAGGATGATTGTGATTAAATCTATAGGTATGGATTCTATAGCCTTGAGATGATGATATATCACATCAGTTTTCTTCAGGATAAAAAATCCCCGCAGAAGGGATAAGGTTTACATACTTTCTCCATCATTCCTCCATCTTAAATTTTTATCATTTTATCTGTTTTTCAAATTATCAGCTAATAATTTTTGCTTAGAACTAATAGCAAATGCTAGATTCTGAATCAAAAAATCTTCTCTATGACTTAATAACAAAGCTCCGACAAGGAGAGCACAATATAGAAATTTTGCGAATAGTTCTTTGTGAAAACCCTGAATTTGACCCATATCAAGCTTTTCATTCTCTTTGCACAGTTCATACAGGGTGTCTCATCCCGAAAGATATCTCAGAATTCCTCTCACTTCGAGGCATTAAATCCTCAGATACTGATTTATATCTCTTAATAAAGCAATACAGTTCTGAGTTAAACGGCCGATTAACTATTGAAGATTTCTTTCAACTCGTTTTACCTTCCACAAACCCAGGACTACGTTCTATAGCTAGTGCTCGCTGCCTACCTCACAGGCGACGTCTTACCCCTACAGTTGAATTTTCTTTATCAAAACTCTTGGAAAATGAGCTATCATTTCAAAAAGATCTTGAAAAAATCAAAGGAAAATTATCAGCATTACCAGGATATACAACTGTTAAAGCATTCAATACTCTAGATAAGCGAGGTAAAGGCTATATCTCAGAGAATGATTTTATAGAATTTTCTAGAGAATTTGGAAACTTGCTATTAGAGCAAGATCTTGATGATATTTTAAGGAGAATTGACACTGAAGAAGATGCAGTTATTACTTATAACGAATTTTTAGATTTTATGCTACCTTTAAATCAAACAAAGCAAGAAATTGCTAGCAGTAAAGATAGCGAAAGCAAATCTGAAGATAGGCCAAGACAAGAAGAAAAAGAAGAAAAGAGTAAAATAGATACACCAAAAAAGGAAGAGTTTAAATTTGAGACTCCTAAAAAAAGTAGCCCTGAGATGAGAGAATCTGATCTTAAAAGCTCACCTCAAGCTCCTCCTCAAGTCTCAGACGATTTATGCCCAATTGATAATTTGATGAAAATCCAACTATTTTCGATTAGAAAGCTAGAATTTCTCAAACAAAATTTGTCAATTCTAGACGATTTTTCTGTTCCCAGTCTTTTTAAGCTAATAGACAGAGCAGACAGTGGCGTAATAAAACTTCTAGACTTAGAAAGATTTTTAAACGCACTCGAAATAACAGGGGTAAATCTTTCATTTATATTCAAGACTTATGGAAGAGCTGACAATACTATTGATTTGGATAAATTTAAGCTAATTTTCGCTCCAAAAGATCTGGAATATGCAGAAATTCTTTTATCAAGACAAAATGAAAATAGTGAATTTGGAAATTTCACATTGGGGACAATTAAAGAATTTTTTGAGGTTTTAATAGAAAATGAAAGAAAAATAGAAGAAGCTAAAAATGAATTGCAGAATAACCCAGATTTTGACATAAAAAGAGTTTTAGGATTTTTGGATTGTGATGAAGATGGAGAAATTTCATTAGCAGACTTTGATATTGCTCTGAAGAAAATGGGAATATTTGCAAATAAGCAAGACACTTTAGCATTTTTTGAGCTCTATGATAAATATAGAGAGGAAGTCGTAAGCTTTGAAAATTTCGCGGAATATTTAGGATTTTAAGCTCAGAATAATTAATCGCTATTTAAAAAGAATTAAAAAATCAATCGTTTTAATAAAGTCTCTAAAATAACCTAATTTATGTAGAATTTAAATAATAAATGTCCACAGAACTGCTTTACCCATTTTTAGACGCCCAACTATCAAGTGTTCTTGATGAAAGCTTGCAAGAACCTTTTAGAAATCTCCAAGAAGAAGCAAAGGATAACGAGTTCGCAAGGCAATATTTTTTCTTCTTGCTTTTTAACCGTTTGGAGCCTTTAGATGTCCATCAAGCACTTAGCGTCCTTGAGATAATAAAGATCTGTAAAAATAAAAATCCAGAACTAACTTTCTATATCCAAAATTTTATCAGGTTGATGGAAAAGAAATTTGACTTGGATTACAGCGATTTGGTTATAGAAAATTATGAAGAAGATAAAGGAGCTGAAGCAGAATCAAAAGTCAAGAATACAAAAATAAATTATTCTGAAATTTTTAAGGCTGCCAAGAAGTGGATAAGGGTTATTGAAGAAATGAAAAATTTACAGCTCGACGCTAAGCCTTTAGAAAACTATATACATGCTAATATATGCGATATAGACTCATCATCCTCAAATTTCATTGATATCACTGATATGATTAAAGATTATGAAGAAATAAATAATTACTTGTGTATAGAAGAACAGCCTACTTTGCTTGCCACTTTACTAAATAGCGAACTTAGAAACAAAGAGCGTCTAGAACTTGTTAAAAATATAAGTAATTTAGAAAATAAAGAAGAGATACTGGAACCTTATAAAAAATACGATTTTGATGAATCTACATTCAGGTCAGCAATTCAAAAAGTTTTTGATGTTAATTGTGACAGCATCCCAGAGCTCAAAGAAAGAATCGAGGGATACAAAACACGCTTTCCAGTTCCTATAGAAATCCCTCCATCCCAATCACTCCAGCAAGAACCCAAAGCTTCTCCACCAATCTCTGAAATAAGCGAATCACAGTCAGCAGTTCAGTCCCAACCAGCTCAACCTTCTTTATCTATCTCTCAAGATGCATCTCAATCCTCACCGTTAATCCCTCAAATAAACAGAAGCCAGCCAGAAGAAGAAAAGAAAGTTTCTGCAGATGGTTCTTCCACTGACCGATTAAACAATGAATTTGCTACAACTTTTGAAGAAATCGAGCCTTTTGACATGAACAATCTCGAAATAAAAAGCTGGGAGCCCTTAAGAGAAATTATCGAGAGAATTATTCCCCCAGCGAGAAAATCAAAAGACATTGATTTTTATGTTTATAAAGTGAGATATTACAAACCAAATGGAGGAACAGAAGAGGTGGTAGTTAAGTGTCATCTAGGCCCAAACCAGCCGATTCTCAAAAAATACCAACAAGAAGCCGATATTATGGCAAAAGCTTATTCTACAGGGTCTGCAAGTTTTATGAAAATTTATGGTGCTTTTTATGATATGGAAAGTGGAAAGAATCGGTTTACATTGGTCATGGAGAGCTGCAAATGGTCACTTAAAGATGAAATCGAATGAAGGATAAACGAAAGAGCCAACTATTCTGAAGAAAACATTATGAAGTTTCTTTTTGATATGCTTAATGCATGCAGAATACTTATAGATTTAAAAATTATCCATAGAGATATAAAGCCCGGCAATATTTTTGTTGCTGAAGGTAATGGGGAATCTATATACAAAATTGGAGATTTCGATGCAAGCTTAGTTTCAAATCGATCAATAAACACTACTCACTCAACAAGAGCAGGAGTTGTAGGGACTGAAATTTATATGGCTCCAGAGATTTATAAAGCTCATGAAGAAACCAAAAGGATGAGGAAAAACGCAAAAGATAAAAAGCTAGAGGAGTTAAGCGCTGATATGAAAGAAAGAAGGACATTAACTGACGTTTTCTCTTTAGGCTTAACTATATTTGAAATGATTAAATTGGATTCAGAAGCGGTTCAAGGGCTTAACTGTTGTGAACAAGAAGAAGTTAATCAGGAAATTGATAATATTGAAGGCTTTGATTGACTGAAACCTATTTTGAAAGATATGCTTGCTGTGGATTATCATTATAGATTAAGCTTTGGAAAGCTTTTTGAAAAATATTATGAGATCTTGAAAGCTGCCTACCCAAGGACAATAACTGACTAATGATTAATTCTTAATAAAAATAGCTTGCCGCATAATAAATATGATCTTCTTATACTTCTCCTATATATTTTCCAGCTTTATTTCTGTTTTTAGCCAAGATTTAAACCCAGAAACAATGCAGGGTTAAACTGTAGCTCATTTGCTTGCAGAATTTCTAATTAAACCTTTATAAGCAACACCTCCTCCTTTTATGTTAGCACTCAAAATGCATATTACATCAAAAAATGTTCAACAATCGCATTAGATTATTACTTATTTAACAGTCAACAAAACTTTACCTGTGCCAGTGATCAGCCTCCTACCACATCTTTTGCATGGCCTGGTGAAAAATGCTCAAATAGTGCTGATTGCAATTCTCATGCCAAGCATGAGTATATTAGTGGGATTTGTGTTTGCGCATACCTCAAGGAATACTGCAAAGCAAGCGATGACTGTGATTCTGGTTTACATTACGTAAATAACACTTGCTAAAAGCAGATAACTGTAGGAAGGAATGGGTGAGTATCAGATTATGACTGTGTAAACATGCTGGCTGCAATACAGCGACAACTCTTCAAAATAGCTATTATGTATCTTATTATTCAATAGGCGACCATATGCCAGATTGAGCTTGCTCTAAAACTAATGTAGGAACTCTCTGCAATTCTGGTTCTTGCATTCTAAATAATTGGGCTCATGAATGCATGAAATTAGTAAAATCTATAACTTTTTCAATCGATTTAGGATTAATTTGAGATACTAAGTATTATCTTTCCCTAATCATTATATAAATTTTGGCACGAATTACTATATAACTATGCTAGATTATAAGAACTAGTATTAGAGATAGTATATGCTGCACTAGCAGTATTATTTCTGATAACGCTTTACACTTAATAATATAGTTAAAGTAAACACAGGTGCTTTCTTTTGCAATTTTTTCAATCATTTGTGCAAAATTTTGCCATTTTTTTGATATTTTATCATCTAAAGCAATTTAAAACAAATATAGAGAGAGGAAGCCGTAAGTAAGCTTTAAAAATCTCGCGGAATATTTAGTATTTTAAGCTCAGATTAATTAATCACTATTTAAAAAGAACTAAAAATCAATCTTTTAATTAAAAAATTTATTAAATAACCTAATTTTTGTAGAATTGAAAATAATTAATGCTCAGAGAATCGCTTTATCCATCTTTAGACGTCCAACTACCAAGTTATCTTGATGAAAGCTTACAAAATACTTTTAGAGATCTCCAAGAAGAAGCAAAGGCTAACGAATTATCAAGGCAGTATTTTTTCTCATTGCTTTTTGAACGTTTTAGACGTTTGGAAACTTTAGATGCCCGTCAAGTCCTTGAGATAATAAAAATCTGCAAAAATAAAAATCCAGCGCTAAATTTTCATATCCAAGATTTTATCGAGCTAATTGATAAGAAATTTGAATTGGATTGCAGCGAATTTGTTATAAAAAATGAAGAAGATAAAGGAGCTGAAGCAGAATCAAAAGTCAAGAGTAAAAAAATAAATTATTCTAAAATTTTTAAGACTGTCAAAAAGTGGATAGGATTTATTGAAGAAATGAAAAATTTACAGCTCGACATAAAGCCTTTCAAAGATTATATACATTTTAATATATGCAATATAGACATATCATCCTTAAATTTCTTTGATATTACTGATATGATTAAAGACTATGAAGATATAAATAAATGCTTGTGTATAGAAGAGCAACCTATTTTGCTTGCCACTTTGCTAAATAACGAACTTGATAACATAGAGGTTCTAGAAATTCTTAAAAATACAAGCAATTTAGCAAATAAAGAAGAGTTGTTGAAGCCTTATAAAAAATATGATTTCGATGAATCTACATTCAGGTCAGCAATTCAAAAAGTTTTTGATATTAATTGTGATGAAATCCCAAAACTTAAAGAAAGAATCGAGAGATACAAAATACGCTTCCCAGTTTCTATAGAAATTCTTCAATTAGGTCCTCCTCAGCCACTTCAGCAAGAACCCCATTCTTCTCCGTCGATCTCTCAAATCGATAGAGGTCAATCAGCCAAAGATGTAATTCAATCCTCACCATTAATTCCTCAAATAAACAGGAGCCAGCCAGAAGAAGAAAAGAGAGTGTTTGCAGAAGATTTTATTGACCGATTAAACGATGAATTTGCTACAACTTTTGAAGAAATCGAGCCTTTTGACATGAACAATCTCGAAATAAAAAGCTGAAAGCCCTTAAGAGAAATTATAGACATAATCGTTTGTCCACAATGAAAATTAAATGACATTGATTTTTATATCTACAAAATGAGATATTACAAACCAAATGGGAGATCAGAAGAGGTGATAGTTAAGTGCCATATAAGTCCAAACCTTCCTTCACTCGAAAGATACAAACGAGAAGCTGATATTATGGCAAAAGCTTATTCTACAGGGTCTGCAAGTTTTATAAAAATATTAGGAGCTTTTTATGACATGGAAAATGAAAAGAATCGGTTTACATTAATCATGGAGAGCTGCAAATGATCACTTAAAGATGAAATCAAATCAAGGATCAACGAAAGAGTCAAATATTCTGAAGAAAACATTATGAAGTTTCTTTTTGATATGCTTAATGCATGCAGAATACTTATAGATTTAAAAATTATCCATAGAGATATAAAACCTGCCAATATTTTTGTTGATGAAAGCAATGGAGAACTAATATACAAAATTGGGGATTTCGATGCAAGCTTGGTGTCAAATCGAACAATAAACACTTCCCACTCCACACGAGTAGGTGTTGTAGGGACTGAAATTTACATGGCTCCAGAGATTTATAAAGCTCATGAAGAAATCAAAAGGATGAGAAAAAAACAGAGAGATAAAAATTTAGAAAAATTAAGCCTTGACATGAGAGAAAGAAAGACATTAACTGATGTTTTCTCTTTAGGCTTGACTGTTCTTGAAATGGTTAAATTGAATACAGATATTATTATAGGACTTAACTGTTGTGAACAAGAAGAAGTTAATGAGGAAATTGATAGCATTGAAGGCTTTGATTGGCTGAAACCTATTTTGAAAGATATGCTTGCTGTGGATTATCATCATAGATTAAGTTTTGGAAAGCTTTTTGAAAAATATTATGAGGTTTTGAAGATTGCTAGTCCAAAGACAATAACTGACTAGTGATTAATTCTTAATAAAAATAGCTTGTCGCATAATAAATATGATCTTCTTATATTTCTCCTATTTATTTTCCAGCTTTATTTCTGTTTCTAGCCAAGATTTTAACCTCAAAAACGAAGCAGGCTTAAACTGTGGCTCATTTGCCTGCAGACTTTCTAATCAAACCTTTACAACCAACACCTGCTCCTTTTATGCTAGCACTCAAAATGCCTATTACATCAAAAAATGTTCAACAATCGCATTAAATTATTGTTTATTTAACAGTCAACAAAACTCTACCTGTGTCGGTGATCAGCCTCCTACCACATCTTTTGCATGGCCCGGTGAAAAATGTGCAAATAGTGCTGATTGCAATTCTCATGCCAAGCATGGGTGTATTAGTGGGATTTGTGTTGGCGCATACCTCAATGAATATTGCAAAACAAGTGATGACTGTGATCCTGGTTTACGCTGTGTAAATAGCACTTGCCAAAAGCAGATTCCTGTAGGAGGGAATGGGTGCGTAACAGATTATGACTGTGTAAACCATGCTGGCTGCAATACAGGGACAAGTCTTCAAAATAGCTATTGTGTATCTTATTATTCGATAGGCGATCATATGCCAGTAGGAGCTTGCTCTAAAACTAATGTAGGAACTCTCTGCAATTCTGGTTCTTGCATGCTAAATAATGGGGCTTATGAATGCATGAAATTAGTAAAATCTACAACTTTTCCTAAAACCTGCACAAGCAATTCTGATTGTTTGTCAGCTCCTGATAGCTATTTTCCTAATAATGGGCAACTCCAAGGGACTTGCACGTGTACTTATGGAAAAACTGGCGCTAGCTACTGCTCGATTTTCCCTGGGGATTCTTATGCAGCAGATAAAACGAAGTATTTAAAGATATGGATACAGAGCGATTTTATCGATAAATGCAATACAAACAGGAGGTTCAATATGAGATGCATGTCAGATTGGTGGGGCAAGAGTTCTTATAATAACTACGTTTACAATTATATGGCAACATTTGATTATCCACTATATACTAATGCTGATAGTTGTGTAGTTGAGACCTTGCTGCCAGATTATTATCAAGCTAAAAAGAATATTGGGCAATAAATCATTAATTTATTGATTTTAGATATAACTTAAATTATAATCGTTTACTAAAAAGATAGCTTAAAATTGCCTTGAACGCTTAAATAATTACAATTCAAAATTAAAAATCACTCTCAGCTTAATTATTCAGCAGCTGAAAATAAAACGATTTTTTCCCATCTTTTAATAAGTTTATCAGCAATTCTTACTAAAATCTTCATTTCTGCTTCTTGGCTATCTTCAAACTCATTTTTAAATAGTTTCACAAGTTTAATTATCTTGCAGGACATAAATAATTTTTGTGAAACTTTCAAATCAACTAATTTTTTAAAACACTTAACTAGATTTTTCATAGTAGGCTTTGTCTGGCCTATATTTTCTGATAAATTTCTATGTGCAAATGCTGTCAGCAGTTTTTGAGTTTTTACAAGAGTATTCACATTTTGTGTGGATCTTTTCATTGAACTTGTGTCTTGCCCTTTGATTTTATTGTCAAGAATTTTATGAAGCTCAGCGATTTTTGACTCCAAGTTTTCTTCACTGTTTTCTTCTTTACGCTGTCGTTTTTTTAGCTAAATGATAATTACTTTTTGTTTTCTTTCCAGTTTATCATTAGCTTGCTTAATTTGATCTATCGTTATAGGAGATTGCAGCTTTTTGGCAGCCCTTATACTGCGTAGAAGCCATGGATCTTCACCTGTTGGCTCTTTTTCTTCAAACGCGCAGACCTTGGAGGGTTTCAAATTGGCATGAGAATTTTCACCAATAAAATAAACCGTTACTGAGTCAAGCTCAGTGGAAATTACAATTCCAGGCCACCAGGGAAATCCATCAACTTTGGCCCAGACCAGCTGATTTACATAGAAGCTGTCCATTTTATTATTAAGAGAGAATATATACTGCGGCTCTTTATTACATTATCCTAAAATCCTCCAAATTCTCTGTTCTGGGTTATAATAATACACTTTTCCCATACAATAAAGAACTGCTTCTTTATTGAAATGTGTCCCTGGGCCAAAAAATCATACGAATTCAGGTAGTTCTGTGATTTCTTCGACCTGGTCACTGTCAGTAATGAATTCTCAGCATCTTGTGTTGTAGCTGATTCCTGTCCTTTCCCCACCTGCAAGTATCAGACTGACACCACTAAGTGGAGCCATTCCTATTCTGTTGACAGGGAAAGGGATTTTTACATTTAATAGTACTCATTTTTCTCTTTCTAATCTTTCTAGACTATTTTCTTTTAATCCTCCACATATATAAATGCATCCCCCAAGCGGACATGCAGTATGCCAACTTCTTGCTCTATTCATCTTCGGGCCATTTCCCCACTTATTCCTAATATACATTTCGCAAGAATCCAGATCCTGATAAGAGCTTCCCCCTGTTGCATATACAATTCCTCCTAAATAAGCCATAGCATGATATTCTCTGCCTTCAAACATATTGTCCAGTCTGTTCATTTCTCCTGATATTAAATCAATAGAATAACTACTGTTAGGGATTTCTTTGCCTCCAGAAATTATAGCGAAGTTTGGAGGGACGTAAACAGCTCTGGATCCAGCAGAAATTAACGAATTGTTAAAAATTGACTGCAAATTTGATTTGAAATTATATGTTTCGACATATCCTGCATCAATATCTACCAAATACTCCTGCGGCTTTTCCAAATATTCAGGCTTGCTCCTTGAAGCTACTTTGTTTTTCATATATCGTGTTTGGACTTTTTTCGGCCCATATACAAATGCTTTCGGTTTTTCTTTGTTTTTATATTGATCATTATGCCCGCCATATGCAAAAGGCTGGTCTGTTGATGAATTTTTAAACTCATCGTAGTTTTCACTATTAATTGGATTTCCGTTTTCGTCAACTAATTTCAACTCATTTACAGGGATATTGTAGATTTTTGACATTTCTTCTTGATATTCTTCGAAACTTTCAGGCAAATCTCCCTTATCAGTTCCTTTGTCTTTGTCTTTTAGTTTTATTTTTTGGGGATCTACAGTTTTGTCTGACTTAGAGCACCCACAGCCCATTATTTATTAAGAATTTTTATTTATGAATTCAGACATAAGCTGATTCCTAGAATTACTAAAGAAGCACCAAAATAAGTTTTCATGCTGCGTTTGTCAAGTAAAATAGTTACAAGAAAGGCTGTGCTATTTGCTATAGGCACTGCTAGCTTTAATGGAGTTTGGCCTAATTGTAAGGAATAAAGGACTGAACCAGCTTGATTAAGGATAAATGGGATAAAGAATCTTGGATGGAGAAAAGTTTGAAAAAACTCAGGGAGATATGGAATATCTAGACGCTTTTTGGTGCCTTTTTCCATAAATGTATTAGTCAATCCCCAGATAAGCCCTACTACAATAATCCATATCATATTTATATATTAGTTATTATTTTCATATGGTAATTCATTTCCCAGGTATTTTTCATAGCTCCGCTTGTTCACTTGTGAGAAAATCGGTTTCCTGAGTTTTACATCTACTTTAAACAATTTATTTTGTGGGGAAAATACAAGTGACTTCCGAGAGTCTTGAGAATTTAGTTTTGGAATAGCTGTTTTTGGCCTGACTGATGGAGAATAGAACTTGGAATTATGATTTGTGTTAGGATTTGGAGTCATGATGAAAGAAGATGATCTATCATTTAGGCAAGCGTTTTTTGCCTGAATATAAAAAGAGTCATCAGAATTTTTGGAGCGCACTGAGTTTAAGCAACTTGAATTTTTGCTAATATACCCACTTTTTGAGGCTATTAGTGATTTGGGTTTCGTATTTTGGAAAGGTTTATATAGATCTTCGATATGAAATTTTTCCGACAACTTAACTGGCGTCAAGAAAGAACTAGAAGGATAAGAGATATGTCTTGTTTTTAGTAAAAATTCTTTCCGTAGCAGTCGGTTTTTTGCTGAATCTAAATTTGCAACTTCTATTTTTGTATGTTTCCACATTTATTTATAATAACAAAGGAAAAACATTTTTCAACACAGAATTTTTACTATGGACCCATTCGGCTATGTTGTTCATTAGTAATTAATTATTATATGTAATTGTTAAAGAATTATAAACTATATAATGATCAAAGGTTCTGTTTGATGAGTCTTATACTACTGTCTTACATAATTTTAATTAAGAGAAAAATTATCATCGCTGCAAGTACTATAAGAATATTAGTTAAACTATTTCATAATTTGAAATTAAAAATTTAATTTAGTCTTTATGTTTTGACTTATAATAAGGGCAAATCTTTACAATATCACACTCATTACATTTTGGCTTCTTTGCTGTACAAATTGTTTGTCCAAACCCTACCAGAAGCTCATTTACTTGACCTCATAGTTCTTTTGGTAAAAGCTCTTGCAGCTGTTTCATAGTTTCTATAGGATTTTTCGATTTTGCCCATCCCAATCTATTCGATATTCTATGTACATGGGTGTCTACTGCAATTCCTTCTGTTCTGTCAAAACAAATTTGCAAAAACAAATGGGCCATTTTCGGGCCTATTCCAGGCAATGCAATAACTTTTTTAAAATCATTAGGAACATCCCCATCATATTTTTCTAGCAAAATTTGTGAGGTTTTTTTGATATATTTTGCCTTATTATTATGAAAGCTCACCCCATGAATTTCTTCAGCTAAATCTTCAACGGAAATTTCTGCCATTCTTTCTGGGGTAAGTCCTTGGCTCTGGAGCTTTGCTATAGTTTTAGCTGTAACTGGATCCTTTGTTTGTGAACTCAAAAGCAGTCCTATTAAAGTTTGATAGCGTACTAATCGAGGCTCTAAAGTTTGATCTGCAAGAGTTGATGCACCTTCTATATCAACTGGTGCCTCTATGCCTTCTCTCATTTTTGCAATACCGTCATAGACTTTTCGTCATTGCTCCTTCACTTTAGATGAACCTGTTGGACCTTTAACAATCTTCTTAACCATTATAAAAGGAAATGGGAATTTCTTAAATCAAATTTCTTCAGAAAAGTTTAACGTTTTGGGCATAGGAAGAGATAGAGGAAAAAATGATCATGAAGATTTTACAGATAGAGAAAATGAATAGAATGGAGGTGATGCTGGAAATGATGTGATAATAGTATAGTTAATATGAGAGGCATCGCTACTGTTGATTATTTTGGTCCATCAACAATTTATAATTTCAGTGCATCTCAAGCTCTTCATTTATCCTTATTATTAATAGCAATAATCCTTTACCAAAAAATTTAAATTAAATTTTTTATAAAACTTGTTAAGCCTTATTAAAATCAAGGCATACAATATTCGTCTTATAAGAGATACTTCCCAAAAATTTAAACGAGTAGCTATAAGCTAAGAGGGTTTAAATAATTCGAGCTATTTACGCAAATTTAATTGCTATAGAGTCACTCTTAACATTTTAGCTTTTTCAAGATTGTTATTTTACATGAATAATCATATTATTGTTATTTCTTATGATTTGCTTTGTAATAGGGGCAAAATTTACTAATATCGCATTCCCCACATTTAGGTTTCTTTGCAGTGCATATATTTTGTCCAAAATCAAGCAGAAGCCAATCTGCTTCTGCTCATATTTCTTGGGGCATAAATTCCTGCAATTGTTTTCTAGTCTCCTGCTCATTTTTAGATTTAACTCAGCCAAGTCTATTAGCAACTCTATGAACGTGTGTGTCTACAGGAATTCCTTCTACTTTGCCATAGCAAATTTGTAAAAATAAGTAAGCCATTTTTGGGCCTATTCCAGGTAAAGCGATAACTTTTTTGAAATCATTTGGAATATCGCCATCGTATTTTTCTAATAAAATTTTTGAGGTGTTTTTAATATACTTTGCTTTATTATTGTGGAATCTTACTCCATAAATTGTGTCAGCTATTTCTTCAACGGGCAATTCTACCATTCTTTCTGGGGTTAGACCTTGACTTTGAAGCTTTGAAATGGTTTGTGATGTAGTAGAGTCTTTAGTTTGGGAGCTTAAGAGTAACTCTATTAAGGTTTGAAATCGGAATAATTTAGGATCTATAGATTTATCTATGATGCTTAAGGAATCTTCAATGTCTTTTTGCCCTTCTGCTTGGGTTCTCATCTTTGCAATGCCGTCATATACTTTTTTTCACTGGCTTTTTATTCTAGATGAGCCTGATGGGCCTTTAACAATTTTTTTTACCATTATAGTGACCAAATTTTTGATCAACATAAAATTTTAAATTTATTTTATTGGCATTTTAATAGAAAATCACTTAAAAATTAAAATTAATCAATTTAATTAGTTAATCAGCAGATTATCATTTATACTAAATCTATTTATTTTTAGAATCTTCTGCCTCTACCTCTACCTCTTCCAGCCAAAGCTTTTTCCGCAGCTGTTACTTCTTGCTCATTTTTAGGTGCTTTAACAGTTTCATCAACGCTTAAAACTAAACAAGCTGCTTCAGTTGCTGCTGCAATAGCATTGATTTTCACAAGTGAAGGTTCCCATATAAAATTATCAAAAGTGTTGCAAATTCCTCCATTCTTGATATCAACCCCATACCACCTTCCTTCCACTCCGCCTACAGAATGCTTTTGTCTGAGCTTATTTAAAATTTCAATTGCATCAAACCCTGCATTTTCTGCAAGTGTCCTGGGTATCACTTCTAGAGCTTTCGCAAACAAATTAATGACTAGTTGTTGCTTTCCGCTGATAGATCTGCTGTAATCTCTCAAAAATCTGCTTAATTCCATTTCAATAGCTCCACCTCCAGCTACGACGTTGGAATTTTTAAGGGCTCTTTTGACGATCATGATTGAATCATTTAAGGATCTTTCAGCTTCTTCTATATATTGCTCAGAGCCTCCTCTTAATACAATGGTAGCTGAATGTGAACTTGGGCATCCTCTAAAAATGTTGTATCTTTCTCCTCCCAGCTGGACTTCTTCAAAATTTGCACATGAGCCCAAAGCTTCGGCTGGAACATTTGAAACAGTAGTCAAAATTTGTCCTCCTGAAGCTTTTGCAATTCTTTGTAAATCTTCCACAGGTACTCTTCCAGCACAGAACAGCTGTCTGTCAGCAAAATATTGTGTAGCTAAATCTCCAATTGGTAATTTTGATAATACAACTTGTGCGCCGGATTGGACAATTTTATCTAGTTTTTGATAAATAATTTCCCATTCTGCGTCGACAATGCTCTGATATTGTTCAGGATTTTCAATCCTTATTTCAGCGTTTTCTTTTTCGCTTTTTAGTTCCAACTCTAAATTCAGCATAATAATTTTAGGGTTTTCGAACTTTTTAGGCTGCTGCTCAAATCCTGCATAGGAAAAAGTCTTTTTGAATGCTACACCATCGACCAAAAAGGAATTGGTTACGCTTCCACCTTTGACGTGCTTAATTCCGATCATGGATTTGTCTAAATCAGCATCAAGCTTTAATATGGCGTCAACAACCATTTCAGCAAAGAAGTCTTTGTAAGAGCTGACAAGTTTGGAGTTCAAAGCAGTTTTGGCACAGTTTATTAATAATTCCCTGAACTCTTTGGTATCAGCAGCGTTTACTTTGTGTTCAATATCTCTGATCTTCCCCACTGCTTTCTGACAAGCTTCTCTAAATCCTCTAATAACAACTCTAGGGTGCATCCCATCTTCCAGCAGCTCTTTAGCTTCTTTCAGAAACTCTCCAGCTAGCACAACCACAGAAGTAGTCCCATCCCCAATTTCATTATCTTGTGCAGTCGCAATATCAGCCAATGACTTCGCAGCTGGATGTACAATATCAAGTAGATTAATGATAGTCGCCCCGTCATTTGTAATCGTCGCTTTATCGCCTACATGGATAAGCTTATCCATTCCTCTTGGCCCCAAGGTTGACTTGACGCACTCTACGATGGCTGTACAAGCTCCGATATTTGACAAAATCTGCCCACGGCCTTGAGAGGTATCAGTACCTTCACGAAGAAGCAAAATCTGAGGTTGCTAAATAGAGCTTACCAGCATCATTCTCTTGATATTATTATAATTAATGGAATTACTATTAGACTCAAGCATCAGGGACTGGGTGCTGATTCCAATTATAGTAGTTGTCTTACTGTCAGGTATGCTAAGGGTTATGCTGTCACATCTGATGGACCCTAAAAAAGACCCAGAAAAAGACGATGTCGTAGTTACACAAGCAGTAATGAGGTCACAAAAGCTGAGGCAAAATTATTCGATAGTCCCAGAGTCCGCTTTTAAGATAAGGAGAAGTTTCTTCTGCAAGCCACAGACTGGATTTTTGTATAAGGAGTTTGAGAATACGGCTATGGCGAATTTTATGGATCCTACGAGCCAATTGGAAATGATAAAGAAAAATGCAGCCTATGGGATTACAACGATGCTTTTATTTTCATGGGTTTCGAGCTTTTGTTCTGGGTTTATTTTGGCTAGAGTGCCATTTCCATTAACACAGAAGTTTAGAGGCATGACACAGAGAGGAGTTGAGCTTGATGCTTTGGATGTGACTTATGTTAGTTCATCTTCACTGTATTTTTTAGCATTATTTGGCATGAACGGAATATTAAGCTTGATTATGGGAGACGTTTTAGCAGGGAAAGATAAAATCCAAAACCTTGCTATGCCTATGATGGGTGCTGGACCTGCAGGAAAAGATTTTGGGAAAATTATGACCTCAGAAAGAGAGAACTTAGATCTAGTCAATTATAAGTTTGCTTTGGATGGGATTGAAGAATATTTTTTAAAGAAGTTTTAGATAAGATTTATTAGGAAATAAAGAATTTCTGTTCTAAATTAATGAAAATAAGTAAAGATAGGAAATATAGTGATGAGGCAAGTGGCAAATATTGATTTTTTAAAATTTATTTTGAAAGAGCCTGCAATTAGGAATAGTTATTAACCCATCTTTTGCCTTTTGCGTGGCTTACCTTTTTCATTTTGTGGTGTTGCATCTAGAGCAATGATTTTCAGCATGTTTGAGTTTATATAGTCAGTTTCTGATCTTAATGTAGCATCTTTTATATAGAAATTCCAAATACCATCTAGATGTTGATAAGTATCTAAATGTCCTGTTATCATGCAAGATTTCGTTGCTTTATTGTCCATTACATTTTGGAAAACACTTTGAAAAGTCTCCAAAAACCGTTGCTTGGTGTCTAAGTCGATTTCTCTGGTGCTACAGAATTGGTCAAGAGTCTGTTCAAGTGCTTCAGCGATAGTTGTGAACCTATATAGATACCCTGTAGATTCGCTCATATTTTTTATTTACTTTCCTTATAAAGTTATTCAAAAATCTTGCTTTTAGTAGAAATTACTAATTAGAAGGCTTTTAAAACTTTTTAATATTTATGAGGTAAATTTTTCATCAAGCCTCAAATTAAACAATTGATTTCTAAAATTTCCATTATTTTTCTATTTTCTTCTAATTTTCTAATAAATGTGGCAGCCAGATCCATCCTTAGTTCAGCGCGTCACAAACCTCATCACAGAAACCTTCTCAGGAATTTCTAACGTTCGTCAAAGTGAAATAGCTAACGAAGTCACCCAACTCTCGCAGTTCCCTGAATACTCTTGTGCACTTATTTGCATCCTGAATAATAATTCCTTACCATTAAACACAAGACTAGCTGCTGGACACTCCTTAAAGTCTACTCTAGAGAAAGGCATTGATTTTCCTTTGGAACATCTAACCTATCTTCAGCAAGGAATTCTTAATGCAATTGATGATATTCCTATTGCTAAAGCCATAAGTAACATTGCTACGACACTCTATATCACACAAGATGGGTGGCCTCAACTATTAGCTGTTTTGACTGAAAAAATTGAAAACTCTTGGGCACAGGATATGGTTTTGCAGTTATTTGAAGATATTTCTACCTATAATTTGCTGTCAGAACTGCTGAATAATCAAGAGTATTCAGAAATTTTGAAAGAGCTGATTAAGAGATTGATGATTCTTATAGAAAATTCACATGGAAAAGCTGTGAAGTGTATGAATCAGCTGGTTCAAATAATGCCAAGTGTAGTGATTCCTATGCTTCAGATTTATTTGGATTTATTGATAAGGATTCATCCAAATAAAACTATGAGTGGAGTGGTAGCCGAAGGTATCTTAGTTATTTGCTCAAATAGAAAAGATTTGATTTGGATAAGGTTTCCAGAATGCGCAGAAATTATGCTGCATGAGTTGGCTACTTCAATTGCGAGAACTGCTACAGGCTTTTGGACCGAAATAACAACTGCTAAAGAATTGCTATCTCCTTATCTCTCAAGATTGCTTAGTAATGTGGTTGACAATTTGAAAGTGCAAGAGCAAGATCTTATGGATATGCTGCCTGAAAAAGACGATTTTCGATTTGAAAAATATGAAGAAGAAAACATGAACTGGACTTTAAGGAGAGAAAGCGCTCTTTTAATTGACAAATTGGCTGAAAGTTTTGGGGCTTCAACTTTTGGACTTATTCAAGAAAAAATCCAAAGTTTATTATTAAGCAATAATTGGATTGAGACTGAAAGCGGGCTATTAGCGTTGGGTGCCATAGCTTCTGGAGCGATTTCTGCAATTCTACCATCATTACCAACTTTTCTACCATTTTTGCAGCAGCAAACTTCTCATCAGCAGCCCATGGTAAGATCGATGGCACTTTGGGCAATTTCAAGATTTACAGAAAATATTGTAGGGACAGAATATTTTAAGCCTTATTTAGAAAGTATTATGAGAGGGGTTATGGATAAGGATGGCTTAGTTCAAAGATCTGCCTGCACTTCATTTTGTATTTTGATCTGCCACGATACTCACGATCTTGGAAACTATCTTGAAGAGATCTTGCAAATTTTTGCTAAAGGCTTCGAATATTACTCAGGCCGCGCTCTATTAAACTTACTTGATGCAATTGCATCAATCTGTGATGTCTTTGGAGGGCAGCTTCAGAGTGAAAATTTTATCAGCATTATAATAGGCCCATTATTTGCCTTATGGAATAAAACTCCAGACAATCACAAATTAATATGGACCTTATGTGAAACTTTAACATCTCTTGCTGTTGCTCTTGGGTCTAGTTTTAGTCAGTATGGACCTGCAATATTAGAAAGATGCGAAAGGCTTATACAGATTGGACTCTCAGGCCATGAAAAACAATTTGCTATGAAAGGATTAGAACTATCTGGAGCAGTTATTGAAATTTCTGAGACTCTACCCGATTTATCATCATTAGCACAGCTTGCGGTGATTTGTTTAAATAATGATGATATACAGCTTAAGCAATATGCTGCGGCTAATATAGGAGATTTAGTTATACTAGCAAATTCTTATATTTTACCATTACTTCCTCAAGCTATAATACAATTAACAAATACTTTGCAAATTGTCCAAGGTCCTGATGACGATGAAGCTAATAGCTTTACTTTTGCAACAAATAATTCTGCATCAGCTTTAGGAGAAATTTCGATATATAACCCGACAGTTATATCACCAGAAATCAGCAAAATTCTAGATAAGTTAATTCCCATAGCAAAGAAAAGAATTAAGCTGCCACAAGTAAGGGAAAATTTGATGGCTGCAATTGGGAAATTTGGATTGGCAAATCCAGAAGCTTTAGCAGAGAAATTGAGTGAAATTTTTTATTTCTGGTGCGAGGTAATGCAAGAAATGGGAAACTCGAAAGATAAAGAAATGAGCTTTAAAGGCATGACACAAACATTAGTGCTTTATCCATCAATTTTAAATCAAAATTTCCAATTTTATGCTGTTGCATCTGTAAGCTACAAAAACATGCCTGCTGACTTAGAAGAAGTAGTTAGAAATGTGTTCTTGAAGATAAAAGAGATTGCTGGCAATGGATGGGAAGCTTATATTTCACAGATTCCAGTTAGAAAAGATATTTATGAAAGATTTGGAGTATAAAATAGAGCAAATTAGTTGGACAAAATATTTATAGTTATTTTAATTTGATTTCATCATAAACTCTGTTTAAATAAAATATCAGTTACTAGAAAAAATAAGAAAATCAAAAGCATTTGTTTAAATTTAAATAACAATTTTAATATTTTATTAATAAAATACTATGATAAGAAATAATAATAATAATAATAAGTTCTAATAATGTGCATTATTGTAGAAATAAACCACTTTATGGTGAAATTATAACAGAATCAAATGAGCAGAAACGTTTGCGAATGAAACTAAGGCATAGACTGATACAAACTTGCGTTTAATGCTTAATGTATAATAAGATATTAGTTTTAAAAATTTTGAAAATCGAAAAATTAATTCTAATATCTGCTATTTATATCGCAAGCTACCTTAAATGTTTATATATCAATCTCATGCATAATATTTTTCTTTATATTTTTTAGTAGAAATTTAAGGAGTTTAAGCATTCAAATCGAAAAATATAAAATTTAGAAAATGCTACATTCAAAATCATATAAAATTGTTGTGCCTAAATATGCAAATAAATTTTACTATAAATATCAAATTAATTGCCTAATTATTAATAAAATTGCAGAAAGGAATCATAATCACCAGTAAAGCAATTTTCACATACATTTTAACTTCATTATGCTTACTTCTTTAGAAATCAATAAATCAGTATTACCACATATTTTATTAAATTTATAGCCATCTAATATTTTAATAATGGAAAGTCTATCAGCTCAAGAAGTCGTTGCTCTTATGGCAGACCCTGAATACAATCAGTCTCATCTCTTTCCAGAAGGTCAAGATCCTCATACAAGAGATCATCTCGTTGAAGATCTTAAATATTTCGACAAAAATTATCCAGGTGGCATAAAATCATACATTTCTAGAGCAAGAAAACTCCTTCAAGACTCCGCAAACTCTGTTAATGTCTTCGAAGGCTGGACTCCAAAAATCCCTCAAGGAGTTTCAGTGAATCCAGAGACAAACTTAGACCAGTTTGTAGCATTAGAAAATGAAGGCATATCCGAATTAGGAAAATGTGCCTTTGTTTTG
This sequence comes from Blepharisma japonicum, assembly GCA_949751835.1. Classification (NCBI taxonomy): domain Eukaryota; phylum Ciliophora; class Heterotrichea; order Heterotrichida; family Blepharismidae; genus Blepharisma; species Blepharisma japonicum. The sequence goes on along the minus strand of CATKHK010000003.1, from coordinate 349,734 downwards.
GTTGCTGGTGGTCTTGGAGAAAGACTAGGCTATTCCTCTATTAAAGTAGGACTCCCAGTGGAACTTGTGACAGAAACCTGCTTCCTTCAGCTCTACATTGAGTCCATTTTGGCACTGCAGGACAGATCTGGAACAATTCTTCCTCTAGCAATAATGACATCAGAGGACACCCATTCACGAACTCTTCAACTTCTTGAAGAGCATAACTATTTTGGCATGTCTCGTGACCAGATAACTTTAATGAGACAAGAAAAAGTCCCAGCTTTAATTGACAATGAAGCAAGATTTGCAGTTGAGCATGGACGAGTTTCTGGTAAACCCCATGGGCATGGAGATGTCCACATCTTGTTATACCAGTATGGCCTTCCACAGAAATGGCTTTCTGAAGGAAAGAAGTGGATGGTTATATTGCAAGACACAAATCCTCTCGTATTCAAAGCTCTTCCATCATTTTTAGGAGTATCAAAGGTCAATAACTATGCTATGAACTTTGCCACAATCCCAAGAATGCCAAAAGAATCATTAGGAGCTATCATGACATTAGAAAAAGAAGGCCAAACCCAAACTTTGAATGTGGAGTACAACATTGTTGACACTTTAATCAAAGGATCAGGAATGAATGCCAAAGGTGACGTTTCCAATGAAGAACTCGGCATCGGCACTCCAGAATCAGCAAAATTCTCTCCATTCCCAGGAAACACCAACACTTTATTATTCTCCTTGCAAGACTATTTGGATGCCTTAAACAGAACAGGAGGCGCTATGACAGAATTTGTCAATCCAAAATACGCTGACGCCACTAAAACAGTTTTCAAGGCTCCTACAAGACTTGAATGCCTTATGCAAGATTTCAGCAAAATGTATACACAAGAATCAATTATAGGCTTCACACAATTTGAACGCTGGATTTCATTTACTGCTGTGAAAAATAATTTGCAAGAGGCTGCAGCAAAATCAGCACAAAACTTAGACCCATGGTGTGCTGGAAGTGGAGAATGCGAATATTTTAATGCGAATATTAAATTATTAAGGCTTTGTGGAGCGACCGTCGATGATGCTACTGCAGACACCGTCTTTGCTGGAATTAGATACAGGCTACCTGCAAAAATAATTATCCAGCCTTCCTTTGCCTGCAGCTTTGTGGAATTAAGACAAAAAGTCAAAGGATCATGGTCAATTTCCAACCGATCAGTCCTAGTCCTAGAAGGAAAAGAAACACTTATAGAAGACTTGAAACTTGACGGCAGCTTAGTAGTTGGCCAAAATGCCCATTACTACCGAATCACCAAAGATGATGGAATAGTCCCTGTTTACATTCCTAGTGAGCCAAGCGACCCTGAATACCTTCGTATTAGAGGATTCAAATTAAGAAAATAATTAATCAAGCATCAACCATTATAACTTCTTATCTAATTATCTATACTAGTTTCCCCATATATCGGCAGCAAGCTGTTGGATTTCTTTTTCTTCATTTCTCCTTAAAATTGATGCAAGTTCCGGCGAAGAAGGAATCGGGATCCCAGACTGAGAAATAACTTTTAGCACTTTTAAGCACCGTCTCTGAAGTGATGGCTTTTTAATTGATAACACAATTATCAAGCTCTGGATCATTTCCAATGTAGGATTCTGAGCAATTTTATTACAAAATAGCTGGATCATTAATGATAAACAATGCGTGCATTTTTCGATAAGATTCTAAATAGAAATTACTTGGTCGTTGTTTTGCTTAACAAGCTTAGCACAAATAGGAAAATTGTCTGTGAGAGGCTCTATTATACGAAGAGCTGAGTAGTCAGGGTTGGATTTTTTGGCTCTCAAACTGTCAGCAGCAAGGAATAAAAGTTCATATAAGATGTCAAGCATTTTATCTACGCATCAGTCTTGGTCTAATACACATCTCATTATGGAGTTCACTTTTTGGATAATTCGAAGTCCAGCAAGCTCTTCTAGGGTGGTTTCTTTGGACTCCACAATTCTTTTGACGATTGATACAATTTGAACGTTCAGCTTTGGATTTCCTCCTTCAAAACTTTCTAGTATGACTGGAATTAACTCTTGACGTTTTACAATGCTAACAAAAGCAGCACATCTTTCAATTATGGCACTTAATAGCTTATGGGCGTATAGAGGAATTGGGTCACGGTCAGATAATAGTCGCTGGTATTGTGGCATTAGCTGTTTAACTAGTAGTTCATTCATAATTTTTGTGGTTACCTTAGCCGAGTTCCCAGGGTCATAAATAGAGTCTTCATATAAAAATGGCAGCAAAATGTCAGAAAAAATTTTTAGGCTTCTGAATCTTGTATCAATATCTTCTACCCCATTATAAGTCAATAGAGTAGGAAGCAGAGACTTTATAACGACATCAGAGCATTTTGCAAGCTGCTTATTCTGCCCACTCAATGCTTCAAGAAGCAGCATGATTTGTTGAGTGACTTCCGTAAAATTTGACGATCTTAAGCATAAATCCAAAATTTCTACTAAGAATTTTATAAGGGAGGGATATGAAAGATGGTTTGCACCAGCCCCAGATGTTATAACTTGCTGAACCACAGGCAGTAAGACTATAGCATTTTTTGATTGTCCACGCTTATCAAGTACTATTTTCATATCTTCTGCTACATTTTTGACTATTACGAGAGAAAGGTCAGCAATTTGCACTAATAAATAAAATAAGCACCATTGCACATATCGATATGAATCTCTTAATAATTTTTCTAATATCGCAAAAAATTTATTTTCCGAGAGTATAAGGATCCATCTTACATTGGCTTTTATCAATAAATTCAGCAAAATTAATGCTTTGCCTCTGATAACTACATTGGAGTTTTCTAGCAGTGATAAAACAATAGACAAAAAATTTTTATCCTCAGCTAGGATTGCTGCGAAACGACTGGGTGGATTTTGGGTGATTAGTATCAAAATTGTTAAAAAATTCTGCTGGATCTTAGGAAGATCTTCAGAAAGACCTGAATTTATATGTCTAATTGCCAGCCTTTCGATCACAGTGCTACATAACGATAAATTAAGCCTAATTACATGACATAATGCTGATAAGGCTGCGACCTTACAATACTCATTTTTCGTCGCCAAATAAACAGAGCACAAATTCTGCGCTACTTCTGCAATAGCGAATTTTGTCCCTGCTTTTGTGCTTTGTGCTGTAATATTTTCGATAGTTTTTATAGCATAAAATCGCAAAATTTCATCTTCTCCGGATTTACTGACTTTTATTACCAATGCAAAAATTAAATGTGGGATTTCCCAAACTGATTGGCCTTGCTCATCATCCATTTGGGTGGCTGCATAAAATAAGTATTCTCCAAGTGCTGCCATAGCTCGTCTGCGAACTTTTTCATTTTTATCTTTAATTTGTTCGCTTAAAGCTTGATAAAGCCCAGACTCTGCTAAAGTGACTTCTATAAAAGTGGAGTATCTCACCATTTGTCCTAGAATACTGCAAATTCTGACCTTCATTGGAGAAGACTTGCTTGACCTTAACAGTCTTATTAGCAATCCGACAGATGGAGAAACTATCAGCTTGTTGGCGACTGTAGAGTTTATAATTAAAGTTTCAAAATATGTCAAAATATTCAGCTTGTCGATTCCTTGAGCTGAAGAAGTCAAAGCTTGGTAAATTTGATGGAAATGAGCCTCAATTTCACGTTTTTCTGCGTTTGCCATTACATCTTCACTTGTCCAAGCTTGAAATCCGAGTGCTTGAGGGTTAAAAGATAGCTCTCCTTGCTTTTCCAGCTCACGGTTCCCAATTATAGGCTTGACAGAGGTATCAGAATTGTGGATCATGATTGCTTCAAAAGGTGGCGGAGGTTTTGAAATTGAAGACTGATTAGTTAAGCTAGCTGGCTGTGCTGAATTCACCCTTTGGCTGGCTGAATTAGGTCTTTCTTCTTCTATCGAGGCAGGAGGATTTCTAAGTCCTCCTTGAATCGTTATCGGCCTATTATCTTTGACTTCTTGCTTTTCTTCCTCAATTATGCCAATTTCTTCTTCTAATCCACTATCTTTTTCTCCTTCAGTAGGTGATGTGTTATCTTCTGATTCTTCATCTTCCTCTTCTTTGTATTCTCCGAAGTCTACAACTTGGTCTCTATTATCCAATTTAACATCGCTTCCTTCTACTTCTTTCTGCTGATATCCATTTTTAACGCTTTCTCTTAACAGATTTTTCTGAATATTCTGAGACATCCTCATTAAATCTACTCTCCCTGACGAAAATTGTGTATTTGTGGCCTGAGCACTCACAGTCCTCTGTACAACTCCTCTGGCTTTTAAGTATTTTTCATATAAAGGCTGAGATGGTAAAGTGATATTTAAAGTCATCGTATTTTCTTTTCATATAGGATTGACTGTTACTTCATCCCAGCTTATACGCTTTGCTGGGTCTTTCTGCATTAGCTCCTTTAAAAATTCGTTAAAATCTCTGCTGTAATCAGGGATTTCTGGGACTGGGGCATTTAAAATCTGTTCGACTAACTCTTGAAATGATGTGGAAATATAAGGAGGTTGGCCAGTAGCTAATTCGTATATTACACATCCTAAGCTTCAAAAATCGGAATAAAAAGAGTAAACGCCATCGTCTTGGAAGAGCTCAGGAGCCATATAAAAAGGAGTTCCTCGCTTGCTCTGTGAATCTCCCTGTGTCAAATCCACAATTTTTCTTGAGAGACCAAAATCAGCTAATTTAAGCTGGCCATACTCATTGAATAAAATATTTGAAGGCTTCAAATCTCCATATATAATTCCATTACTATGAAGGTACAAAAGTGCTTTCATCAAATCAAAAGCAAAAGTGCGGACTGATTCTTCAGGAAGTGTTTTATCACTTTCAATCAAATTGAGCAGAGAGCCGCCAGCACAGTATTCAAAAATAATCCATAGATGATTACGAGTTTCATATCAACTGTAAAATTTGAGGATGTTTTCATGGTCGAGATTGTGCATGATTCGAACTTCGTTGAGAATTTTTTTTCGACGAGACTTTTCTACTGATTTTATGGCAAGGTATTCAATGCTTCTTTTTTTGCGACCTTTGTAAACAACCGAATACTTCCCCTTACCGATTTCGTCGTAAATGTGATAGTTATTCATTTTAATTGCATTTTTGGTAAGTAATATGAAATTAGGAATGATAAGGTTTAGTGCAAGAATTTAGAATTTGGTATGAAATAGCTAAAAGTAAATGAAAATAATTTATTTTAAGATTAAAAATCAGTTATCAGTATAATTAAATATTAAGCTGTGGGATTTACACTAATTTTTGTGTACCAATTTCACAGGCGAATTTCTCAAACTTTTATAAATCGGGGAGTAGTAGCCCATTTTTCATTCATTTTTAGGCGAAGCGCTAATCAAATTTACATTTGAGTTATTAGCGTTGATTATTGTGATGAGGGATAGCTTAGGTGTGGATAATTTCTTTGTACTTTTAGATTTTATGTTATGCGATAATGACCTTGGTGATGTTCCTTCTTTTCAGTCATTATTGTTTTTTAATGATCTATCTGTAGAGTTTCCTTTTACATAAGATAAAGATTCATTAGTTGAATCTTGCTCTTTTATCTGCAATTTAAGTTTCGTGATTTCTTTTTCTTTTTCTCTCAGCTTTTCTTCCAATTCATCACACAAGGCTTCAGAATCCAATAAAGATTTTTCTATGCTCTTTATTTTCAAAATAAGCAAATTCTTTTCATTTGAATTTTTTTCACTGTTTTCATTGCAATGCTGCCCAAAAATCTCTTGTGTTTGTGTAGACACAGAAACTAAAACAATGGATTTTTCGTTTTCTAATTTCTTAAGAGCCGAAGATAATTCGTAGATTTTATTTTCGAGCCTCAAAATCTCCGAATCCCTGGCTAAGCAAGCAGCAGTTAATTCGCTATTTTTAATTTCCTATTTGGAATTTACTGATTCAGAAAGTTTCACAAGTAAAGATTGATTGTAGCGGCTAGATTTGTCCAGAAGAAGTGAGGAGTCCGAGTCCATTAATCTGTTAAAATAAAATATCTAAAGTTACGGCAATACTGATTAATTTGAAATAAAAAATAAAGAAATGCATTTTCAAATGAAGAAATCTATGAATTTGGATTGGAAAATTTAATTAAAAGAAAAATAGAAAATTATTAATCAGCTGAAGTTCATTACATAAAAATGGATTCCACCGACGCGCCTCAGATAATTGAGCATGCCCAAAGAAGTCTTACTTACACACCTTTTGATACCAAATGGATTCCTTGTAGCTCTCGATTTGCTATATTAGGCCAATCTCCTAGCATGAAAGGAATATTCCAGCTTTTTCAATTAGATCAAAAAACTGAAGGCAAGCTTCGACTTCTTCATGAATTCACAAAAGGCAGCGGGTATAAATGTGCAACATTTGGAGCATCTTCTTTGACTAACCGTCAAATAGCAATTGGCGATTTTTCAGGGAATTTGACGATTTTAGATCTAGAAACTCAGCAAGAAGTATATAAAGTCAAAGCACATGAAGGCTTAATAAACAGCTTAGAAGGCGCTGGAGGCAGTGGAATGGGTCCTCCTGAATTGGTCACTGGTGGCAGAGATGGCTGTGTAAAAGTGTGAGATATAAGACAAGAAGCTCCAGTTGTTTCACTAGAACCCGCTGAAGAAATTAAGCCAGATTGCTGGGCTGTTTGTTTTGGAAACTGCTATAATGACTCTGAACGTATGCTAGCAGCTGGCTATGATAATGGAGATATCAAACTATTTGATCTGAGAACCAATTATTTGCAGTGGGACACAAATTTAAAGAATGGCGTATGTGGGCTTCAATTTGACAGAAGAGACCAAATGATGAACAAAATTGCAGCCACAACTCTTGAAGGGAAATTCCACGTTTTTGATTTACGAACTTTTAATGCAACTGAAGGCGGATATGCAGAAGCAATTGAAAAAGTCCATGGCGCCACTGTATGGGGAGTAAAGCATCTGCCTCAGAATCGTGATCTTTTTGTAACTTTAGGAGGAAATGGGAGCTTGAATTTATATAAGTATAATTACCCCTCGCAAAGATCTGTGCAGGATATGAATGGAAACCCAAAAGGTGTGCCAGGAAGTATGACGATGTTAAACCAGAGAGATTTATCGACACAACCTGTTGCAAGCTTTGATTGGAGTGCAGATAGGTTAGGATTAGCTGTTTTATCATGTTTAGATCAATCGATGAAGGTAATAATAACGACTAAGCTGAATTTATATTAAAAATATCGAATAATTATAATTTATATGAATTAACGCTTAAATAATTGATAGAGATAATAATAGCAATTCAAATAAATTTTTATTTAAACTATTGAATAGTTGCAATTATTTGTCGTGCATCAAAAGGATAATGATTGCGATATTTTTATAAAAATAGTAATTTTTAAATTATTATCATTTTTACTTGGAATATGCGCGCTAAAGTATAGTATTAGAAAGATAAGCAAGATTTAATATTTTGATAAAGGCCTAGATCAAAAGCCATCTCTTCCATTAAATATGTTATAAAATGCTACTCTTGTTGAATAAAATCGGTAAAGGTGCACCTTGAAGACTTCTTTGGAGATCTATCGAATCACAATGCGGTTTTAACAATTCTCAGCAATTTAGACAATTTTCTTCTAATCCAAATTCCACTGATGATCTTTGATCAAAAATTGCTAAAGCTGAAAAAGAAAAAAATCAGATGGATTTAATATCTCTATATAATCAGCTTGGGTTTTCTTATAGTGCAAGGGGAAATCTATACGAATCTACAACATACCATGAAAAATCGGCCAAAATTGCTGAAAAAGTTTTAGGATCCACATATCCCAAGCTTGTAGAGCAGTTTATTCACCTAGGCCATAACTATAGAGAATTAAAATTGCCAGTTAAATCAATTGAATGGTATGAAAAAGCTTTAATAATTGAGAAAAATCTTCATGGAGAGCATAGTTCAGAAGTAGCTTACACATTAGCTGATTTGTTAATAGTCTACCACATGAATAATGATATTGAAAAAGCTGAAAAAGCCGTGGCCACTGCTTCTCATTATTTTAAGACAAAAGTAAATAGCTTTGATGGAGGTGCTGCAGTCTATTTTCTTTATTCTGGTCATATTGCTTTATCAAAAAGTAACCATCACCTTGCAATAGACAATTATACAAAAAGTAGAAAAATATTTGAAAATCTTTCTGGATCAGTTTCTCTTGAAATAGCTGTCATTGATAATCTACTTGCTATGGAGTATTGGGAAACAAAACGCCCTGCAGAAGCTAAAAGATGGGCACAAAGTGCTATTGGTATAAGGGATACCTTAAAGGTATATGATATTGAACCTGTAAAGAAATTAGCATTAATATGTAAAGAATTAGGAAACAATAGAGAAGCTGAAGAAGCTTGTGTCAAAGGAGCAAAAATTACGGAAGAATTAAAGGGAAGGAATAGCGTAGATATAGCACTATTTTATAACGAAATGGCGCAAAAATTCAAAATGTCTGGTTGTGAAGAGATATCCAGAAAATTATTTGCGAAGTCCTTAGAAGCTTTAAAGAAAGTTGCTTATCAAAATTCATATGAGGCTAGCTTATTGTATGATAGTTTCTCAGCCGATGCATACGTATCCCGTGAGTTTGAAAAATCAATAGAATACTCTCAAAAATCGCTAGCAATTAAGACAATTCTTGGAATGATCCCATATGGCGCTATGCCTAATTATTTCTATCTCGGAAGTGCTTATTATGATCTAAAAAATTACGAAAAAGCTGAAGAATATCTTCTACAAGCAAAAAATTTACTAGAAGGCGATAATAATAATAAAATTACTTTAGAAGAATGCTTATCTGGGCTTGGCTGTTTGTATCGAGACATGAAAAGATATGCAGAATCAGTTGAATTTTTAAAACGAGGTATTGAATTAAAATGTGAAATTATAGGAAAAATCCATCCATTAATAGCACAAATGTATACTAATTTAGGAGCATCATATAAATTGTGGGGTAAATGACAAGATAGCATTGATACATATAAAAAGGCTATTGAAATAAATGATCAAGCATTGGGCCCACACAATTATCCTAATTCTGATGTATATAGCAGCATGGGTGAGGTGTATAGACTTCAAGGAGAATTTGATAAAGCAGTAATTGAGCATAAAAAAGCCATAAATATTAGAAAAGAAATATTAGGTGATCAAGACCCATATATTGGTGCATTTTACTATGCACTTGCAGATGTTTATAAAGAATTAAGAGAGTGGGATAAAGCTTCTGAGTTCTATGAAAAAGGTTTACAGAGCTATTTATACACCGTTGGAGATAAAGATACCATGGTTGGGATAGGATATATTAATTTTGGTTCTCTATACGATGTAAAAGGGGATAAAGATGCTGCGATTGATAGTTATAAAAAAGCAGAGCAAGTTTTTGTAGAACTGCCGGGTATGGAAGAAAGAGTAACTCGATTGAGAACTAAAATTGAGAAACTTAGCAAAGAGAGCAACGAATAATTCAATTAACTTTTATTAATCAAAAGAAATTACAAATTTATTTAAAACTTACTGTAACAATAAAAATTTATACTTAATTAAAAGTAAGCTTTTTTGTTGAGTGTTTGAGAAATATAAATTTAAGTTGTTTTCATGTTAATAATCACTTGCTCTAATTGTTTATAGTGCTGAACGAGGGGCATTTTTTCCATGCCAGGAAAAGATTTTCACATTGATTTGGGCCATTATACAGATTGCAATTATGCCAAAGTCTGAGCTAACCGGATGGTTTAAATTTTATATAGATATCAGAAATCAACAAATAAAATTAATACTGAAAATAAAAGCGATTATTTGATTTTCCAAAATTCTCAACATGATAAATATCATATTTTTCTCTAGCTGACAACATTTTAAGCTAAAATCATTTGAAATAAATAAATTATAGCTATAAAATTATCTTAAAATAAGTTAAATGTAATTCTATGCTACTGGCTTTTTTATAAATTTTATTATTTAATATTAAATATAATTCATTTCATTACACAAATTTTGTAGAGACTTGATCAACTTTTAATGGAAGATTTTCTAATTTCTATTGCAGACATGGGAGCTGAAGGAGACGGCGCAGCTGTAATCGGAACAATTAATAGAGACCTCGACGAAATATCTCAAATAATTGAAGATATAAATGCAGGATTAAGTATTGCGATTGAGCCTTATTATATAGAAATCCCAGTAAAGGTCCAAGAAGGGGTTAGAATGAGCAAAAAGCCTAAAGAACTTGAAATCAAATCAGTAGTCCCACAAGAAGGCTCAACTTATGCCATTAAAATCGCAAGTCACTCATCAAAGGTTGAGAACGACATTGATCTGTACTTTGAAAGCATGTTATCTCCTCTTCTTCTTCTGAGAAGAATAAAATCAATTAGGCCACATACCACAATTGAAATAAAAGTTCAGGTTCCTTTGAATGCTTTATTATCAACCTGCACCTTTTGGTTTGTAGCCAAACTTGGAGATGAAGATTGTAGCGAAATTTTTGATTATGGGATCTTCGACATTAATGTAGTGAAAAAGGAAACAGAGGAGTATAGAGTTGATGTGAAGAATAACACCTCAATGACTTTGACTGCAGATTTATCTTATGGAACGAGGCCTGATCAAAAGAAGACGATTACAATTAAAAGTATGGAAACTCGTGAAGTGTTGATTAGCAGTCAAGAAGCTGGGGATGGCACGCCAGGCGTAAAAAAATTCATGATGAAATACAATACATTCCAGGCAAGCAACATCCATAGAATTTAAAGCGTAGTTTGCTTTTGTAAAAATTATTCTTGTAATAAATGTCCTTAATGCTTTTATTAAATGTCTGTAACTGATTAGGGCTCTAAATCCCCTTGACCCTTTATTCATCTTAATGAATCAAATTCATTGCTGTATCCTATTAAATGTAGCAATAAACAACAAGCCAAAAATTCGAAAATCAAAAATAAATAATTATTCAATTCGCGAAATTTTTGAAAATTTGCCGAATTGGCTGAAATATTATTGATTAGATGTGTTTGAAAGCCCTTCTAGCCTATTTCCAAAAATATTTGTCAAAGCAAAATTCTAAAGATAACAGGCTTAAGAAAAACTTAAAATCAATAAGATTTACTCAGAATTAGATATGGGAGATGTCTATATCGAGCATCAAATCGAGAAAAATATAGAATTTGAAAATAATTCAAATGAGTAGTTGCTTATTGAATTATTTTTAGTTCCTGTAAATTTTAATGAAAATATAAAGCGATGCAAGAATGAATAATGAAGAAGACGAATTTGAAAATTCATCAATTTCTCCTGAATGCGATAAAAACAATGAAATTGAAATAATAAAAACTCTGACAAAAAGAAATCCTTCAAAACTAAGTGTATGCCAGAAAACGCAAGTTTATATGGAAAAATTATGAGCGAACTAGGATATGGGAGCAATAACTATGATGAAGTTATAGCTGCAAAAGAAATAATTGGGGAAAAATCTGTTGAATTTCCGTTTTTTTTTGAAAAAACTTGAAGGAGTTATTGTATCTCCTCATAGTGTAGCTATTGTTGGGACTGTAATTTTCCAACCAACACAGTCAATAAATTATTATTCCTCGCTTTTTATAAGAAATGGCTCTAAATTACTCAAAGAAATAAAAATCTCTGGGGAAGGTATTTCTTATAAGCTAAATTTCTTGAAGTCATATTAGGAAAATTAAATTTCATATGGATTCCATCTTTATTTCCTAGTTCAAGGGTTCCTTCACATAATCCTTGAAGGCTTCTGCCGAAGAAAAATAGGATTATTCCTGTGACATCTGAAAGTAAAAATGCAATCAAAATTAGAGTTCTTGATAAGATTGAGTCGAAAACATAGCTAATATAGAGAAGTCTTGAAAGGCCAAATTTTTCGTTTATATGAATTAAGATTTTACCTTGAGATTCAAAAGTAAAATAAAAAACCAGCTGAAAAAGAAAATATTCGAGTTTTGATAGATTTGAGGAGCATTTTTGGTTATTTTATTATGCACTTGCAGATGTTTATAAAGAATTAAGAGAGTGGGATAAAGCTTCTGAGTTTTATGAAAAGGTTTAAAGAGCTATTTATACACTGTTGGAGATAAAGATACCATGATTGGGATAGGGTATATTAATTTTGGTTCTCTATACGATGTAAAAGGGGATAAAGATGCTGCGATTGATAGTTATAAAAAAGCAGAGCAAGTTTTTGTAGAATTGCCGGGTATGGAAGAAAGAGTAACTCGATTGAGAACTAAAATTGAGAAACTTAGCAAAGAGAGCAACGAATAATTCAATTAGCTTTTATTAATCAAAAGAAATTATAAATTTATTTAATTCTTACTGTAGCAATAAAAATTTATACTGAATTAAAGTTAGGTTTTTTGTTGAGTGTTTGAGAAAAATAAATTTAAGTTGTTTTCATGGTTAATAATCACTTACATAATTGTTTATAGTGCTGAACGAGGGGCATTTTTTTCATACAAGGAAAATATTTCACATTGGGATTGGGCCACTATACAGATTGCACAAGTGAAAATATTTTCTAGAGTGGAAAAAGCGTCACTCGTGCAGCACTATAAACAATTATAGCCAAGCATAATATCTGTAAAAATGAAAATATAAGGATTTTATTATTGTCCAATTAAAGAGAAAGCAGGATATTTTGGCTTGCTATTTTAAATAGGGAAATTCTAAACAATTCTAATTGTAAATATTTGAAAAAACTATATATTTAAATTTATAAGTATGCTTTAAGAATTATATAAGAAAAAGGATTTAAAGCAGCACTTTGGAGTTTTAGAAAAAAAGTAGTTTTTGTGATCGTGTAAGATAAAATTTAAGAGTTAGTTAGCATTAAAGGCAAAATTAAAATTTGAATTAAAGTCAGTAAAAATATTTTTTTGCGGCTTTGATTTTTTAATTCAACATATACAAACGCTGAATCATTGCGTATTAGTAGCTATTATTTTTTTTATGATTTCATGTAACTATTTTGTTAACTGAATTCTTAATTTCACTTAATAATTTTTCCAATTAAAAATAAATTTTATGTTCCGCTTTTTGAACAAAATATCAAAAGGTTTAGTTTTGAGTTACTGTTTCAAGATCACCAATAAAAGATATTTATTTGGCAATTATCAACATACCAGGCTGTTTTCTTCACAATTCAACCAAATTGATGATCTCTTATCTAAAGTTACCCTAGCCGAAAAAGAAGAAGATGCAACGACTTTAATAGATTTATATAAAAAACTTGGACTTTTCTATATTGAAAAAGGAGACCTGAACCAATCTATAGTTTACTTTGAAAAAGCTGTAAAAATTTTGGAAAATAAGTTTGGGTTATCTCATCCTAATCTTAGAGCTGAATATCTTAAATTAGGAGATCTACATCGGGTCTCTAAATCCCCTAAAAAATCAATAGAATGGTATGAAAAAGCTTTGAAAATCGAACAAAATGTATTCGGCAAGCAAAGCAAAGAAGTAGCATCAACATTGACAGACTTAATACCACTTTATAATATAAATGCAGACAAAGAAAAGGCCGAACAAGCCTTAATCTCAGCTTCAGCTTACATGGAGACACAATTAGACAGCTATGATACAAAGGTTGCACATTATTTTCTCCATTCTGGGATTCATTACGGTGTCAAAAATAATCGTAGAAGAGCAATCGAAGATTTTAAAAAATGTAAAAAAATATTGGAAAACAAGTTGGGGCACTTTACTATAGAAATCGCTATGGTTAATAAACTTATCGCAATGGATTATTGGAAAATAGGCGACTTAAGAGAATCTGAAAGATACTTTCAAGATGCTATTAATATAGGAGAACGCTTAAAGATATATGATATTGATGTTTATATAAAATTCGCTTTGCTATATAAAGAAATAGGAGATAAAAATGCTATTGAAGAAATCATAAATAAAGCAGCCGCCGCTATTACCTATATGCATGGAATAGATAGCTTAGAATTAGTTAAATTTTATGTGTTTCTCATTCAGAATTTTAATGCTGCAAATGAGCATGAGACTTCTAGAAAATTATACGAAAAATCGCTAATAGCAATACAAAAGGTCCCTGACCAAGCAGCATTAGAGGTTGCTACTTATTATGAAGTTTTATCAGATGTAGCAAATAAATATTCAGAATTTGATAAAGTTATTGACTGCACCCAAAGAGCATTGAAGATTAAACATAACTTTGGAATGGCTCAAAAGAATTTTATACAAAACTGGATTATTTTAGGGCATGCCTTCTTCACTAAAAATGATTATGAAAAATCTGAAAAATACACTTTACAAGCACTAGAAATATTAGATCAAGAAAATTCTGATAAGGAAAAGATACTTTTATGTTTAAATACTCTTGCTAAAATATTTGAAGTCCAAAAAAGATTTTCAGAGTGTGAAGCCGCAAGAATAGAGATCATTATGTTACGGTCTCAAATTTCAGGAAAAATTCATTCAGATGTTGCAGCAGAACATGCATCATTAGGGATTTTATATAAAAGTTGGGGTAAAATCGAAAAAGGTATTGAAAGTATGATGAAAGCCATTGAAATAAACGCTCAAGCTTTAGGCAATAATAATAACGTACCCAACTCCGAATATTTATTAATATTAGCAGAGATGTTCGGAGAATTAAGAGAATTAGAGAAAAAAGTAAAAGCGTATGAATTAGCCATTGATATGAGAAATGCCCTAGTTGGTAAGAAAGACCCAGAAATAGGAACGATTTGTCAATTACTTGCAAGGACATATAGCGATATGGGAAAATTTGATAAAGCATTGGAATATTTTGAAAAAGGGCTACAGAAAGATTTAGAGAATTATGGAGATAAGGATGATCATGTTGGAAGAAGCTATTTGCTCATTGGAGATCTATATGAGAAGATCGGGAATAAAAATGCAGCAATTGATTATTTTCAAAAATCTCTGCCTATTTTTGCAAATAATCCTACCAAATCTGATAGAATTCGATTAAAAATTCTGGAGCTAAGTGGAAAAGCATAGTTTTAGAAAAGTAATGAACTAATTTTTAAAAACATGATAAATGGCGATATATATACTGTAAAAAACTGTTTATAAGCAATAGATAATTCAAAACTAGCAAAATGAAATAAATTTGAAATGAAAAATTTAAAATAATTTGTGTTTAACGTTATATTATCAGCAGCTATAATTTTAGCAATTAGAAAACATAAATTATTATAATCATTCAAGGAAATTTCATAAATTCCATCTAAATACGCAAAATCCTTGAACTTCCAGGGTAAAATATCCTTTCACAAATTATAATAATAAAATGGTCCTCAGATCTTTGTGTAGATTAGGAAGAGTAATAGTTTCTAGATCTACCACCAGATCTTTCCAGCCTTTGCAAATCAGGTCTCCTCTACCTTTCCAAACTAGATTTATCTCCTTTAATCCAATAAGACCTTTTGTTACAGAGTCCAAATCTATTGAAGGACTTCAGCTAAAAGTAGCCCAGCTAGAAGAAGAGCAAGGAGAATCCAGCCCAAATCTAATTCTGCCTTATAATGAGCTTGGTGCTGCCTACAGAGAAAGAGACGATCCTTCCAAAGCTGTATTGTATTTCGAGAAAGCAATAAAAATCGCAGAAATGCAACAAGAACTTAGTCCTGACGAATTCGAAGTTGCCTACATGAACCTAGCCCACACTTACCAAGATCTAGAAGATGCTGAAAATGCTATTAAATACTTTCAAAAGGCTTTAGAAGTTGCAAAGGAAAAGTACGGGGAAGCTAGCAGAGAAGTCGCTATAATTAACAACAACATAGCAACAATTCATAGACTTACTGACAACATTGAAGAAGCATATGATTATTTGCAAAAAGCTTTGCCTTTTATGGAAACACAGCTTGAAAGCAACGATGAAAATGTCGCTATTTATTATGAAAATCGTGGCCATGTCTCTGGGATGAAATACAAGCCAACTGAGGCTATTAAAAGCTTTAAAAAATCCAGAAAGATTTTTGAAAATGTCAGCGGACCAATTTCTAATGAATGTGCAGAGATTGATCAGTATTTAGCATTAGCACATTGGAGTGCTGAAGAATTTCCAGAGGGCATTCAAGCTTTAGAGCGTGCTATAAGTATTAAGTATAGCTTAGGAAAGCCTGACGATAGTGTTATAGAGCTTTATAAAAAACTTGGATTTTTCCACAAAGAGATAAACAATACCAAAAAATCGGAAGAAGCGTTCGAAAAAGGAGCAGAAATTGTTAGAGAACTTGCAGGTGATAATGAAAGAGCTTTGGCTTATTATTATAATCATATTGGACAGAACTGCAGAATGATGGGAGATACAAGGTCTGGGAAGAGCTGGTTCGCTAAGTCTTACGAAATATTGAAAACTCTCCAAAATGAAAATACTAAAGATATGGCAATTTGCTATGATAATTTGTCGGCAGATGCTCATGATAGTAAAGATTTTGAAAAAGCTATAGAATTCGCCCAAAAAGCTTTAGATATCAAAAGAGCTGCAAAGCTTAGCGCTGAAGATATCGCTACAACTCTTACAGGGCTTGGCTCTGTTTATCATTCTAAAGGAGAATATGATCAAGCTGAGTCTTTTTTGATAGAAGCTAAACAAATGCTAGAAGGAGGAAAGCTTGAGGATGAGTCCGTTTTAGACTCTTGCCTGTCCACGATAGGGCTACTATACAGAGATCAGGGAAAATTCGAAGAATCCTTAGCTGCTTATCAGAGAACCCTTGAACTGAAAAATCGGAATCTTGGAACCATACATCCAGCTATTGCAAACACTTATGCACATATAGGAATTTTATATGAAAAGTGGGGGAAATTACAAGAAGCTATTGAGGAGTTTAATAAAGCTATTGATATGAATGCAAAAACTCTAGGAAGAGAACACCCATCAAGTTCTACGTATATTGACCTAGTGGCAGATGCTTACAGAAGGGTAGGAAAAGTTGAAGCTGCAATAAAGGAGCATGAATATGCATTAGAGATCAGAAGGTCTGTATTTGGGGAAAGAGATTTCATGGTTGGGCTATCTTACAATAATCTTGCATTTGATCATAGAGCTTTAAAAAATTGGGATAAAGCAATTGAATACCACAACCTAGGAAAAGATATTTATTTGCAAGTTTATGGAGACAAGCACCCTTATTATGGAGGTGGATACATTCTTGTTGGAGAAGTCTATGAGCTGAAAGGAGATAAAGCAAAAGCATTAGAAAATTTCAAAAAAGGAAAAGAGTTTTTTGTTGGCTTGTATGGAGAAAATGCTGATTTTGTCAAAAAAATTCAGACCAGGATTGATGACGTGAGTAAGAACTTAAATTAATTTTTTAGAAAAAAAGACTTATTTGCATTAATATCTTTGGAGATGGCTTATTTGAGCTATTTATATATAATTAGCATATTTTAAGCGATATAAGTTTACTCCAACTGGAATATTGTTTTCTTCTAAGTGAATTGATAAGAATTATATTATAAAATACAGCAATTATGCCAGAGTCTGAGCTAACCGGATGGGCCAGATTTTATATAAATATCAGAATCAACAAATAAAATTAATACTGAAAATAAAAGCGATTATTTGATTTTCCAAAATTCTTAATATGATAAATATCATATTTTTCTCTAGCTGTCAACTTTTTAAGCTCAAACGACCAATTGAAATGAATAAATTATAGCCATAAAATCATCTTAAAATAAGTTAAATGTAATTCTATGCTACAGGCTTTTTATAAGTTTTATTATTTAATATTAAAGATAATTAATTTCATTACATAAATTTTGTAGAGACTTGATAAACTTTTAATGGAATATTTCCTAATTTCTATTGGAGAGAAAGAAGAAGACTTAAAGCTCAATACCGTTCCTGATGAGATTAGTGCGCGTATAAAATCCTTTGCTGCTTGTCTGCGCGATAAAGAAATTCAAGTTGCTTCAATTACTTGTGCCGGATACCCACTGTCAATCAGCGTGGCCTCTTTCTGTAGTAGCGAGTTTTCTCAGCTTTTTATAGTGGATCATAGGCTTGCTAACTATCAAAGTAAAGCTGCTTATGAGTACTCTCAGCATCGCTTCTCAGACCCAAGTTGTCAAAGCGTCTACCCACTGACTTCTGACCCAAGAAATGAAACCAAAGAAATGTTTAACACTCGAATCAGAGAAGCTCTCAGTGAAACTATTCCCTTAGGGCTTTTCATCCTGCCTTCAAGTATCGCCAAATATTTTAGCAGACAAAATAATTTCGAAATGACCTCTGAGCAAGGAATTTGGCATCTTGTTTATAAAGATGACCAACCGTCAGAAAAATTGTTCGAAATTATAATCCCAAAGCTCCAAGAATCTTATGAAATCCCTCAAAGTGTATTACATCAAAAAATCCAAAGAATTTTAGAAGAATCCGCTGTAGGAACTTTAAATTCATTCAAAAGCTCAGACCAAGCGTTCAAAGCAAGCATTGATAGTATTTATGGTCAAGTCCGTAACACGTCTCAGACCATTAACCAACTGCAAAGACTTTTCAGCAGCGAAAGAAGTGATGAAGGAGACATGGAAGCTGAAGGAGACGGCGCAGCTGTAACCGGAACAATTAATAGAGACCTCGACGAAATATCTCAAATAATTGAAGATATGAATGCAGGATTAAGTGATGTGATTGAGCCTGAATATATAGAAATCCCAGTAAAGGTCCAAGAAGGGGTTAAAATCAGCAAAAAGCCTAAAGAACTTGAAATCAAGTCAGTAGTCCCACAAGAAGGCTCAACTTATGCCATTACAATCTCAAGCCACTCATCAAAGGTTGAGAACGACGTTGATTTGTACTTTGAAAGCAATTCATCTGCTCTTCTTCTTCTGAGAAGAATAAAATCAATTAAGCCACATACCACAATTGAAATAAAAGTTCTGGTTCCTTTGAATACTTTATTATCAACCTGCACCTTTTGGTTTGTAGCCAAACTTGGAGATGAAGATTGTAGCCAAATTTTTGAATATGGGATCTTCGACATTAATGTGGTGAAAAAGGAAACAGAGGAGTATAGAGTTGATGTTAAGAATAACACCTCAATGACTTTAACTGCAGATTTAACTTATGGAAAGAGGCCTGATCAAAAGAAGACGATTACGATTAAAAGCATGGGAACTCGTGAAGTGTTGATTAGCAGTCAAGAAGCTGGGGATGGCGAGAAAAAATTCATGATGAAATACAATACATTCCAGGCAAGCAACATCCATAAAATTTAATTAGTTAATAATATCAATGGTTAGCATTTCTTTATATTATTTGATGAGGATATTAATTTGCATTTAATCAATCGGAATAAAATTTAAAGCGTAATTTGCTTTTGTAAAAATTATTTTTGTAATAAAAGTCCTTTTAATGCTTTTATTAAATGTCTGTAACTGATTAAATAAATAAAATAAGCCGATATTTAAATATGCTACTATTTAAGACCTGAAGTTATTAGATTATCTTTACTTAAACTCTCCATATCAAATATCTGCAATATGATAATAAAATAATATCATGACTTTTATAATCGCTTTAGTTTGCCTAATCAGTGCTATCTCAACAATAAAATCCTACTCACAGCTGCACTGAGCTTCAAAATTACTTCTTCCTCTATCAAATAACTCTCAGAGCTCTAAATCCCCTTGACCCTTTATTCATCTTAATGAATCAAATTCATTGCTGTATCCTATTAAATGTAACAATAAACAACAAGCCAAAAATTCGAAAATCAAAATAAATAATTATTCAATTCACGAAATTTTTGAAAATTTGCCGAATTGGCTGAAATATTATTGATTAGATGTGTTTGAAAGCCCTTCTAGCCTATTTCCAAAAATATTTGTCAAAGCAAATTATAAAGATAACAGGCTTAAGAAAAACTTAAAATCAATAAGATTTAAAGACATGCTCGAATTTACTGAGGATTTGCATTATAAGTCCTCAGAATTAGATATGGGAGATGTCTATATCGAGCATCAAATAGAGAAAAATATAGAATTTGAAAATAATTCAGATGAGCCCTTGCTTATTGAATTATTTTTAGCTCCTGCAAATTTTAATGAAGTTTTAAAGCGATGCAAGAATGAATATAATGAAGAAGACGAATTTGAAAATTCACCAATTTCTCCTGAATGCGATAAAAACAATGAAATTGAAATAATAAAAACCCTGACAAAAAGAAATCCTTCAAAACTCAAGCGTATGCCAGAAAACATAAGTTTATATGGAAAAATTATGAGCGGACTAGGATATGGAAATAATAACTACGATGAAGTTATAGTTACGAAAGAAATAATGGAGGAAAAATCTGATGAATTTCCGTTTTTTTTGAAAAAACTTGAAGGAGTTATTGTACCTCCTCATAGTGTAGCTATTGTTGGGACTGTAATTTTCCAACCATCACAGTCAATAAAATATTACTCCTCTCTTTTTATGAGAAATGGCTCTAAATTACTCAAAGAAATAAAAATCTCTGGGGATGGTGTTTCTTATAAGATGAATTTCTTGGAGTCAGATTTAGGAAAATTAAATTTTCATATAGACGAAATTGAAATTTTGGCTGATGAGCTTTATTATAGTAGAGTGTTTACATTATTTAATTCAGGTCAAGTTCAAGCATTAATTAAAGGGATTTATTTAGATGGCATTAGTTGTCAAATGCATGGATTAAAACTTCATCCTTGTGGTCAAAGAATAGAAATTTCTCCTGGAGGTTCTTATCAAATAGTATTATTCTACGAGCCTGATTTCCATGAATTTTTCGGAAACTATAATATCGAAATCTATACAGAAATTGAAAAAATCGAAGTTGGTATCAATTTAAATTTTCCAATTGCCAACTTTGAAAAATCATTAAGCGCATCTCAAAATTTATTTAAAGGCTTAAAAAAACTTGAAACTTTCTTCTTATTCTTTTTCTCAATCATCTTTGGGCTTTCATTAAGTGCATGGCAAGAAATCAGTAAAATCAAAAGAAAAAACTGCAATAAGTTTTTTCTAATAAGTTCAAAACCAGAAATTACTGAAGATTTTATATGAATTCCAAATACATATGATCCCCCTTATTTTTCAAAAATACTTCCAAAAAAAGAAATCGAAGAGACCCCTGAATCAGAAATGCCAGAAAAAATTGTGAAACCTAAAAAAGCCAAAAGAAAGCCAATAAAATTTTCCGGTGAAATCTTTGAAAAGTCTTCAAAGCCTCCTATATACGAGTCCCAGGTAATTGCAAATAATAAATTCCTTCCCAAAAAGCAAGTTAAGATTGAGCTTAGACATTCCATTATATCAGACGCTAATACAGTTGCAAGCTGCACATCCGGCACGAATTTAAATAATTCTATAGCTGAAAATGAAAATTCACCTTCAGTGACTTGACATACTGAAGATGATATTTCTGAAATAGCTCTAGATGATGAAGATCATTTTCTTGATGCTTATCGTGCTGGAAATGGACTTTTCAGCGGACCTTTTGTTGAGAGAAGCTACATCTTTGAAAATGATCTTCAGGTTTCATTTGAATAATTAACAATTATTCTTAAAATATGTAATTCTATTAAATTTAAGAAAATTTATTCATCAGGGATATCAATTAATGGATGCAATAAAGAGTCGCTTGCTTCTTTTCTCGATTGAAAAGGATATTTGAGTTCTCTTATTGTATTTTGAGAAACTTTATCTACAAATTCTGGATGCTCTTGGCATTCTGAGAATACAGCGAGAATCAGCAATGCAGCTGCCATAAAAAAGCTAATCAAAATTGATGCGCTTATATAATTTTCTTCAAAAATAATAGCTAAAAATGCACCAACAATATATCCAGAGCTAGAAATTCCCAAATACAAGAGATTTACAAATATCTGAGATTTTGGACCAATAATGAGATATTCTTGATAATTTGAAAGCTCATTTAATAGCAGGGAACCCCATATCAAAACAATAAAGTTAAGATATAATCCAACCCAATTAAAATTGATAGTTATTATCATGCAAAGCCATAAAACTGCAACAATAATTGATCCATAAATAATGAGGTAAATGAATAAATATTTTTTCAATTTCTTAACAAAGACCATTGCTAATGCTGCCAAAATCTAAATATCTGATACCATAGCTGACATATATGCATTAAATATATAATAACTGTCAAAACTCTCATATATATGCATTGTTTGGTCTGAATAAAGAAAAGCCAATGACATACAATTTGCAAATCCAGAAAGAGAAATAATTAAAACTCCACAGATTCTTGTTTTTGCTATTGATCTGTCTGACAAATGCATGACCTGCATATCTCTTTTGGCAATTTGATAGTGATCTTCGAACGATAACCCAAAATAAGTTTTATGGACTTTTGACCCGAGTTTTAAATCAAAATATGCAGGGAGCTTCGGATAGGTTTTTATTGAGTAAATAAAATGCATGGCACTAATAATGATATAGAAAAAAATAAGAAAAGCACATGAATCAATAATCTCTGTAATTGTGATGATAAATCCAAGCATAGAACCAAACATAGAACCGATAAAATATCAAGTCTTTAATTTAAAGAGAATTGCATCTGATTCAGTTTTTTGGCAGATGCTCTGTATATAGTAATCTTCGCTTTTGAAAATTAGCCCTTTTTATCATTTACCTTCACATAGTCCTTGAAGGCTTCTGCCGAAGAAAAATAGGATTATTCCTGTGACATCTGAAAGTAAAAATGCAATCAAAATTAGAGCTCCTGATAAGATTGAGCCGAAAACATAGCTAATATAGAGAAGTCTTGATAGGCCAAATTTTTCGTTTATATGAATTAAGATTTTACCTTGAGATTCAAAAGTAAAATAAAAAATCCAGCTGAAAAAGAAAATATTCGAGTTTTGATAGATCTAAGTAAAAATCACGCTATTTGAAAGAACCCATAATAAAGGTATCAGAGACATACTTGCGATTCCTCGAAGAAATCTATAAGAAAGCATGTTTTTAGCAAAAATGCATCTGGGATTGATCCTATTATCATACATATTTATCGAACTTATTTCGGATTATTGAATAAAGGGTTTTAAATATTAGAATTCTATTATAAATTAGGATAAGTATTTTTTGTTAAGCATGATTTATTACACTTTATCTCTCATACAGGTCTTCACCCGATGAATGCTATTATTATAAAATTTTAAGATAAATAATTTTTAACCCTTTGCATTAATTCGGAAAATAGAACTTAGAAAAAATGTAGAATTGTAAATCAAAACAACCAATAAATGTTAAAGGTATATATTTAACCCAATATTCTGAATAGATATACATAAAAAACATATTAATCACAAGGAATTAAGTTCAAAAACTCAAAATGATTTTTTGAAGTAATTATTGCTCTACGAATTTTTGCTAAAAGGCAAGCATTGATTAAATTTAGAATAATTATCAGCAAATAATCATTATTAAACCATACAAAATTAAAATTCATTAGCATCTAATTATATATTATTTATTTATAAATATTGTAGATTTGAAATGGATCCTCATCAAAGGTGAAGTGGTGACTTTGGAATTAAAAGAGTTTCTAACGCTCTTCAAAATAAAAAAATAGGTGAAAGCAATGTCAATATCCAAAAAAGTACTGCGAGATCTCTCATAACAATATTGTAACATTAACTCAGGCTAGCAGATTCTAAATTTACGGACAAGCTCTCCAAAGCAAAATTTAATGAAAATGATTTCGGAAACCAGCTAAAAGTATTATCCACTCAGAAAATAGTCAATATCCAAACTCTTCCAGCATTTCTAAATGAATTCAGTGAAAATGAAGCTGATGAAGTTTACCAGTTTATTGCAAAAGGACTCAATGGAATTCTTCCAGAAACAGCTGTAGGCATTACAGAAAGTCAAGTTGATGTAGAGCAAAACATCAAGGCCCTGGCTAAGTATTCTCCTGATAAAGATATCACTGTTTTCAGATTCCAAAATATCATGAATTTTAAAAATCCCCAGAATGTGTGAAGATTTATTACAGCTTCTATAGGTGCTAAAAGACTTTCAGGCTTGACTGTGAAAAAAGGAAATTTCAGTTTTCCTCTGATAAGAAATAAAAACTCGTGAACTTTGCACAAGATTTTTGACTCAAGTGAATACCCAAATTGGGAAAAAGCAATAATTGGATGCTCTGAGCTTGAAATGTTGCCTGAAATGCTGATTTATACAGAGTAAATTTTATATAGATCTCAAGAGATGCTTGAAGAGTTTAAAGTCACTAAAGACATTAACGATAAAATAAAACTGCTGCAATCCTATATACAGCAAAGCGATTATTACATCCCATCTACTATAAAGACAGATTTTCATTCCAAATTAAGGCTGCTAAGGAAAGTCCGAAACGCTGCTCCAAATACTGCACCTCAGCAAGTCCGAGACGCTGCTCTAAATACTGCACCTCAGCAAGTCCGAGACACAGCTCTGAATACTCCACCGCATATACAAGCTCAGGACAAAAATCTTAGAGGAAATGAATTACCCCATATAGATGCATTTGAGAAACAAGGAAATATTCCTGAACCACAAAAAAAAGCATTCAATGAAGAAGGGGATGAAGACTTACCTGATATTGGTTCCTTTCATCCAAAAGATGAAGCTTTGAAAAATCAAGATATAGGCAAAATTCCAATGAAATTAATGCCTTCACCATTTAATCGTGCTCCTCCTGCTACAAGTTTTCAAAATGCTCTTACGATCCCTAAAGCACCCAAGACAGCAAAAATAGATGATTTACCATCAAATTACCCTTCAAATCCTTTGATAGCTAATTTTCAACCAATTCCAATGAATAAAAACAATGAAAATCCTCAAAACACTGAAAAAGATCCTATTCCATCAGTTTCTAACGAAATTAAGCAGCCTCCTCTATTTGTACCAAAAGTCTTTATTCCCATAAATTCAAGGCAGAATCCGATTATTTCACCGATTCCAAGCCAAAATAGACCAGCTGAAAATGAAGAATCGTTGCCAAATATTGAAAATTCGCCTTTCCAAGTTAAAACTGCAACTGAATTTAAACCCCCTATTTTCATTCCTAAACAAATGTCTAGTGCAAATAACCCAGCTGCATTCGATAACGACAAACCAAAGCCATTTCCCCCTCAAAAACTTATTTCAAATGCTGCAACTCCAGAGGACGCGATCTCTTCTGTGACTAGACAACCTCAAATTCCAGCATTTTTCACAATTCCTAAAGTCCAAGTCAAAGACCTTAATTCCAGTGGAGAATCACAAGAAATTCCAGGTCCTTTCCCAAAAACTCAGCCTAAGCAACCTCAAATTACACCAAATGTTGTGCCACCACCTTTCCCATTCCAAGGGCTACCCAAATTTCCACCGCCTCAAATGCCGATTTTAAATAAACCAGCCGTTTTTAATATCCCAGTCAAAAAAGAATCAGAAAGCTTTGATGCTAAAATTGGTGCTAAAGCAGTAGATTCTGGCAGTGAAGAGGAAAGTGAAGAGGAAAGTGAAAATGAAAATGAAGAGGAAAGTGAAAGTGAAAGTGAAGAAGATAGCTCAAATTCAGAGGAAAAGCCAAATGAAATTGAATCAATTATTGAATCTAAGTTGCCAAGTAAGCAGCTTCCAATCAAAGCTGATCCACTAGGTGCTAATTTTCAGCAAATAAATCCTCAAAATAATGCTCCAGTTAATACGCAATTTAATCCAAGTCTATTTCCAAAAACTCCTATACCCTCACAACAGCCTAAGCAAAATCTGCAAAATCAAGACCAATTAAGAAAAATTCCTCAGAAATTTGTTTCAAAAGACGATCCTCAAATAATTCCCCCTAAAAGAGAAGAGGAAAAAGCGCTGACCGCTTTTAAAAATCCAGAATTAATTTTACAGCCTCCAGACTTTGCAAAAGTTCCAAACTCTCCTCCAATGCCTAAGCCACAAAAACCTGAAATTCAAGATCCTGAAGAATATTGGATTTGTGAGTTCTGCACTTTAAACAATCCAATTGATATTTATATTTGTAATTGCTGTGCAAAGACAAATGACCGTCAAAAAGCTCATGTGCTAAATCTTAAATATTAGCTTGACCTTCTTTAAAATAATTAGAATCTGTAAAATTCTCTATTTAAATATTATTAAAGGACGAATGCTTCGAAATTTGCATTATTTATTATGAATAATTCAGTTTACAAGAAGATATTTGCATTTATTAATCGTAATTCATATGATGGCATGGTGATAAGTAAAGCTGGGCATTATTATAAATCGTGGCTTAACATCTACTTACTGAAAATGATCCTGTAATATGATCTAATCAAACAGTATTTTTTATATTTTTATTAATAAACTTATAATCGATAAGACTTAGTCATATAAAGTTCACATTAAGATTCAAAAGTATAAGGGGTATTATTATAAATACAATTAAAATATTGAATTCTATATCAAATTTTAAATTAGGGAATATTCAATAAATTCAAAACCATCTTTAGCATCAATTAAATTCCCATTTTTTCATCTATTTTACTTTTTAATTATTCAAATCAGATTATTTAAATTTAAAAAAATGATTGAAATTCCAACTGAACACTTAAGACTACTACTTCCAAAATTTCTAATTGACGATGCCTTAGAAACAAACTTTTGCAATCTTAGACCTCAACTATCCTCTAATCCTAGCGATTTTGAAAAATCTTCGATTCAAGATACTCCAAAAATATATAAGACATTAAAATTTTCTCTATCACCTCAAATTACACCTTTTGAAAGCCGTCTACACACATATCTTTTTAAAAAAAGTTCTCAAATAAAATCTGAATCTGTGAATCTTAGCATGCTTTTTCAAGATTTGAATTTTGAGCAAGAAATTAAAAATCAAGTCTCAAAATCTCCTTTATCTCTTTCTTCAGAGCTTGGACTATCATTTTACAACGAAGTAATTAAATCAATTCAAATTTTTAAAAAGAAATCAGCAAAACTTAGTGCACAAGCCAAAATCTTTAATCCTGAAGATATCAATAAAGAAAATATCCCTTTTATCAAAAAAAATTAAATAGATAATAATCTAGTTATGATAACTTGATTTTGAATAATTTGAATAAAATTGTGTCATTTACATAATAAAACTTAAAAAAGATATTTAATCTTTACTAACTGATTATTTCGTTAAAATAAGATAGCTTATAGTGCTAATTGCTCTCATAGAAAATTTTGCTTATAATTATAGTGATCGATAAAGTATTATTCTACCTTGAAGATTCTCCATTTTCATTCTAGCCTCTGCCAATCATAAATTTTCTATACAAACTTCAATTGTATTTTCCTTTATTTGGCTGCATTTTAATTTTGATCCATAAATTATTAAATACTATTGAGAAACCTTAAAGTAAAGCAATAGTAGAGTCATAGATTGGAAATAATTTTATAATTACTTGTGAATTTCGTCTAATTCTGCTAATTTGCTCAAATCTTATAATATTAAAATTCATATTTTTGATAAAATATATATATATTGGATAAAAAAATGAAATGCATGATATGATAGGAAATTGTTATCTTTTCTGTTAAATTTAATTATGTATAGCAAACTAAGTCTTTTGTTCTTTTGAAAGCTAAAACCATATATTTTATCTATAACTTTACCTTTGGTTCATATTTATTCGAATTAATGTCCGTTGATAACTATCTCAAAATATCATTTTAATAAATTCAGATAATGGGTCAATCACCATCTAATAACAATAAAGAAACAAGGCAAACACGCTCACTGCAGCCTCAATCGAATTCACTCCTAAAGAGAGTCCCAATGAAAGTTTTTCGAGTCCGAATAAATTGAGATTTAATTGCAATTCCAATACGCGAAGAGTCCCTAACATGTGGCTGACTCTTCTCAGAAGTCATTCGACAATATGACAGCGAGCCTCAAATAGTAGCCTTGTGCACAAAAAATAACTTAGAAATTATTGATGCTTGGCTAAATTCATATGATCGTCCTTTAGATCCCATAAGTGATGAAGAGGAACTTGTTGCAGTTTTCAAAGAAAATGTTACTGGGAATATAGACTGATCTCATTTCAAGCCCGTCAAGCTAATCGGGAAAGGAGGCTTTTCGAAAGTCATTGAAGTAAGAAAAAAAGATACTGGGAAGTTATATGCAATAAAAACAATGAGTAAAGATTTTGTTTTAAACCAAGATAAGGTTACACAAGTTCTTGCTGAAAGAAATATCATGATAAACTCGCATCATCCCTTTATAATAGAGCTTCACTGGGCTTTTCAAACTCCAAGCGAACTTAATTTGGTGATTGATTTCTGCCCTGGTGGGGAGCTGTTTTATCATTTGCATAGGCTTGGGAGGTTTACAGAAAACCAAGCTAAATTCTATTTTGGAGAGATATTGCTTGGTCTAGAATATTTGCATGGAAGAGATATTGTATATAGGGATTTAAAGCCAGAAAATGTGCTGCTAGATATTGATGGGCATATAAAAATCACTGATTTTGGCCTTTCAAAAGAAAATATTAGAAATAGAGAAAGAACGTACAGCTACTGTGGATCTCCAGAGTATATGTGCCCAGAAATGCTTCAGAAGGCTGGCCATGGCCGTGGTGTCGACTTTTATAGTTTGGGTTCTCTCTTATATGAAATGCTAACAGGTCTGCCACCGTTTTATGATCCAGATAAACAGAAAATGCATTGAAATATTCAAAATGAAGAATTAACTGTACCTTATTATATAAGCAGCAGCGCAAAAGATTTACTACGAAAATTACTTGATAAAAATCCAGAAAAAAGATTAGGAAGTAAAACAGGAGCTGAAGAAATAAAATCACATTCTTGATGCAAAGATATAGCATGGGGAGAATTATTAAAGAAAAAGATTTCTCCACCTTTGACTCCTAATTTAGCTTTCTCAAATTTTGATCTTTCTTATATAAACTTAAACCCAGACCCAGCAAAATCTATTATTAAAAAGCATCATAAGTATACCAACTCTGACCCTTTTACAGGGTTTAATCATTTTAAAGAAAATCAATTGAAAATAACTACCCAAGATTTGTCTTTTTTATCTACAAATTCTAGTGGAATAGTAATGAAAAGTAAAAAAGTAAATGATGAAGTAACAGGAAAGAGGGAAAATATTGACCCAAAAAAATTTTATTCATTTGCAGCAGCATCTGAAGACATTACAAGAGAATTTTCAGCCCCTTTATCATGCTCATTTATACATGGAAGTTCATCACCGTATAAAAAATTAATTTCTATCAAACTTGAGCCAAAAAAGCTTTCAAAAAACAAATCCCCAGAAAATATAGATGAAGGGACAACCAATAGCAAAGAAAGCCTAAAAATCAATAAAGGGGAAAGGCAAATTAAGAGAAGAATTGTAAGTAGTTTTATCATTTAATATCATGATCATAATTCATTAAAATTTCAAATTCCAGGCTCAGGAAATAAATTATAATAAACCAACCATTATAATGTCAATAGAAGAAGGAAAAATATCTCAATCATTTGAATTGAAGGTTTATCATAAAACTTGTGCATTTGACGCTGCTCATATTCTAGCGGGCCAAAATTGGCAAGAAGAACTTCATGGACATGGCTACACTATTGCAGTGACAATAAAATCAAAAAGGCTAGGAGACGATGGGTTTGTGGTGGATTTTTCAGTTGTAAAAAGAGAGCTCAAAAATTTATGTCAGAGCTTTCACAATAAAGTTTTAATTGCCACAAAGTCTACGATTTTGCCAGTTATTGACCTTGAGGATCACATTAGAATTAATGCACTTCATAATACATTTTATGAATTTCCGAAAAGAGTTTGCGCTTTATTGCCTATTTATAATAGCTCTACAGAAGAACTTGCCAAATATGTAGCTGATACAATTTGGGGAGTTCTAGAACCTTCCATAAAAGAGAAGGGAATAATTGAATTCGGTGCTGTCGTATCAGAAGTTTATTGCCAGCAAGATGGAAAATTTACGATGAAAATACAAGATTAGTCAATCTTTTAAGATTTAATGCGAGAAAATTATAAATATTTCATAATGAAATCGCCATTTTCAAGATTATATAGTAATTCATTAGCTCCGTAACAATTTTTTTTTTTCATTTGTAGATTTTCTCTATCTTTTAGATATAAATCGCTTGGAGGGATAATAGCTATTTGGCGCAGGATTTCCTAAATTATTTACAAAATCAATTCTTTTCCCTGCCTTCGGTATCACAACTTTTGGGGAATTTTGCTTGATCATAAGAGGGTCAGCTATATATGCGGCTGGCCCAGGGGAGTTATTTCTCTTTTCCAAGCTTATTTCTCGTTTGGCTCTTCCGAAAGTAGATGGGCCTGCAATTGTATTAAATTCGGAAAAACTCGCAAGCTCATTTTCATTTCTCAAAAGCAAAGTATAAATAGATTGTTTTTGAGAAATAGATGCTTTCATTTGGCTTAAACCATTTGAAGTAGGAGAATTTCTAGATAAGCTGCTGGGAACTTTTAATTGGACTGGAGCTCTTGAAGGTTCAAACACTGGAGTTTTGGGGCTGAGAAATTTTCAGGAACATCTTCTTTGAAAATTTCTTCCAATAGGCCGCTAACTATTAGTTTGATTCCTTCTTTGAGCTTATCAAAATAAAAATTGTCTTCTGCTTTCTCATTTTGGTATATTGCTTGGAATATTTGTTGCAGCTTGTCTATATATCCTTTCTTTTTTAAGCTCAGCATAATTTCGCTCATTGCTGAGTATGTGTGCAACTCTTCTTGCTTTCTAATTCTATTTTTCATTTGAATTTTAAATCAATTTATTTAATCATCAGGTGCCTAAAAAAATGTATTATGCATTTAATAGAACAGAAACTCAATAATTTTTTGGAAGGTCTAAATTAAAGATTTATTGAATTTCTGATTTAATCTTTTGCTTTTTGTGTTAAAGCTACGCTTTAGGTCTTAATTATGTCAATAATTATTCGATTTATTTAATATTAATTTTTGGAGACGGTGTTAACAAATCTCTTTTTGTTTCTTCTATCATCCAAGCGGATAAACTTGACTTAAAGATATCATTAGGCTTTTCTGATGTTTTAGATCAAATTTTTATACGAGGTGCATATGAAGTACATCGTTTAAGCTTTTTCTTTTCATAAATTTTAGGAGCAGGGATCACAGAATTAAAACTACAATTAGAAGTATGTTTTAGGCTATGAATCCTATATACCTTTCTTTGTATTGCTGCTAAGGCATTTATAGTCTTTTCAATCTTTTTATGGTTATCTTTGTTATTTTCTTTTACAAACATAGTTTTGAAAGATTGGGAGCTCTTCATGCAATCAATTATTTGATCTTTTGTGCTTAATGTAAAGGTTTTGTTTATATCAATAGGCTTGCCTTTATCTGAGCTTACGAAACTGTGACTTAATGAAATTGATTTTTTGTGTTTATTTTGATCATATATAGGCATGTTTAATAATCTGTTCGGTTTTAAAATTGGGAGGTTTGTGTAATGGCCCATAATTTAATAAATTATGAAACTATCAATGCATATTTTAAAAATAAGGTTTAAATAAAAAAAGATTTTTAGAGCTAATTAAATAATTTTTAAATAAGGCTCATTTTTGAAAAAAACTACTTGATATAGCATAAATTATATCATGCATTATGGATATATAATCTTGTCTTTCTTTTTAAACCTATCTTTTACACTTTCTTTTCCCCTTTTTAAAGAACCCAAAGCTTTCTTAGTATCGTTTTTTCCAAGCTCTATTTCTCATTCAATTACTTTTTTATCAAAATCTAACGGCACATATCCTCCTGGCATTTTTTGGCTTGGAATAATAATATGTCGGAAATTCACATCTGGCCATGCATTAACAGCATTATACAAAAACCACAAATTTATGTCTGAAGCTTTAATTTCCCTAATTCTTGTTATTACTGATAAAGTTGTAAAATTTACTACTTCAGTTAACCCTTCATCAGGAGTGTCAAACAGAAGGTCAACAATAATATCATTTTGATTACTTACAACATCCAAACATCGATTTACAGCTGCAAAGACGTCTAAGTTAATAATGCACCCTCCATCTGCTCAATTATGCCCTTGAAATCATGTTGGTGGAAAATATGCAGGAGGGTCAGCTGAGCATAAGATTGCTGTGGTCATATTTTCATTGCCTAAAGACTCATTAAATTCCCCATATAGTCCAGTATCTAAATTAGTGGATCCAACAGTAATGTTTCTATGTATTCCACGTTGAGATCTTTCTTTTACAAAATTTTTCAATGGTGCATTATTATACAGACCTGAATGAAAGAAAAGACCTCCGATAAGCCCATTATCTCATTCTTCAAAAATTGTTGAGCTATTATTAATATTGAGCCATGTTTGAACTACAAAATCAGCCATTTCTTTTTCGCTGCCTATTGGGAAAAAAGATACTCCTGCAGCATTCAAAGCTCCGGTCGAAATCCCAGTCACTACATTGTACAAAACTTCATCTGGAGGAAGAGAATCTATAAGCTGCCATAATGCGCCAGCTTCAAATGCACCGTGACTTCCTCCTCCTTCGATTGATAAAGCATAACACTTTTTGTCTGCAAAGGAAAAATTCAGAGCAGAAATTATGATCAGAATTAATAACATTTTATTAGCCATACTGAAACAAATTTAATAAATCTATAAGTTTTGCTATTGAAGTATTTATAAGTAAAATATGTGTACGGCTTACTGATAATTGAAATTTAATAATTGTTATTGATTTCTCCGTTTTATAATATTAATTCATCTGTGTGGTGAAAGAACTTTATTAATCATAATTTTAACCTAATTAGAGATGTCACATTTAGACCTTTATTGACAGAAAGACTCCAGAGAGTCAAATATCTCAGCAGACTTTTACTTGGCAGTTTAAATTCGCTTGCTAATCATAGTTCCAATGTGTCAGGTTTCTTCTTTAGGATTATTCAATAAACAAAATATATACTTCCAAACATTTTAATGCTGAGAATTATTCCACCTCCTTCTTTTTTGCCTATCTGAATAAAATGACTAAAGGAAAAGCTGAACTTATAGTGATAAATTTAATGGAGAAAAACAATTTATTATTTTAGAATTTTTGCACAAAAATCTTTTAAAATTTCAAATTATTTCTAATTTACGGTAAATCAATATCTAAATCTTTACAGTTTTGTCTAAATTTCAATCCATGAAAAACTATGAAGGGTTATCTTCATCCTTTTGCTTAACTTTGTTTACTTCTTTCAGTAGCTTCGTCATAAATCCTTGGCCTGTCGATGAATTAAAGCTAGATTGGGAAGAAGTAAAGGTTGACGATGGTGTCACCGTTTCAGATTCAACAGCCCATCCAAGGCCAAGAGCGTCTGCTATTGTTAAAATAGCACTTTTTACCTCTTCAACCCTTTTTTCCAGCTTTGAAGCTTTTTTTTTGATCTCTTCTTCTTCGCTGATTCCGAGAGTATCCCCCAAAATTTCACAATAAAGAGATTTATTTTTTTTCAAATTTTCGAATCAAGCTATTTTATTGTCTTCTGGTCGAGTTGTTTCTGGATTAGTTTCTTCATTTATTACAGGTGCATCAATTTGATCTTCTTCATTGCTATTTTTTTGCTCATCATCTGTATATATTTCGTTTTCTTCCTCTATTTCTTCTGCTTCTTTAATTTCCAAGCCTTTTTTGGCTTGATTTAAGAACTCTTCTTTGGAGAACATGGCATTCGGAAAGCTTTGAAATCTTTTAATTCTTTTCCTTTCCAAGAACTCTTTTTCAGCTGCTTCGCATTTTTCTTTTAATCTTTGATGCCTTTGTTGAGCCAGAGCCAGGACTTCTATGCACTCTTCTGTAAACATTTTAAGCATAGTTTCAAAATCGTCTCTTGGGAATATTAAAAGCTCAGTAGTTTCCAAAGCTTTTACATCATAAAGCCTTTCTTTTTCTTCAGAAAATAAAATATCAATTTCGCCGAAATAATATCCTTCTGTTAAGACATTGAAAGGTATTAATTCTCCTCCACTTACAGAAGTCATCATTGCCACTTGTCCGCTGACAATGAAATACATTTCTGAGGCAAAATCGCGTTTATTATAGATAATTTCTCCTTCCTCAACTCGTTGAGGCTTCAATAGAGGAGCTACGTAAGCAACAAAATATGATGGTTTATGTTCGAAAAAAGCATTATTTTCGAGCATTTGTTGATAAATGACTATTAAAAGCTGAGTTCTTAAATTAAGAGGCAGATCCTCTAGAATTTCGTCTAATTCAAGCTTGGTTTGCTTATAGTGGTACTCTATAGCATTAGATATCTTTGAATAAAACTCAGGGCTAAACTTATATTGTCTTGACAGGCTTTTGAGGATGTCCAGTTTTCTGTTCATTTTAGATTTACGAGAATCTAAATTAGTAAGTAAGCTACTTAATGACCCAATAATAAATGAGTAAAAAAATATCCCTACAACCATAACTAGAGTCGCCACTAATCGTTCTGGAAGATTTCAAGCATGAATATCTCCATATCCTACAGTGGCTAAAGTTGTGACAGATCAATAAAATGAAATTATATATAAGTCAAATCCCTCTTCATCTTGATACCCACTTTGCATAATTCAATTATTATAATCATAATTTAGATAGAGATTTCCAATAAAAATTCATAAACAAGCAAGTAAATGTATGAGCACCAAATAAGTTAAGAAAAACCATACCAGTCTTTCAAGCCCAATGTCGATCTGCAAAATACTATTCATATACCTCATAACCCTTGTCCTGGTTTTAATCAATTTCATCATCCTCATCAGTTTGCCCATTTTCACTAATTTATATATTCTTGGCAGTCTTCCCATCCTTGCTAATGAGGAATAATTTGTTGAAGTTTGGATCATAGCTTGATAAGGGAGGCATGCTAAAATATCTAAGACAAGTCAGCCTTTTGCATAATTGCAAAATATTTTTTTATGGCTAACTACTATATTCATGTCTTGATCATAATAGGCTAGAAAACAGTTTAATAGAACATCAATAAAATATAAACAATTTACAATTAGCTCTGCTATGTATCACTCTATAGGATCATAGTTGTATAAAGCAATCCTATATGGACTTACAATTCCTGTGTAAAGTAATAGCAAAGTAGTTACAATATTTCACAATTCAATAAAGTGATCATCTGGAAACAAAATTCATTTAATTTTGGCATAATCGGGATTTTCTCTTAGCCTTGGCTCTTCTTTTTGAAGTTCTGCTGCCCTGGCTTTTCATAAGCTTTGTTCACGCTGTCCAACTGAGACATACCTTTCTTTTCGTAATTCTGGATTAACTTTTGCCATTTGTTTAAAATAAACCAAAAATACTTGGTGATTTCGTATAGAAGTTCATGGAGGATTTTGAATATGAAAATTTTAAATGAGGTCTTATCATTATATAAGCAAAAATTATTTAAAGTCATTTATGATACTAAAGAAAAATATTATCTTAGTGATATAGACCAAGAAAGGTTTTTTATTAATTTAAGAATTTATTATCCGAATAAATAGATAATATTTGAAGAAAAGCCCATTATGTTGCATATTAATATAACCCATAAATTTTTATTTATTAAATATTAAAGGGCAATTTAGCTGAAAAGTGTAATACCTAGATTAGCTATTAAAACTTAAGCAAATGTGGGAACATTCCATTTCTCAGTCTAAATTTCGTCGATAAATATTTCTTGACCAAAGGATCTTTAATAGCTGAAGCAATATTTCCATCGAGTTTTTTTTGTGCAGCTTTCTTGAACTCTGGGACTTCTTTTTTGCTTGGTTTTGCAACGAAGAACTGTTCCTCGCTTTTAGCAGCCTTTTTCTTTTCTTTAGCAAAGAAGGCATCAGTGATATCTGAAGTGTCTAAGCCAGAAATATCAAGTTTTGTTGATGTAGGGATGGTGTAAGCTTGAGGAATTCGTTTAAGTGCAACTCCATTAAGCTTGTATGGCCCAGTTACCAATAACAATCCACTTTCAAGTTGTTTGATGAAGACAACTCTTTTGCCTTGGTGCTTACCAGCAAGGAGGATTAAAACCTGGCCAGGGGTGATGCCACCTCTAAGTCGTGTAGGTTTCTGCTCTTCCTTTGTTTTGATCTTTTTGAAGTCTTCTGTAGGGTACCACTTCACCATTTGTGGATATAAGCTATTATAATGGCACCATGCTTAGCTGAGTCTTTATGGATTTAAGCGAAATTAGAGTTTGCTGTGAAGCAGAAATAATATAATTTAAGATTTTGTCAGTATTCATAGTGGATTATTTAAAACTAATAGCACTTTTATGAACATATTTTTAGCATTTCAGATTTTGCTTGCACTCTTACATCATACAAATTCACAAAATTTGCCAGTGAATGATAAATGCTATGCAAAATTTACTTATGATACAAACCCTCTGAGCTTAATAAGTCACAAAGGTACTCCTAATAAGAGTTCTCCATCAACAAAAATTGCTGAAAGACGATATTTTATGCAGGAATTAAGTTGCAATCCGAATTCATTAGAATTTTGCTATCAAAACCCAGATTTGAAATTTTCATGCATTGGCACTTTTTCATGTGACACAGATTTAAATAATGTTCAAAGTGAGGAAGCTCAATCTGAAGCAACTGCTTCAAATTGTATGAATTTTTGCTGCTATTTCTGTAAAAATCTTGAAAGTGAGCCTAATTGTTTAAAACGCTGCACTGAAAAATTTTGCTTGATAATAAATTTAGAAGAAGCCAAAGAAAGTAGTTGGGAGCATTTCTCTACTGTATTTCAATGCATATTCATATTTGTGCTTTTTTTCAGTTTTTTCATGTCTATTCAAAAACAGCTGAAAAATCGAAGATTCTTTCCAGACCCCAAAGGAAGTTTGCTTGAAGATCATAAAAAATTTGAAATT
This sequence comes from Blepharisma japonicum, assembly GCA_949751835.1. Classification (NCBI taxonomy): domain Eukaryota; phylum Ciliophora; class Heterotrichea; order Heterotrichida; family Blepharismidae; genus Blepharisma; species Blepharisma japonicum. Next base: position 312,774 of record CATKHK010000003.1, on the reverse strand, counting down.
TAGTCCTAATCTAGTTTAATCATTATAAATCATCTACCTTACTCACTCCTTTCCTTTTTTTCCTCTTTCCTTTCTTTGTAGTCCCTTCTTCAACCCCTAAAGCTTTTTTCTTCTCTTCCTCCTCTTTTAGGACTTCTTCAATTAATTCATCATGACCTTCTTCTGTATTCTGCTTTAGGCTATTATGGAAAGCTTCACAATCTCTGTCAATAACTTTAATTTTAGCTTTGTCATCAGTAGAGATTTTCCCTCTTGTGACACCTTCTAAAAAGGAATTAATATCATCTTCATTGAAAGTCCCGACAAGTCTTGCTGATTTTTGCTTGTGTGGGAAATAAACTGCGAGATTTGGCATCATTGCTTCTGAGATTCCAAAACTTTCTCGCAGTTCATGCTGGCACATCCCATCAACCCAGCCAAAATGGAAAGGGATTTTTCGTTTTTCCATCAATAAACTTACTCTTTTAAGCACAGAAAATTGGGCTGGAGAGTTTTCCTATATAAATCTTACAGGGTTTCCTTCAAAAAAGCCTATTACACACATCCCAGTTTTCTTTGTGCATGCTTTTTCGTAATTTTTGTGTGTAAATTCAACAATATCTGCATTTTCTACATCAACTGTAGGGCTTATCTCACGTTTAAGCATATATGGAATAGCTTGTTTATCTAAGAAAAAGCTCATAGCTGCGTAATCATTTAAATCTCCAGTAAATTCTAATAGATTAAAATCCCCTTTTTCATCTGGAGAAGAAAATGCGATGATTGTAGGATATCTGCTTTGGTTAAAAATCTGTTTTGCTTGCTCTGGAGGTTTATTAAGGCTGCCAAATTTAACAAAATCTTTAAATGTAGGGTCAGATGCTAGACCTTTAAAGTGGAGGCTTGGAGCAGTTTCTGTTAGGTATAATAACCCTACTTTTTGTTCGTCTCCTACTTGATTGACGAAAGCATTGATATTTGCATCAGTAAGTGAGATAATTTCTACTTTCAACTCTCTAGAAATTTCATACTCAAACTCATATTGATTGGAAAAAACAAGTTCCAAGCTTTTACGTTTGCGGTTAATAGGGAATATTCTAAGTGATGGGAACTTTTTGACACCTAAAGATTTTGCAAACTCTTCTTCAGCTTCATTTTTGCATTGGAAATTTGCAAGTAATACAACGCCGTTGTAGTTCTTTTTGATCTCTTCCCATTCAGTAACTTGGGTTTCTTTAAAGAAATGAACAATTGCAAGCTTGCCTCCTTCTAGTTTTTCCTTAAAACTGTTTGAATCTAAATCTAGAATAGGAAATTGAGGGATTTCAGGCTCCTCTTTCTTTTCTTCCTTTGGCTTTTTCTTTTTCAGTTTTAATTCTTGCCTCTCCTTTGCTGCAAATTGATCCAAAAATTTTGAAATTTCAAAGAAATCATATTTCCCTGTATATTTATACATATCTTCTCCAACCCTCACCATGAGTGTAGGATACTCAGTAACCCCAAATGTCTTTGAATATTCAGCGTCACTCAATAAAGATACCCAAAATTCCAATCTTCCTCTAAACTCTGAAGAAAGCGCTTTAAAGATCAGTGGAGCTTTATCTTTGCTACTAAACAATATAGCATGGTTCAGTTGATTTTCATTTAAGAACTCTTCATTTTCTTTATTTAGTACTTCACCTAAAAATGGAATATTCGTCAAAAAAAAGTCTGAGACTTCTTTATAGGCAATTTCTCCTTCAAATTTTCTTTTGTGCACAAGTGGTTTTCCTGTATATGGATTTAGCCCAGCTGGCACATGAGCTTCAAATATAGGCAGCTCAGCTTTGATATTTTCAGGGCACAATTGTTCGTCATCTGCACAATCATATGCATAGACTTTAACAAAATTATGGTACTTGTCTAATACGTCAGCAACGACATTTGAAAGGACTTTAGATGGCATACCATTTCTATCATAAATAATATCAACCGCCATGTAATCAGGGTTTTCTAGAAGCTGTGAGAGCTCTTCTTTACTAGGATGAATCACATAAGGGCAGTTCTCATATAATGCTGAGCATCCTAATACAAAGAAAAAGTAAAGATAAAACATTTACGTGTAAATATTTTATTGAAGATGGCGATTTTTAATTATACCTATTTATTTGGCCTAAAACGCTTTGTTGGGCTTTCAGGCATACTCTGCTGTCTTTTTCCTTGCTGAGAAATGATAAGGGAATTGAGATTTGACATTAATAGAGAAGTATGTACAAGCTCACTTTCTCTTAAAGAACGCTGCATAAAGTCCATTTGTCTTGACATGGTTTCTCTGAGATCTTCAGAATTTTCTTCTTCTGAAACACTCCCTTCACTTCTGAGGAGATCGTCTTGTGAAAATGCGACTTCTTGAGGGATTTGGAGAGAAACGCAGTAAAGCTTGTCTCTTACGTAATGGACTTCTTGGATTTGTGAGTCTTTTATTTTGTGCATCCAAGATTTGGAAAGCTTTTCAATGATATCTTCTTTAGGAGCAGCTGCAGATGATTCTACATAAAAATGCAAATTTGGCAGGGGATCGTAGGTAACACCTTTGAAGAATCCATAGAGTTTTTCTAATTCTTGGAAGTCAGGATCTTTGACTTCTAAAACTAAATGATTAAACTTTTTATGGGGCAAATCATTAAAGTCTGGTGACCTCAATAGATAATGGACCCTCTGGGTTTGAATTTCTTCAGCTTGTTTATCATCATTGTTTGCCCACGATTCTTTTATATTTTCAAGCAGTTCAAGTGGCTTCAGATTAAATGCATAAATTTTTTTGTCAAGTTGGTTACTAATAGCATTGGCCACTAAAGCCTCATAATTTTCTTCACTTTCACTATTTGAAATCACATTAAATCCTTTTTTAGCAGCAAACAACGCTAAATGTCCGACCCCTGCACAAGTGTCACAAATTATTGAATTTTTTTCAAATTTTTCTAATAGTCGATTTCTTTCACTTTCCAAGCCTGCAGCCAGGGGTGCTTTAAGAAAGTCATATTGTATGCGCAGATTATGCTCAACAGCATTTACCTTGGTGTCCCCGCTTCCCGCAATAGCTTCAGCTTTATCTTGGAAAACTCCAACAACGCACTTTTTCCCGCTCTTATCAAGAATGACTTCTCCTATTAGTTTTGAATACTCAGAATAGTCAGGAGTCAGTCTAATATAAGCGAGGTCTCCAATAGTTTCGAAGTTTGGTAGGATCGGCAAAGTGTTTGGAAGAAGCTGCCTCAGTATTTCTTGAAACGAATATGAGTCATATGATAAGTCTAAGGTGTGATCAAGAATTTCCACTGAGTTATCCAGGATTTTTGAGGTTAGAGAAGCAGGAAGTTCTTCAGTTGAAAGTTTGCTTAAAGATTCATCAAGAAGTATCAGACGAGACTGAGGATCTGAGCATTTATCGATATTTGAGACCCCTGGCTTGTTTAAAAGGTGAGATGAGAGACTGAGAAGATAAGTTGAAACTTGTGATATTGGGACTTTTATTGCTTTTACACATAGGTGTGAGTTAAACCTAACTTGAAATTACCTTTCTTTTTCCAATCGAATCGAGTCCATTATTAAAAAATTATACAGCTCGTCATATTTGGTAAAATTTAACTTATTTTAGATAATAAAATATTGAAGACTGCACAAAACTCAGAAAATTACAAGAAGACTAAATTAAATCATTATTGATAACCTATATAGCAATTGTGCGATCGTAGCTTTTCAGGGTTGTCTAGTCGTTCTTTACAATGAGAGCAAGTAATTTCTTTGATATCGCTTATTTGGATTTCAGATGATCTTAGGCAGCAATAAGCGCATTCATAAGGATCACCAATCGAGCACATCAAGCAAACATTGCAGTCACATTGATTATTGATTTTCCTCATAAATTTAGGCTTCTTAGCTCCACATAGGTCGCATGTAAAGTAGTTTTCATCAACTTTTTTGGTGTAAGCATAAATTATTTCCTTATCTTCTTCGTTATAAATTCTCCTACAACTGAAAAAGACACATTCATTCATATTTTGCACTCTGCAGGGCATGCATACTTTATGGTTTATACATTCTATATTGAAATCAGTGTCACAAAAGGGTTTAGAGCATTTTATGCATGTTGGCTGACCTATTTGACTTGATTGTCTTGGGATATTCATTGGCAGAGAGAATGAACCTTTAATGTCAGGAAGATCTTCGTCAAAGCTAGCTGAATTCATCTTTAATCGGTTCTATAAATATTAGCTATGAGTATAAAATTAATTAAACTAAACAAATCAATCGCCTGGCAGCTAAAATTATCTATCAGTTTTCCATTTCAAATAAGAAAGTATAATTGAAGGCTTATTAAATTAGTTTTAATATCTAAAAGTGCCTCATAAAATATCTCAAAGAATTCTTGATATCAGGAAATTTGAAGAATTTTATTTAGTTTATGCAAAATTGCCGAATAATGCAAAGACAATATTCTTTTGTGCTTATTTAAACAGAAATTCATAATTAAATAAATGCTTTATTATTTAATGCTTAGCAAGCGCAAGCCTAGTCTAAATAAAATTTACACCTGCTCTTCTTCAATCTTAGATAGTAAAGATTCAACATCTTCTGTGCTCAATAGATAAAGATCTTGTGAATAAGCTAAATTCATTAATAAACTTGACGAAAGCTTGTTTAAGTAATTAGTTTTGTTAACTCTGCATTTGATTTACTGGAACTGGAAAGAGCGAACCTGGAATCTTTGTATAGGCCTGCTAAGGGTATGGAAAGAGCTGGCTCGACCTAGATATCTGAATGATCTAGCAAACATTTTTTATTTACAAGAATGAATTGGCTTCATGAAATGGCTAATCTGAAAATTTATGAATAAAAATCCCTTAATAAAAAATTAGTGTTCGGAGCCAAAATAATTATTAATTCAGAACTTATATAATATGCTGGGCTTCTCCTTCTTTAAGGTTGTTAAAACTTCAAATTTATATTAATTTAGAAACATTCTGATATTATTGTAAAGTATCTAAAACTCCGCTCCAGCTTTCTTAAGTATAGCTTTCACCTCTGAAATCTGAGGCGGCTTTATCACTACATAACCCTTACGAAATTCATCCATCCCTGCATTTACGCATTTTTCTTTAGCTTCTTTATCTCCTGACATCCCACATATCAGTGTCTTTGGATACTCATTTTGTTTTTCTATTTCCCTTATTTTTTGTGTAGATTTGTACCCATCCATCTTAGGCATCATCAAATCCATAAAAATAATTCTATACATATATCCACTCTTTGCGTAGGCCTCATACATTTTCCAAGCTTCATTCCCATCTTTTGCATGTTCTGCATTGATGTGTGTGATGGCTCCCAGGTTTGCTTCAAGGAATTCTCTATGTGAGGCCATATCATCAACAATGAGCACTTTGAAGGTCCCAGCTTCACTTTTTAAAGAACTATTCTCATTAGCATCTTCTGCTAATAAGCAAAAGGTTGGTCTTGTGTCTGTGAATTTATAGTCAGGTAAAGGTGAATAGTTATTTTTACTATTTGCGTAAACTCGTCTTACTTTAAGCGAGCCGGTAGTATGCTTTCAGGGGCTTTCTGGCATAGATTTTGAATTTTGCATTGTCAGGATTAAAGATGATTTAGGGATAGTTGATAGCACCCCTGCGTATGTCTTGGAATAAGAAACCCCACAATGACCCGCCTGGACATCTTCGTCACAATCTTGAGAAAAATTAGCGCTTGAAGAATTCGATATATCTGAAAGGGTTTCTATCACGTCTTGCTGATTCGTGTAGTCATTATCAGCATGAGTAGAATATTTTTTTAGATACTCCAAATACTCTGGTGCTTGTGTTAGAGATTTTCTTCTCTGAGATCTCATCGTTGATCCGATTTTTGATTTTTCAGGCTTTCATTTGATAGAATTGTTTGGTGCGATTTCAGGGTGTGAGTGAGTCGGTACAAAAGTCGTCTCAATTCATCTGTCAGAAGTCTTAATTGGAATAAATACGCTTAAAACTGCTCTACTTTTGCTTGGGGTATAAAGGCAATGATTAACCCGGCCTTTGAGTAGCTCTAAAATCAGACTGAAAATCAGCAGTTTACTATTAATTTTTGAAGGGGTTTCTATAAACTTAGGCTTGAGTATTGATTCTGAATTTAGGAAAATTTTATTTAAACCATCTTGTGTCACTTTTTCTGAATGAAAAGAAATTTGGAACTCAATGCCACATTCATCTGTGTACGATGAGGGCCCTTTTAAGTGAAATAATAGCTCAGTCCCACATGAGGAATAGTCAAGGGCATACCCAAACAAGCATCTCAGGACATGCAAATATAAACTTTTGTCTCCCAAAATGCATGGAGGAACACAAGATTCTCTTGTATATATTATCGTGATTTCTTTCGAGGAGGATTTATTAAAAATTTCATCGATAAAGCTAGCTAATTCTACGTGGATGCTGAAGCGGTCTTCTTTCAATTTCACCTTTGAAAACACTTCTTTTTCTTTTTTATTGTTTCCCCCTTTTCGGTCACATTCTGCGCTAATTATGGAATTTTCTGGTCCTTGAAGTAATGACTCAAATTTATTGCATTCATATTTTTGTGAGCGATATAGTACTCAAATGAGTTTCATGTCTTTTTCAATCATTCCAATTCAAAAAATATGACAAAAAACAGCACAAAGAATATTAAATATTTCTACATCTTTTACTAAATATACTAGCAGCATCTCGGGAAGATTCATGATAAGGCTATATATTCATGTTTTCAAAAAATAATAGTTCAAAATGCTACTTGGTATAAAGGCACATATACATTCATATATTGAGCCAGTGTTTATCGTAGCTAAAATAAATTGCACAGCAATGATTTCTGTAAAGATCCTATGGACCAAAGCACTTTCAATTTTTACTAGAAGAAATGGTAGGACAGACAGGCATAATAGAAATGCTTGCAGACAAGTTATTTCTTTTCTTGATAAAAATAAAGCTATTACAAAAATTGTGCAGATGTAAATTATAGTTATTGAAGTTTTCTGATGCGACAAAAGTTCTGTTGCAAATCGAGTTTCGTTTGACCGATTTTTAAATAGCAAGTACCAATGCTGTGCATAAGAATTGCTGGATTTATTAAGAGATTGAATGTCGTCTTTTAAGCTCTTCATATTTGCAATATTTTACAAGATCAGTAAAGACGGCAATACCTGTAAGAAAAGAAGGCATGGAGCAACTCTTTCGGAAAAAAGGATCTTTGAAAACTAGAAAATTAAAGCGATTTACTTGTTTTAGGGCAAAAAAATTTAAATATTTTTTATATTGTTAGACATTTATGAACTTTATGCCATTTAACACTTCAATTAATTAAGCATAGAAATCGTGGGGAATTTTGAAATGAATTTTGGAATTGGAAATTAAAAAGAAATTTATTACTTTTAGGAATTTTATTTTATATTTATGGCTTGTGTATTCGTGAGAATTACGCAGAATATATATGAAAGTAACAGTAAAATTCTTAATCTAAGTATGACTGCTTGTGCTGAAAACAATCATTATGCGGCTAATTATTTTTAAAGTAGTAAATTAAGATTGTTCCTCTCTTACTTATTTGTTGATGAATCATTAAGCTAGCATATTGTTTAAGAGCATTCTTCAAAAAGAATTTAGCTCAATATTATTGAAATTATGCCCTATGCTATTTATTTTAGTCATTAGTTTGTCTAAAATATCATATAACGTATTTCGCATATATAGTGGCATTATATCCTGCGATCTCCATTTAATATTGCTTTCAAAGTTTTATATTCACCATAGAGTCTTCTCTAAACTCTTTCAATTTAACATTAAAGTCTAAAAATTTCTCTTCTTTTTAAAACTTATCATAAGCCTAAAGATCAGCAGAGCTTACTAAAGCTTTATATACTTCACCTAATATTTTAAATAAATGCCTTATATGTATGATTACTTGAGCATATATAGAAGATATTCGTGTAATAACGTAAAGTTTCATTCCTTTTTAATATAAATATTATAGTCTTATATTAGAAGCAAACTGCCTATTTTCTTCAATAGCTAGACTTCAAAATTCAATGATATCTTTACCATAAAAATTGTTTCACAAAAAATAATTTCTTAAAGCTTTTTGATTAATTCACTATCATAAAATTGTAACTTCTTTTATAAAATTGTTGAAGGATTAAATTTAATAAAAATGACTACAGCTTTATATTTACCTTATTTTGAAAAATTCTGCATTTAGTTGCGCTATTTATTCTTATGGTTTTAATATTTAAATTTCACTATCTTCTATATATTTTGAGAGACAATTCTTTTCACAGCTACAAAAGATGTAAAATAATCGTTCTCTATGTTCCGCATCTCGCAATATTAGTCCATATTTTATTATAGACTGAAAATAATCCATCATTCTTTAGCTTCTTTAAAGCACATTTAAAAAATCCATTATATTGCCCTTGCTTATCATTCATTAGCTTTACTGCTACTGCATTTATTGGGCTTCTTACGAGTACAGTACAAGTTCCAGCTAAGAATCCACACATGCAATATGTTGATAACTCATCCCCAAATCCGAATTCCCACATTAATTTCTTTATTTGGAAATAGCTCGCTAACTCTGCCACATTTATCACTGAGCTTCTAGTAACTCATGACCATTCTAATCAAGCTTAAAGCCCTTTTTCTCTTATAATTTCTTTGTATGCATTTATTATTCCTTTATGTATTAGTTTTGAGTTTGTTGCGTCTCTTGATGGTCTAGTTCTAACCAAGTACGTTGGATATGCAATAAAACATGAGACACTACCTGATAGCAAGCCTAAATAAATTTTCTGAATTAAGTTGGGATATTTATGACTTCTTTAGTTAGCCCGCTAACTCAATCACTTAATTTTATAAATATAGCAAGGCGTAAAGAACAATAAGCAAGCTGACAGTGAATACCATATATGAGTCCTTTTCAGAGAGAAGAAGCGCCTTCTTCTTTTACCATAATAGCAGCGCAATTTAGAACGCCTGAGTATTTTATAGGGTTTCTTAGTTGGTTTTGAATCATAAGACAAACTTTAATTATATCGAATGAAGTGTAATAAACTCAGCAATGCTGCCTCCGATTCCTGCAGAAATAATTTTCCAATAAAATGGCAAGCTTGCTTGAGAAATATCAGACATTTATTATATTTATTAAAGCATAGCGATTTAATATTTTTGATAACTGAAAAAACATAAATGATTGAATTATTTTCAATTAATTTTAAATTCGAACTACATTTAAGAGCATCAAGATTTTTCTAGTTTGCTCCAGCAGCCAATTCACTTGATTTTGATGTTGTGCTCAAAGCTAAAATCTATCGAAATAGATAATCGGACTTTCATATAGGACTCAACAATCATAAATAATCAAAAATTATGTCGTAGGAGCCATATAATCTTTCTTAGAGTGCCATACGATCCAAAAACTGAGCATTGCTGGCTTATCAACTTTAATTATAGGCAATTTTCGATTTGGCAATCAGAGCTAGTAAGCTTGGTCTTCAGTTTAGAGCTGGCAAGTAAACAGGCTATGTTTGTGAGCAATATGGTAGCCCAGAAAAGCATATATTCTCTAAGAACTTAACTATAAATCTATAACCCATTTAATACAAATAAAGAAAAATTAATAATGGTTTTTACATAACACAGCCTTTAAAATGAGATTTATTTAATTAAAATATATGTATCGAGAAAGATATTTTCATAATATCCCTGGTTTTCATTCTAACAGTAAGTTAATAAGGAATATTACCAATTCATTTATTTATCATTATTCAGATTTCGGTCTTAAATTTGACCTACTTTTCAAACATAATTCTCGTGCTTGGCTACTAATTCTAAATAAGCTTAATCTATCAGCTAATGCTAAAGCAAATTTTCCAGCCAATTCAATTTGCTGACTATTTACTTTATTTTGACTATTATGTGGCAAGAGAAAGTTGCATCTTAAAGTTAACGGCACTTTCACTGGCAAAATTTCTAAATCTGTAATATAAATCATCTCCATGATAGGAGCGAGCACTTCAATATAGTGCAAAATTTCATTCGTAAGAATCCAGCTCGCACTCTCATCATTTTCAGACATAACAACAAATCCATTTGGCATAGTGTATTTTGGTCTCTCTTGTGTTAATATACGCAAATCATCATACTCTTTGAAAATTTTCTTCTTGTGAATGTTTTTCAATAGCGCAAATATAACTGGAGATGGAGGATTCACATTTACTGCGATTTCAAAAGCAAATCTATCTGTTTCACTGCTAAAAAATCTCCCAATAGTCGCATAAATGATATTGTGTCTTCTTGTCAACTCTATAATTGAAACAAAATAAAGACAGCTTTTTCTTCCTGATGCCATAATTCTGAATATTTGGTTTGTGTATTGCCTGTGTGACTCTTACTTTAAATATTCTGCTCCTGCAAATTCTCCTATATTTGTGAAGTTTTCTTTTATAAGAGGCTCGAGTGTGTTTGCCCATTTGTGGGCTATTAATTTGTTTCTGTTCCTTCCGAAAAAATAGATAAAAATCGCTAAAATGACAAAGATAATTGGAACAACTTGTGAAAATGTGAAGCTAAATTCCATTTTTATTAAGAATATCTAGATAATGTATCATGAAAGAAATAGTGAATTTTTTGACATAAAATTAATATACGGAGTATTAAAGTATTTATTCGCCATAAGACATCAAATCATCAGGATTATAATTTTAAAGAAGTATAATTAATATATTTTTCCAAATTTTGATAAAATCATATTCTTCTAATTTCTTATATCTTTGAAAAAAATACAATAAAATTTAATCAAAATTAAAGATTGCCTCAAACAGATTATTTAATTAAATTGATTTATTATTCAATATGAGATCCTTGAGGGGCTCTCTTCACATACTTCTTATTTCTTTTCTTCATATGATTATAAAAGCCTGGTGATGTATTAAATAGCGCATCTAATATAGCGAATTGAGAGCCGTAGTTTCCTATATTTGCTGAGTGATGATAATCATGGAAATGCGCTGTAGTTGCGAAAGGCATTATCGAAAATGGAGAAAAAGGAAATTCATAGCCCCCATGCTGGTCAACGGTATCTCCAATTCTATAGGACATCCATGACAAAAATGAAATATAATGCATCCTTTTCCTCAGTATAATAACCCCTGTTGCCATAGCTGCTATATTGACCATCATGAACTCTATTGGATGAGCGTATTCAGCTGAAATTCCTATTGTAATATTATATTGATGATGTTTTTTGTGAATATTCCTATAAAATGGACCCCAGTGATTGAGAGCATGAAATGTATACGACCATATATCTTCAGTTACCATGCAAAAAAATATTTGCCAAAGAACTTCTGTAAAAGAAGGGTAAATAGGCTCAAATCGAGTGCTGAATAAATCTATCTTATAGCCAATATAGGCCACAATAGGGGTGATAAGGAAAAAGTTGAAGAATAGCGTAACCGCGTTTCGTTTTATAAGTGGCATATCCACTTCCCAAGGCCATGAAGAAGGATTTACTCTAAATTTTTCTAAGCTTGGATTCTTAAGAAAAGCTATAGCGATAAGAATTGCACAATGTACAGTATAGCTTATATGATGAACTATCAGCATCAACAAAACAAAGGTACTGCATTCATCGAAGTGAGAAAGCAATATTTCATATAACGGCTTTATTAGTTCTGGGAGTACTAAAGGATAAAACATAAATAGAGCAATACCAAATATCCAATATGGACCTTTCTCTTTCCATCTCTCCTTTTCGTAGTCCATCATTTCTTCCATATTGTGCATTGAAATATGTGATTAAATTATAATAGTTTTATTTATCTTAATATACACAAATTCTCAAATTCTTATATTAAAATAAGTTCGAGATAATTTCTATTAAAAAATGCTTGGAAAAACCATTCAGAGACTATACTCAGGTGGGCCAATAGAAAAAGCATTTGCAGCTCAACTAAAGCAGTTCCCTTACAGAGACGCTTGGCATTTTCTCGGTAAACAAACAAGATGAACCTTCAAAGAAGTGAACGTAATTTCTAATGCAGAGATATTCTCAAGCCTACGCCATGGGTCTTGCAGAGCTAGGTCTTCACCCAGGTGATAAAGTCGTTACTTGGCTTACATGCAAAGAATACCCAGAGTCCTTAATCCTTCACCTGGCATGTGCCAAAGCTGGCTTTGAAGTGATAAGTCTGGATTCAACTGAAAATTTCGAGTCAAGCATGAAGTCTGCCAAACTCCTTATTCTTTCTCCTTGGGAAAGTTTAGAAGGCAACTATCGTATTGACTATCTCTTGAATCATATTCCAGAAATGTCAAAAACCAACGCAGGCAGTGTTCTCAAGAGCAATAAATTCCCTGAGCTCAAAGGAGTCATCCAGACTGGGTTTTCTACTATAAGAGGAAGCTTAAAAATGAAGCAAGTCCCTGTCTATGCACAATTAGAAGAAACTACTAATCCTATGAACAGTTTTGAAGTAAAGGCAAATACCCCAAGCTTTACCCATTATGGCTCTTCCCACACTCAAGAAGAGTTAGTTAGCTTTGCAACTGATTTTGCTAAAAAAATAGGAATAAAAGGCGGAGATACAGTAGTGAACACTTTAGTGCATAAATACCCACTGACTTTTGGAAGTGCTTTAGGTGCTAGCTTTGTTGGTGCAAAAACTGTATTTGCTCCTGAAGAAGATGGGCTGAGTGTCTATAATGCGCAGCATGCCAAAGTTCTTATTGTTTGCCCCGGAAAAGCCCAAAATATCAAAGCCAAAGGAGAGATTGAGACTTTAGTGATTGGGACCAAGAAAAAGGAGAACATTGAGCTAGTTGTCAAAACTCTGCATAATAAAGGAGTCAAAGCTAAGAATGTAGTCGACGTTGACTTACTCACACTAAAGAAATCACCTTAAGTAATTATCTCATAGTGGGATATTTATTATATATTAGTTTAAATTTGATCTGGCATCTGCCAATTCAACTGCTTGGATCATTAAGTCCCAAAAGCCATCAAGTTCTACCTTTGTAGCGACCCAACAGTTCTTTTTCATTGTGCTTTTGTTCCAGACGTCACATATAGTTCGTCCGTAGCTATAATCGCTTTGAGTTTCTATATCAACCCTCATTAATCTTACTGTAAAAAGATCAGGTCTTAAAACATATGCAACTGCAAGTGGATCATGCAGTGGAGGGTCTGCAAAATCAAACACTTCTTTATAATTTTTTCTGAAGTAGTTTAATAGTTCACAGATTTTTGCAGTAAAAGGAGTATTATTTCCAATTTTCTGCAGCACTTCATTTGTAACTAGAGCTGTATGTGTTACTTCTAAAGGAATCATAACTAAGTCCACTCCACTTTCAAATACGATTTTTGCAGCTTCTGGGTCTAATAAGATATTAAATTCAGCAGAAGGGCTAATATTTCCAATTCCTATGGCTCCGCCCATTATACTAATATCAATCATACTCTTCACATCAGGATAAAGAACAAGTAAAAGAGCGATGTTTGTAAGACAGCCAGTACCTACAAGTCTGACTTTTTGACCTGTAAGGAAGAAATATCTTCGGATATGCTCATACATTACAGGTGGGGCTGGACCTTGGATATGATTAATGTCCACTTCATCAAATAATGGCTTGTCATCTAAACCGTCCAACCCTGATTCACCATGTATTTCTGCACATACCATTGATGGGCGGATTAAAGGAGCTGCCTGGCCTTTGACTACAGGAATATAAGATTTTCCAATTGCGCTTAAAACCCTAATTGCGTTTCTAGTTGTTTTGTGTATGGTTTGATTTCCAGCTGAAGTGCTGATTCCTAATAAATTAGAGGAATATGCAGCCAGAATAATTGCCATTGCATCATCATGACCAGGATCGCAGTCCAGCCATATAGCCGACATTTTAAATTTCTGATTATGTATTGCATAATTCTTATGCTTAAAATGATAATCAATATATAAAAAGTGCTGTTAATTTTAATTAAAAATCATGAAATCTTTTTGACCTCTAATATTCAGCCTATAGTAGCTTTATTTGCTTTACCTTGGTATCTTGCCAAGAGCATACATTTATTTCTTTCTGAATCCGAACTTCTGTTAGTTAAGCTTAAATGTCTATTAAATGATTGGAAGCTAGCAATTATTTCCTTTAGATTTTGAATAAACGTATTTTAAAATATTGTCAAACTCAAATCTCAATTATTTTATTGAAATCAATAATATATAGTTATTTATGTATACCTAGAGCCACAACTGCTCGTCTTAAGTTATTCCATTTTTTATTATGGTTTGTCTCAGCCATACTGAACCTAATAATTCGACATGCCGATGTCACTAGCATAAAGTTCTCCCAAATGTGGTGGATAATAATAATTATAATGTCGCCAAGCTTAGCTTTGATATGCATGGCATTAGTTATTGGGTGTTCAGCCGAAACCCTCATTTTCCAAGACGACTTCAAAACCCTTGACTTCAGGGTGTGAAAGCACGAAATCACCATGTCAGGTGGTGGCAACTGGGAATTCGAGTGGTATGTCAACAACCGTTCCAACAGTTATGTAAAGAACTCCACGCTCTACATCATGCCAACTATGACTGAAGACGCCATTGGAATGACCACATTGCAATCTGGAGACGTTAATATCTGGGGAGGCAGTCCTGCTGATGCTTGCACAGGTAACCAGTTCTACGGATGTGAAAGAAACGCTGCTGCGTCTGGAAATGTTATTAATCCAGTAAGATCAGCAAGGCTTAGAACAGCTGACACTTTTAAGTTCAAATATGGAAGAGTTGAAGTCAGAGCAAAATTGCCTAGAGGGGATTGGCTTTGGCCAGCCATTTGGATGCTTCCAAATTACAATTCTTATGGAGGATGGCCTGCTTCTGGAGAAATTGATATCATGGAATCACGTGGAAACCAACCATCTTATCCTGCAGGAGGGAATAACCAATTTGCTTCTACTCTTCATTGGGGGCCTGATTGGGCTAATAATAAGTATCCATTAACCCACAAGGAATATAACAACCCTACATCTCTTGCAGATGATTTCCATATCTATGGACTTTACTGGTCTAAGGATAGACTTTATACTTATTTTGATACTCCAAGCAATATTGTATTGGACGTCGATATGACCAAGATCAGCTTCTGGCAAAGAGGAAATTTCCCAACTAACTTCAATAACCCTTGGGCAGGTGCAGGACTTAATGCTCCTTTCGATCAAGAATTCTACTTCACTCTTAACGTGGCTTGCGGAGGCACTTCAGGATACTTCCCTGATGGTGTTGGAAATAAGCCATGGTCTGATACCGATCAACACTCTGTAGACTCCTTCTGGAACAATCGTGGTGCTTGGCAGCCAACCTGGAATGGTGAAGACGCTGCACTCAAAATCGATTACATCAAGGTCTGGAGTCTTGATAGTACTGCGTCAGAATAAGTAGTCTAATCGGATTATTGATAAAATGGAATTTGACTTACATTAATTTTTCTTTTTCTTGTTGTTATGTTATGAAATTTATTTACAGTGAAAATTTTCTAATTTAGCATGAAAAAAGGTCTTTAGATTACGACACTTCTGCGAAAATGATAACTATCAATATTTCTCAAATGGTATGACTATATAATTATTAATGTTGATCCATATATATTATTTAAAATTTCAATATGAAAATTACTAATGAGCCAACACTTCCTTTGGATCTACATAATGTTATTTAATAATTTCAATTTTGGTTCCCACTCATTAGGGTTATCTCTATAAAGTGCATTCATCGGCACTGACCCAGGTCTCGCCGTCACTAAATGTTTATGCAGGTACGCAATCCTTTCCCTAATTATATAAGCAATTTGTACAGCTATATCTCCTCCAAGCCCTAAATCAGCACACAAGCACTGTGCAAAAAATTCAGGACTGTTTTCTTTATTATTGATATCCCAAAGAAACCTATCTCTCAATATCATATTTTCCATTCTTATTTCAATATCAATAATCTGTATACATTCTCCTACATTTCAATTATAATTTTCATGTCTTTGTATTCTTTTTTCAATAGTCCCTGCGATTTCTTTCTGAAAAGGCTGTGGCAATGATAAGTCTTCACACAAAATTTCAGCAAAGCTCTGAGGAGTGAAATAAGGTTCTTGACTTTCCCAACAAATAGCTTCTTTTACACGTCTGCCTTCGATTTCTATATCTATTCTGATTGGAATCAACTCGCTTTCTTCTTCAGGCAGCTCATTTTGGCTGTGGGTGATTCGGAGGAATCTAGTGATATCAGTTCTCACTGGGCCAAGTTCTTTAGGCCGAGAGACACTTAAATTATTTAATCATGCTTCGACTTCGTTTTCGATCTTTGGATTGCTTCCTTTTATTCTTCCGCCTAATCAAAGGCTGAGAGTTGTGTGGTGGATGCCAGTGTCTTTTGCAACGTTAACTTGCTTCAGGCCATAAGTATTCAAAGCTTCTGCAAGCCTTACTCTTAAGTCTTGCCCCTCCATTTTAAGTTTACAAATTTAGGCTTATATAAGAAAAAGCAATTTTTAATTATACTTAAATCTTGGCAACATAATTTGGGTCGAGTGCTTCTTAAGAAGAGGAGGGATAAGCTCGTCTAGGAAAAACTCTTGCTTACCTTCTTTGAATAAGCTGTATTCGTTGTCCCAGAATTCAATGTTGCTTTGAATGTTTGTCATGCATATATTAAAAGAAGCGAGAACTTCTTCTTTATTTTCTTTAGTAGCATGGAGCTCTAGAAATTCTGACCAGCTTTCAAAAAGAGGCCTGACAAGTACTTTTAGAAACCCTTCTTGGGATTTGCTGATAATGACACTATCTCTGTCACATAGAGGTGTGACACTAAATCCATGCCCTCTTTCTAAATCGCCTTGTTTGAAAAACTCTTTTGTAATGAGATTTGTCCACTTTTTATGCATATCAAGAGTTTTAGCTCCATGTCCTATATCAGCGCATTTAATACACATTTGTAAAGCAAGTAATTTAAACTTGTCGTCAGCAAAAGTAAGTTTTTTAGACAGCATTGATTTAAAATCAGCAAGTTTATCAAAATGAATCTGCAAATCAGTTCCAAGTATAGCTTGGATAGTGATTTTTCTAAATCTTTGGTAATCTAATTTCGTTAAATTTTCAAGAATGTTTGTTTTGTCTTCACTAAGAATTTGGAATGTAGTATTTGTGTGCATATGTTCTAAAACGCTTTGGTCATTATATTTAAATGCTAAAGGATCTTTGCTGGCTACTAAAAAGGGGTTGTTAACTCCTGGATGTCCAACATCATGACAAAGTGCAGCGATAACCATTGAAAAAATATCTATATCTGCCAAGCCATTTCCCAATTCTATTCCTTCTTGTATTAAAAAAACAGCTGAAGCTGTGACATCTGCAGCATGCAATGAATTGTGATAGTAATTTTTCTTTTTATAACCACTCTCTACTGCTGTTAAAAATCGATCAAGTTTATGGTCGTCTATATCATAAGTTACATTTAACCCCAGCATTCTGAAAACAAATCGGCCAACCTCAAAGGCTGGGTTATTTACATATTCAATGAGTTTAAACGAGTTGAAGTCCCAAGTTCCAAGCTCTTGCAGAGCTTCAGATAAAGATTCGTTAGCGTCACAATAGGACTTCATGGTAGTTAGACGTTGAAAAATTGATTTGCCTGGTTCTGGGTGCTTTACTCTTATTGTAGTTTCTGGAAGCGAATCATCTACTTGTGTATACAAATCCATTTGGTTTTTCCCAATTTCTGCAAGATTAAACTCAGAAGCTTTAATTTTTCCTTGGTTACAAATTAGATAATCTTGACTAATCAGGGAGGCAATAATTTCTTTTATTTCATCATTTGTTATAAAATTTGAATTACTTGCTTCGTTAGAAGCGCTTCCTTTTAAAATTTCTATATCACCTGACTGTGCTTCACTCTTAAACCTTACATGTAAACTCTGTCTCGAGGTGGCCGGAGTCAAAGAAATCGACAATTTTTTTAGTTTTTCTACAAGTTCTGCAGCTCTTTTGAATGAAGGAATCAATTTGCTGGCTTCAATGCTGGAAATTTCCTGCTCCAAATCTGAACTCCTTTTTTCTAATTCAAAATTTTTTTCTCTTATTTGACTGAGTTTTGTATATTGTGATATATCTCAAATAGAAACAAAAGATATACCTATAATAAAAAGTAGCTCAGTTTGACCACTCTGGAAGTATCCAGAAAGGATTAGTCAGATAATATCAATTAAAAGATGCAAATTGATGGCTGAATCTAATTTAAGTTGATAAGCATGAGGGAGTGCATAAATCAAGGCCAATAAAAATAATAAATCTTCTTGTAAAGATGCTATAAGAGTTAAAATCATTGAGCTCAAAATTGCTATCGGCCATTCAATACTTTGTGGAAGCTGGGAAGTGATTAGAAATAATCCTATTTTTGCTAAATTTGTTGGGTAAAGTCCATGAATGATAAAGGAAGTCAGTGCCCATAAAAAATAAATAGAATTGGATGCCTTTAATTTCATTTAATTATAGATTTTTTTCTCGCATTTTTATTTTCTATACCTCTCTGAGAAATGCCATATTTAGTTGAAAGTGAAAGCTAAAAACAATTAATTCAATAAATAGATAAGACGAATCATAAGAATAGTGTGGACCTGCACTCTTTACCGCTTCATTTATAGTATTTAAAGTCATGATTTCAAAGTAATGTTCATATTTGTTTTAAAAATAATTCATTTAGAAATATATTTTTTTAATAAAAAACTTTTGAAAAAACTCCAAATAAATTGTATTAATAATAATAATCTTTAGCAAATATTAAATTTAAACATATTTAATATATAATCTATTTAAATCCATTGACTATTTGGGTTGAATGCTTCCTTAACAATGGAGGAGGTTTATTATCGAGGAAAAATCCTTGTTTCCCTTCCTTGAATAAGTTGTATTCGTTGTCCCAATATTCAATATTGCATAATATATTTGTTATGCATACTTCAAATTTACTAATAGCCTTTTGTTTATTATCTCCGCTTGCATGAATTTCTAAAAATTCTGCCCAGCTTTCAAAAAGAGGTCTTACAAGAACCTTTAGAAATCCTTCTTGAGATTTGCTAATTATAACGCTTTCTCTATCACAGAGAGGAGAAGCAGCTAATCCATTTTGTCTCTCTAAGTCTCCTTGCTTGAAGAATTCCTTAGTTATTAAACTTGACCATCTTTTATGGAGCTCAAGGGTTTTAGCTCCATGCCCGATGTCTGCACATTTTATGCACATTTGTAAAGCAAGTAGCTTAAACTTATCGTCAGAAAAAGTTAGTTTTTTAGACAGCATTGATTGAAAGTCTGAGAGTTTATCGAAATGGATCTGCAAATCAGTTCCAAGTATTGCTTGGATAGTGATTTTTCTAAATCTTTGATAATCTGACTTTGAAAAATTTTCCAGGATATTTGTTTTATCTTCACTTAGAATTTGAAATGTAGTATTTGTGTGCATATGCTCTAAAACGCTTTGGTCATTATATTTAAATGCTAAAGGATCTTTGCTAGCTATTAAAAACGGATTATTAACACCTGGATGCCCAACGTCATGACAAAGCGCAGCAATAATCAAAGAGAATACATCTATATCAGCCAAACCGTTACCCAATTCAATTCCTTCTTGTATTAAAAAAATTGCTGAAGCAGCGACATCCGCTGCATGCAATGAATTGTGATAATAATTTTTATTCTTATAGCCATTTTCCACCACAGTTAAAAACCTATCCAGTTTATGCTCATCAATATCATAAGTTAAGGTTAATCCCATCATCCTAAAAATATATCTTCCAACCTCAAAAGCAGGGTTATTTATAAATTCAATCAACTTAAAAGTGTCAAAATCCCATACTCCTATTTCTCCAAGAGCTTTACTCAAGGATTCATTATCGTCACAATAAGATTTCATAGTGATCAGTCTCTGAACAAATGTTTTGAGTTTATTTTTTTTGGGCCGTATCGTAGTTTCAGGCAATGAGTCGTCTACTTGTGTATATAAATCCATTTGATTCTTGCCTATTTCAGCAATATTAAAATCAGAAGCCTTGACTCTTCCTTGATTGCAAATTAGATAATCTTGACTTATTAAGGAAGCAATAATTTCCTTTATTTCGTCTTTTGTGATGAAATTTGAGCTACTTGACTC
The DNA here is from genome assembly GCA_949751835.1 of Blepharisma japonicum. Lineage (NCBI taxonomy): Eukaryota > Ciliophora > Heterotrichea > Heterotrichida > Blepharismidae > Blepharisma > Blepharisma japonicum. The sequence continues at coordinate 292,547 of CATKHK010000003.1, read as the reverse complement.
ATTTGAGGAACTTCTTCGTCAGAATTTTGAATCATCTGAATGGGCTTCGTTTTGAAAAATAATATGCAATTTTTGTTGAGGAGCGTCAGGGGTTAAAGGATTTGATACTTTTTTCAGTTTTTCGACTAGTTCTGCAGTTCTTTTGAAGGAAGGAACTAGTTTACTGGCTTCGATGCCTAATCTTTCTTGCTCATAAGTTGCACATCTTGTCAATAGTTCAATATTTTCTGCCTCCAATTTATTAAGTTTTATGGATTGGGACATATCTCAAATAGAGATGAAAGAAATACTTATAATAAAGAGTAGCTCAATTTGACCTGATCTAAAATATCCTGAAACAATAAGTCATGTAATATTAATCAAAATGTATAGTTTGACTATTGAATCATTTTGAATTTTACAGTCTTGAGGAAAAGCATATATTAAAGCTGACAAAAATAGTAAATCTTCTTGAAAAGATGTTATATGCACCAGAATCATTGAGCTCAAAATAGCTATTGGCCATTCGATTCTTTTTGGAAACCGTGAAATAAGAATAGATAAGCCAATCTTTGCAATATTCCCTGGATAAATTCCGTGAATGATAAAAGATACTAATGAGCTCAAAAATAAGATCGAATTAGCAAGTGTTAATTTCATTTAATTATAAATTTGTTCGGACATGTATTTTTTCAACAAATAATCACTTTATACTACGATAAACGGTAATTTCATATAAAATTAGAAAGGTTATAAATTAAATATATAATTAAATTTTAAATTAAGTTACAATTATACGGGAATTTTAAATCATGAAACTATTTAATATATCATTTAATTAATTCCGTTTGCTATTTGAGTTGAATGTTTCTTTAGCATGGGCGGAGGCAGTTCGTCAAGGAAAAATGTTTGCTTTCAATCTTTATATAAAATATACTCATTGTCTCAGTATTCAATATTGCACCTAATATTAGCCAAGCAGGCTTCAAATGTGTAAACGGCAATATCTTTGTTTTCTTCAGCTGCATAAAGTTCCAAAAATTCTCCCCAGAGCTCAAATAGTGGCCTTACAAGAACTTTTAGAAAACCTTCTTGAGATTTGCTTAACACTACACTTTCTCTGTCGCAAAGCGGTGTGACAGAGAATCCTCTTTTTCTTTCAAGATCACCTTGCTTGAAAAACTCTTTTGTAATTAAATTAGACCACTTTTTGTGAAGATCAAGAGTTTTTGCTCCATGACCGATATCTGCGCACTTAATGCACATCTGCAGAGAAAGTAGTTTAAATTTATCATCGGAAAAATTAAGCCTTTTGGAAATCATTGATTTAAAATCAGCTAATTTGTCAAAATGAACCTGTAAATCTGTTCCTAGAATTGCCTGGATCGTTATTTTTCTGAATCTCTGATAATCGACCTTAGCAATATTTGTTAAAATATTAGTCTTATCTTCATTAAGAATTTGAAAAGTCCTATTTGCATGCATATGTTCTAAAACACTTTGATCGTTATACTTAAATGCTAAAGAATCCTGGCTAATAACCAAATATGGATTATTTACTCCAGGATGCTCAATATCATGACAGAGCGCAGCAATAATCATAGCCAAATTATCAATATCTTCAAGACCATTTCCAAGTTCGAGTCCTTGCTGAATCAAAAACATAGCTGAAGTAGCAACATCAGCAGCATGCAATGAATTGTGGTAATAATTTTCCTTTTTGTATCCACTCTCTACAACTGTCAAAAACCTATCTAGTTTATGTTCGTCAATATCAAAAATTCCTGTCAGATCTAGAAAATGAAAAATATATCTGCCGACTTCAAAAGTTGGGTTTTTCGTCAGTTCAAGTAGTTTGAATTGGTCAAAATCTCAGCTGCCTATTTCATTTAGAGTTTCAAATAAAGATGTATTATCAATACTTGACGTTTTCATTGTTGTTAAACGCTTCACTAGAGGTTGATTGGACAGTTTTCTTCGTCTACTAGGAGATTCAGGGACTGAGTCATCTGTTTGTGTATAAAGATTCATTTGATTTTTTCCTATTTCTAGAAGATTGAGATCAGTCACATGACCTTTTTCAGGGTTCCAAAACAAATAATCTTGACTGATTAAGGAAGCAATAATTTCTTTGATTTCATCATTTGTAATGAAATCTGAACTCTCAGTTTCATCTGTATAAATAATTCGATTGTTATATAAATACGAAGAGAACGTTGCTGACTCATTTTCAAATCGAGAGCTTCTTTTTGATGAGTCTGGACTAAAATCTCCATGCATGAAAGTATTTGATAAGTTTTTCAACTTATTTATAAGTTCTGTAGTTCTTTTTGCTGAAGGAGTTCGCTGACTTGCTTCCATAATCGAAATTTCTTGCTCCAACCTTTTGCATTTTTTAGCTAATTCTTCTTTTTCTTTTAGAATTTCATCAAATTTTGACCGTTTTGAAATTTCTAAGCTGGAAATTATTGATGTTCATATAATAGTCAATAATTCAGTTTGCCCTGATTTAAAGTAGCCAGCAAATATGAGCCAAACGATGTCTAGTCAAATAAAATAATTAACTGCTGAATTTAACTTTAATTTGAGGATTTGGGGAAATATATAAATTAAAGCAGATAAAAATAGTAAATCTTCTGGAAAATTCGTTATGCTTGTTACAATCATTGAACCAAAAATTGATATATACAACGAGAGACGTTTGGGTAATTTTGAAATAAGTACAAATAAAGCTAGCTTTTCAAAATTTGTTGAAATAATTCCATGAATGATAAATGATGTCACAGTGCTAAGAAACATGATGCAATTGACTGGTGTTAGTTTCATTTTTTATTATTTATTTTGCCAATATAATTAAGCGATTCTGATTAACTATAATTCATTCCATGCTCGACTAAGTTCTAATTTAATTTCATTTATAGCAATAGTAACTAGATATTTTTATAGTCCTCTTAATACAATAAACATCAGTGTCTCATAAGCAATTAAGTGTGCGCCGTTTTCGGGCACAAATAAAGGCTATATATATAAATTTTCAAAAAAAGAATGGCAAATAAATAAAATGAAGATCGAATCAATAGATTTTAAATCAAAATATTTTTAATAAAAGCAATAAATCAGCTCAAGTTATGAATCTAAAGAGTTATGAGTAATCTATTCTCATTCTAATCAATTCATTAAGTATTGAATTTCAGAAGATGTTATATAAAGAAATAAAATCACCAAAAAGTCATTAATAAGCTAATGATAAAGAATTAATAAATATTTAGTTTGAACAATAAAAGCTTTCACTTATATACATTATAATTACTTTATATAACTAATACTTAAATACATAAAGATGCTTAAAAAGCCAGAAGAGATTCGCACCACATCGCAGCTTAGAAGTTCCAATGTCAGAGGCTTAAAATCAGCAATGCTTGAAGGTCATCCTGAAATGGAGCCATACATTGATCTTCTTTTCCCTAAGCAACATTCAGTGATTGAAGCAAAATTGAAAGCACCTCACAATAATTTATCGTTCACATACGTGGAGAAAACAATTATATCAATTCATTGTGAAGACATCATGTTTCCCCACTTGAAGCTTTTACACAAATTTCCTTTTATGCTGAAGAAAATGCAAGTAGATAAAGGGGCAATCCGATTTGTCATTGGTGGTGCTAATGTTATGGCTCCTGGGCTAGTTTCAGCAGGAGGAGCAATGGAAGAAGCCAAACAAGGAGAAATTGTAGCGATAATGGCTGAAGGTAAAACTCATGCTCTTGCAATAGGAAGAATGATGAAAAGTACAGAAGAAATTAGAAGCAACCCAACTGGGGCTGCTATTGAAAACTTACATTATTTAAATGATGGGTTTTGGAAGATGGAATTGCCAAGCTAAATCAGTAAAATAAAGTTTAATACTTTTCATATAACTAAAATTCATATATCTCTTTCCATCATTACTAAATAATTTGCTTGAATGATGCTTCTTTAAATTTTTCTTTTGATTTATTTATTATTTTTACTCAATGTCATCATAAAATTTATAGCTATCTTGTTTACTATTAAATTAGAGAGTTCCTATTTATGAGTTTATTGAATAAATGCAAGGATTAGTTAATTACAAATATATTTTTCAATGAACTCATTTTTGAATAATGCTGTATGAGGAAATATAGGTCTCCCTGAAGAAAGAAGAGATTGAGTAATCAATTTGTTCAGCCTTAATTTTTTTGCTCTTGCAGGGCAAGTGAAAGTTTTATTTAAATTAATATCTGGACTAGGTCTCCGAATTGTCTGCGAAAGCTCAGTGTTTTTTGTATTATTTATCGTTTTATTCAATTTAAGCTCCTTTTTTAATCTAAAACTTGAATTGTGGGTATCTTTGAATTCTTTGTAAGTTAAACTTGGTCTCAGGTTTGCTTCATGAGGGCTTATTCCCTTTATAATTTTATTAGCTAATCGGCTACTCGGCTCAGGTGTTTTGGAGACAGAAGTTTTTAGCTTCAATTTCGATTTTTGGCTAAACGGTTTTTCTTGTCCAATCAAATCATACAAAAACAAAGGTAATTTCTCAGTTTTTACTTTAATTACTTCGCTATTCTTCACTGGAATTTTTTTCATCGTTTTCTCTTTTTCTTTGCATAGCTTCTGGAAGATCTCTAAAACTCTTTTATTATTTGAGCTTTTTTCCATTAAAAATTGCAGTAATTTAAATGACATCTGCAAGAAAATCTATTTTACTCCTCTAAAGCTTTAATTTTGCTTTTTGCTTCTCTCTTTTAAGTATTAGCACTCATCTGCTTAATTCTAATAATTTTTCATAAAATACACGATGACTGAATTCAGCGAAGATTCAGGCTTCGAGCACAACTCAGAAGACGAAGTCCTTGTAGATGTGGATGGAAAAACTCCCACCCCTTTGAACCTTGATTTTCAGCTCAAAGAAAAGGTAGATTCAGTAGTAATTCCTCATATCCCATTAGTGGAATCCGGGCATAGTTTAGAACCTGATATGATATTTGGGTAACCTTTATTTAGATGACGGCCAAACTCACTTCTGCAGAATGGCCCAATTCCTTTATCATTTACCTATGACCAAATACCTGCACAAAATCCTATTTTTAACGGATATCGACCTGAGGACTCCTTAGAACTCAATGAAGCTTTTTCAGGACCTGAAACTTATAAATTTTCTATTAATCCAAGAATAAAGCATGCTTGGGAAATTGTGAAAAAGAGTCAGACTAAGCCAGAAGGTCCTCCTTTTACTGGAATGCGAGAAGGACTACCTCTGGGTGAACTTGAATTTTCATCGAAATTTGAATGTGGAAATTTAGACCGAGTCGAAAAAGTGAAGGAAAATGAATATGATTTGTATTTAAGAACTGATTCAAACACTTATGGCCATAATCAATGATATTACTTTAAGGTATGCAATAAAAACGGTATGAGAGAGGTTAGATTTAATATAGTCAATTTTTCTAAAAGAAATAGCTTATATACGCAAGGATTGATGCCTTGCATTTATAGGGACAAAACTGGATGAATTAAAGGTGGCCACGATATTGTTTATACTCATAGTAAAGTGAGCAGATTAGCAAATAACCGTCACTACTATTCTTTGTCCTTTTCTTTTGAATTCAAAGATAACGATGTAGTCTTTTTTGCATATTCAATACCTTATAGTTATACAAAATTGTGTAAATTATTAAAAGAGCTGGAAAAATGTGAATTTGTGAGGAGAGAAATGCTTTGCAAAAGTTTGGGAGGAGTTGATACACCTATATTAACTATCACAGATTTTAATAACACTAATGAAAAAGAGTTTGTTTTTATGACAGCAAGAGTTCATCCTGGAGAAACTCATGGATCATGGGCTATGGAAGGATTTTTGAATTTTATTACAGGAAATAGCCATAAAGCTAAAAAACTTAGAAAAAAAGTTGTGTTTAAAATTGTTCCTATGCTCAATATCGATGGAGTAATTGTTGGAAATGCACGATGCTCCTTGACAGGAGAAGATCTTAATCGAAGCTTTCAAGACCCGAACCCAAAACTAAACCCAGTTATATATTCTCTCAAAAACAAAGCCATAAAAAGTAGTCTAAACAAAAAACTTACTTTTTACTTCGATCTCCATGCTCATTCTACCAAAAAAGGAGTCTTCATGTATGGGCCACACTACCCTCTTCATTCTGACAAATATTACAAAATCAAGGTCTTCCCCAAACTCATTAGTGAAATCACAGATATGTTTCGCTATTATTCATGCCGATTTCGTAATGAGGCTGAAAAGCGCAAAACAGCCCGCTTAGTCATGTGAAAAGAGCTTCAATTGCCATGCACCTATACAATTGAGACTTCATCTCATGGGTATTTAGATGCAGAAAGAATTACTCATCCATTCGCTGAAGAAAGCCTGCACAAACTAGGTAAATATTTAGGAGAAACTCTACTAGAGTACATTGAGATTAGAGATAGAGATTTAGAAGACCAAGAATTAAGAAGGTTTGAAAGATTGAAAAAGAGGAATAAACTGACTGAAAGTGACGAAGAAAAAGAAAAAGAGCTTTTAAAAGAGCATGAAGCCGCAGAAACGATCCCTACAGCTCCACAAAAAAAGCGAACAATGGCAGATATAATAAACAGTATAAGAGATGAGCCACAGTACACCGAAAGCGACTCTGATAGCTCTGATTCAGAAGAAGACGAATATAGTGAAGAAAGAGAAGAATTAGAAGTAGAGACAAATAAAATTATTTTGAAAGCATTCAGAAAAGTTGAAAGCTTAATTGAATCACCTTTAATTATCAAAAGCATACAACCAAAGAAAAAAAAAGCTGACTCAAAGGAAAAACTTGCCAAACATCCAATGAGCAGCTTAGCTAAATATTTTTCTAGAGCTGCGAACTCTGCATCAAAAAGTAATAGAAGAAGCATAAGGTTTAGAGCTGAAAGCGCTGCTCCTGATCTTTCTTCAGAAGATTTTTGTGTCCCGCCTTTAGAAACTCGCCCTCCGTCCCGTAATCAAGATTTTTCGAAATTTTCTTATTCTCGGGGTCTGCAAAAGTTGAAAACAAAGCCAGCTGATCTTTCTTTTGATAGAAAAGATATTATAAAGCCTAAACATAACAAGGACTCAAAATCACTTTGTCTGCCAGACATGAACAAGAAGAGCACTCAATCCGCTTTCAGGAAAGATCCTGAAAGAGTTTTCATTCCTACATATGAAAGCATAAAAAGCTCTTCAGAGCCACATGAAGATATCCGGCGCAATAGCCCTCTTAAACTCCGGTATAAAATTTCAAATGATCCGATATATCCTAACCAACCCCTAAGTTTCAAGAAAAAAGCGAACTAATTTATTGTTAATTATCTAAATTCTCCAATGAAATATATTGAATAAGAAAAGAACAATAAGAAGCAAAAAGCTTTAAGCTTATACTTATATTAGCATATTTTCTAAGTAATTATTAACGAAATAGATCTATAATTATTTATCTATATGAATTCGTTGCTAAATGGATTTCTTATTGAAAGAAAATCACATTTTTTCTGGATTGGGACTTGAGCTGAATACTTGAAAATTTTGCTTTCACTGAAAAGAGACAATTTCCTGTATTTTTCCAGCAACCCAAATGAAATCTGAATTCCATCACATTTTGATACCCAAGTCAAAATCTTTTCTGCAAAATCTTTAATTGACACAATAGCTGGATGCTCAGCAGGGTTTGAGTCGAAGCTTGTTCTGATCACATCAGAAAGCATCCATTCAAGCCATTCATAGATTTCCCAACTATTTTGGGACAAATATAATACAAGTTCTGGGCTCAACTCTTGCACATTTTCCATAATATACACTATACAATTTATCGCTTCTTGTCTGAACCCTCTTTCGTATTTCAGAGTTTTTGCATCGAAAACTACAGAGCTCTTGGTTGATTCTAGTCCCACAATCAAAACTTGTAAGATTTCCAATGATCTACCACATAGTTCAGTGGTGAATTTTCTCAACATCTGAGCTGCTTTCCACTTGGTTTTATAGTTTTTCTGGTCTCTTATTGTAGCTACAAGTACAGGAATTAAAATATCAGCCACCTCACTGTGTGGCATATTTTTATTTCCAAAGAACTCGAAAAGGGCTCTGCATGAGTCCCAGCCAACTTTGGCGTTTTTATGAGAGAGTCCTTGAACACAGATCTCGAAAAATTCTTTAAATAAGTCTCCAAGGTCGGACCGTGAGTAATTTTTGAACAAGTTACCTATTGAAATAATCGCGTTTGAAACTATTTTTTCTTTCTTGTTTTGGCTGTTTTCATTGATCATCTTGTAAACTAAGTCAAGTCTGTCCAAGCAAAGTGGGTTAGTACAGAAGCTTGAGATTGCTGAGGCTCCACTGATAGCAACTTTAAGATCTTTTGATTCTTTATGGTTTGCTATGATGTTTAGAGCAGTTGAGCAGAAGAATTTTGGCATGGTTTTGGTTTTAAATAAGGTCCCAATCAACTTGAGCAGGCTGCTTCTGAGAAAATAAGGGGCTTGAGATCTTTCATAGTGCTTGAGGAACCTCAAAAACTCGTCAAACTGATCACTTGAAAAGTGGCTGAAGTCTTGTAAAACTGTCAAAACATCGAATGCATAGCTTAGCTCATCGAACTTTTTCTTTTTGATTAAATAAAACATTTTGTTAATAGCTAAGCTAATCAGCGGACAATTCTGATTTCCTCTTATGTACTCTTCAATAACTTTAAAAGCCGCTCTTTGGATGTCAGGCTCGTCACATACCAAGAGGTCATCTAATTTTTGCTTCAGCCAGTCTATCAAGAAATCAAGATGCACAGAGTAATTTCTTGCAATTTTTGCTAAAAGCTCAAGCTTTTCTTTTAAAAGAGTGCTAGATCCTATAAAAATGTGCATAAACTGAGGTGTCAAAAATTGAACCATTTCTTCAACATTTTCCTTAAAAGCACAAACAAGCACAGAAATTGCTGCTTTGGTAATTTCAACATCATTCTCATCAAATTTGCTTATAACAGCACTAATGAGAGGAGGCAACGACATCCCTGAAAATTTGGCATAGGAAGTGTTCCCAACCAGTGCTTCTGCGGTTTTTAATACAGAGAGCACAACTTCTTTTGGCTCATTTCTGGACAAAATGTAAGCCAAAGCTTCATGCAAGTTATAAATTATTCCTTCTAAAGAATGGGAAAGAGAATTTAATGCATGGGCTGCTCCTGAGTTTTCGATGTTGTCTTGCCATTTTAACAATGGAGAGTTTGCTATTATTGAAGCCATTGCTGATGCGACTTCCATACGAATTCTAGTGGAAGCATCATTTATGAGGAGAAAGGTCATTGGAGGCTGACTGATGAATTTTTCTGGACAATTTCCGAGAATGTTTTCTCCAGGGAAAATCAATGGCCATGAGTCGAAGAGCATGCTCGAGTTTTCCTTGCTGAAGAGCGCAGTGATGTTCCTAAGGGCGAAAATCGTCAGATTTTCTTGGTTTGCGTTTGATTCTTGGCGAGGAAGCTCGGTAGCTTTTGTTCGCTGTAAGAGGGATCTCTTATTCAAAAAAGACTGAACGTTTTGCAAAGTGGCCACCAGATTCACAGGAGTCTCTGAAGATGGGGCTTGGTGTTGCTTCACTTTAGGCTTGAGCTGCTTTTCCTGCAGGCTTTGAAGACTGTCTGGGACGATTATCCCGATCTTATTCATCAGGTCTGATATGAATAGTCGATCTCTGCGAAACTCTTCACCTTCTTTAGAGGAGCAGATAAATTGTTCTGCCTCTGTTTGATATGAAGGTTTTTGAGTTTTTGCAGTTGATTGAGGTTTTGGTTTTTTATTGAACTGACGTCTGTTTTGGTTACCCGAAAGGAGAGAAGCCATTTTAATGTTTATAAGCCAACTGAATTCATTTGTTTTATTTTAAGCAAATTAATTATTTAAATTTATACAACAAACAATTCGACCACTTGGTGTCGTGCACTTTATCCGTCCATATTTATATGTTGAACTGAATATAAAATGAAGTAAATATGAAATTTGGAAATTTAATAGAAAATTTTCAATCTTTCTTGGTTTAATATTTTTTAGCATAAATCTTCTTGTTAAAAATCAGATATTCCATTAATTCCAAAAAATTTACTGAAAATGATTATAAGTATAAACTGAAAAAAAAAGTTTTTGTAAAACAAAATGTTTTTAATTTTCACTTAAAATTTGGAGAAGTTTAATTTTTTTCAAACTATTACTATAAGAAATTATTGCCAAGTAATTTGCTAATATAAGAGTCTTGGATAATTGATAGTTGATGGCTTAGAATTCAAATTAAAATTAATCAAAATCAGCCATAAGTTGTCTGAATATTAATTCATTTGCACATTTTAATTGACTTTTTTATGACAAGCATTAAAAAATTCTAATTAAATCAGGCTTGCTTCAGAAAATTATTTATAACTAAATAAACAAAATTCCTTAACATTTAAAATATATGACAGCTTTTGTTTGCCTTCTCTCGAACACTATTCCTTCTGATAAATGATCTAGATAGGAAGTCTCTACGACCATCTAAAATTTTCTGTTTATCATTAAATTCTGGGCCAATGTATGACTGCCTTGTGATTGTTTTTGAATCGTTTTGCGAGTCTGATTCCTGGCCCATATCATACGGAAATGGCTGAGGAACTCTATGATATTTAGGCCTTGTTCTTACAAAGCCAGAGTCAGCACTTTCGCTTTGATGAGTTTTTTTGTCAATAATAATTCAGTCAAACTCGAGATCTAGTGTAAAATTCTGGTCAAGCGCGACTTTTCTCAGCAGCCCTCTTAAATAATCGTAATCAGGCTTTTCGTCAAATCTTAATGACTTGCAATAAAGTAAATACTCTACGAACTCAATCGGAAGTCCTCTGCACAAAACTTCAACTGGGGTGCTGTACTTGGAATCCATGATTTTCTTGTACTTTTCTTTTTTCCCATCGCACTGAATTCGCTGCCAAGGCAACTCTCCTTTTGTGAAATATACAAATAAATATCCAATGCTTTCTAAATCATCTCTTCTACTCAACTCAATCCCCATATGTGCATTTACGCTTGCATAGCGAGCAGTCCCAGTAAGACTTCTATTTTCTTTATACGGGATATGCTGCTTTGTTTTGGGATCTCTGTATTTTTTGCTTAATCCGAAATCGATGATATAAATCAAATTCGCTCTTTTGTTAATTCCAGTCATGAAATTGTCAGGCTTTATATCTCTATGAATGATACTATTTGTATGTACATATTCTATTCTTGTTATTATTTGGTCTGCTATCATAACTGTTGTTTTGATAGAAAATTTTCGATTGCATATTTTAAATTTGTCTTCTAGAGATTGCCCTAGCATTTCCATGACCATATAGTTTGTGGTTTCTCTGGTTCCGTATCATATCACTTTTGGAATTCCAATGCCTTTATCGAGAGAACGGATTATTTTGGCTTCTGCAATCAATTGAGGAACATTAACTGATGGTGGCTCCACTTTTATGGCAACTTCTCTTTTTGTTTCAACGTCGATTCCAAAATAAATTTCTCCGAAGGAACCTTCTCCGATTTTTTTGCCTAATGAGTATTTATCGCAGAGGATAATATTTTCGTCCTCCATGTATATTTATTATCTCTGCTTTACTGACGCATTCTTTATATATAAATTAAACCTAACGCAATATTACTGATTTCTATTTTAATAATGACTTAAATATAGCTTTTTTGTGCGAGTTTAATTAATTGAGATACTAAATTTAAAAATATAGTTAAAGAAACTCTTATAAAAAAATGAAATAAATGGAATATCAGTCCCTTTTAATCTTCGCCGAGGTGAAATAACACAAAATAATACAATTATCCTTTACTCTTTATCGAAGATGAATACTTTTTGGATCAAATATTTTAATTTTGTAGTTCTTATTGAAGTGTCACAAATAAATTGAAAATCATATAGTGGCAAAATTAAAGAATAAACCGGATATCGTCATAAATAGAGAAACTAACGGAATTTAATCTCTTGAAAGTTTAATTAAATTGAAAAAGAGGAAAATTATTGAATTATTGCTATTGATTCTTAATTTTAGAATTCCAAGAAAGGGCTCCTTCAAATCCATTTCTTTCATTTCTATAATCTTCAAAGGCTTGCTCAATTTCATTATAAGAGTTCATCACAATTGGCCCATGCTGAACTATTGGCTCATTTAAAGGCTGCCCAGCAAATAGCAAAAATCTGGCGCCTTCAATTGTTTCAACTTTAAGTTTCCCGCTGTGACTTAAGATTCCAGCTTGATTTTTCGATATATTTTTATCTTTAACCATAACGGACCCATTAAGAATATATAAAAACCCATTTCATCCATCCGCTATCTCTTGAACAAACTCTTTATTAGGATCCAACTCAACATCTAAAAATATTGCAGGAGTCCTGGTTATTGTTGAAGCTGCTTTACCTAAGCTACTTCCAGCAATAATCGACACCTTTATGCCATCTTCTTGAACTTTAAGGATTTCGCTTTCTTTTGCATCTTGATATGAAGGCTCACAAAGCTTATTTTCTCTACTCAAATTAACCCAAAGCTGAATCCCTTCCATTTCATTTGTTCCTGGCATCTCAGAATGCATAATTCCTCTGCCTGCTGTCATTCATTGAATACCTCCTTGTGATATTTCGCCCATATTGCCTTTAAAGTCTTCATGCTTGCAAGATCCTTGAAGCATATATGTTACAGTCTCAAATCCTCTGTGAGGATGGTCAGGGAAACCTGCAGGCTTGCTAACAAAAAAGTGATCCATCATAAGAAAAGGATCTAAGTTTTTCAATTGAGAAGTACCGATCACACGCTTTACGTGAGCACCGACGCCTTCTGATAATTCAAAAGGATTAATTATTTTGACTACAGCTCTCGACATTTTAAATCTGTTAATTCTGAGATAATTTAATGGTAGATATTGAATTTACGATTTTAATAATACTCTTTTATCTTCATTGGAATTGTGATATAAATCATCATTTAAGCTTTATTAAAGCTCTGAAATTGTGGAATTCTCATATTTGAAAATTTCATAATTAGTTAATTAATTGTAATTGAAAATCTCTATTTAACTTTCCATCAAATAAAAGTTTATTTTATGATTTTAAATTTACAAAAGCATTCAATTTTAATGACAGATATGCATCTCTTACCTCAATATCAGAATTTTAATAAACTAAATAGTTTTTTATCATACAATATTTGCACTTCAAATATCAATTTGCATTTATTTCGTTCATCAACAATTCTGATAAGGCAAAATCCTATTTCACAACAATTAAAAAAACAAATTTCCTTCTTTCAATCACCTACTACTATTTTCAACTAAAGATATAAATTTTCTTCTGAAATAAATGTCGACTGAGGAGCTTCGAAAAAAAGCAATAGAAATATCTAAGCGAGCATGCGAAGAAGACCGCAAGCAAAGCTACGAAAATGCATATAGTCTCTACAAGCAATCAATCAGATACTTTCTGCATCTTTATAAATGTAAAATCTACATAGATGAACCCAATCAAATTTTAAAGCAAAGCTTTAGAGAAAAGCTTAACGAGTACATGAAAAGAGCTGAAGAGCTCTCGGATTATTTATATGAAAAAGAAGATCAAAAACAGCCAGTTCTCGCTGATGGTGTCAAGCCTGATCAGCAAAACAGAAAGTCAGGGAGTAGGTCTGAAGATGATGACTCTAATGCTGGGCTCCGAAAATCCTTAGAAAGTGCAATAATAACAGAAAAACCAAACGTCAAATGAAATGACGTTGCTGGTTTAGCTAATGCAAAGCAGGTTCTACAAGAAGCAGTGATTTTACCATCTCGGTTCCCTGAACTATTTGTTGGCAAGCGTACCCCCTGAAAAGGGATTTTATTATATGGTCCTCCAGGTACTGGAAAGTCTTATCTTGCCAAGGCTTGTGCGACTGAATGTGATGGCACATTTTTCTCAGTCTCTTCAAGTGATCTAGTAAGCAAATATATGGGAGAGTCAGAAAGACTTGTCAAGTCACTTTTCGAAATGGCGAGGACCAGTAAACCTGCTATCATTTTTATTGATGAAATAGATTCATTATGTGGAAGCAGAAATGAAGGAGAAAATGATGCCACTAGGAGAATTAAAACTGAATTTTTAGTACAAATGCAAGGAGTTGGACATAATGAAGAAGGAATTTTAGTTCTAGGCGCCACGAATATACCTTGGGAACTAGATTCAGCTATTAGAAGACGATTTGAAAGGAGGGTTTATATTCCGTTGCCAGATGCATCTGCAAGGGTCCTTATGTTTAGGCTAAATTTAGGAGACACACCGCATAATTTGACTGAAGAAGATTTCAATGAGCTTGCAAACAAAACAGAAGGTTACTCAGGATCTGATATTACTACAACTGTGAAAGCAGCATTAATGGAGCCTGTAAGAAAATGCCAAAGAGCAACCCATTTTTTAGCAATTATGCTAGCTGGACAAACTAAATATGCTCCATGCGCTCCAAGCACTCCTGGTGCAAGAGAAATGACACTGATGGAGGTCCCTGCTGGAGCTCTTAAACCCCCTGAGGTTGATGCCGATGATTTTTTTAGGATCTTGGACACAACAAGACCTTCTGTTTCTCCTCAGGATTTAATGAAACAGCAACAATTTACAGAGATGTATGGACAAGAAGGTTAATGATTAATTTAAATTTATTAAATAATTAATACTTATCACAAATGAAAAATGTTATATTAATTTTTGAGAAGTTATGGCATGATAATACTATTTTCAGTGTCTGCATTTAATTAATTAAATTTTATTGCTAAATTCTTTTAATTTATTTAATTTATTTATTAATAATTTTGCAATCAGCTTCCCATTGTATTAAACTTTTTCAATAAAGCTCATATAACTAAAAATTTATTTTTCTTTATATCTTACCATAGATAAATAATTTTTAGAACTTCAGTTCATAAATAAAATACTTATAGATAATCTCAGTAATTTAATTATTACTTTATCTTAAAATTTTATGCAAAAAAATTTTTATATACTCTCCAAACAATATTTTCACCTATTATATATTTTAATCTATATTTATAAAAGCAGTCATATATCAAGCTTCAAAAAATTTTAAAATTTATCGATAAATAAGTTTACTCTAAACCCACGTTACTTCTCTCGGCTCAAACATCTTTAATGATTTCAATGAGGCCACTAATTTCAGTCTTCCTTTCCTTATATCTTTTTTCTTCGGATTTCTTAAAGCATCCTGAATTTCTCATTCGCTGTATTTAGTAGAGCTCCTGAGATGTACCAATTGCTTCTTGTTATTTGAAGAAAATAGCTGGGACACATACAAATGCGATAGCCTCTCTGATGTAGGGCTCAAGGGCTGGGACAGTTTCCTTCTGTGTGTATTTGCTCTCAGCTTAGATTGCAAGTTTATTGGCTTAGCTTCAATTGAGCTAAGCCTTCCTGTAGTTGAAGATTTATTTATCGTTTTTGAAATTGAAGGAAAAAGAGAGCTGCCAGATGTAGGCTCTGGAGACTGGTCATTAAGCTTGTATAAAGAAATTTGAGGTACAATAGTAAAAGATTTAACACTTCGTCTAATAGGCTGAATTTTCGTTGCAGATTTGTTGAGTTTAAGACTTTGGTCCATATATAAATATTTTCATTTTAAGAACTGATCATTATCACTTAAATTTTTATTAATATTTATCTCCAATTTCTATTATAGCAAAAACTCAATATTTCTTCTCTCTGCAACGTCCTTCACTATTATTAGCTTGAAGAAGCTGAGCTTAAAAGCCTTCCAATTAAGTTATAAAATTTCTCATTTTCTTGGAATCATATATGTCTAAATCTCCATATGATTACTTCTCACAAGATGAGTGGAATAATTTGCTGACAATTTCTCAAAGCCAACCTAAAATAAAAAAATTTAACAGAAGAATCGAGTTAAATAAAAGTGTTGAAAGAGATAAGAAAATTAACAAATATTCTGAAGAAAGGCTTAGAGAGTTATCAAAACCAAAAAGAATGCCAAGCTCGTCTTCTGATGAAGAAATCGGCCCAGGGACTTATGATGCCAGTGACGAGTTTTTGTCAAACAAACAGAGAATTCCTACAGTTAAATTTCCAAAAGCGAATTTAAGATTGAAAAAGTCGCCTGATTCGCCATCTGCTTTTACTTATACTCCAAAAGCAGAAAAAGTTATGCCAAATCCTCCAGCAACACGATTTAACCGAGCAAAAGTGAATAGACTGATAAATTTTCAAGAATATTTCGACAGATCTCCAGGGCCAAAATATGCATGGAAGCTCCCTGTTACTCCAACTGTAAAATTTAACCCTAGTAAAACACCACCTCTGTATCATACAAAAGATCCTTCTCCTGCACCAAAATGCTTAGATTCAAGCTCAAAATTTAATTTCAGATTTTGCTCGACAGATAGGACGAGGAGAGTCTATTATCAAGAAATGATGGATCAAGATAGTCCAGTTCCTGAACAATATAAGACTGATAGGACCGTTCTTAAGCCTCTTTATACATACATGAAAAATAAATCTTTTCAAAAAAGAGACGGTCCAGGAGTTGGAGCTTATACTCCGGAACCTCAAGGCTCAAAAAAATTTCTTTATTCTTTTACAAAAGCTAAAAGGGATTTAAATTGGAAAAAAGGTAATCTATATTTAGTGAAAATTATTTATGAACTCAATAGATTTCATTTATAATTTAAGATTTTTGGCTGTTTTATTTAATATAAGCTTATTAATTTATAATAAGTTTCATCTAATAATGGGAAAAATATAATTGGAAATTGCTTATATGATTAATTTGAGAAGGATTTAATTAGAATAAATAGACATTAATTAATAATGGAAAAGGTTTATAATTTTTTTATTTTGATATTACTTACTCAGGTCAATGAATTCAGAAACAAAGATTTATTTATGAAATATTAAGTAAATTATATTAGCACTTTTTATTAAATCTAATTATAAATTAATCTACGATCAATGGTGCTTCAAGTGATGAGATCAAAACTTTTAGTTCTCTAAACTTTTAAAATCGATTTTACTGGAATAATACTTATATCTTTGCCATAATTCTATCAATCCATTAACTTTTATTTAAAAAGCTTTACCCAAAAAATGTTATAATACGCAAATGGATTTATCTCGGAAGTTCCTACAGAAATACATAGAAAAAGACCATGAAAACCCTACTGAACAGCTGAAAATTAAATACTCTGCAGTTAGATTACCTAAGCTAAAGCTTCTAAGATCTATAGACGTCAGCCCAATGCAAAAAAGAAAAGGATTTAGCAATTCTCCCCTGGAGGATTTATATAAACCTAAACTAATTAACCAATCTGCTACAATAATCAAAGACCTAAGCTCATTTGTTACAGAATTTCCTAATCATAGGAAAAGAAAATCTCAACAGTTTGAGCCAGATGAGACCAAATCAACCATTCTCAATGATGTTACACTTGATGAGCAAACAAATTTAAGTCAAAGAGAAGAAGATGTGGAAGAAAAGACAAAATCAAAGAAAAAAATTGTATGTCTAAGCATACCACAAGTTGTTTATCAGCCAGATGAAGATGAAAATTAGTTGAAACATATATTTTTTCCAATAATTAAATAGCCAATTTTTGGAGGTTTATGAATAAAGAGTCTTGATATAATTTTAATTCAATTTCTTAAATTTGCTCATTAAATTTAATTGCAAAGATGCAAGACCTCTATGCAGTGATAAAATTAAGTGGTTTTAAAATTATTATGAAATTAAAACTTTAAAAGAGATTTACAGAGATTAACTTTATAAAAGTAAATTTGTTAGACTAATATGATGCAAATAATGAATATTAACTTGATCGCAAATCATAAAATTGTAGATTTAATTTTTAGCTTATTCTGATATAAGGCAATTTTAAAAGAATTTTAGCTATGAAAACAAAGCAATAAGAAACTTTTACTTAATTATTATATAAAATTATTAATTTAAGAAATAGTCAACAACCCATTTCTTGTATTAATATAAATGTCATTTGAATGCAGGATCTGTCTTAATTCTCAAAATCAAGATAACATCATTTCGCCATGCAAATGCATGGGGTCAATTAAGTATGTTCACGAAACATGCTTACAAAAATGACTAAAAGAAAAATACAAATTTCGAAGTTTGCTGACAAGGTCAAGAGCAGAAAACACAGGCCTAGCATGTGAATTATGCAAATACGAGCTTAAAGGAAGTGTAAAGTTTATGCCATTCTTACAAATGCTCAAAGCAATAAGGAGAAGCCAGTCATTTTATTGTGCAGCTATCAATATCCCAGTCATTCTCTATATAATTTATAGACTGAAGTTTCTCTTCACCAAGCTTATCAAGACAATAAGAAAAAAGAAAGTCATAATCCAGCTCCAAGAAAACTTATCAAGAAAAATTTTTATGTATTTGAAGTTGCAGATTGCGATCTGGATAAGACTAGTGCCAATTTCAGTCTTAAGCATGTCCCTACCAATAATAATTTTTACTACATGTGTCCTCATAAAGTCAATAATCGCAGAGTGCAAAATCTACGAAATCAAAAATTATGAGCCGAATAAAGAAAATAATAATAAATAAAGAACTTGCTAAATAGTCGGGAATAATTCATATTGAGAATTATGATTGGGAGTTTCATTTATAAAATAAATAAAATTTTAATACTGATACAATATGGCAAACGTCGTTCAAGGCGAGCTCATTCATCTTGTAGGTGAGTATATGGCAATTAAGCTATTTATTCCTGACTTTGGAGATGAAGGTGCTCAAATAGATAATTTAAACGTAATTATTGCAATTGATAGAAGTGGATCTATGGCTGGGCCTCCCATTCTGGATGCAAGAGGAGCCACTTTAAGCTTGATTCAGAAATTTAAAAAGGCTCGCATTCCAGTCACATTATATCTATTTAATAATCGGCTTGTGGAAGTATCTTCAAGCGATAATGGATTTGATGCAGTCATTAATACAGCTGAAAATCTCAGTGCTTTAGGAGGAACTTTATTCGCCCCTGTGATCGGAGCTATTGATAAACAAATAAAAGAAAAAGGCATGAAAAGCGTCTTCTGTATTTGGCTTTCAGATGGGCAAGACAATGATGGACTCGCACAGTTGATCCCCATTATGGAAAATTTCAAAAATGATATGGAAAATCTTGGAACTTCTATTGCTGTACATTCAATCGGGTTTTCTGAAAACCACGATGCTACATTATTAACTGCTCTCTCTCAAAGTGGTACAAAGCCTGGTTCTTTTCAATATGTCCCTCCAGGTGGTAGAATTCCAGTAGCTGTTAACAATATTTATGATCTTGCTTTTGAAGTGGCAATTTGGGCTCGATTTATTTCTACAGAAAATAATGCAAGCTATAAAATTGCAATTGAAAAATCCCATCAAGAAAACATGTATGAAGGCTTAATATATATTAGTGAAAATGATTTAGAAGACTGCAAAATCGAAGTACACAAAGGCTCAGCTGTACAAGTTTATGAATTGGAATATACAAGAGGAGACACAAATGATTTCAAAAAACTTGTGCATTTGGTCACGAACTTTGTGAGTGCAAAAATTATTCAGATTTTGGAAATGAAAACAGAAAATCAAAGGAAAAATTTGGAAGAAATTTGCCCATTAATTGAAGAAATGAATAGGAGAATTGATAATCTTGATGGAGAATCGAGAAGGCTTAGGATTTTTCAGAGGAAGCAATGCACAATTTATTTTAATGCAGCAAAAGAGCTATTTAACTGTTATTATGAAATTATGAGAGAAACTTCAATAGGAGACTTAACCAATTTGCAGCTGGCAAAACTTAATAATTATGCTCATAAACTAATCTTGATTAGGAACCTGGAAAAGAAGCTAGCGAAAGAGTCAAGAGCTGCACACGAAATGCTAAATCAATCAGAACTAAACATTAATGAGGCAGTAATGAAATTTAATATTCCTGAAATGCAGCAAAAATATGCAAATCATATCACTGAATACGGAAATTGTATTATCTCAGGCAAAAGCTGAATAGACGCAATTGCAGATGGTGACTGTTTTTGTATGACTTTAGAAATTGAAAGACCAAGAGATTTACTAGGACTTGCCTATCAAATTAAAATCAAAAAAATCCTTGTCTATTCTATAACTGCAGACTCGTTTATAGATTCAGCACTTTTTGAAACAAAAGCGGGACAAGTTATTCAAGGCTCCAGATCATATCAAAATGGGGTCAAACCACTGCCTGCAAGCGAAGTTATTAAAGGGCTCCCAAATGAAGTTATTAATGGAATTTTCCCAGTTTATATCAATGAAGACCATTGGCAGATCGCCAAAGAAAAAATAAAGCCACTTGTAGGATGGAATGTCACAGTAAATGTGCTGGGATATGAAGACCAACAATTAGATGAATTCCCTTATATGCTATACGCCAAAGCTATTGAAGATGCTCAAACAGATTATCAGTACTTTCAATTGAATTTAATTAGAGAAACTTGTTTAGCTTTATATAGAGATGACAAAGACCTTTTTCTGGGGAGACTTAAATACCAATTTGATGAATACTTAACTAATGCTATAAGCAGACTTCCTAGCATGATTCATAATAACTCAGCATTTTTAGCAAAACTTTTATGTGTGCACCAAACAGGTGATTTCCAAAAATCAGAAATTTTATTCCCATACATTTTTGAAGAAGAATTCAGACGAAGGATTGTTTTCCCTGCCAAAATGACTTTTTTTGATTTTGTCATCAAAATGCTAGACATTGACGTATCAAAACTTGTTGAAAAAGTTGAAGATATAGGATTTGAGATTTCATTCTACGCTCAAAAATTTTTAACTCAATTAGAGCAAGTTCAGAGAAATAATCAGCATCGTGCTATAAAAACGAATTTTACTTTTACAGGAAAAATTGATGAGCTTTCACCAAGAGCGAAGTCTTTTATTGATAAAATCCAATTGCAAATGAATCCAGGAGGGATGCTCTATAAAATCCTTCATATGATGGGGCAATTTGGATTTCCTATTCATAATTCTTTAGAAAGTTTAGGAATCGTCACAAATGAGCAGAAGCTTGCTTTAGTTTTCCAATCCATCAGAGATAAAAGGGAAATTGACAGAAAAAATTCAATATTAAGAGGAGAATTTGTAAATATTTTTGATCCTGATGCTTCTTTGAAATTTGTTCAAAACTTATACACACAGGCAGTGAGAAAAGAAATAACAGTGCAGAAAAAAGCAGCCAATCAAATTGAAAAGGATGTAAATAACCCTTATTATAAAGCTGAAATGTTTGTCAGGACTTTAAATCTTGATGAAGCAGCTGGGTTATTACTTGGAACTCTTTCTGGTACTGAAGATTTTAAAGCATATTATACAGTCCTTATGCAGACCAATGCAGAACTACCAGCACAAAAAGCAGCAATGCTTACTTCAGGGCAGTATAAAGGAGTGAGGCTTATTGTAACCAAAAATATGGAAAATAAAAGCTTTATTACCTGGAATCCTTCTGATGCAAATTTACATAAGATTTGGTATTTAAATAGAAATAAAAATACACAACAAGAGTGATATGAAGCTTTTCCAGCAAAAGCTGAGCATTTAGAGCATAAATATTTAAGGCTTGCAGGAGTGTTTGTGCCTTATTCTAAACCTCGAATAAATGTGAAGGATAGAAGGCATTGGATAAATGATAATAACGCTCAATTGAAAAACCCAAGATTTAGAACAAAGTATGCTGGAATGAAATAAACTTAAATTAACACTTTTAGGTTTCTTTTATATATTGTTTCTAATAATTATTAATGAAATTAGTTTGGTTTCCATCAATTAATTGTCTTAAAAAATAGCCAAAATTTTGATTAAATTAAATAAATATCTAAAATCCTTGAGAAGGAAAATATTCTAGTAAGCATTTCTATATAATTTTACTATTTGTTATGACTTTAAATTTGATAACAATAAAAATGGAAAATAAATTCAGTCAAATAAAATCGTCATTGATTTTTGCGAAGAAATGTAACTGTACAGCAAATAGTAGATTGTTAAAGTCTTTAGCAGATATCAAGCTATTTATTGCGAAATCAGTTGCAAAGGATATTTCTTTATGAAGAAATTATGATTTAGTGAAATCAAGCTATTTCAACCAAATTAATTTCATGCTCGATAATGAAATTGTTGATTTTCTTAGCTTATTTTTAATTGATGACCTTAAAGATATTTTATGTGAGATTATAAAGTTATCAAGCCTCACAGATTCTGTTAATTTAGCAGCAATCAATGCAATTTACATTTTAAATAGGGCCAATTTTATTTTTAAAAGCTTAGATTTTAGGAAAATTAAAATCCCTGGAGCAGATTTATCAGGAAGTGTGTTTATTAATACTAATTTTGAAGGTAGTAATCTTCAAGGGGTAAGCTTTAGTGAGTCAAAGTTATATTTTTGCAGATTTAACGACTGTCACTTAGAAAAAGCAATATTCAGTAGTGTTGCGAATCTATATACACAAAAAAGCTCAGCAAACAATGTGAATATATCAAAAGATGAAAAACTTTTACTTACGTGCAGTGCTGATAGGAAAATAAGGATAAGAACACTAAGAAAAAATGTTATACTTCCAGAGATTGGCAGTTATAAGCATAAGGTTGATTGAGCAGAATTTTCTCCATGCGGAAATTATATTGCGATTTTGAGCAAGGAAAATGGCTTAAAACTATGAGATATAAAATCAAAAAAAATAATTAGTGGAATTATATGTATGGGGTAAGATATTTTATGTTTTCATCATGTGGAAGGTATATTGCTTGCAATGGGGATAATTTCTTACAAATATATGATTTAATAGACCAAAGTAAATGCAAAAGAATTAAATGTACTTCAGGCTGCAATGCTGATTTTAGTCAATCAGGCAAATTACTGCTATATTGATCTGGAAAAAGAGTGTATGAAATTGTATTAAGCGGAGAAAGAAATATTGGAGATGAGAAACTAAGCTTTATTGTAGACTGGCTTGTGCAGACCATTGCTTTTTCTCCTACTGATAAATATTTAGCCCTAAATGGATGCAGCAAACATAACAACCCCATTATTTCCATATTAAATTTTCAAACTAAAGAATTCAATTTCTCTTTAGACTGCAAAGAAATTGGCTGAGTCCATTCTTTATCTTGATCTCCAGACAAGAATTTGCTAGTATCAGCACATTCCAAAGGTACAATTTGCTTATGAGACATTGACAATGAAACAGAATTAGCTATGATTAGAAATTCTGACAGGAATTTCGCAAGATTAAAATTTTCGCCATCTGGGAAATACATAGCATTTGCTACAATAAAAGGAATTATAAAACTATGAAACATAGAAAAGCAAAAAGCTCAAAAAACTATTGAGGCCGATGAATCTAAAATTTTAGCCATTTCTTTTACTTCATGTGAAAAATTCATCTACCAAATTACTGAAAATTATAGTATAGACAGATTTGATGTTAAAAATCAAAAATGAGAGAATTTCACAAAGAAGTGTGAAACAGTTAGGTATGCATCATTTTCTGAGTGTCGAAAATTTTGTGCTGTTAGTCCAGAAGGTACTTTTCACAGTTATGCAATAGATATCTGAGATCTTGATGCTAAAGTATTGTATGCAAGATTTGTTTCTAGTTCTCCAGCATCACTGCTTAAATTTTCATTTTCTGGTCAATTCCTCATTTCAGGACATTCTGATTTCGGAATATTATGAGATCTGGAAATTAAAGAGGCAATTCATAACCTAAATTCTCGCACATACAATGCTGCATGATCGCCAAATGGAGAATATTTTGCAGTATCTGTCTGAAACATTTCAATATTAAAATTTGATCAGCAAGACTTTCGAGTTCTTAGCATTTTGGATCAATGACCAAGATCACTGAGATTTTCAGAATGTAACAAATTTTTATACTCTGGGGATAGGGATGGAAGCGTGATAATATGGGATTTTTTGAAAAGTCAAAAAATAAAAATTTTAAAGGGTTTGGAAGAAAATGCTAATCATCTAGTGCTTTGCCCAAATTCGAGGCTCTTAGCTTTTGGGGGTAAAGTAAGGATAATTGAGATATGAAATATTGATACTGGAGAAAAAGTTATGCAATTTAATACTAATTTATCTCAATTGAATGGATTAAGCATAGCAAGATCTGAAAAAATTATTATTTCAGGGAGTATAAACAAATATGTGAGCTGTTGGAAGATAAATTAAGCTTGCTAATACTATATTATCCTAAAAATTATATCACCTTCTTAGTATTTATACTTTTTTTATAGTAATGAAACTTCTCAAAAAGCTAACTATTATTCTATTTACTAAAGTAAATAAAATAATAATTACTTATAAACACTGCAATACATTAAGGAAAAAGTAGTTGCCCTAATTCTAGATTAATTATTCTATCTTGATTTAGGATTTCTTATAGCACTCAGATAATAAGAATTGCTGTAATAAAATAAACCCAATATACACATGTGTCATGTAATAAAGAGAGACTGTGATATGACTTTATGAAAATGCGTATATGATTGATTTTTAAAGATTTTTTGTTTTGAAGTTTAAATGGAATTTCTGGAAAACTATTAAGAGACAATGAAGAATTTAAGACAAATATATGTATAATTTTATTCTTTTACCCTGATGACTGAAATTATCACTAAATATTATTGTTAGTTGATTATTGTCATCGCAAAAATGCAAAACAAAGTAAAAATAGCCGGATATTAGGTGAAAGCTAAAATATAGTGCAAAATTGGATTTGTAATTAATTTTAAATTTTTGACTTGCATTTGAATTAAATATTGTTGATTATGTCGCCCATCAAGCAAATAATTATAATAAACAGCTCTGCTTGTGTTTTTTTCAATCCTTTTAATAATTCATATTGGCAAGAAATTATGTTTAATTTAGTAATTGGCTTAAAGTATATATAATTCATAAAAATTCTCCAAGCAAAAATTTAAGTAAAAACAGTCGTTTTGGTATGATTTTTATGGATAATTACATATTAAAAATATTTTTGAATTTTTCTAAAATAATTCAAAAATTTAGGGTGTAGGCTACTTCCATATTTTTGACATCAGAACTCAATAAATCCTCTACAGTATTTGCTTAAATTCTAAAACTTGTCAACAATCAACATTTTTTGGAAATGGGTATCATTAAAAATTTTCCCAATAAAATTGAATCAATCAAGTCATCCCAAATTTAAGTTTTATTGCTACCTGTAAAAACCAATTTCATATAATGAATTCCAGAAAAATCTCAATTTGATAATAAAATGGCCAACTCTAAGCTGACCAGTTAAGTGTTGACTTAAAAGAAAAAAATCTAAAATTTCAATCTAATGATAAAATTTTGTTTAATTTTCCTAGTAAACTTCTACGTTTATAATTGCTTTTGGTGTTAAGCTTTTCACCATGTCCAATAATAAAAATGAAAGACATGCAACAAGCGATACAATCGCAATCAAATAATGACGATTGCATTCAGCTTCTGCAAGATATCCAAAGTCTTTATGCATATGATTTAAGTCAAACCATTACAAACTTTGACTTACCTCGTTATTTAGTTTTAAATTCCCAAATAAGCCAAGTTGGAGAAAGCTTAAAAAAACTCCAGTTTTTTATCAACAAAGACGATGACTTCGCCATAAAACAGCATGAGGCTGTGCGACTTACCGAAAATATCCAAAAGCCTATACACCACTTGAAGCGCGAGTTAGCAGTTAGAAAAGAAAACTTGGAAAAATTAAAAAAGATCAAGCAAAGCTTGCTCGTTAGAAAGATTAAAGCAATATCTGAACATAATTAAAAAATACTTCTTGTTTAAGCACTAATATTAAGAATATAACAGCACACACTTTAATTTTTTTTCCATTCCTATGTCAGAATTTTAAATTTGCACCCTCTGAGACTAGTAATAGGATGATTAAAGTCAGCCTTTAGTAGTATTACCTAAGAAGTTACAATTTTGTTTAAGTCATAATGAATTTTAAATTAGAATTAAATTTAAAAATAGTAATTTTATTAGTTCATATATGAAATCTTTTAAATGAAAATTATTTGTCCAATCTTGTAATTTAAATATATATGATTAAATATTTACTTGTTTTGTCACAAATATTTAGAAATAGCAGATAGATAAAAAATAGTTCAATTTAAAATGAAAAAGAGCTGATGGCATTATTTATAATTCTGTTCTTTTTTATAATTATACCAGTTTATAGCGGTAATAGGTTTATTAGTGAAATTATAGAAGTTTGGCTCTAAGAAGCTTAACTTGCAATTATATTTGAAAAATACAATATTATCATAGATAGAAAACTTTATAAAAATAAAGAGAAAAGAAGAAATGGTGTGCATATATAGCATCATAAATTAAACTTTAAAAGTAGGCATCTTATAGAATTGGTATAAATTCTGAATAAAATTGATATTTTAAATTTTATCAGCTCATAAACTTAGACAATCCAAGAGTTTGACTTCTCTTGGCTTTCACATTAAACTTTTCTTTAAAAGTCTACACTCCTTAAATAATAGACTTATTTATAATTAAATGCTTAAAACAAACCTACTAGATGTGATAAAAATTGAATTTGGCGCTGCAACATTGTTTTCTCTCTCGCAATTTTCATTAATTCCATCAAATACTGCAGAAGATTCATTTTTCA
Organism: Blepharisma japonicum; assembly: GCA_949751835.1. Classification (NCBI taxonomy): domain Eukaryota; phylum Ciliophora; class Heterotrichea; order Heterotrichida; family Blepharismidae; genus Blepharisma; species Blepharisma japonicum. Next base: position 265,810 of record CATKHK010000003.1, on the reverse strand, counting down.
AAAATTTATGCTTTATAAGCTCGCTAACTTTTATTTCATTTCCTAATGCAAACTTAAAGTAAAGACTTATGTCAATTCCTTTGTTTGAATAAAGTAAGCCAGGATAATATCGAAACTGGAATAAAAATCCATACCCTAAAATCAATATTCAGCCAATGTATTGTGAAATTAACCAAGGAACAAAATATTTGTAGGAATCCAATCAATATACAGAAGATATTGAATAACTTCACAGCACTCCTGCCAATGACATATAAAATCATAAATTACATCTGGAATAATTAAAGGGAGCTCTTCGTATAGAATACAGTAAAAATATTGCTATAAAAATAAAGCAAAAGAATCCATGAATTGATTGATTGTAATGTTTTATTGTTTTATTCAGAAGAGTTAAGGAGATTTGTAGGATGCTCTTCATCATATAGTTTCCTGGATTTGTTTGAATATTAATGTCTTCATTTAAGATTTGTCATTTTGGTCTGCAGTAAACAGCTGTTGGCATATACAATGAGAGTATAAGTATTGTAATAATAGAAAATATCAAGTGAAAACCTGTTCAGCAAAAGACTCTGCAATCTCTATTCAAAAAACTATCAGTTAATTTTGAACTAATCCCATCATTGCATTGATATACGTTGAGCATTACTGAGATTATTGGCAAAAACGCAATATTTCCATATAAAGGCAAGCAAAACTCTGCAATTTTCCCAATATGGTATGTAAAAAAATTCTTATTGTTTACATTAAACTCAAAATATATTGAAACCCCACAAATAAAAAAGAAAAAGGTAACTCCACTTGTAATATAGATTGCTACCCAGAAATACTGCATTTTAAAGTTGAAAAGCGAGCTAAAATCAGCATAGACATATGCATTTATAGCAGATGTAAATTTATCATACCCTCCTATGTCAGGTCCAATTGCAATATATTGAAAAAAATCAATAATTAGCATAGCTATAACCACATAATCATTAAATTTAATTTCTCTTTTTCCTTCTAATGGCTCAAGCTTTGCATTCCAGTACTTTTTCAACATTAAAAGTGCGGAAATAAAAGTTATTAAAACTATTACCAACGTAATTATATAAAAGAAAAGGGTTCCGCTTACAGAAGCTTCAATAAGATGTAAGTTAAATGGGCAATTATCTGGATTTATTCTATGATCTGATGGTGTAGATTTCACTCCACTAGGCCATGTAGTTTTATTTGCAACAATAAATTGGGGGTTTCTGGTCGATTGGTAAGTTGCTATTGGAAACTCATAATAAACATCATTAGTAAAGTTATATATAATATTAAAAATGTTGATAATAACATCGCTTCTTTCATTAATTTCTGTAGACATTGCAACTTTTCCAGAACATCCAGTAAATTTTTGCTTTCTTAGTGAGTGATTTAACAGTTGAGAATCAGTAAAATCTTCTCCTTTATTGAGTAAAAAATTTATTCCATTTAAAATCAGACTTGCAGCATCGTAAGCAAAACATGCTCCAGTTAAATAATTGCTTGATTTGTTTAAATATTTCACTAGTTGGTCCTCAACTAACTTTCCAAAAGTTCCTATAAATTCACTTTGAAGCATGGCAAGCGAGCCATATAAAAGTTCTTCAAGCTTATGCTTATATGGCTGCTCTTCCATTGAAATACTATAAGCAATTACTGTATAAAATATAAAAATCGCATCACCACGCCTCATCCCAACATCATAAAAGTTTTCGACTGCATAATATAAATATGGAGTATCCATCATTAGCACAACAATTGATACCTTAGTATCAACAACTTCTACAAAAAGGTTTTTATACTCGTTAAAATCATCTTTTTGATACTGAGATTTTATCATTCTTTTATTTTCATCATTTACTATTGTAATTCCATGGCTGATGCTAGCTATCGTAAATTCATGATACATCCCTACCCCCATTGTAGTATTTTCGTATATAACTACGGCATTATTTCATCCGTAATGCTTTATTAAATATGCAATTGCTTGGGCATTGTAATTAACGCTTTTAGGAATTCTTAAAAATTCAGGAAATGCAGTAGAATTTGTAAGGACAGGGCTAGTACAATAATCTGAAACTATAGGAATTGTTATATTCATTTCTCGAAAATCATGAATTGTTCCAATACAAACTGGATCAAAACTAGACGCAATAAAAGCTACCCCAAGCTTATCTTGGACTTTTGAAAAGCATTCATAAGAGAAATCATGGCCATAAACTTCTGCACCACAGTCTGTTTCAAATAAAGAAAATTTAAAATTACCTATAAGAGAAAATTCATTTGAATGCTCAATAGCATATTTTGCTGGTTTTTTAAGTTCCGAATTGAAATTTAAGACTTTACTATTATAGTTAGATGAACCAGATGCAATTGATAAAGGGATTGGCTTTCCTTTACCTTTTGGGTAATTTTTTGTATTTCCTGGAAATATAGGTTCTGTTTCAAAATTTACTACATTATTTATAATCGACCCAATAATGGTTTTAGATCCATTTCTGATATTTACAATAGAAAATGAGGAAGGAAAATAGTGATTTACAGTGTGTGAGATTAATTTTTCTTTGATCAAAAATTGGGATTCTAGGTTTGGGCATTCTAATATAATTGCAATCATTTTCCTTACAGCCAAAGATTCATAACTATCAGAATTTTCTGAAAGCTCCAATTCATTTTCTGTAATAATTATTAAGCCATCTTCTTTTGCTCCTCATATTCCTTCACTATTTATAATTACTGCGGCTCCTTCACTGTATAATTTTTTCCTTTTTAAGCTTTCAATTATCTTTATAGCTCCATCTCCATTATTTAATATCAAATAATTACTCATCCCAGTCAACTTCAGCTCTCTGCCTATTAAATTATCAATTTGATCTTGAGATAAATCATTAGTTATGGAATAAAATAAAGATTTTCCATTAAAATCTAAAGAAGCTGTTGGAAATTTTCAAAAATTTTGATAAGTAATAAGTATTGATGTTATATTTAATTTTTCCGTAAATCTTAAATAAGCATTTGCATGATCTGTATAGACTACATGAGGATCAAATTCTCATTCTGTTAGGATAGTGTCTAATGGCCATGGCCTTATATGAATAAATTTCAATATGGAAGCTTCCTCTATTATTAATTGCCTTAAAAAAGGACTATACGTCAAATCTATTACAATACTCGGAAGATGAATACAATCAGCTAAATTTGAACTGCTATAGTAAAGAGTGCATTGATTTATTTCTATCATATTTCCGAAGCTCTTTTTTAATAATGCTGTCATTGAAAAGATTAATTTAGGAGAAGTTTCATTGCTAGATAGCATATCAACTACAAGTCCAAAAGCTAAAATGCATGTGATCATCAGATAAGTTAGCATTTTATTTATAGATAAAGCATTTTAAGTTAAAATTAAATCAATAATAATTGTCAGAATTCATTTTGTATAGTCAGAAGTTTTCGCTTTTAATATGGTCACAAAAATATTATTAATTTTTATCTCGAAGACAATTTATTTTAAATTTTTGGTTTAGCAAATGATAATTTGAGTTTTAAAACAGTGTTATTCTTTTTTCAATATATGCAGATCCTAATTTGAGGTGCTTCTAACAATGTTCTTATAGGGAAAATGGCTTCTTATGATGCTGTTTTCAGGCAAATATTGAAAACTGGCAAATTTAAAATAGGATTCAAATTTATTAATATCAATTGTGCATACACTTGTTTACAAAATATCATATTTCTTCTAGAAGGAATTAGCTAAAGAAATTTTACTCGCTTTTGAAGGGAGAAGGACTTCGGGAGGTCATATGCTATCAGAGTGTAAAACTTTATTACTTATTAAATTAGAAAATTAAGACTCTATAAATAGGGAAACTTGAAAGATTATAATTCGAGATCATCATAGTATTATCGGAGATGCTTAATCTGCCAAAAGGATGTACGCTTAATAATTATTTATAATGCAATTAAAATAATTCTAGAAAATATATAAATATGATTCAATTAGTTTAGTCAAGTTATTACTGCTATTTTTACAATATTGAACTTAAATTATATTACTGATCCTGATAGCATGTCTTTGTCATATATTTATTGTTATTTAAATGTTATTCTGCATTAAAGCATTCTTTTATTCTCATCAAATTATTTGCAAACTGATCAAAATAGAGTAATTAAAGCAAAATATAAAAGAATAGAAATTTAAAGAAATCATAACTTATGCTATACATTGCTTAGCTCCATCTTAAAATAATTCTCAATCTTAATCTTCAGAATTTCTTCTCATGATTATTAGATACTCTAATATTTATTTGAATAACAATTCGCATAACTAAACATTGCTATCACTTTTTGAAGCATTAAATTATAGATATTTCAGAAAACAATGTAGACTAAAATTTTTTCAAATAATTATTAATATGAGCATCAAGATATTATTATTTATGACTAATCAGATTTAAAATATAAATAATATGATTGAGAACAGATCTTGATCTTGACCAAAATTTATCACAAATTCTCTGTGGATTGAACATATTATCACGAGCAGTTTCTCTTCCAGCTTCACATATTTCTAAATAACCACTTTCGAAAATCTGTGATATGACTCTTCTGTCTTTAGTTCATTACCAAAATCTCCAGTTTTTTTTGTAATTCCATTATCTTTTCCATTTTTTTTAAAGTTCAATAATCAGCTTCGTCTTTTGCCATCCTTATAAATTTTCAAAATCGGTATTTATATCAAAATTATCCATATTTTCTTGTTCTCTTTTTAGAGATTCAATATCTTCAAGTAGTCTGCAAAAATTATTTCATTTATCATGAATATCCCAGTATTCATTTTTTAGCATTATTTTGTTTTCTTCAATGTAGGGAATTGAATTAAAATGATTTAAACTAATACTTGAAAAATATACATCACAGCTAGTTGAGAAGCAAATAACCATGAATTTAATAGCATCGAGAAGATTTCTTTCTTGCTTTGCTGATAGTTCTACAGAATCTTTAAATAATTCAGTGGAATGTTTCAAATTTCTTATGTTTCTGAGCAGTCTATTCAATAATGATATATATTTTCAAAACTGGCCATCAAATTTGCTTAATAGCAGATTATTTTATAATCTTCCATTTTATCTCTGAATAACTGAAATTTTAATAAAATTATAAAAAAGTTAAATGGAAAACGAAAACGACTACATTTTTACTTACTTTTCTCACCAACTTTCGAATTCCATAAATTTATTCCTTTTTGGAGATATTGAAGAGTCCAAACAATTTCTACTAACAGCTGACTCTGACTTAGAAAGTTTGGTAGGCAAAACAGCGGCTAAAGAGTTATTAGAAAGTATCGATCCCTTATTGATCCTCTGAAAGAATTCTATCATATCATCAAATTTTAATAAAGAGCATTGCGCTTTAGAATGCCCTCCAATTGTTCTTAACCATGACTTAGAAATTGAAGCCGACAATCAAACTTCGCAAAGCGATTTTGAAGTCAACTCCCCAGAAAAAGATGAAGCGATCTCCAGAATTCTAAATTTATATGATAACGATAAGTTATATGAAGCAATCAAAATATATGACGAAATTAAAGAAGTTTATCATATCAATCTGAACAATCATCCAAAGCTTTATGTGCTCCAAAAGGAGTATGAAGAAATTATGGAGGGTTTACATTATTTTGATGACACAGAAGGCTGAACTACTGAGTCATCCACAGAAGACATTAAAATAAGCTATAAACAAGTCCCAAATACCCCTACTATTTCTATGCTAACTGAAGCTGAGCTTGATGTAGGAATATTTAACATAGTCACAATGTTTTATGAGCTTGATCTTTACCCAAAATGGCTACCTTTTTGCCAAAAATCAATGTGTGTCAGAAAGTTATCTCATTCAAGAATTATCGCAATGCAGGAATTTGGAGTGCAAGGGCTAGCTGCAAGGCAAACTTTTGTATATGGAATTGGGGCGGATTTATTGAGAAGCCATGGAGCTGTGCTTGTAGTCTCAAAATCTTGTGATGAGTCAAAGTTCTTTAAAGGTGTTGAGCTACCATTAGATGAGGATGTTGGGAGGGCAAAAATAAATTATTGTGGGTTTAAGCTTATGCCAATCAATAGAAACAAAACCGTTGTTAAGCTTATTTCCAATTTTGATCCTTGCCTTCAGGTTATTCCATATGCAATCTTGAATTGGTTTACAAGAAAATATGCTAGAGGATTTTTTGGAAAAATTGCAAAGTTAGCGAAGAATTTTGAAGGAAGTGAATGGGAAGAGAGACTTACTGGTCCAGAAAATTGCGAATTTTATAGGTATACAGCAAGATCTTTAGATGAATACTTTCGAAGTATAGGGATATAATTTTAATTTATGGGTTAGAGAATTAGTTATTTTTGCATGCTTAACATAGCGTGCACAATCTTTTATATTTACCTCTTGAAGAGAATGGCATCTATAAGGCGGCATGAAATGGCTTCTTTATGGGTATATTGTAAAAAGACCTTCCCTATCAAGAGATTAGGAAGATTATAGAGAAAATTAGCTGGATTAGCAAAAATCCTACAGTCCTCGAACTTTCTCTGGGAGCTCGGTTGGATTTCTCTTGCATAGGAAGACAACGAGTATACATTATCCCAGTTTCTTGGGTGATTAATGCAACTTCTAATCATTTGGCATAGTCACTGAGACAAGTATTCTATCAAGTATAAGAAGCCACAGTTTTGGATAAAATAATACATATAAATTTGAATTAATTAATTTTTACAGCTTTTTGCTCAATTATTAATTCCTTTTTTAATTGATATTTTATTTTTTTATTTATTTGTGAAAAATTATTAAATTTAAATAAAGATTAAACTAATCCTCATTAAAAATCTTAATAACTACATTTTTCGATTAAAATCGTCTTTATTATCTTTCAAATTTGCTTTTTCTGCGTATGTTTAGAAAATTAGATAATATTAACTTACGCAAGAGAAGTTTAAATTAGGAACCATCCTTACAATTTCTCTTTCTAATTAAATTTGATTAGTATTATTATGACATCACCCTAATGATTTAAAATCATAAATGGATCAAATCAACCAGTTTTTGTTTCGCCTAAACGAAAGTACAAAAGACAACACAATCCTGAAGCTAATATCCTCAAAAACTGGTTTGCAAACCTCTCATATCGTAGTGATTTTAGCCTCGTGCTTATTTGGCTTTATGATGTTTGGGATTGGCGCTGATATCATTGGAGATTTTATAGGGTTCATTTATCCAGCTTATATGTCATTCAAAGCAATTGAATCAGCAGAGACTGACGATGATAAACAATGACTTACATACTGGGTGGTTTACGCTATATGTAGGTTTATAGATGACTCAGCATCCTTTTTATTCTCATGGGTCCCTTTCTATCATCCTTTCAAACTTCTATTTCTGTTCTTTTTATTCTCTCCCCAGATAAAAGGAGCTTTAATTCTTTATGAAAATATTGTTCAGCCTATCTTACTTAAAAACCAAGAAAAGATTGACAAAGGAATTGAATCTTTTAAGGAAGAAGCAACTAAGGCAGCAGCAATCGCGAAAGAGCAAGCATTAAAGCAAGGGACAAATTATTTATTAAAAACAAATAACTAAGCTATCATTAGGATATTTTTACTGTTTAGAAATAAATTTACACAACAATTAATAAGCAAATTATAACATTCCTAAATTAAATTTTATGTCGATTATTTGATATTTCTTTTGAATTTTTGAGAAAAGCTGCTGATTTATTAAAGTCAATATAGCAATTAATAAATTTTCGACATTTTTAAGACAATTCTTCAGTAGAATTTTTCGTAAATCAAATATGGATTCTATATAAAGAAAATTAAATATATAAAATTTTAGTTAATATTTGGTGAATTTAATCGAAATGTTGCATCAACTTCTTCATGCTCTTCATGAACAGGGTTGCTTGTTATAATTCCTTGAGATTCTTCATTCACTCCCACCATTAATCCCAAGCTATTATTGATTCCCACTGTCTCTTCAATAGCTCTAGTTAAATCCAAATTCTCAGCATTTTTATATTCCCGCTTGCACAAACAACAAAAAGTTTTTGTTGCGAACCATTCATCAATGCATTTTTTGTGATAAATATGGTCACATAAGAGTTCTCTAACTATATCATCTAGATTGAAATTATCTAAACATATAGGGCATGATGTGCTGCCTTTATCTATATCTATCTGCCGGATATTTCTTTCAGGAAAATGGTTTTCAATGTCTTTTATTTCTAAAGCCCGATTCAAATAATTTTCGCTTCTATATGAAATTACTTGAAATCTTTTCCTTGTTTTATATATCGCAAAAGAAATCCAGCCTAAAACCACAGCTGAGCATACAGTAATTAAAGAAATAAAAATTATTTCCTTCGACGAATCTCCACTGCTGCTTCCAGTCAGTATAACTTGAAGATTAGCTGTATTGCTATCTGTGTTTATTATTGCAAAATAGGTCATATAGTCATCTGGACTTATAGTATATTTAATATCTGTTCCATTAAGTCTTATTCGGCAAACTGATTTTGTTGGTAAAGTAGTTGTTCAGTTTATTTGAGATGGTTTGGCACAGACAGTAATAGGGCTATCGTATGAGTGTATAATGACATCAATATTTTCTCCTGTTTTTGAGTCTATTTCGCCATAATCAGCATATGTTATGGACCCAGGCTCTGTCAATATGTATTGAGAATCGTTGACATCTAAAACTTTTGAAATTACTTGGCAGTCTTTACCAATATATCCTTTATCGCAATTGCAATTTCCTTTATTACATTGACCGTTTTCTGTACAATTATTTATACAAGGTTGACTTACAAATTGTTTAGCAGTAATATTATAGGCTATTTCGATGCTTTCTTTTAAATAAACTCCGACGATTAAAGAAGATAATGCATATTGGTAGGGAGATATTATAACATTATGCCTTTTTGAACCCAAGTTTCAATTGTCTATGTCAAGCCAGTCAAATTGTGGGTATCCAGAAGAGGCCTCAGGCAGCCCATTTTCTTTAATACCTAAACAAACATATGCAGGTTCAGTAAGTTCGATACTGACTGACAAATACAAACTAAAAGAACCATAATCTTTAATCTGAAAATAAGCTCAAGTTTCGGTTTGGTTTTTGGAAATTGAACGGCCAATTGATAAAGGTGTCACTGTTATATTTGAGTTTGCAATAGCAAGACTCACTATCGATATTGCAACCAATGCAAGTATCATTTTAATAAAAAATAGATCTATTTCAATCAATCAAAATGTGTCACGAATAAAATGATTTGAATAATAAAAAATAGTAAAATGGTGAATTCTGAGTTTTATTAGATTTTTATAAGGAATATAGATGTCAATTATTTTGGAATATTAATTTTAAAAATTCTAATTCGTACTAGCTTATTTAATGGGATTATTAATACATATCCAGGAAAATAAGGGGTAATAAATATTAATGCATATTCAGGAAATAAGGGGTAATGCAATTTAAAGTAAAAATAGCCTTAAAGTTGCAATTAAAACAAACTTTATCTGTGATTTATAAATATTATTTCCATAATAAATCTTATTATCACTTATTGCATAACTATTAATTTTTTTTGATTTAATCATGTACTCTAAAAGATCTTATTCGCAATAGCATTTAGTTAATAGACATTTATTCTGATTGAATCATTTAGATAAAAATTAAAATTTTTGCTTTAAAGCCAAAAAGAGTTATTTTTTGTATGAGTTTCTTTACGAGATCTCGTTCTTTTAAAGGTGCTTAAATTGTTTTTCAATTTTTCAAGTTCATGCTCAGGAAGTTTTAAAATATCTGAGGCAATTATAAACCCAATTTCTACTGTATCAGTTCTGGCATAAAAGTCTCCATATGATGCACACCCCCTCATTTCTTTAAACACAAACTCTTCAGCGAAATAATCTCCTCTTCCTTTCATGCCTATATCATGCCCATCTTCTCTTCTTACATCAACCAGTCCACTAATAATTATCCCAAATAGTCCTCTCCCTTCCGCACTGACTCCAATTTTTCTCCTAATAAGCTGGCTTTTTTTGAATTTTTTTAATTTCATTGATTCTTGCACTAGAGAGTCTATACAACAATCGCTAATATTTTTGAAAAGTTTAAACGAGCAAAGTACATTTGTCAGGATGACAGAATTTAACTGTCTAGATTCTTTAAGCAAAGTTTCAAAATCCTCTGAAGGAATAGACAGAACACAAGTATTTCTATCAACGAAAAGCCAGATATAAGGATTATCAAAGAACAATCTGTGATAGGGATAATATAGATAATGTCCACACCGGATTCTTCATAATAGTTTAGGATTTGTTAAATACTGTGTGTGGTCTCGTACCTTTATCATGCCATTAATGATGATATATGCTTTATCTTGGTCAGGAACAAATACATGTGCTGACTCTAAATGTACAATATCATAATTACTGAGATGTTTCTAAATAAAATTTACAAGCTTTTTCTTATCGAATCTTCTGAAAAAAGGAATATTTGACTTATACATCCATTTCTCCAATGGAACTGTTTCATCTCAATCATGAGTAGATTGGACTGGGCTTAGTCTATCTTCTGGACATCTTTGTAGCAGTAATAAATAATGAAGCGTGCTTTCATCAATACTGTTTATTACTTTGCTACAAAGAGACATTAAAAAATAGACTCTTCCATCTTTAGCTTGCTCAATTTCCATTAATCGATCACAAAAATAGATGCAGCTTCCTACTTCATTTAACTTAAAACTCGCAATTGCAAGACCTAATAACACTTCAGGTGATTTTATATCAAATCTCAGAGCCCTAAATAACTTCTTACTCAGAAAACCAAGCTCTGCTCATTTCATAGCTATGCAGATGTTCTAAGCACACAGCTATATTTATGCAGCCTCTTTGAGAAGGTCCTTGTTTTTTAAAGTTTTCTTTATATTCATGCAGTGCATTTTTCCAATCATTTTTTAATCCTAGTTTATAAGCATCATCAGTCTCAGTTTCATGAATAAGCTCAAGGTGCATCATTAAATAAGAAGGTTGGTTATAAACTATATCTTGGTCTAGTAGCTTTATTTGGTTATCTGACAAAAATACTATTTTTTCTTTAGTTAAAGATCGTTCTAGCTTCAGCTGAATTTTTCCTTCTTTTAAAATCCCTTCATAAATTTCCCTGGCATTGTGAGAGTCAGTCCTTAAATTCCCATGGTATTCTTTTACTTCTGTATTAAATTGGTGCAAAATTTGGCTCATAACAGAGCTTCGAGCTCTTGTATAGCTAGTATTTGAATTATTGCTTCTCGCACTGTGAGTTCTTTGTACAATTTTAACTGAGGAATTGGTTAAGAGTGATTTCCTAGGCTTTTCTCTGTCTTTTTGTCTTGGGTACATAAAAGCAGTCCCATTTTCCATCGTCCGTGGCTCTAATGAATAAATATTCACTTTATTATTTTCTAAAATCGATTGGATTTCTCCTTGTGTAATCAACTCTCTAGAACCTGCATTATTTCCTCCACCCTGTGGTGATTTTTTAATATCTTGCACGCTTTTCAAATACTCATAGATTGGCTTGGAAACCATAAAAGGCCGAATGTTAGGGATAACTGGGAATCGCCGATTAATACTTTGCTGGCATCAATCGCTTAGGCCCTCTTCAGTTACTATAGGAATCCCAGATTTTACTGAGTTGTGGTCGTCCATCCGATCTTGAATTTTTTTAAGGTATTTTACATCTAATTCTGTTGCTAAGGTGTTAGTGCTAATTATTTCGCGCTCTGATAAATTGTATTTTTTGTTGGGAGAAAGAGATTTTAAATATGATTTTAAATCGGCTGTATCAAGATTCGCGACATCTTCTGTGAAAGGATAGCTGCAAAATGCATGGGCTTTGCAGTCTTTTACAGGAAATTTATATGCTTTCATAACAGTAATAATATGAAAGTAGGAGAAAGCAAATAAAATTAATATTAGAGAAATAAAATATAACCATAATAGCTGATATTGCACATAAAGCTAATTATTAATTTATGATTACTTTCTTTTAGCTTTTATAGATTTTTAAGATATGAATATATAAAATTAAGGATAATACTCTTTATGTTAATTGAGCTTAAATTCTTTCTGATGGAGCTGATGGATCATATCTTACTGGAGGTACACTAACTTCTCTTGCTTGAAGATCAGAAGCAGGCTTAAACTGCGGCAAGCTTTCAGTGATTTCTTGATTTTTAGGTGGCCTAAGATTCGGGCCTTCTCTTTTCCTTTTGCAGTAGCAGACAATTCCAATAATAATGATGATTAAAACTACTCCAAATCCTAGCCCAATCCCGATAGCAATTCCTTTTTTATTACTGCTATCATCTCCTCCATCATCATTATTAACTACTTTATTCGAAATAGTAAGGCTTTGTGATACATGATCATAAACTGGCACTTCATCTTTGCTAACAGAAACTTGATAATTAATTAGAACTGAACTTTTAGCTCCCTTAACCTTTTCTTTTTCAACAATTAATGAGAAATTTGCAATCTCACTGCTGTAAACTTCAAAATCAGCCTCAACTGATATATAAGTAGAGTTTGCAGCAATAACAGTCATATTGTAAGAAATCTTTTTGTCATCTTCTAGCTTTATAAGTTTACTAGGTGAAATCTTATATTCAGTTGTTTCATCGTTATTAGAAACAAATAAAACTTTTAAGCTTTCAGCATCATATAGTCCACTGTTCTCTACATTAATTTTATAAATAATGTAGCTGCTGGAATTTTTATTGCCACAAGAATAAGGGCCATCATCACAATAATATTCAGCAGTACTTACTTCTAAATTCAGACAATAGTTCGCTCTTTCCATAGCATACATAGCTGAGTTGTAATACTTTTCAAAAATAGAAAGCGACGGGGTTATAGTATGGTTGATCCCCATCTCAAAAGCTATTATTCCTTCTGAATATGCATAATCAATCAAAGTTCCATCCTCTTTGTCTCCATATACTTCTTTGATGTTCCCAAATTTAGTAGTTTTTGGCAAGGATTTTTCCAGACCTTTGAAAAAATGTTTAACAGGTCCTTTGAATTTTGATTTACCTGATGAAGTATAAGGGGTGACACAAGTATCTTCACTTCTGTCATAATGAATCCATACGCTTATATTTTTACTCTCCACGAAATTTTTTAAGGCCAAGGTCTCCGACTCAGAAAAACTTTTATATCCGTTATACGCTGAATTACAAGGCTTATGGGAGGAATGGCCAGAATTCCATTCAAAGCCCCAATTTCTATCAAGATTAACCCCTCCTTCATCTGCAGTTGTGCATCCAGTAGTGTTCAAGTTTTTTAAATTTACTGGAAAATTTTTATTTGCGTTATAAGCTGTTTCCATTTGCTTATATGCATCAACGTTGATGACTGGTATAAGCCAAACAGTTGAAACACTCAAAATAAATTCTTCGTTGATATCGTCTTTGTAAGTATTCGCAAGAGCTTTTGCAATATACATGACCTGAGAAGGACCGATTGGGTATCCTGCAAATTGAGCTGCCGTTATCATAATGCCAGTCCTTTCGGACTGAGCTAGGCCTTCTGATAATGAAATTTGCAAGTACTTTATCTCTTCTCCTTTATAAGTTGAACCAACAGTCCCTGATGTAACTAAATTGGGGAATTCTGATACTAGACTAATCATATCATTTTGGATCTCAGTGTATGTAAAATACCCTCCTAGTGACCCAGTGCTCACTGTGTCGTTTCACAACGCCAAAACATTCAGGGCTGCAAGCACCCACACAGTAATTTTCATATTTATATTATAGAAGGTTACATTTTACTATTTAAATAGAGTTTTATATTAGCTAATTAGAAGAAACCTTTTATTAGGTTATAACTTTTTTTCCCTTGTTAATGGGATTAAAGGCTCAAAGTAATCAGTGTTTTTAAGGAAATGAGCAAATCCATAGGCTAAGCCGAGATCATAAGTAATAAAGAAAGTCCAAAATCTGAAATTCTGCTGGTATGGATAAGTTCTGAAAGGAATATTCATAAAGCTTGACTTAGATGGTGATTTCCTTGTGAGGAAACTCGCCAATGGCACTGCCAAAAATGCTCCGAGCAAGAACTTCAGCCAATAATCAGCACGATAGTGGGTAACTTTATCATCATAACTTTGCCAGAAGTGTCTTGTAGGATCTGGAGCGTAATTTCTGTGGCGGAAGTGGCGATTTCTAAAATCTTTTTCTAAATTCTCAATGTACTCGATTTCTTGTTCACGGGTTGGTGGAGGAGGGATATATCCAGGATCGTGATCAGCAATATTGATGGCCATTATTATAATAGACCATTCTAATAAAGCAGCTATTCATGTATTTTTAAATCTCTTTAAATTATTTTGGCTTAATCTCTATTTATTGTCTTTCTTTATTACAACAATTATAAATGACGGGCTTTTTAGCATCAGATTTTGCAATGAATTTCCAGACTCAGGAAAGAGAAGACGAAAATAAATTGCGACAAATTTTGGTTTATAACCCTTATGACTTCGACATTTGGCTTGAGCTGATTAAACAAGTGGAAAAATATGTAATTTCTAATTAGAAATCTAATGAAAAAAGCAAAAGTATTTATCAAGAATTTTTACAAGAGTTTCCGCAGTATTATCCGATTTGGAGGAAACTTGCGGATGTTTATAGCTCGGAAAATAATTATGAAATGGTTATTTGCACGTATGAGGAAGGGTTAAAGTATATTCCTGTAAGTGTGGATTTATGGCTGCATTATTGTATATGGAAAACAGATCACAGCACAGAAGAAGAAACAAGAGAGCTTTTTATTAAAGCCACAAATGCATGCGGAAAAGTTTATACGTCAAATTTGTTGTGGGATAAATACTTGGATTTTGAAAAAAATCATAAAAATTATGTAGCAATGGAGTCAATTTTTAGCAGTTTGCTGAGCTTTCCTACAAATAAATTGTATGAGTATTATACGAGATTCAAAAATTTTATTGATGCTTTTGGGAAAAATCTGCCTTCATTAGCTTCTCAGGAAGATTACGAATTTGCTAAAAAAAGACGCGTAGAAGAAATCGTTATTGCTTATGAAAAAGTCGTGGTTGAAAATAACAAAAGAAAAACATTTGAGCAAGGAATAAAAAGATCAAATTTCAGCACGAAAGATCTTGATAATGAACAAATTCATAACTGGAGAAGATATTTAGAATTTGAGGAAAATGAAGGGGATGGTGACAGAATTCGGCTTCTTTATGAGCGCTGCATAGTTGCAGCTTGCTATTACTCTGAATTTTGGATTCGCTATGCTAGGTACATTGAAAAAATTCAAGGGTTTGAAAAGGCAAGAGAGCTTTATAGTCGAGCCAATACTCATTTTTTGTCTAGAAGACCTGATTTATTTATCGCACAAGGATACTTTGAAGAGTTGCATAAATACATAGATGAGGCTAGAAAATTATATAAGCATGCTTATGAAGATGTCACTCCAGGATTATTAGAAGGGGTCTATAAACACATAAATCTAGAAAGAAGGCAAAGAAACTTTGAAGAAGTAGATAGGCTTTTTAAGCTTGCATATTCTATTGCATTAGAGAATGGCAAATCAGATAGCATAGTATTTGTTGCAGGACAATATGCCAATTTCACTCAGCATCAGATGAATAATTTAGACAAAGCATTAGAAATTTATAGTGATGCCATCAAAAAAGCTGGGGACAAAAAATCTATTTATTATGCTTATATAAATTCTTTAGGGTGCTTAACTGATTTGCATGATAAAAAAACAAGAATCAGAGATGTTTTTGAATTAGGATTAAGCTTTAATTCTGATTTGTCTCCACAGGAAAAGTTAGAGTTATGGGTAAGCTATATCGATTTTATGAGAGAGTCATGGGAAAATGGAAATGAGTTAAAAGAGCTTGAAGAAAGATTTAGGCTAGTTTTTCATCACCAAGCCGCTTTAACTCAGAAATTCAAAGCAGCAGCAAAAATCAAAAGAATGAGAAGAATTACAGTTTATGAAGAATCTGAACCTAATAAACGACAAAATATAGGATAACTAATTATTTATGTCAAATTATTTATTATTAATTGGAAATGTACATAATAGAGTATTTTATATTTCCAAAACTTCTTAGTTTAATGATGCACTTCTATTGTTACAGAATTATCTTTTGAAGCATCAGATTTTGTGGGCTGGTAAACTGTTGATTCTTGGTCTATAAAGTCAAACATTTCTATTGTTCTTGCTTTGAATTTTTCCAAAGCAATAGTCAAATTCGAAGGGAGAAAATCATGCAAAGCAATTTCTCCTTGAACTTGATAAAGAAGCCTTGTCAATATCCCTGATAACTGAGAGAGCTGATCCTCTTGACGTTTTATTCTCTCTTTTGTTAGTTCTGTATGCCACTCTTTATCTTCAATTTTTTTGGTAACTTGAGCTTCATATCCAATAATTGGCTCAACTAAACAGTTGAGTTTGGTTTGCTCAAGAATTTTCTTAATGTTTTCTAGCTCTTTTCTTTTAAGCTCAATTTTAGATTCCAAGTCAACTTTAGAATTGCTTAATGAAGCTGTTGCTTCTTTTAGCTGAATAAAATAGTCTGAAATCTCTTCAATGGAGTTCACATTTGACTGCTTTTTAAGCTTGCTGAATACAAGATCTTGCCTTTTAATGTAATTTAAGCAAGCATTAAATTCGCTTTCTAACTGTTCTTCATCTTCAATTTTTCCTAAATGAGTTTCCAAGCCTTGAATTTTGCTTTCATTTTCGCTAACCTTATTTTTTATACTATTTTGATTCAGCTGCTTTTTTAAAAATTCTTTCATGAACTTTCTTTCTGTATATTCGCTCACAAAATTTTCTTTCTTCATTGCAGCTGTTTCTTTCTGCTCTTTTAATTTCTCCACAAACCCTTCTACCCTCAGTCCTACTTTTTTGGCATAAGCTTCATATCTTCTCTTTTCAGCAACTATTTCTTGTATTTTTCCATTGGTTTCTTCTTTTTCTTCTTTTAGCTCTCTTATCTTTTCTCTCATAGCTTCAATATTGCTCTGCCTTTGTGAGATCATAAAATTTAAGCTATTTTTCACAAAAACTGAATCATTATAGTCTTCTTTCACTGCTTCTATTTTAGCGTTTAATCCACTAGCAACGTTTTCCATTCTTTCTACTTCTTTAATAGTAGTTTGATTTGTGATAACTTGCAGTTTTAAACTATTAAGCTCGTCCTCTTTAAGTTTTTTCAAAAAAAGCAGCTTATTTAATGTCCGCTTTTTGAAGTCTACATCATTGTCTAGCATCCCTGTAAAATCATGAGAACTTTTGCTTTTCTCCATTTTTTTGACAGTGTCGACCAATTCTTTGGGATTTAGGTATAGAGTTCCAAGCTTTTCTGAGACGGATTGGTCGATGGTTTGTAAGAGATGGTTAGTGCTTTGGGTGAAGCTGTTAGTGCGCATGTTAGATTTAGAACGGAAAGTTGTGTTTTTTGAGCTTTCTCGCCTTGAAGATCGAGGGCTTGCAGTTTTGTCACGAGCTGTTAAGGATAATTTAGGGAGTTTAGTAGTATCTCTGCGAATGTATTTGGCAGATTTTTGCTGTTCTTCAGAGATTTGAGTTAATGAAAAAGTCACTGAGGATTCAAACATTTATTATTTGCTTTATTTGTACGTAATGGGCAATAAACTTCAGAAAGCTTGCATAAAGTAAATTTATAATAATTTAAGAAACGTTTTCAGTTTATATATAGTGCGAAATATCATGAAATATCATGAAAATTTCTTCGAGGCAAAAATTAATTTAACTCTACATAATTAATAAAATTTTTAAGCTATATAAAATAAGAACAAATTAATTTTCCTTCAAACATTGCATTTCAGCTAAATAATTCATTATGCTAGTATAAAACTAGATTATTCAAATGCTACCTTTCTAATAAATTAAATTAATTATGTGCATTTCAAGTGCAAAAATAATTTATATAAAATCGATTAAATTTACTCTCCAGCAGCTTCCATAACAGTAAGTAGCATCGGCTCTCTCTCAAACGATTTATTTCTCTCGTATCCACTATCTCCACGCTTAGTACTCAAACTCTTAGAAGTTTTATGCTGTCCGATCGCTCTTAATTTACTTCTGCCTCTCGGCAATTGCAATATGTTTTGATTATCTACTTTTGGAGGCTTCGGAAATGTGTAGTTTTTTACAGGGACAACTGAAAGTTGCTTTGGCTTTATCTCAGCAGCTTCTTTCTTTGGAGATTCCACAAGACTGCTTTTTTTCGATTTGCTTAGCCTTTCACTAGACGCTGCAGAGCTTTCAGTGATCCTGATATATCTTTTCTGTGGTTTTGTTTCTTCTGTGATTTTTTTTAGTTTTGGTCTTGAGTCAAGTTTAGGTGGCTTGCAGCCATTTTTTATAAAATTTTCCAGGTCTTCTTGGCTTTTTGAAGCTTTTTTAATATTGGGATCAAATCTGAATGGTATTTGTGTAGATATAAAAGAAGCAACGTCAACTCTTAGCTGTTTTAGCCCTGGATCAGAAGGCAGAACTCTTGAGTTATTATTAAGGTAAGCAGTATCCAGCAAAGAGATCCCTATAGCTTTTCCAACATCTTCGAAAATAGGCATCGTATAAACTGGTGGACCATTTTTATACATTTCGCTATCATTTAAAGACTCTGGATTTTCTTCAAGCCCACTAGGTAAAATTTGATTTATTAGCCTCCCAGAGTTATAATTACATTCCAAAGTATAGCACCTTACTAAATTTGCTGACTTAAACAAAGCCACTCTGCCACTGCCATCTTTTGATAACCCTCTTTTATCTTTGGCATGCATGTTTTTCTCTGTAAAATTAGACCCCTCAAAATCAAAATTCACGCAATTCAGCGCCATTAGTTTTGCAAATAAACAAGTTTCGATTTGCCTGGGGAAATCGAGGTAATTTCCATATATGAAGCAGCCTTTTTTTGTGGCGTGGCCATGCAAATCTACATATAAATAAATTTGGTCTTTGTTTTCTCTGTGATAAGTCATGACTAGTTCTCTTACTGCAAATACTGTAGGATGATCAGCAAGAGAAGGATTTGTGTAAAATCTATTTAAATTAATTCCTCGTGTGTCAGTTCTGTAGTATCCTCTATATACACCATCAGGGTTTAGCATAGGGATAATTTTAAAAACAAAATTATCTCTTAGTGAAATTGCTCTTGGGTCATCACTCATAATAAAATATAAAAAACCATTCATCACAAAAGACCCTGGTGTTTCTCCTGGATGAACTCTTGCAGTAATTATAACAATCGGCTTCCCTACAAATTTTTGTGCTCTTTCCACCGATTGTTCTGGAAACAACAAAGGAATTCTCTCTTCCCTTTCTTCAGTCATCCCTGTAAAGCTCGTAATTGTCAATAAATCGCATCTTCTCCCCTCCAACGAATTAATTATATTTTCTTTATAAAAATAAATTCCTTGACATATGGCCGAAAGCCTAAGTTTTTCGAGAAGCTGCAAATGATCATTATAACTCCACGGGTAACTAAATGCTATTTCTGCTTCTGTAGTTTTGAAAAAATGCATAAATGTGAATTCAAAGTCTTCTCCTACAACATTGAAAGTAACAGGAGAGCAGACCCTTTCTCATTCTCCACCAGGAACTTTTATAACAGGCTTCATCCCCTCTTTAAACAATTTTCCTTGCAAGTTTAAGTTTTTTACAGTAAAAGTTGCTGTGAGACCGATAGGAGCAGTTATTTTGAAAAACAGCCAGCTTCTGCATCCATTTTCTGCTAAGGTTCCCATGCAGTCTGGACCAGTCCACAGATGGTATATTCCAGGCCCTGCACGTTCAGCTTTTGCTAAATTTCCTGAATCAAAGTCGCTTGTCATCGACACGTCGTCTTCTGTAAATCTAAAAGAATTATGCTGCGGAACTGGCCCATTCGTAGCATTCGCTGCTTTGTCCATTTTTTAAATAATCTTAGGCATCAGTTAAACGCAAATGTAAACGCTTCTGATAATTTTTCAAATTATATTAAGAATTATGAGGCATAAGTCTAGGGTCACTAGGCGATGGGCCACTTTTACCAAAATTCTTCAATGCTTCAGTTACTCCAGGTTTTTTAAGTAGCTGCATAAGTTCTTCCAATTGGTTTATTTCTTTTTTCTTTTCAACCTTCCTTGTTGGATCTACAAAAATTCCTAATAATTGGTGGTCTTCGATTTGAGGGTATATTTCTTTAATTTCATTAATTGGAGGGCACAAATACAGGACTGAGTTTCTTATTCCAATATACCCAGCTCTTTCTTTTTCTTTAAAATAGCTGACGTAGCTTGCAAAAGTTTCATCATGAAGACCATTTGAAGCTTCAAAGGTCAAGAGTGCTAGTTTATGGAATTTTGTGGCTTCTTTAATATGAACTCGGTGTGAGATATCAATATGATACATAGTACTAGGAAAACAATCAGGGGTTCCTTGTACAAGTGTAGCGTCAATGCCGACTTTGTATTTTTTGTTCCTTGTCATAAAACCTGACCATACGACTGATCCAAGCAATTCACTTTTCTTTTCTTCTACTGGATGCTCTGGCAATTGAGGTTTTGCATGGACAGGTTTTGATTGTGCAGGTACAGGTGCAGGCGAAGGTGTTGGGATTGGGTTTTGAAATATTGGGTTGTTTTGAGGAAGCATTTGAGTTTGAGGCAGCATCGGCATCATCTGCATGCCTGGCATGCCAGGATTCATAAAAGGAGTTCCCATAGAAAACATAGATTGAAACCTAAGAAGATTAAGAAATGCAGGAGGTTGTTCAAGGAGCCGTTTGGCTACTTCTGAGACTTCCTCTTCTTTGGATGCTTTCTCTTGAAATCGCACTCCGTTTTTAAGTCCATTTCTAGACACTATATTATTTGTATTTTTGAATGAAATTTCTACTGCAGGGTCGCCTAGTTCTCTCCTTTTAGTCCCATCACTGTCTTCAATATAAAGCTTTTTTCTCGCTTCAGAAGCTTGCTCTCCTTTTTCGAAGTCCACAAAGGCAAAAGGCCGGCTTGACTGAGTGCCTTGTCTGATAGAAATTCGTCTGACATTTCCATAACGAGAAAACACTTCACGGAGTTTTGACTCTGAAGGTATTATGCTGCCAGAAGGATAACCTAAGAAAAGATTTTTGAAAAGATCATCATCAATAGGGTTAAAATTTGGATTTTCAGGAATTAAAGAATCGCCTACTATATCAATTCGACGAGTCGGGTCAGCAAACGCCACTTTAACGGGACGGTTGTCAACCAAAGTCCCGTCAGCACGCTCATATGCCCGGGTGGCTGCAACCACTTTACGATATTTAATGAAAGCGAAGCCTTTAGAAGAAAACATTTCGATGCCTTCGATTTCGCCATAGACTTTGAAGGCATCATATAAGAGTTGTTTATCAGTCGCAGGAGAAATGTTTCCAATTCAAACTTCTCTTACTAAAAAGAAACCTTTAAAATGCTCAGGAACTCCTGATAAGTTGAAAGCAGAGGGCTGGTGCTCTTCCAGTAATTTCTCCAGCAGTCTTCGGTCCATTGGCATTCCTGGCTTCGGGTTGGCGTTGTTTAGCAGCATGATGTTGGTAGCCTGAGCATTGTGCTGGAAAGAGACATCGTTTGGCATTATTTCTAACGTTTGATAAACTGGGGGATTTTGAAAAGGTTGTTGAGTTGAAGACTTGTGGATTGTTTCTTTGCTAAAATTGATGCTCCACCCTTTACTGTTAAGTTCTTCCATTGCTCGCTGAGCTGATTCAAGCGAACCCATCACAATAAAACCATAAACTGACTCTCTTAAAGGCTGCCCATTGCTTCCTTTTCTGATCACTCTTATTTCTATTATATTTCCATAAGCTTCGAATGTATTGTGGATAAATTCTTGAGATATGTTAACTGGGAGATTTTTTACATGCAATTTGACTCCGGAAGGTGGGGATCGGCTGCGTGAACGGTGACGTACATAGGGCTGGCTTAAGGACATTTTTTATAAAAAGGAAGAAAAAGGATGGGATGGGCAAGAATAAAAATTCAAATTGTAAAAAAAGAGATCGAAAAGGGAGGGGATGAATAAATATTAAAGGAAAATGAGATAGCAGAAAATTATTAATAGAAATTATTGGAAATATAGAAAAGAGGGAAAGTCAATTAATTTATAATTCTTACATTAAACTTTTATTATTATCTTAATTATGTACTTATACTTAATCTTCAATTTATTGTGTTAAAAACTAATGCTGATTATCTGCAATCCAAAGTAGATTAATAAATATCAATTATGTTAAAAACTAATACTGATTAACTGTAAGCATTTACTTTATTACTTTATTATTTTAAAGGTTTTTAGATTTTAAACTATTTATTAATTTTCATTATAATCATCTTGCCTGTTCATTATTCTATTAATCATTGGCCGATGTAATTCATAAATGTCCGATAAGCTTAGTCAAGTGCGTGCTCTTATGCAAGAAGAAAACATCCAAGCTTATTTCCTCCCAAACAACGACTTCCATAATGTATAAATAATTCAGAGCGAATATCTTGGACATCACGATAAAAGGATGATTTTTATTTCTGGCTTCAAAGGATCAAATGGCCAAATTGTGATCACACAAGAGCAAGCACTACTGTGGACTGATGGGAGATATTGGCTTGCTGTACCATTTATTTAGGCACCTAAAGAGCTTTATCAAGGCTGGACAATGATGAAGCAAGGTCATGGAAACACGACTTACTATGAGTGGATAACGCAAAACCTGCCATCTGGTTCAGCTATAGGATTTGACCCTGCATTAATAAATGCTGATGCTGCTTCTAATAGGAAAAAATATTTTGAAGAAAAAGGCTACTCATTTAAGCCAATATTAAGAAACTTAATTAATGAGGTTTGGGATACCAGACCTATCATGAGCCAAGAAAAGGTTTTCATTCATGAGGTGAAATATTCTGGAGCTACAGTTGATGAAAAAGTCAAGTCACTTTATAATGTCCTGAAAACAACGCAAAGTCAATATTATTTTACTTCAGTATTAGATGAAATTGCGTGGATTCTAAATCTAAGAGGAAAAGATATTGACTACAATCCTCTGTTTTTCTCATATCTTTTAATAAAGGCTGCATCAGATACTGATTATCAGTTATCTCTTTTTATAAACTTAGATAAAATTGAGGGAATCAGAGATTATTTATCAGAAAATAAAATTGAAGTTTTCCCTTACGAAGCTATAGGAAATTATTTAGAAAATATAGAAGATGGAATAGTTGTTGATCAATCAGAACTCAATTATAGCCTATTTCTGAAAATTAAAAAGCCTCTTAATAACTCATCTCTAATCTCTAAGCTAAAAGCCATAAAAAATCCACGCGAGCAGAAAGGTTTTAGAGAAAGCCATATCAGAGATGCAGTAGCTATGGCTAAATATTTCAGCTGGCTTGAAAATCAACTTGAAAATGGTGCAGATTTAACAGAATGGACAGCTGCAGAACAGCTTGATAAATATAGAGCAGCTGAAGACCTTAACCAAGGCTTATCCTTTGAAAATATCTCATCAGTTGGCCCAAATGCGGCTGTAATCCATTATGCTCCGACAGCCGAAACCTCTTCGAAAGTAGTAAAAGACCAAATTTATCTTCTGGATTCTGGAGGTCAATATTTAGATGGTACAATTGATACAACACGAACTTTACACTTCGGAAACCCCACAGAGAGAGAAAAAGAGTGCTTTACTAGAGTCCTTTTAGGGAATCTTGATATAGAAAGAGTCACTTGGCCTCAATCTTCTAGGCTGGCTGGCACTGATTTTGATATCCTTGCAAGAAGAAGACTATGGCAAATTGGGCTAGATTTTTGTCATGCGACTGGACATGGGGTTGGGTACTTCTTAAATGTTCATGAAGGGCCACATTGCTTGTGTAAAGGTAGCAGCGAAGTTTTTGAGCTTGGGATGAATATCACAAATGAGCCAGGATATTATGAGGAAGGAAATTTTGGAATTAGGATTGAAAATGTCCTCTTGATAGTTAAGAATACTCAGATTCCTGATTATTTGTCATTTGAAAATGTGACTATGGTGCCATATGATAAAAATTTATTGTGCATGAGATTGCTTGATGCTGAGGATATTCAGTATATTGATGCTTATCATGAAAAAATTTGGAATACATTGAGTACGATTCTGGAGGCTCGTAACGAGAACTTAGCTCTTGCTTGGCTTAGAAAAGCAACTTCTCCAATTAACGGTTAAATTTATTTATCGTTTAACAGCTACCTATTAAATGTTCGAGTAGACTTCTTTTCATATTATAATTATAAATATATACTTTACAATTCATTAGAATACATTTTATTCAAAATTATAATGTTAAATATTTATCTTATAAAATGAGCTAAATACGAATTTTTGTCTTTTTGATAAAGATCAAGCATCTTTGAAAAATTGTCTCCTTTTGTATAATTATTCGTTATTTCCCAATCTTTAAGCTCTCCATTTTCTTTTCTAACACCTTCTTCATATAACTCTTGCATAATTGTACAATGTTCTCTGAATTCCTTCATTCTTTCAGCATATTTTTTGTTTTGGTATCTACTGTTTTTTGGATTATGGGTTTTGAGATAAAGTCCGAAATGTTTTAAAGCGCTTTCTTTGACACTTAGTAATGGATATACTAATTTTTGGCTTCCAACCTCTAATAATGCTTTAATCACAACTTGCCCGAGTGATTGTTCTATATACCCGATTGAGTTTTCAAACTCTCCTAGCATACTCAATGGCAAATTTCCAGGCTTTGGTGGGATTTTAATCGGCAAAGCCGTTTTTTCATATCTATGAGGTTTTCGCATAAATTTGTTCCTTTGTGTGTTATTTGCAAACGAAAAAATTCTATCTTTATAAGCAGCCAAAATCATTGGGTCACCTCTGGCACAGCTTTTATCTTCTTCTAAGGTTACAACACAATGTCCATCTAGCTCAATTCTACTTTCAGCAATTTCTCCACATTCAGATGGTTGAAGTTGCCTTGGTAAATCTTTTGGTAGTGGTTTAGCAGTCAAAAATTTATCTGGTGTTGCAATAAAAGCATCCATATTCTCTTTGCTTGAAAATACATAAAATTTTGAGTTATATTCCACTACATAGTCACTATTTTTCACTTCTTTAAGCTCTCCTCTAAACTTCCATATGACAATATCATATCTTTTGAACTTACTCAAGGCGCTATTTATGTCTTGTCTGGCAATTCCTAAATATTGTATATTGATAGGGGTCCCTTTTAGCTTAGCAATAGCATAGTTATTTCGGGCTCCAAATACTATATTAAGATGGTCAATTGCTGTATCTTTCACCCATCATTTAGAATGGTCAGTTGATAAGTATCTGGCAGTGTCAAAGGTGTTTTGAATCCATGAGAGGATTTCATTGTTATTCTTTGTAGACTGCTTTATTTGGGAATTTAAGGATTTTTTGTCATGTTTGAATTTCTGTCCTCGCCGCTTCAATACACTTGTAGGTTCAGAGTCTAAATAAAAGATAGGATTTGGAAGCTTATTAAACTCAGCTAGCAGCATAGCTTGCTGAAGCGTCTTTGGGAACCCATCCAAAACACAGCCATGCTCTACTACATCATGCTGCTCAATTCTCCAGCAAATAATTTCTACAGCTAAAGACTCTTCAAGAGCATAGCCATTTCCTAGCACGTCACGAACTCTTTGGCCTAATTCGTTTTCTAGCTTCAGGACTTCTTCTATTGTTTCTCTTAAGGAGACTTTGACTATTCCAAGCTCTTTTGCAAGGTCTTTAGCAAGTGCTGTTTTCCCAGTAAGCGGATTTCCAATAATTGCACAATATGGACGATTATGAATATCCCATGGTGCAGCTTCAATTTTGCTGAAAGCTAATGGAGTTTCTATAAATGATTTTTGTTCTTCAATAGAATTAGGGAAATAAATTCTGTCTCTATAAAGCACCGGAAACTCAGTTGAAATTCTGAGATTGTCTGACTTTATAGGGCTGTTAAATCTTACAGCTGATGGTAATACTTTTTGGGTTGTAAGTAGCTCCATAGCTTTTTCTTTAGACAGCTTAACGGAGGTTTGGCGCTCAATTAAATTTTCTCTGCCTTTTAGCTGCTGCTTGATTTCAAAGTCAATTTTTTGGTACATTCTTTCGACAGACATATCACCGTTAATTTCAAATACAATGACACCTTTTTCTTCGAGTTTTTCTTTGGTTTCTTCCATTTGTTGGATATCATTTTCTCTCATTTGGATTATTTTTTGTTTAGCCTCTTCAAGCATATCTGCAAGTACAGGTGCATCTGGGTCTTCTTCATCCTCCTCTTCTTCCTCTTCTTGAGGTGGTTCTTCTTCCTCTTCTCCATTTTCAATTCTCTGTCTTCTTGCTTCTTCTCTGGCTTCTTCTTTTGCTTTTTGCTTTTCAATCCTCCTTTGTTCCATAATCCTATTATACTCAGCTTCAATCCCTTCAGTATCCAGCAATCTTTTAATGGTATTTTCTTCAGAAGTCTTCAAAATAAACGCAATTTCAGGCAGCCTTCTGCTTTCAAATAAGATGTCAATTAAATTTTGAGAGACCTTTTCTTCCTCAATATCGAACCATCTGCTATTGATAACTAGCGGTTTTTCTCCTTTTAAGAGGCTCCTCATCATTTTTTGTTCATGAAGAGCTTGGTTAAAATCTTCAGCTTCTTCAGTGATTTCTGGGTCATCGTTTAAAGGATCATAAGGCTCGTCAGTTTCTTCTTTAGGGGTAAATCCTTTTCTAAGAAGTCTTTCTTTGCGACGCTTTAGCTGTTCATCAGCAATGACTTTTAGATATATGCTTTTAAGAGGGACAGACTCCACTTGATAGTTCTGGGAAACCAGGGAAACCATTGTGTTGACTCCAGAGCCTCGAGATCCGAAAACCATTAAATGAGGCTGTGGGACTACAATTGGCTCTTGAGAAATATAGCTCAGAGGGTTTTTATTGAATTTTTCCATCTCAGCCTCTCCAGCAAAGATATATCGCTTTCCAAAGCTTTGGACTTCAAATTCCTCAGACCCTGGGATTATCCATTTATCTTCTTTCATCACAACAGGGTCATACTTCCCATACTCTCCTAATGGCAAAGGCACTTTTCCTTCTTCCACATCATCTTTGACTATATTAATTTCTGGTGCGTCAATTTGTACATAAAAAGGGTCAAGTTTTCTGCAAATTAAATTGTGGACTTCATCTTCAGTTCCAACAATTGGGATTTCAATAACATTTTCTTCGCCAAACACTTCTTTGCAAGCGCCTGAGACTTGGTCTGCTAAAGTAAGCTCCTGGGTCAAATCATACATTTCTTCAATACCTCTTTTAACGAGCTCTTGTCCATCTGTAGGGTCTATGAAATATAAAATTTTGTCAAACTCAAAATTTGAGTCTTTAAGAAGTTGGGCGTCTTCTGCAGTGGCAGGGTAACCGATCATGATAAGACCGTTTATTATTTTTCGTAAATCTTCAGGCTTTATAGGCTGAGCCACAATTTCTGCAAGTGGTAAATCTTCATATACAATTGGCTCAGGAGTGGCTGTAACTTCTACAGCAGCAGGCTCTTCACCTAGAGGGACATCTTCAATGAGTTTTTGTTCTTCGACAGCACCCTCACTGCTTTCTTTGTCACTGTCTTTATCATCTTTTTTAGATTTCATTGATCTGTCTGTAGGCTGTTGAGTTGGCGGCTCTTCTTCTTCACCTTCTTTTGGAGTTGGAGGAGGTGGTGGCTTTTTTTGTAGAGGAACGCCAAGTTTTTGTAGAAGAATTGGCATTAGTAATGGTGATACTAAAGCGCCTCCTTTTAGAATGGATTGAAATTCAGGTTCTGAAGCTTGCACAAACCCTGACTCAGGATGAGAAGGTCGAAGCAGTTTTCTGTTCTTTTTCTGAGACATTATGCTTTGGCTGATAACTTCGTTAGACTCAAATAATTTCCAGCCATACTTTGCAGATAAATACTCTGCTTGAGTTCTTTTACCTGCTTTTGGTGGGCCAATTAATAAAACTCTATAGGATTCTGGCATTTTTGGCTCATGATTAAGATACTTTCGAGGATTGGCAGCAAATTTCTTTTGGTTTTCTTCAGAGCTCATTACAAAAACATTATTTGAAAATTCTACTGCAAATTCAGGCTTTCCTTCGAGTACTTTTTCTTCTTTTAAGGCTACAGGATCGATTTGTTTCCAAATAGACCATGATCTTGGCTCTTTTCCTTCATCAATATTTTGGAAAAGAAGAGCTTTAAAATCATTTTCTGGGTCCAAAATTTTAGCAGCTGGCAATTTATTTTTTCTTGCGCCTAGCTTAGCAAGCACCGCATCTTTTCTGACTGTAGGGTTTAAGCCTGCAGCATCAAAATCAAAACGTCATGAGACTGGAAGGGAATTTATCATGCCGTCGAACATGCTTCTTACCTTTTTTACATAATCACCAATAGATTGATAATAATTTTCATAAGTATCATCAGCTCTTACTACAAATTCTTCGAATTTTGGCTTTGGAGTTTCGTCTTCAACTTGTTCGCCATCCTCATCGACAATAATTTTTGGCTTTTTGAGCTCTTCAATGTTGTATTTTGTGTATAGAGTATTTGAGGTGGGATCCCATTTCAAGCCAGATACTTGTTTTACTAGATCGTTATTTGAGATGTTTAAGTCAACAACAAAATTGAATTTTAAACTCAAAATAAACCCAGACAGCATAGGGGTTAGGGGTAAATCTAGGATGAAGCCTTTGCTTTCGGCTTCATCGCTGTGAATAGCTTCATCTGCAAGGGTGATTATTTGTTCATCAGTTAAAGAATTTCCTTCGCTTAGCCTCTGCAGAATTTCTTTTTCAAAAGGTGTGTAAACTTCAGGCTTTGGGTTGTCTTCATCATACATTTCTTCATCTTCTACTTGTCCTTTCTTAATTAAGGCTTCAATAATAGAAGTAACTTCAATATGTTTTAAATCTAGTGAAGCGGCTAAATCTTTTGCTAAAGTAGTTTTTCCACTTCTTGGCTTTCCTAAGATTAAAATTTTTAAAACATCATTATTGACTCTTTCAATAATATCCCATAAGCCATTATTAGGATCAATTGTAGGCACTTTTTCTGCACTTTGTAAGGACTCAAGCAGTTTCAGAGGCTCTGGGTTAATTTCTTCATCAACATCTTCCATATGTGACTGATTTAGCATAGACAAAGAAGATACTTCTTCATTAGGCAGCTTTCCCTTTTTAGAGAGCACGATTGTTTTTCTTTCAAATCTCTTCATCATAGGCAAATATTTCTGCTCAAGTAAGCTTTTTCGAAGCCCAGAAATGGTGGCAGATTTTACTGTTGGAATTCCACTTTGCAAGCTAAGCTCACCTGAATTCATTTCATCACCTAAAAGAGCGGACTCTGTTTTTTCAATGCCTTTATGTTCAGGAATAGCTGTCAAATTAAAATCATGGACTGAAGGGCGATTTCCTATTTTAGTTGCTGATAAATTCCCATCTACCATTTTCACACTTGCATTGGTGATTTTTATTGATGATTTCCTTTTCAGTGTATTTCTAATGTAAGCCTTTTTTTCGTCAGGAATGATAGTGATATAGTCTTGCACACTTTTGGAAATGCTATGAAGAAAGAGTCCTACTGGCGTCATTTCGCCATTGCTAGTCTCTTTAACGGCTTCTTGGATTTTTTTGTTTCAGCTCTTCAATTCTAAAAAGCTTTTATCGTTGGAACTAAGAGAAACCATTTTGAGTGGGGCCATTCCTTCCTCTTCTTCATCTTCTTCCTCATGCTTCATTTTTTCTTCAATCTCTACAGCCTTGCTAAAAGTTGATATAGGAACTTGTAAATGCTCTTCCTGTGCTCTTGGGTCATGCAAAGAAGAAATATAATTATGAGCGATTTTTCCAAAAGGGATAATATCATCCAGCTCAGACATTTCAATCTGTTCATCTTCTTCCGGAATTTCCCAGTCACTCCCTACAATTTCATCATACATAAGTTCGTCTCCTTCTTTTTCATTATTAACTTCTCTTTTCAGTCTTTTAACCCTCTGCCGTTTTCCTTCCGTTTCTTGGAAGTTATATTCATAATCTGAGTCATAGCTCTCATCGCTATGTACATCTTCCCAGTCGTCTTCTTTTTTAACACTGTCAGGGAATACAAGTTTTATGCTTGGCATTATTTTTTTGACTTCACCATTTTGGTTAACTACTCTTTTTGTAGTGATTCTTCTGTAAATTTTGATTAAAAAGTCTGCATAAGTGTTTGGATTGATTTCTTCAGTTCATATATCAGCAAGCTGAAAAATAGCACTATAGAAGTGGTTATAGTCTAAAGATTCAGCACCTGCTGAATCAGTATCCCAATCATCTTCAATAACTTTTAAGCTGTCGTCTCTGCTGAAGTCAGGAAGAAGCAGCTTAGAAAAGCACAGGCAGAGCTGAGTGTAGACTTCTTTCTCCACCCTACCCATTGGGTTTTTCTTGACTAAACTCCAAAAGCGGTTTATTGATTCACGGACTTCAGGAGAATTCTTGATTCGGTTACGCGCTTCAATCATAGCATTCGACTCAAAGCGACGGTTGCCCTGAAGATAGTAAGGGACCTGCTGAGGCTCTTGTTGTCAGTCAAAAAGTGGCCCTTTTCCTAAACTGATGCTTTCGAACTTACGAAGAGTTGTGTTGTCCATTATTTGGTTATCAATTTAAGTTTATTATGAAATTTCATTAAATAGAAGTGGGCTTCTTAGCCTTAATTTCAACATATTCTTGGAGGTCAACCAGTTGCTTTTGGTGCTCTTTTTTGAGTTGTTCTTCTGCAGCGTCTAATAAAGTATTGAAATTCTGGTACTCTTTTTCTAATTCTTGTTTAGCCTTTTTTTGTGACCTTGTGAGCTTGCTTTCATCTGTTTCTTGGAAAATTTGGTCTTTGGATTTTTTGTTTTTAAGATTGAAAGACATCAAGATTGTTGAGACTATCATAAATCCGGTAAAGTATGAAAGCCAATTATATTTCCTTATGAATATGCCTGTAATTGATCTCCAAACTCTGTTCCTAGAATATGCTTTTTGTGCTTTTGGAAGATTTTTGTCAGGTTGGAATTTTGGATCTTTGGAAGTTAGAGCAGCTGATAGTGTGTCCCTTTTGTCGAAGGATAAAAGGATTCGGCTCAAAGAAGGCGCTCTCAATCTTGTGCTTACTAAAAACATTATGGATTTTATCGATAAAATATGAGACTTATAATTATTAGCTCTAATATTGAAATTAATTGAAACAAAATGCCATGAAATATCGGAAATTTCTTCATTTTCCCAGATTTTAACCATTTTAAGCCAAGTGGTATAAGAATTGTAGCAAAATACGAATCTCAAGAATTCATTTTTCAGGATCGATTGCTCTTTTATGTTAGAAACTTTAATTAAATGGTTCTAATAATATAATAGAAGAGTATATATTATTTGTAATCCCATGAGTAATAATTGTATAAAAATAGATAAAAAATCGATCAAAAGTAGAAGTTTAACACACCATTATTGATTCATTTTCGCTATTAAAAAAAATCTAGCAAAATGAATCATAGTTTCTTTTCGTTCCAAGCTCATTAAAATTTTCTGAATAGAAAGAATTAATTCATCTAATAAATTATAAAATGTGCAAAGACCTTAAAATTCTTTTTAGTTGTCTCTCTTTAATAATTAAAAATAATATTTTCATTATCAATTAATCTGCATAGATTATTAAATTTATAATTATTAAGCACTGCTTACTAAATGCAAAAGACTTATTAAAAATTCATAAAGAAATTTATAATTTCTTTACTGAAAATCAAATTTCAGTAAAAAGAAGTTTTTCATGTTGCGGCCCAATGCGAATCCTTATATCTTTATTTTAATATAAATGGATCCACTGAGCGACCCTCTGAACGATCGCGTGGTCAAGAACTCTACCGTTCCTCCCCATAGGCCTTTAGATCACAACCTCCTTTTCCCAGGTAAATCGAAAATTCCAGATACAAAAATTCTTCGAGACCATCTAAAAAAAGAAGGAAAGCTACATAAAAGTGATCTAATACAAATTATAGAAAGC
Source organism: Blepharisma japonicum (assembly GCA_949751835.1). Lineage (NCBI taxonomy): Eukaryota > Ciliophora > Heterotrichea > Heterotrichida > Blepharismidae > Blepharisma > Blepharisma japonicum. Next base: position 233,634 of record CATKHK010000003.1, on the reverse strand, counting down.
GCATCATCTATCTTTCGGTCTGAACCAAATCTCTTATGGCTTAGGGATCCAATTATAATTGTGGGAGACATTCATGGACAGTTTTATGACCTTTTAAAAATATTTGAAATAGGAGGAAGCCCAAAAGTTTCAAAATATTTGTTTTTAGGAGATTATGTTGATAGAGGAGTATTTTCAACTGAAGTAGTCATTTTACTTTATTCTTTGAAAATTAGGTATCCAAATATGATCTATATGCTCCGCGGTAATCATGAATCGAGAAGTATGACTTCATATTTTAACTTTCGAAGTGAATGCATCACCAAGTATGACTTAGATGTTTATGATAGGATTATGGAGAGTTTTGATTTACTTCCTTTATCATCTCTCATTAATGAAAAATTTATTGGATTTCATGGGGGAATATCTCCACAGCTTGCAGCAATAGAAGATATTGGAGATATTAACAGGTTCAGAGAGCCTCCTAAAGATGGAATTTTTTGTGATATTTTGTGATCTGACCCTATTAATGATGACTATGGTAGATTATCCAGCCAATTTCAGCCAAACCAAGCGAGAGGCTGCAGCTTTGTATTTGGCAATGAGGCTGTAACAAAGTTTTTAGACAGGACTGACTTAATTTCTATAATAAGAGGCCATGAAGCTCAGCTTGATGGCTTCAAAATGCACCGATGAAATGGCAGCAATGAATTCCCATCCGTGATTACAGTATTTTCTGCTCCTAATTATTGCGATACTTATAATAACAAAGCTGCAATAATTAAACTTGACGACGACATTATCAATATCCAGCAATTTAATTTCACAGACCACCCATTTATGCTGCCCAATTTCATGAATGTTTTTGCATGAAGTGTCCCATTTTTGGTAGAAAAAGTCATGGCTGTTTTTATGGCACTTTTGGAAAAAAATACAGTCAATGAGAGGGTAGAAGTTGACGAACAGTATGAAAAAAGATGTGAAGAGCTAGAACAACAAATCAGAGGAAAGCATAAAGCAATATTAAAAGATAAAGTAAAATCAATAGGAAAAATGATGAAGATTTATAAGAAGGTTAGAGAAGAGCATGAATTTTGGCTTGATAGCCAAGCCATGATATTTAGTGGCCAGATGTCAAAGCATCTGTTCTTTGGAGATAATGTAGCCTTTGAGTGCGATGAAGAAAACTTTATGAAGGCTAAAGCAGTTGATGAAAGCCTTGAAAAAAGCTTTAATTCTTCTATTTAATTTCATTATGTAAATTGCTAAATTTATTTAATATAGATTGGAATGAAATACGATATACGATAAAATCGAAACCATATTTAGTGTAGAATTGTAATATGAGAGGGTATTTTTTAAAAACAATATAGCTTTTAATTGAATTTCCATATAGCGCATCAAAGCGATTTTTTTTTATGATTAATTTTAAAATTCAAAAATAAAATTCGCTGGCTGAAAACTGCAGCTTGTTCCCTTATTAGAGCAAGATTTTTGTATTTTTACTTCAAAAAATAATAATTAAATTGCGCAGTAATTCTTAGTTTTGAAAATTTATATTGGGTATCCAAGAAGCATAATTAGCAAAATTATAAATATTTACCAAAATTTGTATCCTGCTCAGTTAGGATACTTAATTTATTTCCAGCCAAGAATAAATCAATATAGTAAGTATTTGATTTCTTTTTTATCGACATCGATACAAAAAATTTCATTAAAGTTAATAAAAAATCCACTTCTTTTTATTTCGGTATCCATATTGTAATTTTAAATTATTAGCTTTATTTCTGATCAAATATAAAAAATGAGACTTGTTTCAATTAGAAGCTTTTTCAGAGTATTCCACTCTGTAAGATACACTGCCTGCCAGCATTGTGGCGCACCATTAAAAGAAAATGAAACCGCTCACACATGTGACTTAGATTCAATCCCTCTCCAGTTTCAATTTTCCCACCTGACAGAAAAAGCAAATACACATTATTTCAACGAAAGAATGAAAGGAAGAAGCTCAATTAGAGAAATAACATTCTGATTAAATGACTATATCACAGGATTCGATGTAAAACTAGAAGATATTCAAAATAAAAAGTTCTTTGACACCACTGTTGGGAATAAAGCTGAAAAAAGCTTGACTGTAAAATTAAACAATGCAGAGTATATAACAAGTGTAGAATATGGCTGCGATTTTCATGGACTGTTTTGCTTGGCACTATATACAAATAGAAATAGAACTATTTTGATAGGGGAAAGGCAAAGGCCGAAGAAAAAGATTGCAGTTCCTGAAGGACAAGGGATTGTTGGGATATTCGGAGGGTTTACAAATATCATTGTGCATGTGGGGTTTTATTTTGATGATATTAAAAATATCAACTATGCAAGGCATAGAGAGCTGCTACTGATAAAGTACAAAGGAAGAAAGCCAGGGAATGAAGATGGCGGTAACGGAATTTTAAGGATACTTTTGGAAGTTGATGACTACTTATTCAGATACTTAGCAAGCTTTGTATAATTGTGTAATTTATTTTTATTCTTGTAAAATATTTATGCTCAAAACTCTCTTTTAAATAGCTAATATTGTCTTTCAAAAAATTTTGAAATTTTGTTTTTGGATAAGATTTTACTTATTATTTGTACTCCCTATAGCAGATTTGTATACCATAAGTATCTATTCATATTGCTATAGATGCAATTACTATCCAATAAAATTAGCAGAGCCGATTCCAAGTCTAGTGATGGTTTTGAAACTTTTAGCAATTAAATTGAATTTTTACTATGCCAAGTTGAAATTCGAAGTAAAAGAATTCTAAAGCTTATCCTTTGAAAATATTTCTCACTTCTAATTCCTTCTATTTATTATACTTGATGTATCATCTTCATTTCTCTAGGACAATAATCTATTATTTGCTCTGTTTGCTTTTTTATTTTCGGATGAATCTAAATTATTAGCTTGCCATCAATGATTTTCTCTTAAAATGACTTCTGTAATTTATTATTATTTTCCTACAAGTAATAATTTTGAATCCATTTATTCTCACTTGTTGATTTCGTAATAAGCTATTAAATAGATCTTTCTAATATTCCCCACCAATCCTATTAGATTAATCTTAAAATCAACATACTCCAATAATAAAATATGCTGTCTAAGGTAATAAGCCGAGCATCAAGTATTTGGACTAATGTCCCACAAGGCCCACCTGATCCAATTCTTGGTATTTCAGAAGCTTTTAAGAGAGACACCAATCCACGAAAAGTAAACTTAGGTGTTGGTGCTTACAGAGATGATGATGGCAAGCCTTGGATCCTCCCATCAGTCAAAAAGGCTAAAGAAATTCTCATCAATGCAAACTTAGACCATGAATATTTACCAACAGAAGGCTTAAATACTTTCAGACAATCTGCCGCTCTGCTTGCATACGGAAATTGTCCTGAAGTTACTGAAGGCAGAATTGCTGCCCTCCAAGCCTTATCTGGTACTGGGGCTCTAAGAATTGGCTGCGCTTTCATCAGCAGATTCTACCCTCACAATAAAATTATTTACGTTCCAAAACCAACCTGGGGAAACCATAAAAACATCGCAAGAGACTCAGGGCTTGAAGTAAGAGAATATTCTTACTACTGCCCTACCAAAAAAGGACTAGACATTGACAGATTTTTAAGCGACATTGATGAAGCTCCTAGAAATTCGATCATTCTCCTTCACGCTTGTGCCCACAACCCAACTGGTCAAGATCCATCCCACGAGCAATGGGCCCAAATTCACGAAGTGATTACCAGAAAACAGCATTTAGCTTTCTTTGACACTGCTTATCAAGGCTTTGCATCAGGAAGCACTGATGAAGATGCTTATGGATTAAGATATTTTGTCAAGGAAAAGAGCCCAGTCCTTCTAGCACAGAGTTTTGCAAAGAACTTTGGTTTGTATGGAGAAAGAATCGGCTTATTTACAGCTGTGACTGATTCCAGTGCAGAAACTGACAGAGTTGTATCACAATTGAAAATATTAGGCAGAGCTATGTACTCCAACCCACCTCTTTATGGAGCTAGAGTTGTAAGCACTGTTCTTAATACCCCAGAATTATATAAACAATGGCAAACCGATTTAGTGACGATGTCAGGAAGAATTAAAGCTATGAGATCTGCATTGGTAGAGAAGCTTAGGGAAAAAGGATCCCCACACGACTGGAGTCATATCACCAACCAAATTGGAATGTTCGCTTTTACTGGGCTAAATGCTGAGCAGTCACAAACTCTGATGACTAGGAACCACGTCTACTTGACGCTTGACGGCAGAATTTCAATTGCTGGGTTGAATACTAAAAACGTCGAGTATGTAGCTGATGCAATTGAAACAGTCACAAGGAATACAGCTAAAATCTAAGTTTAACTTAAAGATCATTACCTTCATTTAATTTAAATATTTTTAGAAGATTTAATAGACAAAAAAGCGTCTATTTTTAGCAGAGGGGATATAAAAGTAGAGGGAATCATTCCTTTTGCCCAGAAATATACCATAATTTGGATAAGTGCAAAAATAATCCCTGCGAAGTTTGGAATAAACACGACTATGTTACCTGCGATAATTGAATAAATGAAGTATGATAAGCAGCATGATAAACCAGCAATTGTGCTGTAAATATCTATAAATCTAGGATTTCGGCTTTCAAAAGTTGGCCTTAATTGTTCAAGTGGAGCAGCGCAAAAAAGAATATAGATTATAATTCCAGCAAACTCTGTTATGCCTTGTGGAAGAATTCACAGCATTGATAGAGTTGATAGTGCCATCACAATTATGTAGTTTTTTAAAAATTCGGTTCTTCCAAGACCAATTTTATAAAATTCGTAGATATAGTCAGTGCTTAGTCCTGCAAATATCAGATTTGGAATAGATATTTCATAATCATTGGAAATTATTCCAATGCAGAATCAGCATATGGCACATATATGGGAAAGGATGAGGTTTAAATAGGATATTTCATCGAATTTTCTTGTTTTCTTTGAATTCTGAAGTGGAGGGATTATCAATAAATAAAATGCCAAAGTAATTAGACTGCCTGTAGTATTGAAAAAGAACTCGAGATCCTTTGACATTTACTTATATGGCTGCTATCATTTTAGATAAAGACTCTTATCTTAAGATAAAGGTAATATTAAGATTGTTATGATAAGATATGTATTTATTGTTATTTATAAATTTAAGGAATAATCATTGAAACTAATTAAATTGATTGAAGATTAAGCGCATAAACGAAGAAGCCTTAATACTCGAAATTTATTGATTTTTCATTATTTTCTACGATTTTTCTTATATATTGCTTTTTACTTTGTTTTCTTCATCATTTCTTGCTTCAACTGCTTTTCTTATGAATTCTTCTCTCTTCAGTAGGTACTCTTTATACTTCGGATCCCTTCTCAGTAGAAAATATGCTCTATAATCTCGTGCAAGCCCATAAGTTCCATACAAAAACGTCAAAAATAGCCCAGTGACAACTACTTTATGTGTCACATTTGCTACCTTAAAACCAACTTTCTCAGTCTTAGCGAGAATTTTATCAAGAAAACTCAAAAATCCCATCTTTAATATATAAATAGTAAAATAGTCATCTCATACAAAGTCTTTTATTATATGCAATAGTATCTTATTCTAAAGTATTTTCTTTGATAATGTCATCATATTTTAATAAAATTAATAAATGCTGCCCTCTTCATGCAGACTTACTTACTTGATATCAAGATTTATCAAGATCAAGCTTTTAAATCTTAAACCAGAAGAATACCCATTCGATAAAGAAGCTATAGAACAAAGAGACTTAGAGGAAGATGATCCTTTTACTATTGCATTTCATGGGTTGTATAATGGAACTCATATCTCAGATGGGTTTTACAATATTGAAGTAGATTTACTTCCAGACCTCAAGATTCAGCCTAATTCGATGCTCAAAGTATATTTCTGGACTGTGAGATATAAAAAATCAAAATTACATATGACCATTATAAGAGCTGATGTTGAGTCTACTCTGATATTTTCATTAAAAGAGCCAACAGTCCCAATTGAGGACAGTCCAGTTATTTCTCAGCTTCTACAAGCCCATAGATATTATATTGCTATCAATTGCTTTGAAAATAACCCCGGACCTTTTTCAAAGTGGCTGGGCCAAAATCCTACAATAAATATTGAAAATTCATTAAATATAAATGAACAAGAGAGCACTGAATCAAATAATTTGTCTATAGAAGACAACCAAGCACATTCTAGCTTTCCATACAAGGAATCAGAAATCATTTATTCTCCATCCGTAATTAATAGTCTCAAAAATCCAAACTCTTCAAATATCTCTCTCACTAGTTTCCCCTTAGCTATCCCATCAATACCGATATTCTCATCCCTTTGCCCACGACAAATTCAGACCCCTTCCAATTCCTTTGGCAAATTCCTCTCCGACCCCTCTGATGCCGAAGACCTAGACGTTTTCCCCCCATGGGCTCTGGCTTATCTTAAACTCTCATATAAAATCTGAATAAACTTAAAAATGGAGCAAGATTACGATTATCTCTTTAAGCTTCTGTTGATTGGTGACAGTAACGTCGGAAAGACCTCTGTTCTGTTAAGATACGTTGAAGATACATTTAACCCTGAGTTTCAAACAACAATAGGCGTTGATTTCAAAATCACTACATTGCAGCTGCAAGGAAAAGTCATTAAACTACAGCTATGGGATACCGCTGGACAAGACAGGTTCAGGAACATTGTGGCGTCTTATTATAGAGGAGCTCAAGGGATTGTTCTAATGTATGATATTACCAATACTGAAAGCTTCAAAAACATTAATCGATGGTTTGAAGAAACCCAAAGCTACCTCCCAGCAAATACCCCTAAGATGATCATTGGGAATAAAATAGATTTAGCAAGCAAAAGAACTGTTACCCAAGAAGAGGCTCAAAGTCTAGCTGAAAGGTTAGGGGTGAAATATATAGAAACATCAGCAAAAAATTCAGTGAATATCAGAAAAGCGTTTGAAACTATGTCAGCGTCTATATATGAAAAAGTCTCAAAAGTAGCAACAACCCCTGCTGTCCCAGGTGGGACAAAAATAACTGAAGGAAGGAGCATCAAAAAAGGATGCTGTAGTTAAGCGGGTTAAGATATTTATAATGGACCTCAAATTTATTTATAAATATTATAAGAAAAGTGCATTTTTACCTTTTAAATGCATTTTTAGCTTTCCTTAAATTATAATTACAATTAATTTTCCTTTAATTTCGAATATAAATTGCATTTAATTGAGGCAGAAACAAAAATGGCTTGTACGCACTTTACATTGATATTCAAAAGCAAACAAAAAGGTTGGTAAAAATGAATAAGCGACGAAACAATAGTGCGCAAGCCACGAATCGGAACTCTCCATGCTTGCCAACAAAAGTAAAAGCAAAAATACTCAACTTAGACAATTCTTTAAGACTGAACAAGCCAAATAAAGAATCCCCATTTCCGAGCGGTTCTTTAAAAATTTTGAAGAAAGGCCAAAACCTTCATTTAAAGCCAAGATCTCCTGAGAGGTATAGGCAGAACTTCGACATTCAGGACGTTATTGAAAATCTAGGCTGTCAAAAGTCAAGCAGGCCTTTTAAGATCCTTGATTATCAAGATTCTGAGGTCTCTCACAAAAGAACGCCTACAACTATAGTAAAAGAAGTAAATCAAAGCTACCAGTTTGTGTCTGCTTTGAGTAGTATCCCAGACTCTGACCAGTCAAAATCACAAATTTCGATTGATTTTTCAGATTACGGTAAAGAAAGTATCGACCTAAAGTATCTAGACATATCTGATGAAATCCTCAGTGATTTTTCATTTACAGAAGAAGGAGAAGAGCCAAAAGAAAAACTCAATGCAAAGTCTTCTTTTAATTCTAATCAAGACAGCACAAAATTCTCAATATTTAGCTCGGTAGCAGAGCCAAAAAGCCAATATTTAACAGAAATAAGGCAAACACCTTCAAAAAAACCTATTGAAGAAAGATTTTCGACTATATATACTCTCAGCAGTGATTCTACAGCAAAGTATGTACAAACTGTAAATTCTGAAAAGCAATCTCCATATGTGGAAAAATTAAAAAATACTTTGACGACAAGGGTTACTACAAATACAATGGAAAATGAGACAGAAATGCATACAGAACCTAAGGATTTTTATTATGAGAAGAAAAATGTGAAAGAATTTAAACTGGAAAGTGAGAGCCTTGGGATTATCCCTACAAGAGCATATTGCAAAAACTGCAGAATTGAAGTGCTAACAAGCATTAAGCTAGAAATTCCACCGCTGCCACTGTAAAATTTATTTAGATGAAAACGCCTTTGCTGTTCTAATTGCTATGGTAGTAACAATCTTGACAATTTGCAAGAAATTGCTCACTATTGCAGAAAATGTAAAGGGTTAATTGGAAAAATCCAGCCTAGAAGGCTATAATGTAAGTTAATTAGGCAATTTTAATTAAAGTAGGCTGATTATTTAACTTTCAAGATATTTCCATGCTCTACTCTCTAAAGCCTCAAAAAATAATACATATTTGCTCAGTGTTTAAATCGACCCAAGTTTATTACAAAATGAGTCATTTCCTGCTTTGATATTATCTATTCTTTCAGTTATGTTTGCTATTTGCTTATAAGCCATCGCAGCTTCTTTCTTAAAATAATCCCTAGCTTTTAATTGGCTTTCCAATTCTTGTGCTAGCTCTTTAACCTTTCAATCCATCCTTTCAGTATTTTTCTTTTCAATTTCTATCAATTGATTAAGCTGATTTATTTCTTCATTCTTCATAGTAATAGCTTGTATATTATTTCTTATAACTGTTTCAATTTCTTTTATTTCTTTTTTATTACCCGTTCTTGATTTTTCTAAATTAGACGAGGTTAAATTTAATCTTTCTGCTTGCATTCCTAATTTATTTCTGTTTTTCTGGATATATAAAATTTCGTTATTAACACTTGTGATTTTCTTTTTATATTTTTCTATGTTTAACAAAAGCTGCTCTTTTTGTTCAGATTTCTGAGATAGCTCACCCATAGCTTCAGTTAGCTGCGCAGCCTTTGTTTTTGCTTTGGATTTTTCTATCATTTGGAAATTTCTTAAAGGCTGGAATGTTAGACTGGCACGAGAAAAGAAAAATCGATGACCTGGGGTAACACTTTGGCTTCTGTCATCTTTTTGTGAAATAATTTGATTTCCAGTCTTTGATAAAGGGTGAACTGAACTTGATCTCTTCATTTATAAATATTTCCTAATGCCAACATAAATAATTCCATTAATAAAATTTATTTTAATTTACAAACAAATTAATAAATTTTAAATTCTACTACGCCTTATCTATTGTGTGTAGTATTAAATTTCCCATTACTTAACCATAAAATCAATTATATTTTCCCACTATTTGTAATATATTTTGCTCAATTTATAAATTGATGATTGATTAGATACTGAGATCTATTTAAACTCTCTTATTCTTAACTAAAAAGTTAAAATGGCTTCAGACGAAGATGTAATTAAAAGTATAACATTTGGCCAAAAAACAATTCACGACAAATTCAAAATTCAAGCCCTTTGTGCAGCTCTTAAATCTCCTCACCAGCTTGAACTTTTACTATCCCATCTAGGAAAAGACCCAAAACTGCCAGATGTAACAGATAAAATCCTCGCATTCCGAACTGAAGACGAAGAAGGTTATGATGACGGCTCCACTTTGGCTGCAGGTGAAAAGCTTCTACACATGCTAGAAAGAATGAACGTAGATAACATTGTAGTGATTATTTTTCTATGAGATTATGGATATATAGGAAAACCTGGAACAGCAATGTTTAAAGTTATTTTGGACAAAGCCAGAGATTTACTGCTAAGTATACATGCAAAGGTGTTTGGGAATTTGGATAAAGCAAAAACTGACAGACCAATGCTGGTTAACCAACATTTTATTTTCGACCAACTTCCAGATCCAAAAGAAGGGGTATTGGAAAACCGAAAATATAACAGGCCAAGACATTTTATGAATGATGCTGGAATTATTCCTTCTGTACGACAATATGAAGAGCCAATTGTTACAGAAGCCGAGCTTTATGGGGCAATAAATCAAGTAGAAAACGCTTTGAGGACTTTAAGCCAATCTGATATTATAGATTTAAGAAACCAAGCAAATAACCAGCAAATTTTAAAAATACTGCAAATGGTTTGCTTATTAAAAGGATACAGGACATGCACTTGGGGGAACATAAAAGACATGCTTGATTCTCGAACTTTGAAATTGGAGTTAGGGATGATTGATATATTTAAGCTTACAAAAACCCAAATCCAGATGGTCAGACAAATTATCACCGATAATCCCAAAATTACAGTAGAAAACATGACCAAGGTGTCTATACCGGCAGCTACCTTGTTATCCTGAGTAGAAGGAATTATTACGTGACATGCAGGCCGTAAAATTATTGGGAGGACTCCAGAAAATTTCTCAGAGACTTCTCCTAATCTGAACCAAAAAGAAAAAAACATGATCAAGAATTTAATTTCTCAAAATGCAGAAGGTAGGACAAGCCAAAAATCTTCAGCTGAAGGCCGAGGTAGCCAAAAATCATCAGAAGGAAGAGTCAGCCAAAGATCTGATAATAGAATTCACATGTCAATTGAGCCACCAATTGACGAAGAAAGTGAAGACGAAGCCAAGCCGAAAATAGAAACAAAAAAATTAAACCCTGAATTTGAAGAAAAACTGAAAAAGACAAGGGAGCTTAAAATAGAACAAGAAGAAAGAATTGAACGAGTGCTGAAAACAAGACTTGAAGAGGTCAATTTTGAAGGTGAAAAGGTGGAATTGACAGATGAAGATATCATGAAATATTTAAGCTCTGAAAATTTAGGAATAGAGTCAACTCCTGTACTTATGGCATTAGTTGATAAACTAAAAGAGAGAAGGGTTACACCGGGTTAATTTATTTGTAATAAATTATAGAAATCTGTGTTTAATTAGTTTTTTTGTTCTTTAGTGCTGATTTTTCAGGTTGAATATTTAATGTTTGTTTGCACAATTCTTTTAGTTTGTTATAGTAAAGATGTGAAGCTATGAAAATTCCTATAAAAGTTATGGCGACATCATCAATTGTGCCAATAAGACCCCAGCCTTCTTCATCAATAAGATCAGTTTGTAGCATCATGTAAAACACCCCAATTAATGACACCAGTCATATTAAAAAATTTTCTTTTAAGCTTTGGGTGCTAAAATTCATGAGAAAATATTCAAATATATTTTGAAATTCATAGAATTCTTGGATTAAATCACGATCATAGCTTATGTTATATTTAGCTATTTTTTGAGATAAAGTAATTTTGCCTTTTATTTGCTTTGGCAAAATAGTGTAAACAGGGGCCAAACATTGGGGGCAGGATAGTTGGGTTTTTCCATCCCAAGAGTCTATTGCACACGATTCTAATTATAATTTACCACAAAACTTATGCCCGCATGAAGCCAGTACTTCATTTTTTCATTTTTCCTCACAAATATAGCATTTTCCTCTTGTGTAGAACGTCTTTCTTCTATCTACTGGCTTTCTTTTAAGTTTCTCACTAAGTGCAATGTAATACATGAATACCAAGACAAAAGAAACTATCCAAAACATCTTTTTCCCTTTATTATATAACCAAAAATAGTCATTTTCGAGCTAATTAATTCTTTTTCTCAATAATCCATAAATATAAAATTACTAATTCAATTAATTTAATATTTTGCTTTTCAATCAATATATTAACTCAAACCTTTATTTTTTCTCATATCTATTCATTTTACTAAAACACTAATTATTTTTTCATCACCAAAATGGTTTACTCAACTCTCGCCTTGCAGACTGGGCACGAATTTTTCATTTGCAGCCAAGGCACCACACAATCCGAATGAAATAAATGCTTACAAGGAAGCTCCATAGCCTGCTCTTCTTCTTTAAAATGTTCCGTGCATATCATGCATTCCTTTTCAATCATCTCATTATCAATATCCACAACATTCAATCTTTCAATACCTTCTTGCGAAACTTCTCGTCTTTGGTTTAAATTATCCCCTAGCAAATCCAATAAAACTTGCAAGAACGCTCTTCTGCTCGCATCTCTTCTCCTCATATCTTGCTGCTCTTCAGACAAATTCTGCACAATTCTCCCAAAAATAGCATTCGGGCTTGGCATTTGCCTTCTGTTTTCATAAGGGTTTTCTTCTTCATACTCCTCATCATTTTGCCGATTTATTGCAAAAATAAAAGGATTCGGGCCAACTCTGAAATTTTCTCGTAAATCCTCTACTTGGGCTATTTGTAGAAAATCGCTTCCACATCTCGGGCATAATAATTGTGCAGAATTAATAGAAGAGGTCACTTTGCAGGAGTGACAGTAATAATGCTGCTCTTGTATGTCTCTATCCATTTATAAAGTCTTATTATTATTTTCCCATAGGTGAAGGATTTTCATTTAATTTTTGAAAAAATATTAGAATTTATAATAAAAGCATTTCTTTAAAAGCCCATGCTCGGCTATGATTTTGAGGAAGCGCTAGATGCAGCTTATGGCTCAGCTATGAGGCACTTTGTGAATAGAAACTCGTGGATGCCTTATCGATTTGAAGATGTCCTTGCTGTCTATAAGAAGCCACATGGAAATGGGAAAAATATAATTATTGCTGAGATAATGATTAATAGGTCGTCAACAGAAATTCAGGATTATATTTTTGATATTCAGAACTGAAAGCACTGGCACAAGCTTTATAAAAAATCTAAACTTTTGGTGGAACTGCACAATAATCTTAAAGTAATCTATTTAGCTACAAGACATATTGGGTTTATTAGGGGACGAGAATTCATACTAGCCAGCAAAAAATTTGAAATTAACGGGTATAAAACTGTGCTTTTTACAAGTGTCGAGTATGATTGCTCATGCTTATTTTACAAAGTTAAAGCCTGATGTCACTTTTTTTATTTTGTGGTTCAGCAGGTAAGTGAAAAAGAATCATGCTTGACTTTGCTTTGCCATTTTGACCCAAAAGGTGTCAATCTTTCTGCTTTGAATTCGAAAATCATACACAAGTTTGTTCAAAATCTTATAAGACTTAAAGCCACATTAGAAAAAACTTAGAATCAGCTTCACAAGGCCTGATTTTGATAAAAATTTGTTTTGTATAAATATTTTAATAAATTCTATTAATTAGTTACATTAAGATATCGGACGTTTGACTTTTACCTCATCTTTTGTGAGAAAAGCGACATTTGGACGATTTGCTGCTACAACTTCCCAGTTCATAGTATCAAACATTTTACAGTCACCTGGAGTCATTAAATATCAAACTTGTCTAGTCGGCGCATAAACCCAGTCCCTCTTATACAGCTCTTCCGCCGCCAAAGCTTGCATGATTTCTCCAGGCATGTTATAGAACATATAAAACAAGCTTGAGCAGCTTAACAACCCCAAAGTCTTCATTTTCAGCAGAGGCTTATTTATAAGGTAGCACGAAGGTAGTACAAATTCCACTTGTTCTGAGGGTTCAAGCTCGCCTTCCTGCATGACGCTGAGTAAAGTAGATGCAAGATTTTCGTTGCCTTTTCAATTAAGCCCAAGTTTGGTAAGATCTCTTCCCCTGCTCAATAAAGCTATATCATTATCAAGAGTTTTTTGCATAGAAGGAATCCCACGGACTCCATAAATTAACAGCTCTTCTTCATCTTTATTAGGAATTGGAGGAGGAGAAGGTGGAGGAGGTGGTGATGGAGAAGGGGAAGGGAACAAGTTACTAGGGATAAAACTCTGAGCATTTGGATTGGGAGCTTTAAGCGATGTCCGAGGCTTTTCTTCGAAATTTCCGGGAGGAATGCTATAAGCATTAGGCGGCAAAGGTTGAGAAAGACCAGGAGGAAAATATTCTTTGGCTTGGTAAACTGGAGGCTTAGGCTGCACAAGTGAAGGAAAGTCGCGTTGAGGGTATTCAAATGAGCCGGGGTAAAATGTAGGAGCAGAGGCTAAATATTGGTTTGGGTCGTACATGTATTGAGGCTGAGCTTGATATTGAGGAATTGGTGCATAGACATTAGAATTATAATAGTCAGGGATTTGAGATAGATGATTTGGAGATGGATCTGGGTCATAAGAGTTTCGGTTTATCACTGTATCTCTGCCAGGGTAAAACCCAATATTTCTGTTTGGGTACATATTTATATCCAATGTAAATAATTAATATATTTAAATAATAAATTTGTAATATTTTGAAACTCCTTGCTGATTTTGTATACTTGAGATTTTTGGTAGTATTTAATTCACCTTAAAAAATACAGATATTTTTTTTCATATTTTATTCAGAATTGCAAATATTATATATTTATGCAAAATTTTGGCTTAAAAATTATTTTTAAGCTATTTCTCAACAATTTTTCCTACTATTTTTTATATTTGAATTGTCTTTAAACAACCATAATAATTAGCTAAAAAATTAATTAATATGCTACAAGAAGAAACAGCTGAAGAAATCGTAGACCCAAAACTAGCTGCAGAATACAACACCTGAAAGAGAAATTCTCCTTATTTATACGAAACTCTAATAACCCATGACTTAGATCACCCATCTCTGACAGTAGATTGGCTACCCACAAAAGAATGCAGAAATACAGCTGAATACTCAATACAAAGAATCGTCATAGGAACTCATACTCTAGGATCAGAGCCCGACCAGCTAATTATTGCTAATGTTAAATTACCTTTAGACGACGCTACTCTTAGTAATCGTCCGCGAATTGAGAACACAAGGGAAATTGGCGGGAATAGTCTGTCCAAAGTGGAAAATAAAGTGGATCCTCTAATAAGGATAATTCACGATGGAGAAGTAAATAAAGCAAGAGTTATGCCTAAAAGAGATGATATTATAGCAACGAAAAGTCCTTCTGGAAACGTCTATGTCTATGATTACACAAAGCATCCTAATCGATCAACACAAGGACCTCAATTAATTTTGAAAGGACATCAAAAAGAAGGGTTTGGCCTTGCATGAAATTCAATCCAATCTGGGCTCCTCGCAAGTGGCTCAGATGACCACTTAATTTGTATATGAGACATTTCAGCTGGAACAGAAGGTAACAATACAATCCAGCCTCTTCGAACTTTCTCATCACACAGCGACATTGTAGCTGACGTCTCATGAAGCGAATTTTCACCCAACATCTTAGGCTCCGTAAGTGACGATAAAAAACTCATGCTTTGGGATATCCGTCACGAAAACCCTACCCACATAATAGAAGGTCACAATCGCGAAATCAACGCTATTGATTTCAATAAATTTGAGGAAAATTTATTAGCAACCGCAAGCAAAGATAACACAGTCGCTATATGGGATATCAGAAATATGACAATTAAACTATATGCATTAGAATACCATACTGATGAAGTTTTCAATGTAAGATGGGCACCTTTTTCTGGAACTATGATTGGAAGCTCTGGGAATGATAGAAAAGTGTGCTTGTGGGATTTATCAAAAATTGGGGATGAGCAGACGGCAGAAGCTGCCAGAGAAGGACCGCCGGAGTTACTTTTTATCCATGGAGGGCATTGTGCAAATGTGTCTGATTTCTCGTGGAATGGGAATGACCATTTGATGCTTGCGTCAGTAGATGAAGATTCTGCGTTGCATATTTGGATGATGGCAAATTCGTTTGTGTCGCCTTTGAATTTCAAAATGGACACTGCAGCAACTGCAATGGATATTGATAAAGCTTAATAACTTAATTTTTATTCTTCTTGATAAGAGTATTATATATCCTCTACGATATGCCTATATTTTAGCTTCCCATTTATTTTATTATTAATTAAATTCAAACTTACAAATCTAGATAAATTTACTTAGTTTCCTGTCTTATTTTTTATGTAGCTGCATAAGTTTGGAAACTCATTCAATATTTGTTCAATCTTGAGCTGTAATCTTGGGTCATGGCTTCTATCTTTTTTCTCCAGAAGTTGCATTAGGTCACTAAAAGCATTCTTTTCCACATCTGTAAACATAGAAGTTGGGCTTGAGACAGTTGGTCTTGGAGCACTTTGAGGCGCTGCTACAGACTGTGGAGCAGGTGCTGGTACTGATATAGGCTGTGCCACAATTGGTTTAGCTGGGACTACATCAGCCACGACAGGTGGAATTACAGGAATTGGCTCTCTTGATGGCTGTGCTGATCTATGTTTATCTTCAGCTTTTTTCTGATACTCCATTGTAAGTTCTGGCACAAATTCTTGGTTTTCTTCACTGAGTACGCTCCATTCTTTGCCTGATGTTTTTGTTTTGCATTTAAATAATGCTTTATAAGGAGGCGGCAGCAAATCAGTAAGACTCTGAAAAGTTTTTACTTGGATACGGTCGCCTACCCTTTTACTTGTAATTAACTGATTTTGGTGGCCTTTTCGGACTGCTTTTTTGAACTCTTTTATTTTTTCGAAATCTGGCTTTTGTTCAGGGAATCTCTCATTCAGATCTTTTGGGTATGGCAGCTCAATTGTGGAGACTTCTACCTTTATTGGGGCTAATTTTAGGATTTGTAAAAGCTTAATAGCACGAGGGTTGGTTAAAGCTTGAAGAGTCTGAATAGTCTGGTTTAAGGCGACTTGAGAAACTAGTGTAATCCCTATATCTTTAAGAATATTTGTCAATACTTCTAAAAGGGTCAGCATTTTATTCTGCCAGTCCGGCATATTCAAACCAATTGAAATCCTATTTAAAGTTTCTTCAAAATCTAATGGTCCTTGTAAATCCTCTTTAAATGGGTATTGCCCACACAGCAGTAATGATTTTCCAACAGAATGGACACTGATTTCTTTTAAAACTCTCAATACAAGTAGTGTTAATTCCCATGAGCAGCCTTCTTCTGATTTTTTGGCTTTCACAAATTCTCCATAGAGATCATCTTCTTCCTCTTCAACCATTCCAGTTTCTGGAAGTCCTGGAATATAAAAAACAAGCAGTTTTCTTGTCTCTAACAAAAAGCTTTGGGTCTGGCTTATTGTGGGTATATCTTCTACTAGCATTTGCTTTTCGTCTTTTTCGTTCATACATATACTTGAATCAAATAAATTCCTGAAAACTTTTAACGCTGGGACTGCTAAGTTAGGATCAGACAAAAACGGAAGCAAAATTTCAGGGAGGTCTTCATGGACAAAGAGGGATTTAGCACAAGCCACTTCTGATAGAGCTAAAATTGTATACAAAGCTTTTCCTTGGATGTTAGCTGAGCCTTGCAGCATAGTTTTGCAAGCTGTCACTATTTTCATTGAAGCTTCTAAATGGTTTGTGGCAACTGCACATCTTAAAAGTCGAACTAGTGCACTGTGGACTTCAATTCTATTGCTTCTTAAAAAGGCTTTAAGCAGCTTATCAAGGACGCATCCATCTCTGTCCAGCAGCAGGCTCATTTTTTTCTTAAAATCCCACGTTTGTCGTGGCTCATATTTACTGCCACTTTTTTCTTTGATGGCTTCATAGGACATTTTAAAAATATTCATCATTTTGAACTCCCCTTCCATATTTTTAGCCTGCATCATATAATAATAGAGCACCTCAGGGTCAAATAAAGAGGCTGGGGTCTTACAGAGTCATTCTATACACTTGTGTATAAATGCAGGGTCTTTGTAAGAAATAAAATGTTCAAATAAGCCACTTATTAAGGACAAGACAGCACCAGATTTAAAAGGATATTGAAAAGCATGCTCAAACATGACTCCTAAATAAATGTCAAGGAAGCTTGGCAGCTGGGCTCAAAGTATAAAAGAAGTTTTTATAATTCTGATGACTTTTTGTACAGTCAAATCATTTCCTTTATCGAGAACCAGGTCACATAGTGCTGCTAAATGGACAAGATGTTCTAGAAGTCTTGAATTATTGTAGCTTGACAGTTTTGTTGCGAGTAACTGCTCAATAATAATATTTATAATATTTAAACTTGGCACCAGCAGCTCTAAATGTTCCTTAATAATTTGGCTTTTATTTGGCGTAAAAAATACCTGTGGATTTGTAGTGTCTACAAAGAGCGCATGTATCACGTTATTGACTTTTCCAATCAAATTTGCAATAATTGTCAATAAATTGCCTGAAATCATCTGTATTGAGCTCCATTTCTTGACACTAATCACAATATTAAGAATCCTCAACAACTGGATGAGCTGAATAATCTCTGACCCTTTTTCAGTCATCAGTCCTAAAGCTCCTATTTTTAATTCAGGATTTTTAGATTCTTGCAAAACTAAATAAACGCTATTATTTTCCATCTTGTCCAGCTTCTCCCCAAAGTTCGCTAGGTCCTCAATCAGCTTCTCTACACTGAAAACTTCTTTGAATTTCTTGAGAGGTCTGAGCCAATCACGAAGCAGGTCCAGCATTTTTTTGATATCGTCTAAACCATCCGTTTCCATCAAGTTTTCCAAAAAATCAGCAGCCTCAGTCCCCACTTGTAGCATAACTTCACCACTTCTATCTTCAATCATCAGTGACACAGCTATTTCTAGCACATAGAAGCTCCTTATCATTCCAAAGCTGTCTACTAAATCTATTAATTCTAAGAGGTATAAAAATATTTCTGGATGTGCTCTTATTATGGTATAAAAAATTTGCGATGGGTAGCCTGTGTATTTTTCATCAACTCCATTAAGGAAGGTATAGAGACTTGCAAGGCCTGAGTTGGGGTTAATGCAAAAGATTTCGTAAAGAAATCTGGAGATTGATAAAACTGAGCTTAAAATAAAGGAAAGCTGAGAGGAGTAGCTTGGAAGTTTTTCAAGCTGGATTGCACTTAAAAGATATTCTTCTTCTATGAGAGAAAGCTCAGCTTCTTCTATGCAGTCTGGAATCTCGATTTCTTTGAAAGCTTTGATAAAATCGTGAATTATTGAGAATTGAGATGTCAAAAACCATACTCCGCCTTGACTTCTGATGATTACAAGCAAAATGTCAGAGATGCTTATAAAAATGCTACGGAATAACTCTGCGTTTGATCTTAGCTTTTGATCAAGCAATATCTTTAACAAATTTTGCAAGAATTTCGTGCTGGTCAGCCAGTTTACTAATCCATTGCTTAATGTTTGCTGAGAAGTCAATTGGGTGATCGATTTTAAATTTTCAAATGTATTTAGTGTATCTAGCAGCAAAAAGTTTTTTAAGTCTTGCTTTAAGGTTGTTAAAGAATTTGTTGAAGATCTCAACATATGCAATTTCAAATCTTTTCTAATGGAGTCAAGCACATCTAAAACCCCGCTCCCATCTAAATTTTCTATATCCAAAACTATGCCTTGCAATTTCTTCAATTGTTGAAAAAATGCACACTTGCTTAGCAAAGACTTTTTAGCATTTGAAAGTTTCAGAGACTTTTTTTCAGTCTTCATTCCCACAAGTACATCATATCCTGTTTTAAATCTTTCCTCATCTTCAGTCTTCTGCTTTTTCACTGCATCTTTTGATCTTGCCTTTTTAACTGAAAAATAAGTGCTGATAATCTTAGGGTCAAGAGATGAAATAAAATCTTCTTCAATGAATTTTGTTGCATTCTGAGGGTGTGATACTAAAGCTTTTAATGCTTCTATAGTTTTTATTTGAAGTGATGATGAGCAGTTAGGGTTTGTCAACAAAACAAGAAGATGCTGCAAGCCGCCAGCTTCTAAGATTTGGTCTGAGAAATTTGAAGAATTCATCAGAACTGTAACAAGTCGAAGAGAAGCTTTTGCCTCAGAAAGGCCATAAGATTGCCCTGATATGGCGCGAAGTGCCAAGTTGACAATCTGGGGTGGCAGCATACGCTCAATGGTACTCTTTAAGCCAGAGTATCCATATTCGTGGCCAGTATGATAAAAACTACAGAGATTCTCTACTAGTAGTCCTAGTTTTTCTAAGGAAGACAAATAAACACTTGCAGGTCCCTCCGGCCCTTGAACGAGATTTCCCACCGTGCTTTCAATCTGTCCCACCAACGATCCAAGATCTTCAGCTGCAAAAGGAAGCTTCCAGAATGCAAAAGGTGTTGGCTGACTTGTCCCTTCTTCAATGGAATACCTCATCGAGAGCACCTCTCCAGTTTCTTCAGAGTCCACCCAATATTGAAAGAGTCCATGATACTGCATAGGCGCACCAATTAATTTCTCCACTTCTGCTTCAGTCTATATAAATCATACAGGTGTCAGGCTTAAGCTTTCTTCATCTATTGTGACTTCTGAAGTCTCCAAACAAAGTGATATGGCTTTATAGTCTCCTTTGACTACCAAATAATCTGTCAAAATTGGCTTAGGAAGCTCAATATTGATGTCCCCAGTCCCTGCTGCGTCAACACGCTCCAGCTTTTCAATGTGAACCAACTCGTCTGACGGATTTGAAAGGTCTTTTGCTAAGAATTCAAGTTGCCAAATTGCGCTTTGGGGCTTAGCAATGCGGATTTGAGATACTACCATAGGAAGACGGAGTTTGACAGGATCTGAATAAAACCCGTGAGTCTCGTGAATGATAGGATCTAACCAATAAGACACCATTAAAATAATAAAGACTTAATAGGATTCAGGATTTAGGCATTCGCTATTTTATTTTTTACATCATTTTTTCTGAATTATGAAGAGTTTAGCTTAAAGTCTGGCATGAAATCCTCCTGCAATTACAACGGTCTCCCCATTCACATATGAAGCTTCTTCGCTACATAAAAATGCAGCAACGCTTGAGCATTCTTCAGGAGTTCCCATTCTTCCCATTGGGTTTTTGGCTACAGCATCAGTTTCCCAAATAGGCTCAGAGAACTTTGTTTTTATTACTCCAGGAGCAATTGCGTTGACGCGGATCCCAGCGCCTACAAGCTCTATCCCAAGCATTTTTGTCATCCCTATCAATGCAGTTTTTGTGACACAGTAAATTCCTATTACAGGAGAAGGAGCAAATCCTCCGTAGCTAGACACAAACAAAATAGCAGGATTTTTGCTTCTTACAAGCCAAGGAAGCGCTGCTTTTATTAAGAAAAATCCTGCTTTTATGTTGATATCAAACATTCTATCATAAGCTTGTTCAGAGATCTCCATTGTGGGGCCAAAAGCTGTCGCAATTGCGGCATTATTGACTAAAATGTCAATACCTCCGAACTTTTCTACTGCGAAATCTATAAGTTTTTGTCTGTCTTTTCCAACGTGGCATACGACGCCTTCTGCGATGATACCTTCTTTTCTTAGCTCATCAACAGCTGTATCTATATGTTTTTGGTTTCTAGAGCTTATAACAATTTTTCCACCTTCTTGCCCCATCCTTCTTGCAATAGCTAAGCCAATCCCAGTTGCAGATGCAGTGATGACACAGACCTTATTTTCATATCTCTTCATAATAAGAGTTTCATGATTAAATGAGTTGAATTAATTAATTAAAAAGCAAAAATGCGTTTTTATAATTTACTAACAAATTATTATAAGCTTATTTATAATTCCAAACCAAGAAAGGAGAAAATCTTTATATCTAAAAAGTAGCTGAGATTAAAAATTTTAAGAATAAAGATAATTTTTATATGAAAAATAGGTCACCTAATAAATTAATTATTGAGTGCATATGTCTGAGTTCGAAACAGGCTTATATGAATGCTGCAAAAGTTTCAACAAAATCTGCCTTTTATCTTGCTGTCCATGTGGTCCTGCGTGCATACAAGCTAAAGCTGTTTCAATTACCCAAAATAATGAGCATTTCTATGAAGCATTTGCCTATAGTATTTTTCTATGCTGTATAGGTTCAGGATTAAATAGACAACACATTAGGGAGTTTTATGATATTGATGGGAGCCTGCTTGGAGATATTTGCTGCCACTTGGCATGCGATCCTTGCTCATCTGCACAAGAGTATTATGAAGTAATAAAAAAGTCAAGACCTAGGCGACCAACGTTAAAGTCAGCTGTAAATTTTTATACAAGCATGGCCAAAATTTAAAACAGGAAATTTTCGCACAGATTATAATAATTGATGTCTCATAAGCTTTTAATTCTGAAATTGATGCATAATAGGATTATTAATTATAATATTTGCAATAGCTCTGCTATGATGCATGCTGCGTTATAGTAGTTTTAGCTTTATATGAATATTTTTAATATATAATGATAAAATATCTTTTTGAGCATGAAAATAAATAGAAGGCAAACGAGTAAAGAGGTCCAATATCAAAATTATTTAAAAAGTCAACCTGAAGGTGATCCACTTTATTTGCCTTACTCCAAAATTGAGCATAAATCTAATCTGCCTCGCTGCCATCCTGATCATATTCGAATGATCCGAATAATTCCTGACAAAGGTTATATCCATGATCCATCTAATTTTATGCTTCCGATCCCTAAAAAGGAATTTGCAAAAAAATATGAGTCTAACGAGCGCGTTCAAGGAGTTTGCTGCAAAACTAGCAACCTGATAAAAGCTTCAAGAAAAATTACTGGTATTGAAAACCTTAATTATATTTATTTGATAACTGGAAAACGAATAAAATCATTTGCCCAAGTCCCTGACTATGTGACTGATCTCGTAGTTTCAGAATCTGAAAATTTAGAAGGTGTCGGGTGTGGACTGTTTTTAACTTCAATGCCAGCTACGATGAGAAAATCAAGTAAAAGTACTGCAGTTTCAACTTCAACTAATTTCCCCACACAAAAGCTGTACGAAAAGCCAAGCATGAAATTAGACAAATACATAGCAGATAAACACAAATACGAAAGTATTGAATCTCTTATCAGGGATTACCCAATTCCAATCCTGTCAAGGCTGCTTAAAGGTGAAAAGCTTTCTATACCAAGCGATAAATCAAAAATTGAAGCCATTGAAGAAAGAAACCAAAAATACTCTTTAAAGTTTATGGAAACCTGTAGAAAAGTAGAGGCTGAAGACAAAAATTTTGAACTGATGCCACTTAATGAATATAGAAGGTCTAAAAGTGTTTCACCTATAAAAAAAACAAACCCTATCGTTTCGGAAAATATTGATGAAATAAATTTCAGTAGCGGCTCTGATGATATAGAAGAGGAAAAAAAGAATTTTAGTCATAAATTAAATCAAATTCAATTAAATTCTCAAACAAGTCGCCAAAGAAGGCAAAGCAGACTTAGTGGACCTCCTGAAGTAGTAGAAAATTTTCTGAAGAGATTTGGGATTAATATGAGGGATTATCAAAAAATTTCTAATGAATATAAAATCCTGGCAATGGTTTCTTCGAGTGAAAATAAAGGACTTTCAATGAGCGAAAATCAGCAAAGCACAATTGCTGTTAGCTATTTGTTGGCTTCTTATAATTTTTTCCAAAAAATGCCTCAGATTATGCAGCAAATTTTATTTGAATATTTTGGTATTGAAAAAACTATTGATTTTCAGACCTGGGTTTGTATCGCATCAAATTTAATTTACAAATGTTCTAAAAAGTCAGTAAAAATTGAATTCATCTGCGACTTTTTGCCTGGCAAATATAAGAGAATTCATGCTTTATTTCAACAAGTATTAAAAAAGAATGTAGATACATTAAAAGACTTCAAAAAATATGAATGCTTTGATCTACAATTTAACTTAAAAAGAGAGAGACTTAAAGAAGTTTTTAAAGATGGGTGTATTGAAGTAAATGAAATCATTGATATATTAACATCATTTTTAAATAAAAAGTAATTAAAGATACTTATTAGAAACTTATAGGAAACATTTCAATAGAACATTGTTATTTTAAAATATTTTGTATGATAGGAATTAGAAAATAGTCAATTTCAGTATATCCTTTATATACATTCACAATATCTCCTTGAATTTTATAATGCTCAAGATCTGGTATTTTCACATTCATCTGATCATATTGCAGATTTATAAAAGGTATCAAAATTTGGAAAATATTATTCAGAACATTTGCAGTCAATAATGTATTGATTGTTCCCACATTTGAGTTAGTCACAGAGATTTTACTTGCCTCCAGGCTATTAATTTTATAAGTAGCCGTTGTGTTCGTAATAGATAAAGGAAACGCTGCATTTGTGAAAACTTGCATATTAAAAGCACGAACCCAAGACTTCTGTATTTGAACCCAAAAAATCATTTGTATGTAACCTTGGAAATAAACTGCGTTATTTGTTGTAAAAGAAGGAATAGGATTTTCTGGATCTGCAGTAAATTGTATATAAACTGGCTTATTTTTTCCATAAGTGAGCTGTAATTGTGGCACAAAAAAAGCTAAGCCATTTGTGGTTAGTTTAAATGGAAAGCTAGAGGGAAGTGTTATTAGGTCAACAGACAAATTATTTCACCATTGAATAAGAGCAGAATTCACAAAATAATCGGATAAAAATAATTGAATTGGATACTGGCGTAGGCTACCGCTTGGAAGCGTTGAAGAAGTATAGTTAAGGATAGGTAGTCCAGTTTTTGCATTAAAAACTGTGCCTACAAGGGGAAGTGACAAATAATTGTTTACTGTCGTTGCATTGTGAGCGAGATGGGTATCAACGACAACTCCAAGGTCTTTTAATGGCGTTCTATATGGGCGTTGTGATAAATAATGATTTCACTCAACAACATATTTTTCAAAAAGTCCAATAATTTCCTTTTCGAAAATTACCATTTCTTTTTGGAGCCCTTTCCATATGGCTTCATTAATTGTCTCATTTAAGGTGTTTATAAGTGAAATATTACCAATATTTACTAAAGAATTTTTAATTTCAACTACTGCTTCACCATTATTTCCCATAAAGATAAAAATATAAATTGTGATATCAGTTTCATTTATTTCAAGTTTGCAAGGATCCTCAATCGAGTTTTCACCTTCTTGAAGTGTTAGATTGGAATCAAAAAAAGCGTTGACATTATTTATTGAAAGCTCTATAATATCAGATTCTTTAATTGTAATTGGTGAAGTATAATTCATCGAGATGTCTGTTAAAATTATATTTGAGAACTTTGCTGTTGGTATATTGGGGTCTTCAGTTTGAATTATGATATCTTCTAAGCCTGTATTAATAATGTAATTTGGTCAGGATTCCAAAGCATGGGTGTATATATTTTGCAAGAAATCTTCTCTAAATGCAATATTCATTGCATTGAATTCAGCTAAAATAGTGATTGGCAGCCAGAGGAGAATTAATTTCATTTTTAATCAGCTATTAATTATAAAAAGTTTTACAATTACTTAATGCACATCACTCAATAATGGCTGGATTAAGACTTCATCTGGACTTACATCAGTCCGATTTTCTCGTAAAATTGGGACTGCGACAAAAAGTGATACCCTTTCTTCATATGCTGGGTTCATTATTAGTAAAGGAGGGATTTCAGGAGTGTTTTTAATATATCTATAAGAAAGATCGGTAATTCTTGCTTCATAAATCGGGAGCACTGAACGATAGTTTAGAAGTGTTTGGGTTTCTTGAATAAAGATTTCTCCTCTGTTTTTTGATCTAAATAAAAAACATATGGCGACAATTGATAAATATTCACATATTTCTCCAAAGAACCTTGTATTATTTTCATATGGCAATATATTGATTGAACCATTGTAATTAGAAAAAATCAAAAGTGCGGGTATAAAATGTGACACAAGATGAAATGTCACAAAGCCTAAATATTTCTTAAGTATCTTTAATTTCTTTATAACAACTTGCGCTAAGTTTCTCATCTCTGAGATTTGTAACAGCTCATATCTCAATTTAAGACATTTTGTCGTGTAAAAAGCAAACTTCAAAATGAAATACCCGCAGGTTAGAAGAAAAGTTAAAAGCAAGGGAAACATTGCAATTTCATTTAGAGAATATACAGTAAAGCAAGCATAAAATACAATCATTGTTACCACAGTTACTGATAATTCCTTTTTATTGAGTGAGGATTTGTATAATCCAAATCCTTGACTGATAAGTAGAAAGATCATATATGAAATTGTGTTGAAGAGTGTATAAGCTGCTGTATGACAAAACCATACATAATACATATTTTCGAACTCCGCAATTATAAGAATTACTTGAAAAACGCAGTGGATAAGTTTAAAGAAAATCATGAATGTCATTGATTTTTGCAAAAATGAACTGTACTCTTTGTTCCAGAAATATGTATTAAGAAATCAAAACCCAAAAAAGGAAAACCACACTAGAGCGATCAAAATATAAAAATCCAAATTTTGTGGGCTCGGGTAGAAGTCCATGTCTTCTTTTAAATTTAATAATTAGGTGAACTTATTCGGATTTTATTTTTTTACGCTATGCTTATATGAGTAATAATTTTTAGCTAATTTATTTGATTACTTATAAATTTCAAATTATTTTCTATTTAGAAAGTCTATTTCAATTACTGCTAAATATTATTATATTAATATGCAATTAAATACAACCTCTACTCCATTATCAAATCTCTATACAATACAACCGAAGAAATTTGATGGATATTTTCAATGCCCACGACCCCTCTCAACTCCTTATTTCAACGATATTCACGGCCCTAAAACTCTTAAACCTGCAAAGCCTGGCCAATTGCCTTCTAACCGCTTGCCAGACGATATTAACAAAATCCCTCGACCTGTAGCTCATCTAGTAATTTCAAGTGTTTACGATCCTTCTACCAAACCTCCTAGACAAGCATATAGTTCCACAGAGCCAAAACGAAAAACTGAGCCATTTTTCCATACAATGAGTGAATTAAAAGCAAGTATGGTTAAGCCTACCGGAAGATTAGTAAGAACATTTTATGATTTAACCCAGAAAATGGAAAAAGAAAAGAAAAATATGAGCGCACGTGAAGATCCACCACCAAAGCAAGTAAGAAAAAGCTTTAAAGGATATTTTAGATATAATTATCAGACAAGCAATGATCTTTGAATTAAGAATAAAAAAGTACTAGAAGCATCAAATCCTATTGCAACATTGAAACAAAGGCAATTTGAAGAACTCGATAGAAAATACTTGGAGAAAAGGCGACAACAAAGAATTTTAAAAAACATGGCAAGTGGATTTTAAGTGTTTATTCCTTGCCTAGAACTCATAATTTATACTTCATTTCATTATTTGTTAAAAAGTTCCTCATACCAAATCTATTATGATACTATTTTAGGCCTAGAATGATCTAAATTTGGCTTCAAAATGAGTCTGATTTGAGATTCAAAAATAATTAAGCTAGAGCTTAATAAAAACTTCGCATATTAAATCCCTCAAATCAATCGCTTATTTATTACCAATTGTTATAATAAATTATTAACTTATATATTTCTTTGGTGGACTTATTATTATATCTGCAAATAATATGTCGGAAGAAAGCATTGACTATTTTACTTTATTTAAAGAAGTCTTTGATCCAAAAAGTAGAGGATATATAATCCCTGCAGAAATTGAAGCTTCACTGATCGCCAATGGATACTTAGATGAGAAAAACTCAGTTATGGACTTAATTGGCTACTTAGAAGCTGATGAAAATGGGAGAATTCAAACTGATGAGGTAGAAGCCTTGCTGCACCCAGACTTTGTGAAGCTAGAAGAACCAAGTAATATTGAAGACGTTTTTACGAACTTTGACAAAGATGAAGACAATTTAATTTCAGTTGATGATCTGAGATCTACCAGCGAATCACTTGGATTTCCTTTAAGTTATCGTCAAGCAGTTCTTATGATCCAAGCATTTGACAGCGATAATGATGGAAAAGTTAACTTACAAGAATTCTCCTCTATATTTCAAGCAGCTTAATTAACCTTAAATTCTTATTAATCTTTATAATTTTAAGCCAGAAACTATTTTATTTATATATAACATGCTAATATCGAAATAAAAAAGAATTATAAATTATTTAATTATAATTCGAGGTTGCATTCTTTAGGAGTCGTCTCATTCAGCATATTCCTATCTTCTCCTTCAAAACTATTATCAGCTAGATTCAATGTTTTCAACTTTTTAAGCCCAACTAAAATTGATGCAAGAGCCCTAGCGCTTTCAGTGCTTAAATTATTATTTGATAGCCTCAATGATCTCAGTTCTGCTAGATTTTTTAAAGCTGCAGCTATGAATTTTGTTCCTTCATTTCCAAGCTTATTACTTGACAAATCAATAGTTTTTAGTTGGTTTAGATCTTTTATAGCTGCTGCGATACTTTTTCCTCCTTGCCCTCCAAGTGAATTTTTTGATATACAAAGTTTTTGCAATCCTTTTAAGCTTGATAGCCCTGTTGCTATTTTTTTAGCTCCTTCCACTCCAAGCTCAGTGTCTACAAGTCTCAATGATTTAATTTTTGAATATTTAGGCAAAATAGTTGCTAAATGTTTAGCACCGTCTTTTCCTAAACTTACTTTAGTTAGTTTTATTTCAGTAACTGCATGATGCCTTTCAGCTAAAACATCATCAAATAGTTGCTTGATTTTTTCATTCATTCCTGTTGCATTTGCTGCTAAAAATTCTTGAAGTTTTGTATTGGATTTCAAAGGCATCAAAACAGTTTGAAAAGTCAACGATCCTTCTAAAGAAATACTTTTTTCTTTCACAGTACATTTACTATTCACAAGATTCAATGCATTTAAATCAGGAGCATCTAGGACTTTTGCAAGCACGACATTTCCTCTTTCAATATCCCCATTGACAGGTGTTTTGTCACATTCAATAATAGCTTCTTGAATCGAGCTTTGTTTAGCTCCACATTCTCGGTTTAAGATTTCTTTAGCTTTATCATGCTCTCCTACAATGTGCTGAATTATTCTAGCAGCTTGATTAGATAGCTTACTGATCATTTCTCTTTTAAAAGTCTGAAGTTTTTGCAGTTCGTCGTTCATTCGCTGCTTTAAGGCATCTTTTTCATCAGCAAGCTTTTTTTCTTCTTCTGGGGTCTTTGATGGCTTTTTAGGGCCTGCAGGCTTTTTTTTGCCTCCGGCAGTTTTTTTGGGACCTTTGGTAGCTCTTCGAGTTTTATTGAACTCTAACTGAATTTTTTCAAGGTCTGGGTCACCTATAAGGACAAGCTTGTGCGGGCCTGTAACTTTTTTTTGATGGTTTGGTATACAAGCTTTACAAAGCTTGATATCTTGACAAAAACAGATAAATTCAGCTTTCTGTTGGCATTCAATGCAGACACTTTCCATTTATTTACTAATGAAAAGCCCACCATATATATATATTTATCTATTTTATTGATCACCTCAAAATTAATTAAAATATATTAATTTTTTGCCATATATTTCCAGCTAAAAATTGCTTAAAATATAGTGTGTTATGTAATTAATGTTTTTTCTTATCTTTTTTTCCTTTTTCATTAATAGCATTACTCGCTACGAAGTCGTTTAATAATTCTCTATAATCTCCGCTGTCCCAGACCCCACATCCTCTTCTAAAATCAACATTTACTCTCTTCCCACTAAGTAGTTTATCATTCATAATATTTGCAACTTCCAAAGCGTCTTCAAAAGTTTTAAGCCTCAGCAATATTTGGTTTAATATTCCATCAAAATAATTGTAAATTTGATATCCACGGATCTGTACATCTGAATTATTATTTGATAACTCTTCATTTAATTTTGCTTCAAATTTTTCTTGATCTGTAATATTTACGTTTCTTAAAACTATGGTCAACTTGATGTCAGCATCATCAACGAGCAATAATGATCCGAACATATTAACTCCAAAAATCCTGAAATGAGGATTCAGAATTTTCATTTTGTCTGAATTATTATGTAGCTCAATAAATGCATATGCTTTTGGCCTTTGAAAAATTTTAACTTTGGCTTGCTCTTTAGGAATTTCTTGTTTTTTCGACATCCTAGCTGGAAGTGATTCCGGTTTTTTCCCTAAAACGATATTTTTATTTGACGTCTTAATTTTATCCATTACTTCGCTTTCTATTATATTCTGCTTTTTCTTGCTAATACCATTAAAAATTTGTATTCTTTTATAAGACCAAACTCCACACGCTTTCATTGCTCGATCAACTGTTTCTGTCGTTAAAAGATCATCACCCCCAGTTTCTAGCTGCACATAAACCCAATTGCTTACTGGGTTTTTCAAAGTCTTTTCTTGTGAGAAAACCATGACTTTATTTTTCATAAAAAAATCAAAAAAATCTATTGGAATTTGACCTCTTAAATCATTGAGCGAATCATGAGTCAAATTTTTATTATTTGCAAATGATAAAAAATTATCATGGCTTTCTTCACTTATATCAAAAATAATTCCAGATTTATTTGTGTTTTCTTTAACTTCCTCAGGCTCTTTTATACTTTCTTCTTCAATTACTTGTGGAAATTCATTAGAAATCGCAAACATTTTAAACTCTTTTTTATCCTTATCACTAGTAAATTGGTCAGTATCTTCGACTGGGAAATAATTAAATACATAATTTTCATTGCCCCCAATCGCTTTTTGGTTCCAAAATTTCGCTACAAAGACTTCTTCACGTGAGTTTTCTTTTTCATCGAAAATATCTAAAAAATTATTAACCACAAGATCATTAATATTGCAGTCTGATACCAATTTAAGTAGATTTCGATCATAGTCGAATTTTAGAGCGAGTTCTGAAAAATAAGCCTTATATTGTTCATTTTTGTGAAGTTTGTCCTTTAAAGATTCATTTCTTTCTAAAAATTGCTTAAATTCATGCACACCAAATTGAGATAGAAAATACTCTCTTAAAGAATAAAGACTAAATAAAGGTTACCTTTCAGAATCCTCAGTGCCAAATCTATTGTTGTAAAATATTTGAGCATAATACTCATACCCAAATTCGTCTGAATTCCTGAATTTAGGCTGAACAGAGACAACTGCATCTTTGTGTAAAAATTCAGTATTATTAGAAACTCCAACCATGCCTTTTAGTTTTTTGGGATCCGAGACTAAATTTCCTGTGCGCCTTCTGATGAATTTAGTATATCTTAAGCAAAAAAAGGTGGATGCTTTGAACATATTGCTTATTAATAGCCTTACCCTTTAAGATTAAAATACTCTAACAACAAATATAATAATTAGCCCAAATAAAATATAATCTTAGAATTCGGGCTAACCAGCGATCAATTGTGTCTAGCATAATTAATGTAAGGCAGACTCTATTAAATAAGTGCATTTAAAACTAGAATTTGCAGAAAATCAAATTACTCAATCATTTTGAAATAAAAGCAAAACTTAGAAGTTCATTAAGATCAATATCTAATTGCTCGAAAAAGAACTAGAATTCAATAATTTTAAAATCTTTTTCTCATGACTATATTTTGATTTAGATATTTGCCGAATATATTCCTTCGATAAGAAAAACTATCACTTTAGAGGGAAATAATAGAAACTGACTTAAGTCAGAGTGAAAACAAAAATTACTAAACTTGTAAGCTAAGTCTGATTCTAATAATTGATATTTTACACTCTATATCATCCCATTAATCTTGAATTAGCAGAACTTGTGGATGTTACTGGCAATTTAAAGAATTTGAATTCTCAAGCAAAAAATCTTATACCTCTTTAATTGTGCAGCTATATTTAATGATCTAAAATTATTTGTGTTTTAATTTAATATGATGCAAAAGAAAGACGAAAATTTCAGTGATAGCAGTTCCAACCATTCCAACTCCGAAATTTTGATCTCTCGGCAAGAAAAATCTCAAAATGCTCAATTTTTCAGCGAAAATGCCTTAATTCTCAATCATTAGTAATCCTTAACCAGTGGACCAAGAATCCTAATGGTTTCTTCCCCTTTTCCTCAGAAATCAGCTTATAGGTATCCTAAAACTTCTTACCACAAATCTCAAGACCTATACAGACCCTCAAGCTCTCAGAAAGCAGGCTTCAGTCGCATGTCCCCTCTAAATCATTCCAAATCAATAGATCCAAAATCAGCAAAACTTAGAATTTCGCGGAGAATTGAAAGAAAATCAAATATCGCGAAATTCAATTTTACACCAGAAGAGCAGATGACTTATGAAGATTTCGCTAAACTTTTATCAGCATTTGAGCCAGAAGACATGTGCGAGCTTTTAGCTGAAGCGTTAAAAGATGCGAAAAATATGATGTTTAAGTAGAATTAAAGACTGTTTTTAATGTTAGTTTTGAAACTTCTCTATCGTAAAAGGAGCAGCCAATGAAGTCTGTAGCGTTTATTTGGTCAAGACCATATGCTATTGAAGATGTAGGGATTGTGGTGATTTCTTTGGAAGTTTTCCAATAGAATTTGTAGCCTTCATACATACAAGCGCATGCTATGTAGTTTTCTGTGTTGATAAATCGTCAGATACCACCTCCAATATGAAGTTTTTCAATTGGTTGGTAGGTTCTTTTGTCAAGAAATGCAAGATCTCCATCATAACTTCCAGTCAATATAGAATTATCACTAATCCCTATACTGCATATATCTTCTGTATGCACATTAAGTTTATAAGAAGAATTTTCTAGTCTTTTGTCTCAAATTTCTAGCTTCCCAATAGAAGTTGGGATATAAACTTCATTATCTGAGGCAAAAATGCTTCATATTTCATAAGCATTTGGCTTTATTGAGTATAAGGTTTGCAAAGTGTTGATATCAACTGCTGAAACAGTGCCATCTAGGTAAGAAATTCAGCAAATTCCATCAGAAATTGATATATATGATGTACAAAAATCATGAACCACAAAATCAGCATTGATTTCTAGGTTTTCTCCAGAAAATACTATAATTCCACCTTCAGATGTTGATGCGAGAAAAGAAGTTTCATTTATTCTTTTAATATCCATAATTCCTTTGTCTAAGCTCATTCGCTTTTTCTCTTCCATCTCCTCCATAGCTAAAATTGACCCTGTTTTCACCCTTGTTTCTTCATTAAGTTCATAAGTGCCTATCAAATACCCATTTTCAATGCTCACAATACAATCAGGATTGCTATGAACTTTAATGTCTCATATCTTTTCAACCATTTTAAAGTCTTTCCTATCATTTCTCAAATTTCTTATTCATAAATTTGATTTTTATAACAGCTTTATATTGATTAAACCAGCCAAAGAAAATATAAATAAACGTTAGACATGTCCTCTTCAAAAATGTCTAAGGGAACACGAATAATTGATTCGATTATTAAAATCCAGCAGACTGTGAGGTGCTGTCTGTCGAAACTCCAAGTGAAAAAATTAAAGGACCTGCAGAAGCATGAAATGAAAGTAGCACAGAGCATAAAATATTTAGGAGATAATTTACCTAAATCTAAGCCAAAAAAGCAGCCTTCAATTATGATGAGAAAACCTCCAATATATAAAAAGACGCCTAAAAGCCAAGATGAGTATGCAAAAAGCGTTATCACAATTCAAAAACATATAAGAGGATTTTTGCAAAGAAAAAAATTTAAAAATCTGCTTATTGAAAAGATGTTGAAAGAGCAAGAAGACCAATATGAAACACAAATAAAAAAAGTAGAAGATGCTTTAATAGGTGATGAATTTTACTCTAATGCTCAGTCTCCAGATTTATCAGAAATTTCTATTTTGAATCAAAGTGTTGATAAATCAGTGATACCATCATTAAGACAGCTGGATAAAGTGTCCAAATTTGAGCTGCCTCTTCCTATGTCTCAGCGAAAGAAATTTAGCCCATCAAAAAATAAAAAGCTCGTCCAGCCTATTGTATTTGATTTTGATATTTATATACTCGCTGCTATAGAAATTCAAAGGGTTTATAGAGGTTATTTAGTACGCAAAAATTTATGTGGAAATTTTTTCAGGTTAAGATCAAGGATTATAAAAATTCAACATTTGTATAAAAATTGAAAAAAGCGTAGATCAGGCCAGCTAGAGCTGGCGATTAAATTGCTATCAAAGCATGCTAACATGATGACTACAACTTTTGGATCCTATCAGCATCTAAGATCAATTGTCCTTAATCAAGATAAAAATGGGAAATACAGTAAATTATTGGAAAGTTTAGATATGAAAATGCGAGATGTAGGACTATTTAATGACAGGGAGCATTCTCGAAACTTACAAAGAAAAATAATTGAATTAGAAAAAGAAAAAAGAGAAGAAAAAGCTCGCCACACAAAGGAGCTTGAAATTCTAAAGCTTAGGGAGAGAAATCTTATTGATGATTATATGAAAGGAATGAAAGCTTTAAAATACCAGCTTGAAATTTCCCATAAAAACAACTTCGAATTATTTGGAAAACTATTTAAACGACTCCAAGAAGCCAAAAAAGAAGCAGACGAAGACTACAACGAGCCTTCCACACTTCTGCCAGAGAATTCTTTATAACTCTGTAAATTTTCTTATTAATAAATGGACAGCCAGCCTCAGGTCACTGTTTGGTATTTCGATGAAAATAACTACCCAATATGCCAAGCAGTTTTCACAGGTCAACAATGCCAATATTTCCCTCGCTGTGTATTTTCACACAACCCTCCTAAGAGGTCATGCTACGTCACAATCAATGAGATGTTTGAAAACCCTCATAGCATGGTCCAAGAGCTTAGCAGGCAAGCTTCTCAAGAAGGACAATTCTTTATAGAAGACCCTGCTTTGGCTTATCAAGAAAATGAGCCTTATATGGAAAGTCCAGATGCCCAGTATAATCTTGAGCATGATATTGAAAATGACATAGATCAAATAGACAGACTTATGAAAGAAATGAAACATTTCGAAGAAGGTCCGGACACGCAGGATAAAAATATGATGTGCCCATTCCTTATAGAAACTGGGAATTGCCTAATTAGGAATATTTGTCTGTGGGTTCATTCAGAGGATGATTTGAAGCAAGGAAGCATTACAAAAATGCAAGAGTGGTATCCTAATTCTATGAATTGTGAGTGCTGCAAAGGGTTTATTTATGCTTGCGAAAGAGAAGAGTGTGCGAAAAAAGGAAGCTGCTCAGTGTGTCTTAGTGAAGGAGTTACTATATCTTAAATTTACTTTAATCAATTTCTAATAAATTAACCTATTCCTTAATCAGCATATCTTTGATGCAGACATCATAAGAACACTGAGCGCAGTTCAATGAGCCAATTCCTGTAAACTTCTCGTTACATATATTGCAGCTATATTGTCCCCCTAGATAACTCTTGCAAACCTTGTTATTCCATTTCAATAAATGACCCTCATTGCAAGTTCTCGTAAAAGCAGGCAAAGAAAGATACGTAGCAAAGATATCAGCGCAATCATTACATAAGTCAAAGTTGCATTTGCTGCAATGGAAGCATTCCTCTTCTTTTACCAGTTTGCAGCCATTACAGCTAAAACTTTTCGGCATACCAATAGATTCATAATATGTGGGACTGTCATAGTAATGAAGAACATGGTCTTCTGGGCATACGAATGCAGGATGTGGGCCAATAGGCTTATTGTAAAATATAGAGCAAGTTTCGCATAGATCATAAAAACAATCCTCACAATGCTGGCATGAAGATTTTATTTGTGCTCTGCATTCGTCACATTGTGGCAGGCCTCCAAACTTGCTCATATAGTACTCAACAATATTACTCTCTAGTGCCAGTGGATGATTTTTTTTGCATGTTAAGGCTGTCTTAGGAAACTGGTACCCATTTTTCTCTCCACATTTTCTACAAACATCAGTAAGGCACGACCTACAATGCCAGTGAGCATCCTCTCCTATTTCATGACACTTCACGCATGAATATGAAAACGAGTTATATTTCTCTGCGTAAAATTGGGTGACATCACATCTCCACCTTAATTCTTTATTTTCTTGGCATGCTAGCTTAGGAGGGATCATTTGTTTGCTTAATCCACATTCTTCACATACATCATAGACGCAGTCCCTGCAATGCCAGCAGCTAGACGAATACATTTTACCGCAGACATTGCAGGTTATTCGCCAGCTCTTGTAGTTTTCTTGGTAGTAAAATGGGACATCGTTGCACCATTTCAGTGCGTGACCTCTGTCACAAGTGAAAGGCTTGTCTTGCTCTTCTTCTTTAGCTGTAAGCATTTCTGCTCCAAAAAGTATGGTGGTGTCTGCTACAACTGGCTTAATTTCTTCTTCTCCTTCTTCATTTTTGTCGAAGACTGATTTAATTCTTGATTGAAGTATTTGGGCTGCACTTTTAATGTCAAATGGCCTGCATTGTTTTAAAATAAATTGGCGGATATGATAAGGATGAAGCAGTGATTTTATGCCTCCTTCCAATTTTTGGCTTTTTGTTTTTATGTCTTGCAGAGTTATTCCATTCTCTATATTCAATATAGCGACTTTTACAAGAATCATCGAAGATACTATCCCACCTACTAATTTCGTTTCATAAGCTCTGAGCCTATTTATACTCATAGAGTCTTCATCATTACCTTGAGCCACCCATATAAGCTTAATAGCAACTGCAAATACATCTTTTATCATTCTTTCAAAACTTGCATTTTCCATCATAGGAAGCTGAGCAACATTTGCTCTGGTCTTGTCCTGAGTCACATAAAGTTTATAGAGCTGGGTCAGTTTCTCCTCATCTGTGCCTTGCCCGAGTAAAACACATACAACTTTCAGTTTTTTTGCCTCTATAAGAGTGCTGTTTCCAATTGATCTATAAAAGCAGTTGATAGGGTTGCTAGGATATGAAAGGAACGCAGAATTTATCTTCAGAGAGGCTAAGGCTTCTATTAATCCTCTTATAGAGATCTGATTTTGGATTTCTTTTGAAGAAAAGGTTCTTACGAGGCTTACAGCTTTAAATTTGTGGAGGCCCATTTCCAGCTGCCTCTGGAAAATAATCCTTTCGTCGTCTGATACAATATCGAAAGGTACATGTGATCCACAACAGCCCATTTTCTAAAAACTATTACTTTCTAACAAAAAAATGGAATTCCTTAAGTTTTGTGAATTATTTTTACTACTCTACATTCTCATTTAAACTACTGCTCCTGCTTCTTGCAAGAACTGCCTGATGTATTAATCCTGCTTTGTTTTTTGGTTCTTTTAATCGGGAATTTAGGTCGTCATATTCTCTCATAAGCTGACTGTATTTTTCTTGAAGCTCTTCTAGCTCTTTTACTTGTTGTAAAGAGTGAGATTTTAAAATTTTGATTAAATGCTGGTCTTCTTCTTTTTCTTTCAGGAGCTTGTGGACAATTTGAGAACAAGAATCCATTTCTGAGGGTGCTAATGAGATAGGAGGAGGAAAATCAACTGCTTCTAATGGACGCATTTCTGGGCTTGATGTGTGGACTCGGATTTTTTTGTATTCGGCGTATTCCATGGAAGAAAGTGAACGCTCTCGAAGATATGGAAAATCAGCCATTATGAAAGAATTAATAAATTTGTAATGAAATAGAAATTTAATTCATATTTGTTAAAAAGAGAGTCAAAGTTTATATTTTTGATTAAATGAATAGAATGGAGTTGTTATTAGTGAAATAAGTTAAAATTACTAATGAAATTTTAGTAAATTGTAAATATAAATAAAAATGTTGAGCTTTAAATTAAAAACAATTTAATTATTTACCTTAAAAATTCTCAAATTACAAGTGTGAAACTCAAATTGAAAAAAAATTAATTTGAGGCGTCATATAATTTATTCAATGTCTGCAACGATAAAAACATTATATATAGAATGCACATAATTGTATTAGTAATTAAAAGTAGTTTGCAATTTCTTTTGTTGAATTATTATTTTAAATTTTAAATTGAGAAATAGAGTTTCATTTTTTCATCAAAAAGAGAGAGAAAAAATAAATTCTTTATTAAATGAAGTTTTACTGTTTGAAATTGAAAATGGATTTAAAACAGATTAAATCTGATGATATATAAATTTATTTCTCGTGCAATAATTAAACAAAAACAAAATGAAAGCCATGTTTATGCGTTTCATGTATTTTCTTAATAAAATTTAGCTGATCATTACTTATTCACATCCCATAAAAAAGATTTTATTGATACTTATGATCTCGGTTATATATTTTTTTGATTTCCATAAAAATTGATTAATTCTTATTTAATCCTTCATATAATAATTATAATATGGGAAACTGTTCTGCCTCTTCTCTCACAAAAAAGATAACTTTTGTATTCGATCCTCACTTTTTTCCTACCCCGAAACAAACACAAAAAGTCCCAATCAATACTACAATAAAATCTCTTTGCAAGGAATTAAAAACATTTATGTCACCAGAATTCTGTAGGCACAGATATTCAATAAACTTGAAATTCCGTGAAAAAACTTATTATTACAAAGACTTTACACCTTTATCTGAACTTTTTATCAAAAAAGGTGAAAAAATCTTTGTGCATGTTGTGCCTAAGACAGAGAATACAAGATTGATAAACGTAAAAATCCACTGCTGTACACATACAAATATTTGTATTTCAATATGTAATGAGTCTACTATTTCACAGCTAGAAGACTCAATTTCAGAGATAAAAAACTGCTGCAATAATCACAATTGTAAATTAGTTTATGATGACTTAGAACTTAGGTCTGATGAAAATTGCGAATTCCCATCAGGCCATGTTTTGCATGCACTTTATCAAGGTGAGCATTTAGGGTGTGCTCCAAATCCTTGGAAAATTAAAAAATCAGGATTAATTCAAGAAGGAATTTGCATGAATCAAAATTGCCTTGCTTATAAGCAGTCGGTATGCATTAGCAAGGGTTTAGGAAAATTTAATCTCGTTAATGAGAATGAAATTGGAGAGCATCAATGCATGATGTGTGGAGAAAATTTATACAACACAAGAAGATTTGGCTTCATCGATTGCTGGTATCAATATGTAGCATATGGAATGGACGGAGGAACACAACAAGATACATGTACAGCTGGGTTCTCTTACACAGAATTTGAACTTTTTAAAAAGTTTGAATGGAACAGGCTGGATGTTTTAGTAACAAAATTGTAAGTGTAATTATTTTATTAATTTGAATTTATTGATTTAAATTAAAATTTCTAATGTCATAGCTTATTTCACATTTTATTTGTGGATATTTACTAATCAAGCATATTTTATATATATAAACGAATTCGATAAATTATACATGCAAATATGAAACTTTATAGTAGAGCCGAAAAATTATTAAACATGCTATAATTTATGATAAAAAATAAAAATGCAATGAAGTTTAAATAATTTTAATTAATAAGATTCTCTATTATCTAATAGCTAAATAATTATCAAGGATTTTCATAAATATTAAGCATTTAGTTTAAAATATTTAATAAATTGAGCGCCATATATATGCCATTAACTTTTAATGCCATATATTCCCGAAATCTATATTTTGCCTCAAAAATGAATATACATATTTTATTATATTTCTAATGGGATGCTTATTGGGATCAGCAGATTCAGAAAAGAATCAAGAAGAACAAACAACTGAGCAGGAAAAATTAAAGGAATCACCTCAGCCCTTTATAAATGAACCAGAATGATCCTCAGCACATGTGGCTCCAATGCGAAATAGCCCATCCAACCATACTGATTTATCTGGCAATTGATGATCTATGCGATATACCTCAAAAAATAATGTTAAAATTTCTGCTCCAAATCCATATCATTCTGCTCAAGCTGCTCCAAATATTTTGCAAAATCATGCTAGAAATTCCGTTCCATATGCATCTCTATCTTCTCAAACTGCCAATTTATATCCTAACGATTATCCCTCTAAAAATAGTGCAAAATTTCAGATGAATCCATCTGAGTTTCCTGCTCTTCCTACTTATCAGACACCAACTCAAAAAAATGAATCAAAGCTTAAAACTAATAAATGAAATAAATATAGTTCAGATTATGTCCCTTTAGATTCTGATTACTCATGCTTTTTTGACGACACTTCAAGCTATAGCTCTACAACTTCATCCACCTTTACACAATATAAGCCTGTAAGCAATTTGAAAACTGTTGCTAACTACAAAAATCTCAGCATTAATAACTTAGAGAGAAAATCATCATTAAATCAAAGGCAAACAAGTAAACCTACTAACAAAAACATAAATCAATCTCAAAAACCCATCAAACTAAATGGTAACACTTCAGATTCATCAGTACCATCAAAAGTTTACTCTGAATTTATTACATTTATCCTTTCTTATTGCCTCTACATGCCAAAATCCGAACCCCTAATAATTCCAAATTCATTTAAAGATATATCTAACTACATCAATTATTTTGGGAGCGCGTTTTATACTGAATTAAGTGCTATTTTAGACCAAGCCTTAGAAGAAGCCTTTCTTGCAAATAAATATCGCTTACATCTTCATTCAGAGGATAGTTATGCCTCTTTGTCTCCTTCATGCTCAAATGAATTAAAATTCGAAAATGAAATCCAAATAAATGATATCGTCATTATCATTCCTAATCAAAATAGTTTTCCTACAAATTTTGAAGAAATTAAAGAAAACAATATTCATTGGACTTTAGGGTTGGTGGACCAAAACAAAGCAAATAAAATTAATATTTTACTTAACCCAGGCAGAGAAGCTCGCTTAAAAAGCTCAGGAATCTATATAGCTGCCATAATTGGAAATATAACATCTTTAAAGAGAGAATTATCGGTGTTGGATAAAATTAAGCGCTTTTCTCTTTTAAGCCAAATTTTGAGCCCTCAAATTTACGAATTGCGTCCAAAATGCAGACTTTCAGAAACAATTCAGAATAAATATAACCAGTCACAACTAGAAGCTATTGTAAGCTCAATCGGATCGGAAGGTAAAATATCTCTAATTCAAGGACCTCCTGGGACTGGAAAAACCAGAACAGTGGCAGGTATTTTATCTGGGCTCTACGCAGCTAGTAAAAATATTAGAGTATTAATTTGCGCTCAAAGTAATGCGGCTGTGGATGAAATTGCATGAACAGTTTTAAAAGAAGGAATTTTGGATTCAGATGGAAATAAAAGAAGCGATATTTCTTTATTGAGGATTGGCGAAAAAAGACAAAAACATGAACTAGGAGTTGGAGAAGATATTAAAGCTTCCAAAGAAATAGAATTGGGTATAAATTCTATTAAAATTAATGTTTTAGTAGAAGAAAAGCTTAATAAAGAAGATCTCTATGATCCAACTTTTAAAATTAAAGAATTAATTGAAAAGCTTGAGAAAAAAGAAAAACAGCTTAAAGAATTGGTGGAAAAAAGAGCAAATTATCATGTGAAGGAGATTGAAATAAAGATTGAAAAGCTTTCTTTCAAAGTTGACTGTTTAAAAGCGAAGAAAACAGAATATTTTTCTAAGAAAACCATATATATGGCAGAGTTAATAAGAACTGCAGACGTTATGTTTTGTACATTAAGCGGAGCAGGCTCAATGGTTGTTGTGCAAAATATTAGTTCAATTAATTATTTGATTATAGACGAAGCTTGCCAAAGCTTGGAACTTAGTGCCCTAATACCTTTTCAATATAATCCAAAATCAGCAATATTAATTGGAGACCCCAAGCAACTTCCAGCAACAACTTTTTCAAGTATATCGAAAACTAATAAGTATGACAGATCCTTGTTTGAAAGAATCATGAAATGTAATATAAGACCATTAGTATTAAGCGTTCAGTATAGAATGGCAAAAGAAATTAGCGACTTCATCAGTAAGACTTTTTACCAAAATCAAATTCAATGCTCAAAAAGTGTTATATCTCGAAAAATACCAAATTGAATATACCCTACTGGACTATTATTTTTTAATCTTGAAACTTCTGAAGAAACGAAAGCAGAGGATTCTTTGAGTTATTATAACGAACCTGAAGCAGATTTTGTGCTCAAGCTCTATGCACTCCTAAGAAATAGAATTTGCAATATGAACGCTCGCATAGGGATCATTTCTCCTTATAAAGGACAAGTTCAGTATATTGAATATTTATTATATGAAAAATTTGGGAATTCTTGAAAAAAGCATTGTGAAGTCAGCTCAGTTGATGGTTTCCAAGGGAGAGAAGTTGATTTAGTTATCCTTAGTTCTGTAAGATCTGAAGGCATTGGGTTTCTTAGGGATGAGAGAAGAATGAACGTAGCTATCAGCAGAGCGAAATATGGAATGTATGCTATAGGGAATGAGATTTGCTTATCAAGCAATCCTAAATGGAGAAGTTTGATTGAATATTGCAAAGAGCTAAACAAATACGAATCGTGCAGCTATTTTAAGGATGTGACGATGTTTTTCAATAACACAACATATTATTAATCTGCAATTTAATTCTTTTTTAGATTATAAACATGTGGGTATTTCATTTAATTTCTAATTTCATTTATGAAGCATATTATTCATTTATAAGTATAAGCTTGCGACTTTTAAGTATTTTAGTATATGCCATTAATGATCAAGCATCTTCATAAAAGATCTATGAAAAAGTACTTTGCCTAGAAACCTGCAAAATTGAAAGGGAAATAAATAGCGAGCAAAGTAAGCCAATTAAACAATTATTTAGTATTTCAAAGCACTTATGTGAATTTTAAGCTTAATTAGCAGTATCGCAGACACAAAAATATATTCCACCTAATATCAGTATATATATTGGATTTCTGGGCAAATTGGAATGGATCTCATGCTTAAGCTGAGACCTTTACAATAAAATATACTCTTTAACGATCAATTGCTATCAGCAATAACAGCTTTGATAGGCTTGCATAAGCCAATGCCAAATTTTGTTGAGAAGGCCGTGACATGGGATGTCAAAGAATTATTTAATATAGCTAATGTCCTTGTATATCAAATTTCTTATCAAGAGTACTTGAAGAGCTTAAGCAGTGGGGCCATCTAAATATGATCTTTTTTATTGATAATCTGTTGTTTGAGATATCTACAAAAACCTGTTCTTACGTAGAAGCTAACGAGAAGAAGCAATTTTTTATCATCCATCAAGCATAGAGACGTATAGTGTATATTTGCCTGATATAGGAGGAATTGTCATAATCAAAAACAATTTTGGAGATATAGATATTAATCAAAGCTACTGAGTTTTGGATTATTGAAGGTTAAAATAAATTAATTTGGTAAATCTATTAAAATTAAAAAGGCTAAGTTTTTCAAACCTGAATCAATTATTTTGAAATTTATTAAATGTTGTTAACTTGATAGCTGCATATATTCCCGAAACAAATATTTATTCTTAAAAATGAATCAATATATTCCAGCAATTTTCTTATGGGATGCTTATTAGAATCACCGAGCCCAGAGAAGGATCTGCCAGCAAGAAGAGCTTGAGAGCAAAGGTGAGAGGAAAGAAAGCGGAATAATTATAGAGGTCTTTTTACTTATGCTACACTAATAAACCATAATTCACATAAGCCTATCAATTCACCAAATTTACCCAAAAATAATTATTCAGCCGCAAACATTTCACAAAAGCCAGCTAATAAACCTGCTAATCCAGTAAATAATGGCTCATGTACTCCTAAAAACTCTGCTATTTCATCCAAAAATCCAGCTACAAATATTTTGCGAAGCCAAGCAGAGAGTCCTGCTTTTAATATAGATAGTGAGCCATTTAATCAAAATCTATTAAAAAACCTATATCCATTGGCAAGTCCTTTGCAAAATCAAGTTCAAAGCCCTTCTACAATCATATTCCCATCTCTTAAAGCTTCTAATCAAACTTCTGTACAGAATACTAGCAATTATTCTGTACAAGCAAATTACTTTTCATCATTACCGAACTTAATTCAAAAGTATGAAACCCAGCCCATAATTAATAAATTACCGGAAAAAAGCTCAGCTAAGTTCACCGTGAATTATCCGCCTGTGAATTTTGACTCGTCAAGCAATTCTGATATATCAAGCCGTAGGTCTTCTATTGACTCTGACACAGTTCAGTATAGGCCTATAATTAATTTAAAAGCAGCTGTTAGCAATAAAAGCCGCATTTATAGTTCAGAGAGAAGTAGTTCAAGTCCAAATCAAAGACGAGGAAGAGGAAGAGGACGAGGAAGAGGAATGGAAAGAGGAAGAGGAAGAGGAAGAGGATCTTATAGCAGAAATGCAATTCATTCTCAAAGGACTTTTGGAATCGACAATAAATCTTCCGATTCTTCTTTTGAGTCTTCTTCAGATTCATCTACACTGTCAGAATTCATCAGGTTTATCCTTTCTTATAGCAATTGCAAACTAAGACCCATGCCAGAGCTAATCCCAAATTTACTTGAGGATTCATC
Organism: Blepharisma japonicum; assembly: GCA_949751835.1. Taxonomy (NCBI): domain Eukaryota; phylum Ciliophora; class Heterotrichea; order Heterotrichida; family Blepharismidae; genus Blepharisma; species Blepharisma japonicum. The sequence goes on along the minus strand of CATKHK010000003.1, from coordinate 189,638 downwards.
TAGATACAGTTATCATTTTGAGCATGCATTTTATATTGAATTAAGGGCTATTTTAGATAAAGCATTAGAAGAAGCTTTTCTAGCATATAAATATCGACTAAACATTAGAATGGAATCGGACTCAGCATTTTTATCTCCTATAACCTCAAAGGAATTGAGATTTGAAGATGAAATTCAAATGAATGACATTGTTATTATAATTCCTAATCAAAACGATTTTCCTACAAATTTTAAAGAGATTAAAGATAACAATATTCCATGGACACTAGGGTTAATAAAACAAAATGAAGGAAATAGTATCAGTATTTTACTAAATTTGAGCAGAGTAAGTGAATTTAAACACTCAAGAAAATACATCGTAGCAATTATTGGAAATGTTACATCTTTAAAGAGAGAACTTTCAGTGCTAGATAATATTGATCACTTTTCGCTGCAGGACCAAATTCTTTGTCCACAAGCATGCGAATTAGCTTGTGAAGATAGGGTTATTATCAAGCTTAAGGAAATTCTTCAAAGCAAGCAATATAACAAATCTCAAGTAAAAGCGATTGCAAATTCTTTGAATTCGGCAAGTAAAATATCTCTAGTTCAAGGGCCACCTGGAACAGGGAAAACAACAACTGTTGTAGGAATTTTGTCTGGACTTTATGCAGCTAATAAAAGTATCAAGGTACTAGTTTGTGCCCAAAGTAATGCAGCTGTTGATGAAATTGCATCGACTGTATTGAAAAAAGGAATTTTTGATTTAGATGGAAATAAGAGAAATGATATTTCTTTATTAAGGATTGGAGAAAAGAGGCAAAAGCATGAACTAGGTGTTGAAGAAGAAGTGAAAACTGCTAAAGAAATAGAAATAAGTATACAATCTATAATGCTGAATGTTTTGGTTGAAGAGAAACTTAGAAATGAAAGTCTTAGTGATCCAACTTCTGAAATAAAACAAATTATTAAAAAACTTGAGGAATTAGAGCAAAGACTTGAAAAGTTTAAAAAACGTGGAAATTATGATTTAATTGAAAAAGTTGAATGTGAATTTATTAACCTCTCTGATATATTAGCGAAATTAAAGAAAGAAAGATCATATTATTTTTTCAAGAAAAGAGAATATAAAATAGAGTTCATAAAAGCTGCAGATGTCATATTTTGCACCTTAAGTGGATCAGGTTCAATTATTGTCGTGCAAAATATTGACTCAATTGATTATTTAATCATTGATGAAGCTTGCCAAAGCCTCGAGCTTAGCACACTGATACCTTTTCAATATAATCCTAAATCTGTTGTCTTAATTGGAGATCCCAAGCAGCTTCCAGCAACAACATTTTCAGAAACGTCAAAAATTAATAAGTATGACAGATCATTTTTTGAAAGAATGATGGAATGTAACATAAGACCTTTAGTATTAAATGCCCAATATAGAATGGCAAAAGAAATTAGCGACTTCACGAGCAAGACCTTTTACAACAACCAGATTCAATGCCCCAATAGCGTAATTTATAGAAAAATACCAAATTGGGTATATCCTACTGGTCTTATGTTTTTTAATCTTGAGACTTCAGAAGAAATGAAAGAAGAAGAGTCTTTGAGCTATTATAACTCATCTGAGGCAGATTTTGTTATTAAAGTTTATACATTACTAAGAAAGAGAACATATAATACGAATGCTCACATAGGAATTATTTCTCCTTATAAAGGACAAGTTCGGTATATTGAAGATTTATTATATTACAGGTTTGGAAATTCATGGAAAAAAAATTGTGAAGTCAGTTCAGTTGATGGTTTTCAAGGGAGAGAAGTCGATTTAGTTATTCTTAGTACTGTCAGATCTGAAAGAATTGGGTTTCTCAGAGACGAGAGAAGAATGAATGTAGCTATCAGCAGAGCAAAGTATGGAATGTATGCTATTGGGAATGAAGCTTGTTTATCAAGTAACCCTAAATGGAGAAGTCTGATTGACTATTGCAAAGAATTATACAAATATGAGTCTTGCCGCTCTTTTGAGGATGTGAGATATATTTTCAATAAACCAAGGTATTAGTAATCTTATTGAATAATTGCATCTTATATCTTTTATTTTATCATTTCTGAATTCATCTTTCTTACTTTAAAATCTCGTTTATTTATAAACTTCAATTTTTCCTTTATTAACTTGACCATATGCCGTTAGCTTGATATTGGCAATTATTCCCGAATTGTTAAAATTTAAGTCTTAGAAATCATTTAATTATAAAAATATGATGGGGTCTTTATTAAGATCATTAGAATCTGAGAATCTGAGTGCAGAGAAATTATCTAGTTTATGTCATTCAGAGATAGTAATTCAACGTCTAGATTGTAAGCTAGAAAGGTTCTCTCATTTGGAGCAATCAGATGAAAACTTGTGTGAAACTACAGAAACAAGTAAAAATACACTATGAAACCAAATCAAAAGCCCTAATTTGCTAGGATTTTCATCCTCCAATGCTAATCAATCTCAAACCTTAAATAATGATCCCAGCCATTTTGGCACAATTGGACCTCATCAATACATAAATTTTGACGAAAGCTCTACTGCTAGCTCAGATACCTTGAATTTAAGCAGCATTACTCCGATTCAGGATAAATCTGAAAGCAGTTCTAATAGTGTTGCTGCTATAGTCAATTGTAGCAACGCTTCAAAAAAATCCAAACAAGGAAAAAATAAAAGAAGATCAAAAAAGGCCAAGAAAAGGACAGATTTTTCTCAAAATATTACGCCTGCTATCGATTTTCCTATTTCTCCAGACGTTCCAACAGTTTATTCAGAATTTGTCACCTTTATTTTGGCATACAGCCCTCTTCAGCCAAAAATTAAGCCAACAACAATACCAAGATTATTTGAAGATACATCTATTTACAGATCTCATTTTGAGCCTGCATTTTATATAGAATTTGATGCAATTTTAAGGCAAGCATTAGACGAAGCTTTTCTGCACGATAACTATCTTTTAAGCTTGAAAATGGAAGAAAATGTTGCATTATTATCAAATAAAGGCTCAAATGAAGCTAAATTTGAGAATGAAGTGTGTGTAAATGATATTGTTTTAATTATACCTGAGCAGAATAGATATCCTATGAACTTTGAAGAGCTGACTGATTATAATATCTGTTGGACTTTAGGATTAATAAACAAAAAGGTAGAGAGAAATAAAAGGAAAAATAAGAAAGAAGAATTTGAAATTTTGCTTTATGCAGATAGAGGGAATGAGCTAAAATATAACAGAAAATACATGATTACGGTTATTGGGAATATTACATCTTTAAAGAGAGAGTTTTCAGTGCTAGATAAGATTGATCAATTTTCATTTAGAGAACAAATCCTTAGTCCTCAGCCATACCAAAAATGTAATGAAAAAAATATCCCCAATGAATTTATAAAAACAATCCAAAATAAATACAATAAATCACAAGTGAAAGCAATAAAAAATTCAATTAGTTCTGATGGAAAAATATCTCTAATTCAAGGACCTCCTGGAACTGGAAAAACTACAACTGTAGTAGGCATTTTATCAGGACTCTACGCAGTTAATCAGGGTATAAAGGTATTAATTTGTGCTCAAAGTAATGCAGCAGTTGACGAAATTGCCTCAACTGTACTGAAAAAAGGTATTTTTGATATAAATGGGAATAAAAGAGATGATATTTCTCTGCTGAGAATTGGAGAAAAGAGACAGAAGCACGAGCTGGGTGTTGAAGAAGAAGTGAAAACTTCAACTGAAATAGAAATGAGCATAAATTCAATTAAATTGAATGTGATCGTGGAAAAAATGCTTAATGATAAAGGACTTTATGACCCTTCATTAGATATAACAAAAATAATTCGAAAACTCGAAAAAATAGAAAAGCAAATGGAAAAGCTACAAAAAGGAGGGAAATATGATGCGATGGAAGATCTTGAAACTGAATTCAATTTACTCTCTGATGATCTTGAAGAGCTAAAAAAAATAAAAGCCAAGTACTTTCTTAAAAAAGAGCTGTACAAAGCGGAAAAAATAAGAGCTGCAGATATTATATTTTGTACTTTAAGTGGAGCTGGCTCTTTTTTAGTTACTCAAAATATTAATTCAGTTGACTATTTAATTATTGATGAAGCTTGTCAAAGTTTGGAGCTTAGCACCCTTATTCCATTCCAATATAACCCTAAATCAGTTATATTAATAGGAGATCCCAAGCAGCTCCCTGCCACAACCTTTTCAGAAAAATCAAAAATAAACAAATATGATAGATCCTTTTTTGAAAGGATGATGACATGCAACAATAACCCTTCACTATTAAGGGAGCAGTATAGAATGGTAAAAGAAATCAGTGATTTTACAAGCAAAACATTTTATAAAAATCAAATCCAGACTGGAAATAGCATAAATTCTCGCCCAATTCCAAAATGGATATGCCCAACCGGGCTATTCTTCTTCAATCTTAAAAAATCAAAAGAAACTATGGCAAATGACTCTATGAGCTATTTTAATGACCCTGAAGCTCAATTTGTATTGAGCATATATGCGTTACTTAGAAAGAAAATTGGTAACAGTGATGCTCACATTGGAATAATTACTCCTTATAAAGGACAAGTTCAGCACATTGAAAAATTATTATTTAAAAGATATGGGAATTCTTGGAAAAACAATTGTGAGGTAAGTTCTGTGGATGGTTTCCAAGGAAGAGAAGTAGATATCGTCATTTTTAGTGCTGTTAGATCTGGAAAAATTGGATTTCTCAATGATGAGAGAAGAATGAATGTAGCTATCAGCAGAGCGAAGTATGGAATGTACGCTATTGGAAATGAAACTTGCTTAGCAAGCAATCTTAAATGGAAAAGCCTTATTGATTATTGCAAAGAAATTCGAAAGTATGAGTGTTGTAAAACTTTTGAAGGTGGTAAGCATATTTTTAATAAGCAATAATCATTCTTTATTTTATATTTTTATAGTTTATTTCATTTTAAAGATCAGAATTGTTTCTTTGATTAAATAAGCTAAGTACAAGCATCATTTAAAATTATTATATAATGAAATAATAATTCTTACTAAATGTTTATCAGAACTTTTATTTATTGGATATATTGTGGAACTTAAAGTATTTGAATAAAATTTCTCTAAGATTGGCTTATCGAATCATTTTTCAATTAGAGTTTTTTTAAATTTTACATAAATTTAGACATTTCGTATCTAATAAATTAATTAAAAATCATAAACTTTAATTAAAAAATTATTGAGGAATGAATCTTTAACTCCTCTACTAGCTCTCTTCTATAAACTCTTTATCTAAAATTTTGCCTTTATCTTCATTTTGAGAATTCCAAGCTATCATCACCTCTTTATATCTGTAGTGCATAAGCAATTTATAGATATCACTTAAAATCGTTTCTTTCTTCAATTTCAGACTTTGGGTTTCTAAAATCCAATGAGTCTTTATATATATTCTTCACACCAATGAATGATAGCCAAGCCTCTCGACAATCTTTTTGTTGTTTGGCATCTCTGATTAAAAGATGAAATAAAAATTAAAAATTTTATTAAAAAAATCAAGTTATATAACACAAGGCAATCTGTGCTATTTAAAAAAAGCCAAATGATGTTAGATTTAATTATGAAATCAACTCATCTAATAGTTTCAAGAGAGAAGTAGATTTTTCCATTGGTAATATTTAAAATTCAAAGAACGGAGTTCTTTTAAGGATGAAAAAGAAGAATGAACTTCAGAAAAGTATGATTATATATGGAAGAAATGGAAATATACATTGAGAACGCTTTTCAAATATAAAAAGATTTGAAAACGCGTCTTTTACAATTCTTTCAAAACTAAATTTTTGATTACATTACTCTTTGAAGATTGTACTTAGGATATTTTTATTTGCTATCTAATGTATATTTATTCAATTTTAGCAAATTTCTAAATCTTAATGCATATCTCGATTATATGTCATTAACCCGCTAATGGCAATTCCCGAAACCCTTCCTATTTATTCAAGACAAATTAGAGTCTATATAATGGAATTTATTCCGAAGTCAGATTGTTCAGCTCAGCTAAACAAAAAAAGCGATGGTTTGAATCCAAATGCACAAGAATTCATACCATGGGCACGCCCTATATCTACAGCTACTGAAGAACTTGGAAGTTCAATGCCTGCTTACAATCAAACCATCCTATTAATTGTTTTAAGTAATAATTTAATCATTATTTTGATTTAATTTATTTTTTTTAAAGGAATAATTTGAAAAATACCATAAGAAGGCAAAGTTTAGAAAATTTATAATTATAATTTGCCTGAATTGAAATTTCCTTTGTCCAACGATATGAAAACTCAGATTCAAGCTCATGCTTAATCTCAACTCAAAGCCTAGAATCAGACCTAGAATCAGACTCAATGTGCTCTATATGACGACCACTGCATCTTCAGGCTCCCTAGCCATTTTTGGGAAATTTAACAAAAACTTTTACACTATAATCCATGAATCAAAAGAAAAACCAAGAATTATCCCAAGATGATTCAGACTACTTATCCTATTTTGAGCATGGATTCTTTATAGAGCTTGATGCCATTCTAGAAAAAGCTATAAAAGAAGTTTGCCTTGCAAATAACTATTTATTGAGTCTTGATATGAAAGAGAGGCAAGCTTTTGTGAGTGCAAAAACACTAGAAGAAGCAGAATTTATCAATAAAATAAAAACAAATGAAAATATTTTGATTATTGACGAGCAGTTTCAGACCCCAAACAGTTTTTGAAGAGCTATAAAGAAGAAATATCAAGTGGATTTTTGAGATTGGTATATAAAAATATGAAAGGGGAAAATACAAAAATTGAGATTCCGTTTGGAGAAACAAGGCGACTTTACCTAAGAGCAGCAGAAAATAGTTGGCAACTTCTATTGAGAATGCTTCTTCTTTAAAAAGAGAATATAAGGCACTAATCAAAATTGATGATTGCTTGTTGAAATCGCTATTTCGTCCTTCTTAGCAAAAGTAAGGCCACAAAAATACTCTATCAGCTGTTTTTTGTTGGAGCAGATTAGAAGTAAATATAGCAAGTATCAAATTGAATAAGATCAGATGGCAAAATTACACTAATTCGAGGATCTCCAGGATTTGGAAAGATATATACCATTATAGGAATTTTATCGAGTCTCTTCCTAAAGAAACTGGTAATGGTTCAAATTGTGATCAAATCAATACAGCTATTGACGAAATCGCGTCAAAAATAATGAAAATGGGGATTTTTGATAAAAATAGAAATAGAAAGTGATATCAAAATATTGAGGATTGGAGACAAAGAAAAACACATGAGCTAGGAGCCCAAGAAGAAATAAGAACTTCTAACACAAAGCGGAAAAAATAAGTACTGCAGATATTATATCCTGCACTTTAACTCTTCCACTTTTAGAAACTAACGAAACAGATATCCTTCACTATTGAGGGATGGTAAAAAATCAGATATTTTTATATATTATCTAATGTATATTTATTTAATTTTAGCATAATTTATAAAAAGCTAATACATATTTCGATTATTTGTCATTAGCCCGCTAATGACAATTCCCGAAACCCTTCCTATTTATTAAAGACAAATATAGAGTCTATATAATGGAATTTATTCCAAGGTCAGATTGCTCAGCTCAACTAAACAAAAAAAGAGATGGTTTGAATGCATATCCACAAGAGATTAATCCCAGTGTATTCCCTACATATGCAGCTGCTAAAGAATCTATGGATGAGTTAATGAATAGTTCATATGTAGGCTATTCTCTAAGTTCAATGCCTGCTTGCAATCTAAACCCATTCTATTATTCATATAGTGGTTCATTGCCTAGGTATGAATCTTATTTGTTCGAAATTGAGCAAAGCTATTCAAGCTTATGCTTAAACTCAACCCAAACCCCAAAATCAGATCTAGAGTCAAACTCAGACTCAGACTCAGCCTCAGATTCAGAATCCATGTGTTCTGATTTGACGACCACTGCATCTTCAAGTTCCCCAGCCATTTTTGGGAAATTTATCAAAAATGTTTTAAACTATAGCCCATATGGACCAAAAGAAAAGCCAAGAATTATCCCAAATTCTTTTCAAGATGACTCAGACTACTTCTCCTATTTTGAGCATGGATTCTTTATCGAGCTTGATGCCATTCTAGAAAAAGCTTTAAAAGAAGTATGCTTTAAAAATAGCTATCTATTGAGTCTCGATATGAAAGAGAGGCAAGCTTTTGTGAGTACAAAAACCCTAGATGAAGCAGATTTTGCTAATGAAATCAGAACACATGATCTTATTTTGATTATTGGCGAGCAATTGCAGATCCCAAGCAGTTTTGAAGATCTTCAAAAAAGAAATATCAAGTGGACTTTAGGATTGGTCTATAAAAACATGAATGGGAAAAACACAGAAATTAAGATAATGCTTGGAGAAAATAGGGCTGCTTTGCTTAAGAGCAGCACAAAGTTTTTGGTCACACCTATTGGGAATGTTTCTTCTTTAAAAAGAGAATACAGAGCACTAATCCAAATTGGTGATTGCTTGTGGAAGGAGCAAATTCTTCGTCCTCAACAAAAGCAAGGCCGCAAAAAGAAACTCCCTTGGGTGTTCTTGGATACGATTAGAAGTAAATATAACGGGTATCAACTTGAAGCGATTGTTGAGTCAATAAGATCTGATGACAATTTTACACTAATTCAAGGACCTCCAGGATCTGGAAAGACATCTACCATTGTAGGAATTTTGTCAGGGCTCTTCCTAGACGAAATGGTAACGGTCCAAATTTGTGCTCAAAGCAATGCAGCTGTTGACGAAATCGCGTCAAAAATATTGAAAATGGGGATTTTTGATAAAAATGGAAATAGAAGAAGTGATATCAAGATATTGAGGATAGGAAATAAACGGGAAACCCATGAATTGGGAGCCCAAGAAGAAATAAAAACTTCTAAGGAAGTAGAAATGAGCATAAATTCTATAAAACTCAGTGTTATTGTAGAAAAAATGCTTGAGAAAGAAGGTATTTATAATCCAACTAATGAGATCAGATCAAAAATTCATAAACTTAAAGATATAAAGGCAAAAATAAACCGATCCCAAAGAGGAGGAAATCATAACCTCTTGAAAAAGCTTCGGGAAAATTTCAATTCAATTTCTGATGAAATAGATGAATTGGAAACTATGAAGAAGAGATTCTTCCAAAAAAAAGAAGAGTTCTCAATTCAGACAATAAAGTCTGCAAATATTATATTATGCACTTTAAGTATTGCTGGATCTGCACTTTTGAGAAATGTAGATTCAGTTGACTACTTAATTATAGACGAAGCTTGCCAAAGCTTAGAAGCAAGTACATTAATACCATTTTCCGATACTATCAAATCTATAATATTGATTGGAGACCAAGAACAACTTCCAGCAACTACTTTTTCGAAAAAATCGAAAATAAACAGATTTGATAGATCGCTTTTTGAAAGAATGATAAATTGTAATATACAGCCAATTATGCTGAGAAAACAATATAGAATGATGGAAGAAATCAATGATTTCGTTAGCCAAACTTTCTATAATGGGGAGCTTGAAACTGCTAAAAGTGTTCTTTATCGCCCCATTCCTCTTTGGGTATGTCCTTCTGGGATATTCTTTTTTAATCTTGAGACTTCTCAAGAAATAAAACCCTCAAACAAAGAAAGTCTTTATAATGAATCCGAAGCACAATTTGTGCTAAAACTCTACGCTCTAATAAGTAAGAAAATCTACAATACCAATGCTTCTATTGGAATTATTTCTCCTTATAGAGAGCAAGTAGATCGCATAGAAGATTTGTTATATAAAAGATATGGGCATTCTTGGAAAAATAATTGTGAAGTCAGTTCAGTTGATGGCTTCCAAGGAAGAGAAGTAGACTTGGTGATTCTTAGCACTGTAAGATCACAGAAACTCGGATTTCTCAAGGATGAAAGAAGAATAAACGTAGCTGTAAGCAGAGCGAAGTACGGAATGTTCGCTGTTGGCAATGAAGCTTGTTTATCAAGCAATCCTAAATGGAGGGCTCTGTTGGACTATTCCATGCAGATTGAGAAATACAAGTCTTGTAGAAAATTCGAAGATGTGAAGCATATCTTTAACATATTTTAATCGATTTATATCTAATTGAGTTTTTTGATAAAGTTCTGTAAATAATAATTTGTAGCTGAATAACAACGGTTTCTAGCTATTTATCAGTTGATAAAATTGAAATTTTTGATTTCAAGTTTATATATGCTATAATTTTTTTAACGCCATATTTTCCCGAAATTTAAAAAATGCGCCATATATTCCCGAAATTTGGAGATTTAACAAAAAAAGAGATTAATGAAGCAATAATATAATGGGATCCATATGATCAACATGTGACTCTGGAGAGCTTAAAGAAAAGGAATCTATTAGCCTGCAACCGCTAGAGAAAGTATCTCAGCATACAGCCTGCAAGCTAGGAGGAGCCTCTCTTTTGGCTACAACAGAGAAAGGATTATACAAATCCACGAACAATTTTAGCAATATACCTGCCAGTTATTACCCAACTAATAACAATTGTACAACTCAAATTAAAAATGTTACTCCACTAGGACTTCCATCTCCTCAAGCATCAACTTGCAAATCTCAAGCCCAAACGACCAGTCAAGCATTTGCAGGAAATTTGTATCAGACAGGAGGATACTCGCAATATTGATTAGATGGAGATAGCTATGATGAAGAAGATATATCGCCCTATGTAAGTCCATCTCAGCCAAAACCTAAAGCCAATTCAAATATTCCAATTAAAAATAGGTACAACAATACCCAAATTAGAACCTATCAACAGCAACAGTCTAACATAGGAAGAAAAAATTCTAGTGATTTTTCTGACTCCTCTTCAGACTCATCAAATTCATCAGATATAGAATTTTCAGATTTTATTACTTTTATTCTCTCCTACAACCCTTTAACCCCTAAAAAGAAGCCAATACCGATACCAAGCTCATTTCAAGATGAGTCAACATACAGACATCATTTTGAGCATGCATTTTATATTGAATTAGATGCAATATTAGAACAAGCATTAGGAGAAGCATTCTTGTCGAACAGTTATCGTTTAAATCTTAATGTTCAAAAAAGGTATGCATCTATCTCTGAAAGAGACTCAGATGAAGCAGTATTTGAAAATGAAATCCGAAATGATGATATTGTGCTAATTATTCCTGACCAGGGCCAAGCACCTAAAAACTTTAAAGAGCTGCAAAATAGAAATATTAATTGAACACTAGGATTGGTAAATAAAGGGAAAAACAATAATATCACGATTTCACTAGATCCAAGCAGGAAAAAATTATTTAAAGTTTCAAGAAAATATATAGCAACTTCAATAGGGAATATTACACCCGTAAAGAGAGAATTTGATGCATTAGGCGACTTTGAAGATTTATCACTGGGAAGTCAAATTCTTAACCCTAAAGTATGTGTGCCAGTAAGAGAAAAATGTATACCCACAGTCTTCATGAATACTATAAGAAATAAAAATTATAACAGTTCTCAGGTTGATGCAATTAAAAATTCAATACAGTCTGATGGGAAAATATCTCTAATTCAGGGGCCTCCAGGAACTGGAAAAACAACTACAGTCGTTGGGATTTTATCAGGGCTCCTTGCAATTAATCCAAAATGCAAGATCTTAGTTTGTGCCCAAAGCAACGCAGCAGTTGATGAAATTGCATCAACTGTGCTAAGAAAAGGAATTTTTGATATATATGGAATTAAAAGAAAAGATATTTCTTTATTGAGGATAGGAGAAAAAAAGCAAAAGCATGAGTTAGGTGTTGAAGAAGAAGAAAAAACTCCTGAAGAAATAGAAATGACTGTACATTCAATAAGATTGGGTGAAAAACTTGAAAGATTGCTTAAAGAAAAAAATTCAAACCTGAATATAACAGAAATAATCAAAGATATAGAAAAACTAGAAAAACAAATAGAAGGGTTGAAAAAAGAAAATAACTATAATTCCTTGAGCACTATGAGAGAACTTTATCCTAAACTGTCAGATCTGAGAAAGAAAAGAAAGAATTTCTTTGGGAATAAGAATAAATGCCAAAAAGATTTAATTAAAAACTCAGATGTTATATTTTGCACTTTAAGTGGAGCTGGCTCTTTTACAGCTATGAAAAATATTAAATCAATTGACTATCTAATTATAGATGAAGCTTGCCAAAGCTTAGAGGTTAGTACCTCAATACCATTTCTATATAACCCTAAATCAATTATATTAATTGGAGATCCTAAACAACTTCCAGCTACAACTTTTTCAGAAAAATCAAAAATTAATAGGTATGACAGATCCTTATTTGAAAGAATGACAGAATGTAATATTAAGCCTGTTCTATTATGTGAGCAATATAGGATGATGAGAGAAATCAGTGATTTTACTAGCAAAACGTTTTATAAAAATCAAATCCGTACAGGAAACAGCATAAATAATCGTACAATACCAAGTTGGGTATATCCTGAAGGGTTATTCTTTTTCAATATTAGCACGTCTAGAGAAAAGGTATCAAAAGGCTCTATGAGCTACTATAATATTCCTGAAGCACAGTTCGCATTAGAGCTTTATGAAGTACTTAGAACGAGAATTGGTAGAAATGATGCTCACATTGGAATAATTTCTCCTTATAAAGGACAAGTTCAGCACATTGAAAAATTATTATTTAAAAGATATGGGAATTCTTGGAAAAATAATTGTGAGGTAAGTTCGGTGGATGGTTTTCAAGGAAGAGAAGTTGATATTGTCATTTTTAGTGCTGTTAGATCTGGAAAAATTGGATTTCTCAAGGATGAGAGAAGAATGAATGTAGCTATCAGCAGAGCGAAGTATGGAATGTACGCTATTGGAAATGAAACTTGCTTAGCAAGGAATCCGAAATGGAAAAGTCTTATTGATTATTGCAAAGAAATTCGAAAGTATGAGTCTTGCAACTCTTTTAAGCGCGTAAAGCGTATCTTTAGTAATCAGTAATCATACTTTATTTAATCTTTTCTTTAAAAATTTGTAGAGTCTTAAATATTAGACTTCTTATATAAGCAGCAATAAAATTTATTTTTGGGACTTTGATCCCGTTTCTTTTTGGAGATCTTACGATACTCCTTTTTGGAGTAAACTTTTATTTTAATCCTAACCATTTCGATTTCCTCCTTATGACGGTGCGACCACATTATGTCTATTCATTTAACTCACTCTCGAAGAGTCAATTTGACTGGTTCTGTGGAATGAGGCTATCTAATTTTTCTTGGATTCCAATTTCATCGCACATGATTGATCCCCAAGTGATCAAAATTCTTGCTTGCGCATTCTTCTTGCAATATCCAAAAAGATTCGTTTTAAAGGCATAGAAAGATACTTCTCTTCTATTTCCAGGAGCAGCCACTATTTCTCTGATTTGTTGATTTTTTTCTAGAGATGCATTTAGCGTCTTTGATAACCTCTTTCTTAATCGAAAACAAACTTTGTCTCTATATAAAAATGGACGTAATTCGATCTTTTTATTAATCTTTAGTTAAAATTCTGCCTGAGAATCTTGACGTAGACTTGACGAAAATAGATATTAATATGCTATCGACATTTCAAGAACTTCAATCACAGATATTTGCAGAAAGTTTAGATTATTATATATGCGCAGTTGAACAAAATAATCAGGCTTATTTTTTCGATGCTGCTCGGCTTATAGAAGTTTTTTTTATCATCATCATCATCATCATCATCAAAGTATAAATAATCTTCTTAGTAGCATCCCATCGAAAACTTTACAATTTGTGTTCCTTCTGTGAAGAGATCACATATTTCAACTATATATGAAAGTATTGAAGTTTAAAAGCTCCTCATTATTTCCTATTATATGGAGTGACCCTCCAGAACGCTAAACGACCGCATAGGATGGGTATTGCCCTAAGGAGAGCGTTTAGATAAGTCATCCAAAAAAAATCCATTGCAATATAAAATAGTAGCCTCCTTAGTGACCGTGACCCCCATCTGTCTTCTTTTAATGGAGACGCTTTCTTGTCTTATGTAACCCATCATGGACTCTACATGAGGGCTTTCTTTCTAGGAGCGCTCTTTTCTGTTGTGGACGCACTGCAAAACATACCCTCTTTGAGAAAATGCAAGAAAAACTCATCATCAACGGAATGTGTTCTTGCTTAAGCCGAGGCAGAGCCTTCCTATTCAGTATTCTTTCAAATCTATGGAAGTGTTTTAACAAGCGCCTCTTTCGTCTGTTTTATCGTGGTTGCAATAGGCATCAGTTTTATCTAATAAACCAAAATTCTTTTCTAAATTGAGTTGAAATTCCAAAAATAATAAAGCAGCCTTTCAGATACTAAATAAAATTCAATATAGATTGTATATATTTATAAAATTGTAAAATATTATAAATAAAATTATTTTTAATAATTTAAAATAAAGTAAAGAAGATATTAATAATAATCCTATCAGACTTTATGTTTAAATAGTAATTAGTTCATTCTTTGAAATCACAGTGAAATATGAAATATGGAATTCTTATAAACTTAAATGGAACGACACAGCTGCCCTAATCCTGGAAATTTGGTTACTACTTTATTCATCATAATAGGAATATCATTTTACAGCAATAGATTGGCAAGTGGATTTTATCCTGAAATTTTTAATAATTTTCATCTTCTGCTATCATCTCTGTGCATTTGTTTCTCGTTATGCGTTTTCACATCAGACCCTGGGTATTACTTGGACTTAGCTTTTAAGCCTTTACTGAAACAAAAAATAGGATTTTCTGGAAAAGGTTTTACGTATAATTATTGCGATACCTGCAAAATGAATAAGGATGATACAACTATTCATTGCGTGCAATGTCATCGATGTGTAAGAGAATTTCATCATCATTGCTCTATGCTTTCAAACTGCATTGGTGCAGATAATAAAAGACTCTTTCAGCTGCTGATGATCTTTATGCATGCATGAAGCATTTATATTATTTTGGAAAGTATCATAGGGATAGTTTATGGAGCTTGGGCATTTGGTTTCCTTTTAATATTAGGGACTGTTATTGAAATCTATTTGTGTCTGGTTACATTTTTTAATTATTTACTATAAGAATTTTCAAATATAGTAGTTATTTATATATTCTTACAACTAAACTATGCATTTTAAATATAACTTCGAAGGAATATTTCGCTCCTTATTCTTTAAAAAGACCATGCAGCGACTATGTTGTCAGTGCTGCTCGAAAACAATAACTTTTGATTGCTATCATAGCACAAACATTTAATTCTTCCCTCATGAAAATTAATATCTTTGTGTTTATTTTCATCCCAAATTTCAATGCCATTTCCCCCAGCAGCAATTTTCAAGTCTACAGCAGCCATACAATAAATTTTACTATTTGATTGCCTTGTGTTTATTACATCAGCTACCCTAATATCCCATTCCTTTATACTTTTGTCAAGTGATCCAGAAAGAAAAGTATATTGGCTCGTAAATATTGTACAAGTAACTGAATTTTCATGAGAAATTAAAGTTAAAATTGACCTTGGAACCCTTAAATCCCAAAGCTTTACTGTTGAATCATCAGACCCACTGATAAATGTAAATTCAGTATGTCTAGTCAAAGAATTTATTTTTTTAAGGTGCTCGGTTAAAGGTTCTCTTATATGTGTTTGCTTAGCTAAATCCCAAGATGTTATTGATTCTAAACTTCCTGAAATCAATTTATTACCATAAAGAGATTCTAAGCTTTTTATGCTTGATGAAGTTTTCAAACATCCAATTTCTTTGTAATTTGGGCTCCATAGCTTAATATAGCAGTCTTGCCCTCCAGAGGCGATTAAATTGCTACATTTCTTTATCACATTAATCGAGCCATTATGTTTCCCAATCGCCACAGGTTTTCTGATAATTTTCTTATCACTTTTTTGTATTTCATTAAAATTCCAGACATTTATTTTACAGTCTTTGGAGCCACTTCATATATTTTCATCTCAAACTTCTACACAATTTACTGAATTTTTATGTCCAGCTAATAAATACTTGATATTTACAAAATCGCTTGAAAAATCAAGTTTTTTTTCGTCATTTTTTCCTTTGCGTTTTAGCCTTGAGATATTTGATCCTGCAAAGTATTCTTGAATAGATTCTTGGATATGAGGATTTTTACTGTGATAAAATTCAGGTGTTCTAGGTCTGATATTTGGTGTTTTAGCCCTATTAGGAAGTTTATAAATTTTTTCTTGGCAATTTATGAGTTTGGATTTTAATACAGATTTTGTGTTGATTTTTGGTACAATTTGATGGAATTCTGACATGGTTGTATAAGAAACCCTTACGCTTTTTGGTGATTCTTTATCTTCAGTGCCTGGCAAAGATTCAACTTGTCTATGCGGAGATGAAGCATCTTCTGAGATTGAGTTACATGGATTTTGGTTCGAGTATCAAGAATTAGCCATAGTAGAATCAGTTCTTGCCTCAGGAGAAAATTCTTTTCCAACTGTAACTGAAGTTCTCCTTGTAGGCGAATTTTCAAGATTTTTCGATGGGAGATATTTTTGGTTTTTCAGTCGATTTTTCAGTGGAAATTGAAAACCAGCAGGAATACTCCCACAAGTGATAAAAGGGATAATATCAGAAATCTGAGGTGTATGACAAAAAGAAGACCCTTGTGAAGGAATTATTACTTTTGTACTGCGAACTCGGGAGTTTGGAGTTAAGTGCCTTTTGCGAGGTGGGATCAGGCTGTAGATTTTACTAGGGTCTGAGGTGCTTTCTCCTTGAATGAGCTTTTGATTTGTTGTAGAACTAGATTTTTGCATGATGCTTGTTATTTTATATTCTGTTGAAAGGAATTCAATTTATGAAATTGGGTATGGAGTTAAATATTAAATTTGGCGACAAATTAAAATATCAAAGTTATCGTTAAAGTCATAGTAATTTTCAAAACTGCTGATGATTCTATAAGACTTGGTTTAAACTATAACTAAGTAATGCACTGCAATCACAAAAACTGGTTTATACCATTATTTCTTTTTGTTTAATTGCAACGATATATGTATAAATGATTAACTAGAGAGTTGTAGAAAACTAATTTATTAATTAGTATAAAGAAGCTCTATTTTAATAGCATATAATCTTTTTTTTAATGCAATTTTCAATCTCTCTGCCATTAAAGGTATATGCATTTTTTAAGATATAAAAACAAATTAAAAGCCTAGTTTTCCATTTTTTATTTCTTGAATGAAGCATATTATCTAATTTATTTTATATATGAATTAATTTTACTCTTAGTTACTGCTTAATAGTCCCCTTTATCACATATCATTTTTAAATTATCTTATTATGTTCAAACAATTGATTATGAAAAATAAATCATAGATTTGTGAATTTTAACTATTTTAATATTCTTTTATCAAAATCTATCATAGATTTATTTATCATTTTGCCAAAGATTTTATTTTTAGATTCGAAAATTTAATTAATTTTCTATAATCATACTAATATATTTTACAATTAGAATAAGCACATAATTTTCTCTGTTGAAATGAATGATTAAAAAGATAAAATTTCCCATTTTCCTCTTACCAATTATTAAGATGATCAATAATCTCATATAGAACCAAGTAAGCCTAAATTAAATTAGTTCTTGTACTTTTTAAAGTTCCAATAAGGCATCAACCTTTTCAGTCTTTTTACATCTCCAGGGCATGTAAGTTCTCTTGGATTTGTCTTCCTCTTCAAGTTATTCTTACTTTTGTTGATGAGTTTGTGATGCTTGTTAGTTGGGTAAAACATGAAGTGCCTCTCCCATAAGCTTCCTATAATTTTGATTCTTTTTTTGATGCCAGAATGAGTTTTCATCTTATAGTAAGATGCAAATGCTCTAAACAAAAGTGACATTTATTAACTAATTTTAGGATTTAAAGGAATTTTGTGAAAACAAAATTTTTATGAATAAAGCAAAATTTAATAAATTGCTTAATAATTTGTTATTTCTTCCTAAGAAGCTTCCTTTCTAATGCTAAAATCGGGCTTTCCAAAGTCATAGATAAAATAAAACCTACAATAAACGATAAGAAAATCGTCGCAATTGCATTATAAAGTAGTTCCCAATCTTGCAAGTAAAAGGCTTGATATCTTGACAAAGCAACTAAATAAATAAAAATAGGGTGAATAATGTAAACTGAAAAACTAATTCTGGCCAGCGGCACAAGATATTTAAAGCTTAAGATATAATGTAATACCCTGCATCTCCCAAAAAGCATAGGAATTAGAATCAAACTGAATCCCACGGCAAATGTAAAATGTTCGAATACCAAAAAGGTGGTTTTTCCATTCTGCGTCCAGTAATCCAATCCATGATCATCAAGCTGATAAGGAAGGAAGTTTATCATAAACATTAATCCAGCTCCTAAAACGTATGCTGAATACCTTATCATCCAATTATAAATCCACCTTATAGACATAACTTCTAAATTTGTAACCCAATCTAAGCTTGAATTATCCTTAACATCTCTATCCTTATCAGGGAAAAGCTGGCTTTCAAACGCAGACTGTTCAGAGTTTTCAATATCAGTTACAGCAGATATCAAACTCACAGGTCTATAGTCAACATTTGACCTGTATATAAATCCGATTATTAACCCTAATATATAAGTGCACATTCTTGTATACGGCTTTACATAAATATTTAAAAATTGATGCTTATCATTTAACCCATGTAAAATCGTGGGATTATAATCATGCCTGTCTGATAGCCCTGCAATTATGATAAAATTCAACAAAATAAGGACAAATAAGAGAATATATGCTAAATATTTTCTCTTATAATAAATTATCAAAATAATAGGTGTAAAACAATAAAACTGTACATCATTAGCTACATACCATGTCCAGCCCATACAACAATAAGCATCACTAGGCAAAAGATTATTTAAAAACAAAAGATTTGACCACCAATAATCGTCACAACCTGTTATAGTGAGCTGTTTAAATGATGGCCATTGTGGGCCACCTCCTATATATCTTTCTAATAAAAGGTAGTTTAAAAAAGCAAACCAATAAATAGGAATCATTCTAATAAAGCGATGGGCTATAAACACAACCCAATTAATCCTTCCATTTTTTCTATTCATTTCTCCTATTGTAAGATATGCGAGCAAAAACCCAGCCATAAGGAAAAAAATATCAACAAGATATTGCGCCATTGATATAAATTTATGCCCAAAATCAGTTATCCAATCAATTGCTTGATTCGGATTTGTGATTGCTGCACTTAGTTGATATAAATAAGAATGCCCAATAATGATATAAAGCATTCCAAAAACCCTAATTCCGTTAAATATTTGCAAATTGTCTTTTTCTATAGGCAGCACAAATATTTTTGAAGAATTGTGTATGACTGAAAAAGTCATTAAAATCCCCAATTTCCCTTCAAATTTTTTTTCAGGGTCTTGAATTTTCAGGTATTCAAGATATGTGCCTGAAATGACAACGACTATTAACAAGCACCATAAAATTACCATAAAAATAGCTCCTCCGTCAAGTGATTCATGATTATAATCATAAGAAAAATAAAATTTCAGTGTGTTAAGCTCAATTCCTCTTGAAGTCAAATTTAAGGCGACATCAAGCCATCCTTTTAAATCATCATAATCGGAAGTCGAGCATTCTTTTGGGCCGCATAGGCCAATCATTCCTATATTTCCTTGGACTTTTCCTCTTATTAAAAGATATTTTGCAGAGTCTAAGTCATTGCAGTCATCATATTTTCCTAAATCATCAAAATCTCTTCCTGAGTAATAAAGCATTTTTGTGGCGTCTTTGTGGGTTTTGGTGTATACAGATATTAAAGCACTTTTACAAATTCCTGGGTCTGCTTGAGAAAGTGTGTATAGTAAAGTAAAAAATAAAGGCAACATAATTACTTCGCCTTGTAAATATTAAAATGATGGAAGTTATGGTAATTCAAAAGGTACCATTA
This sequence comes from Blepharisma japonicum, assembly GCA_949751835.1. Lineage (NCBI taxonomy): Eukaryota > Ciliophora > Heterotrichea > Heterotrichida > Blepharismidae > Blepharisma > Blepharisma japonicum. The sequence goes on along the minus strand of CATKHK010000003.1, from coordinate 169,655 downwards.
TAGCTGAATAAACGTTATATTAATAAAATAAATAGCTTAAGTTTATTTCTAGATGAAATCATGTTTGTTAGCAGCTTAATAAAAAGTTTAAAATTGTCAGAAATGATTAGCAGCTTATTAAGAGAAAGGTATTTTAATAATAAAAGAGATAGAAATGGCCAGTTTGAGAGAAAATGCAATGGAACCTGCTATATATATCAAACAAGAAATAATGCTATATAGACTTTGGAGCTATATAAATCCTAACCATAAAGAGAGGTAAGAAATTGTATATAAACTGATAATAATATATCAGTCTATAGAGAGTTAAGCGCCACAGTAATTGCATATAAAAAATAGAATCACCTTTATAGTTTCGCCAAAAATAATAATATTAAATCTATTTAATATAATACATTAGAGATTATATATAAAAATAAAGCTTTTTTAGATTTTGCAATTGTATTAATGTTTAATTTTGCGCACTACCATCACCATACCAAATTATAAATATAATAATAAATTGTTTTCAATACTCACTAAACAAGCTCAAGATTACTAAAAACGCTCTCAAGAATGCCAACTTCTCTTTCACATATAGACTAACTTACATGACTTAATACATCTTTAACGCCCAATACCAAATCAGCTACATTACCTTTATCCCTCCTTCAAAAACCGTCTTCATCAAAAACGTCGAGCATCACCTTAGGATCAAGACTGAATGCTCTTTTCAGTTTTAAGAATTCAGATTTCTACGGCATATTTAGACTTAGTATTAAAATCTTCAAAAACTATATCCAGCACTATATAAGCAAAGGCATTTATGAAGAAAATGCTTTTGCAGCTTAATATATTACTCAAATATTTTTATCAAAACATAAATTTCTTCACCTCCAATTTCTGGTTTAGATTTAAAATGGTGGATAAATCTAAACAGTTTCATTGTCTCTATAAATATAAATGAAACAAAAGGTAAATATCACCAATATTGATACCTTTCCAGAGGAAAATAAAATTCCAGACAATTATTTGAGTGTCAGCTATTCATTAATAAAATCTCATAATCATATCAAAGTTTCCTGGAAAAATATCAGCTACTCAATTTCCTCTAAAAAAGAAACACATCAAATATTAAAAAGCATTTCAGGAGATGCGAACCCAGGACAATTTTCAGCAATTATGGGATCATCTGGGTCTGGAAAAACTACTTTATTAAATGTCTTAGCAGGCCGAATTAAAAATGGATTAAGGTCAAACCTATCCGGAACCGTCAAAGCAAATGGCCAGAATATCAATAATTTTAATTTTAACCAGTACTCGGCTTATGTGCTTCAAAATGATATTTTATTCCCGACCTTAACTCCAAGAGAATATTTAATGTTTTATGCCATGCTCAGATTCCCTGGTAGCATTGAAGAAAAATCTTTAAAAGCCCAAGAAATTCTTGATGATCTCAATATTTCCAATATTGCTGACAATTTAATCGGAAATGAGATTATTAAAGGACTTTCTGGAGGAGAAAAGAAAAGGCTCAGCATAGGAATGGAATTGATAACTGATCCCTGCGTTCTAATGCTTGATGAGCCTACATCCGGATTGGACAGTTATAACGCAGAATTAGTGATTGATTTATTAATAAAACAAGCTTTAAAAGGCAGGACCATAATTACTACAATCCATCAGCCCAGCTCTTCAATTTTTAAAAAATTTGGCAAACTTATTCTTTTATTAGAAGGAAATATTGTCTACCAAGGCTCTTGCAAAAAATCAAGAAAATATTTTTCAGAATTAGGATATAAATGCCCAAGGTCTATAAATCCAGCTGATTTTTATATGAGAATTTTTCACGTCACAAATAGATTTGATATAACAGAAAATGAGCAAGAAATGATGAATTTATTATTTACTTCATATAGAGAAAAAGGCAATAAAGAGCTGCAGAATGCTGAATATGAACTTACGGAACTTCATAATATAAAAGTGTATTATCCTGGAATATGGGTAGAGTTTTTTGAGCTGCTTAAAAGAGCTGCCAAAAATGCAAGCAGGAATAAACTTTCATTAAAACTTAGGCTTGCGAGTCATCTTGCGTTTAGTGTTATTGTTGCGATATTTTTCAATGATTTAGGAGATAATGAAAAGTCTATACAAAATCGAAATGGACTGATTTATCTTTTGGTTATGTTTTCTGTTGTCCAAGGAAATGGGACGACTGTGAATAACTGTAAGTTTTATTTAGTTCCGCTAGAAAGAGCTCCTTATATTAAAGAAAGAAGTCAAGGATTATATGGAACAATCCCTTATTTTTTAGCTAAAAATATTGCAGACTTGCCTTGGACTTTTATTATTGCAATTATGACAGCGGTTATTGTATATTTTTCTACTGGACTTAATAATAATGATGGGTCAAAATTTATCATTTTTTGTAAGCTTCATATAGATTTTATTTACACATTATTATTGCAATGTGGAGTTGGGCTAGGCTGCATAATTGGGGCGATTTTTTCTCGATCTGAAAATGCAATGGCTTTTAGCTCAATTTTAGTACTGCCATTAGTGGCTTTTGGTGGAGAATATGTGAAGCTAGATAATATTCCTATTTCTTTTAGGTGAATTTCTTACATGACAGTAAAAATTATTTAGCCATTTAAATGGGGATTTCAAGCTTTAGCTGCTAATGAGTATACAGATCTTGATTTATCATGTGAGCCATCTTGCGATCCTTTAGGAAGCTTAGGTTTTTCCCATGAAATATGAGAAGGGGTTGTTGGGATAATTGTTATAAGCACATGCGCTCGTATTATTGCTTTTATAATTTTAAAATTAATGACAAGAACAAAGCTAGGATAAATGCAGGTTGAAATGATAATTTAATAGCAGAAAAAGCTCTTCTTCATAACTATTTTTCCCACCATTATCATTTTAAATTAACCAATTAAGCACTAATTTGTAATTACTACTTTACATTAACAATTATAAATATTTACATTTTCTCTACAGAATAAGAACGTATTATGGTTGCATTTTAATGAAAAATCATTAGACTTATCATTAGATTTGTTCTGTAATTTTCATATATTATTTTCGAAGCTGTTTCATAATACTAAATAACTATAATTAAGTTAATGATTTAGTATTTTTCTAAGATTTCTAAGCTCTTTCCCCATTTCCTCCTTCTTGCGTTTCATTAAGCTGGCAAATTAAAAGTTTGTGATTGTTCTTTTGGCGCTTCATTGTAGTCATCCATTCTTGAGTAACTGCGCAGCATGAGCAATGCCAAGTCTGCAATAAATCCATAATAGCATAGCCTTCAATATTAAGCTTTAGTCTTAAATTGTAGCGGTTAAAAGCAGCTCCGCAACAGCCCAAGCAGCAATTACATAAGCATGCAACTAAAAAGGCATTTTTGTTTTCTGGATCAGAGAGTTTGGCATCAATACCTTGCATACAGCACATTCCGCATGGAACGCACCACGCAAACAAGCACATTACAGGGTTTTGGTAGCATTCACAAATTTTAAAGTCCCATCCACCCATCATTTTATTACTACAATGACGTTTGCTTATTAAAGCTGTTACAAAAATTTTCAGCTCAATAAGAATAGAAATCAACTATATTTTCCTCAAAAAGAAATTGTTATCATTCTTAAATGTAATTGGTGCATTTTGCATTTAAGTAGTTTAAAGTTTGCATTCTAATATCAAAATTAAGATCTTTTTGCAATAAAAAAATAATTATCAAGTCTAATTTCGACTATTTTGAATTTTGAATAAAAATCTGTATGCAAAAAGAATGCATCTCACATCAGCAACCTTATCAATAAAATTTTATTTAATTTTCACCTATTTAAATAAATCGAATTATTAACAATAACTAAAGAACTGCAACTTGGAGCACCATCCCTGCTTTAACATTATGGTGAGCCAGCGTATTTCCGTCTTTTAATTCCTTTCCACTTGAAAACATCCTAATTTTCAAATCTTTGGTATCAAAATTTCTTGCATAGTCTTCTTTTAGTTGTGTAACTTTTGTGCAGTTGCTAATGCGAACTACTCAATCTTTATATTTCGTCGACCGCAAAGTCAGTTCAATTAATTCTTCTTTTATCGGCTGATTTATTGATATTACATCTAGACCTTGCCCATAATGTTCAGGTTCATTGATTAGATATGGAGGAATTTCATAGCGGTGTTGCCCTTGGTCATAAACAGTCATCAAAACTCCATCAGCTAATGAAAGGCCTGCAGCTTGTATCATTGCTAAGGAGTTTCCTGGTAAAGGCTCATCTATTGCACCTTTTAATAATTGCCAAACTTCAGGGTTTCCATCAACCCTGGTTTCCCAAAATTCCTTGCGTTTTTTATCCACCTCTTCTCTAGTAGCTTGTGTTTCCCAAGCTGGTGTTCTTCTGCAGCCTTTTCCCACAATTTTATTTTCTAAAATATAGGTTACCATACAACTGAAACGTGAAATTGCCCAGTTTCATTGTCCTTAGCCTTGAGTTATGAGAAGATGAATGATTGCGAGGACTTGGATTTGACGTGCAAGCGGATCCCATAAACAAATTAGAAATATTTATTAAATGATAGGAAAATAATAAGAGGGATGGAAACGTTTTGGATTTTAAGTAAAGCACTTTAGGGTTAAATTTTAAAGAAATTGGCTTTTGCAATTAATTATTTTGCTTTAATTGGTAACTAAAATTAAGAAATTATGCATGATATAATTTTTTATAGTTTTTGATAGGTGGTTTGCTATTCCTCTAGCATTTTTATATAATTCTTAATAAGCACTGACTCATTTTTCTTAGATATGAGTAAATCTTGCTGATAAATTTAAAATTACTTTAATATAGATTAGTTTAAGTTTAATCTCTGCAAAAGTTATTTGAAAATTCTTAATGACAGATCATTCTCGAAATTCAGGATTTACTAATCATCACAAAATATTATTTTTTATTAGTAAAGATCCTTATTCAAAATTATTTTATTTTATATCTTTCTCTACTCTTCCAAAATTTTTATAACACTGTTAACACAATTTTATATCTTTTTTCCCCATCATCAGAAATATAAGAGAAATGCTGCATCTGCCTTGCATGCACCTTTAAGCACTGTTGATTTTCCTCTATATTTTTCCCATCAAACTTCTGTACATTTCCTTCATATTCGATACACGAAATTTTCCCTTCGATTTTCATTTTGTACCTAATGATTTCTTCAGATGGGCTTCTTAATAGTAGACTTATCAAATTATTTTCACTCATACTTTCTTCAAATATAAAAGGAATAGGCTTTTCATCTTTTTGGAAGGTCAAAAGTAAAAACCTGAAGCCAGAATTTTCATCGAATTCTAGCTCAAGCATTATTTTATTGTGTTTACAGCTGGTGTATTCGCAGATGCTGTGCTGAGATATTAAATGGTTTGGAACTTCAGAGGCTTCTCCTTTTCAGTCACACTCTTCGTTTTCTATTTCTTTGTAATAGCATTCTATCATTTAACGATATTTTTTACTAGATGTGGCTTGATAATCATTTATCTTGCTTCCAATGGTAAGATGGCTTTAGAGGGCGTAATAAATTTTATGCAAACATTAAATTTTTTTTTAGAAATCTGCTAAGGCTTGCTGCTTTAAAATGCTTGATTTAAATTTTTGGGTAAATAGCCCAAAAATAAGAATTGCACAATTGTGTATTGGAAAGTCTTGATTCATAGTGAATATTTTAAAATTAAGGCAAAAGAAGTTTTATTAGCAGATTTTTAAATTATAAAGAAATATTATTTTTGAAAATAAAAAAGTAAAATTCTTCACCTATTATCATTCAACTTTATTTAACTTTTTATTTACTAAACTATTAATTAAAAATTCATTTAAAATTTAATTTGCTAACATTCCATTCTCATTAATTATCGACTACAACAAGTTGCACGTCCGACTGCAGCAGCATTTTATATCACTCTGATCGAGGATAATTATATTTTCAACTTTATTTCTAATTTCTTCATTTACTCGCTTTTCTTGTTCTTCTCCTCCACTTCCCTGCTCATCTTGGCTTGTGTCGCTCCCCAAGATATTTTTAATTTCCCTTTCCCTTTCAAATTGCTCAGATTCCCTTAATTTAATTTCTTGTCTTAGTTGATTTAAATCTACCTGCGTTCTTACTCCAAGGCCACCTCTTTGGTATTGAACACCTGCAGAAATTGATTTATCCTTTAGTCTACTTGAGTTATCTCCCTCGTCTTCACTTTCACTTAATTCAGTCCCTTGTGTAGGAATAGATCTTAAAGGGCCTTGAGTGGCTTGTGTTTCTGAAGTACTTTCTCTTTCTTTTAATATTTTTTCACGGGTCAATTGCAGAGCATGTAAGGAGTTATTGATCATGCTTTTCATAGATTATTAATATCTAAAGAAATTAGCTAGCTACTGCAAATCTTCTTTTTGGAAAATAAATATGCAAAATAATTATCGATTAAATATTCTAACAGTCTTAAAATAGCTGATGTAAAACCTTTAGTAAAATAAAAAATTCATATTTCCTCTTTTTTCCTCATTTTTTAGATTTTCTGGTTTTTTGTTTGCTAAAATTTGAATTAAAGTATTATAAAGAGTTGAAAATTTGCTGGAATTTTAAATATTTGGACAGCAAATATCAGATTTTTTTATAATTAATATTAAGCGCATGATTTTATTTAATTTAAAATAATATGGATAATTCCGATCTCCAAAGATTCCAAGAAGATATCCATGAAATTGAAAATGGGCTTTATTTAGGAAGCCAAATTGCTGCAGAAAACTTAGAACTTCTACAAAATTTAGGAATTAAAAATATTGTCCAAGTACTAGAATACAAATCAGATATAAGATTTCCAGGAATTAATTACCATTTTGTGCAAATAAATGATTTAGAAAGTGAAAATATGGTTCCTCTTTTGCCAGAAGCACTTAAATTTATAAGCAGTAGCCTCCTGTCAGACCAGAAAGTCCTAGTTCATTGTGCAGCAGGCCGATCCAGAAGTGCCACAGTAGTAATTGCTTATATAATGGCAAAACACAAGCTAGATTTTGAGCAAGCACACAATTTCGTTCAAAGAAGAAGACTATGCATTTATCCGAATTTTGGATTTAGAAGGCAGCTTAAACAAGTAGGCTCAGAGTTATTAAGCACATATTTAATTAATTCATTAAAGGATTAAAATTTTATTCCAGTCTTTTTCTGAGATTTATAGCTTCCTTCAAATACCGGAATCGCTTCTTCTTTCCATTTTTGACTGCGCTGTGGTTCAGGGAGTTTTGCATATAAAGTATGAAAAGTCATAGCTTTTTTTATCAATTTTTCACAAATTTTTGTTTGTGTGATATTTATAGGCATTTTTTTTGAATTTGAAGAAATATAGGGATCGGCCATGTTTATAAGTAGACATCGGACACATTCTATCGAATTGTATTTTACAGCAATAAATAAAGGAGTTCTGTGGGCAGTATCGATTGAATCAATAATAGCACGCTTTGATAAAAGAAGGGAAACAATCCCAGGATAATTTCGTAGAGATGACCAATGAAGAGCTGTTAGGCCGACTTCGTCAAAAACGTGGACCAAAAATGGGTCTTTTAATAGGAATTTTCGAGTTTCTTCTTCATCGCCGGATTTTACTGCAGAAAAAAATTGTTTGGAGTTTGGCCGACCAAATGGGATTTTGCAAGTAATTGAGCTTAAATTAGGAATTTGGTCTTTGTTCAAATTCATTGATTGTAGCTCTCGAAAACTTTTTCTTAGGCATCTTATATAGTCAGGTTTTTGTTTTTCAATCTTTCTGGCCTGCTCTCTAAAAGAAATTAACTCTGGTATTTTATTGATGTCGATTTTTTCTTTAGGTTTTGTAAAGAGAGGCGTGCTTAAGGATTTTTCTTGGATATTTGATAGGGCATATTGGAAATTCTTGATATCAATGTCTCCTGTTCATTCGCTTGTAAATCTTCTTTTAGTAGGGTCATAACGAGCTAACAGGCTATCGTCATTTTGAGATTTGATTGGGCTTATAGCTCGTTTAGTAGCTATATCGCTTATATCGAGTTTTGGGACTGGAGTTTTGTGTCGAATAGAAACTAAGTACTTTCCTGCTCTGGATAAATTTTTTTCTGGTGTCCTGTTTCTTCTCATTGCACTAAAAATCTAGAGAAGAAATTAAGATATCATGAAAATGGTAATTTTGATACAAAATTTAATTTAGAATTTTAGAATAAAAATTAAATTAATTTTCTAGAGGAATAATAAATCTTGGAAGCTCAACTTTAGAAAAATCTTCTTTACTAAGCAAGTCATGGATATCTTCTTTCTTTTCATACATATTATAAAAATATTCTTTTTCATTCTCTTGGAATTCCAATTTCATTTTTTCTACTTGGCTATATAAAGATTTCAGTCTGTCTCTCATGATTTCTCTTTCTGCAATGTTTTTCTTTATCCTTTGTAATCTCAGCATAACTTTGTCATCATAGCTAAGCTCTTCGAATTCTTTTTCTTTTTCTCTTAGCTGAGTGTGTAAATGCTCAAGCATTGTTTCAAGCTTTAATATAGGCTTTATATAAATAACAGGTCCTTCTTTTACATTCGGATCTTTAAATAGTGATTTAAAATCAATCGATGAAAAATGCTCATCCTTTTCAATCACTTCTTTTCCTTTCTTTTTAAACTCCTGTTCAGCCATTCTATGCACTGTAGCAATTTGTTTATTTTCAGGTAATCTTATTTTATACCCTTGACTTGCAGCTCTTGAAACTAATGGATTTTTTGGTGGCGCATATTCTTCTTGTCAAGGTTTCGGAGACTTTACTGCAAGAGTAGGGTTCCCAAAAATTCTTTTTTTATGTAAAGCCAAAATTGCTTGATGCTCTGCAATTTGCAGTCTTTTCTTTTCCATTTTTCCCAGCCACCAATCTAAATATGTGTTTTTTAATCTCATATTTTGCATATCATCATCTAATGCTACAATTTTATGGAGAAGCTCAATTTCGTCTAATGGCATGTCTGTCATATTTTCTTGTAATAATTGCCTTACTTCCATATCAGTAATTCCATGTGTTTTTCCTTTAGTATCATTTACAAGATTCAGCACATCGCTGACTGTTTGTACTTTGTTTTTTATATATGGGTCTATTTTATTTACAAATTGGTTGACTTCGTTGAAGTTATAAATTTTTTTTAAAAAAGGCTCTATGGCTCTTTCACGAATCTTTTTGCTTTCTTCTATTATTGATTTCATTTTTTCTTTGAGGACTTCTTCATTTTTTTTCTCTTCAACGACCATTTCAGGCTCTTCTATGTTAGCTTCTTGGATTAGCTGGATTAAGGAGCTTCTTCGTGTGGCTGAAAAAGGTGATCTATTTCGATCACTGTCTAATAAATTTCATAAATTTTCTCTTTGCATATTTTTTCGTTTTTTAAACTCAATTAATGGAGATACCGGCGGCTTTGGAGGCTCTGGAAGAGGTGGTATAGGAGTAAGTGGGATTTTTTTTACTGATTTTGATAGTAATGGTGATGAATCTATCCCAGGAGTTTCTGGCATATGGGCATTTGAAGCTTTTGACCCTAAAAATTTTTCTTCAGTAAAAGCTTTATTAGGCGAATCCTGCAATTTTTCTTCATGTTTGCTATCATTAACTGATGTATTTATAGAGCTTTCAGGCTCAGCATCAATAACTGATGGCTCTCTTGATGACCTAATCAGCATATCTTGGAGCCTCACAGTCCTTGACACATGTTCAACCCTAGGTTTTTTTGAATCACAAGGATGCAGCCCTTGTCTTAAAATATCAGCTCCATACCTCTCCCTTAGCGCCAAAATTTTGGCATTTTTCTTTTTGACTTTTTCCAAAATCGGGTCTAAATCTTTAGCTTGATTTTCTTCAGTCGCAAGCCAAGTTTCATCAATAAAAGGTCGAGCGCTATTAACTTCGTCTTCAGTGATGACTTCATGATTTAAAAACTTCAGCATTGGAAACATCCCTTTCCGAGGGACTTTGGCAGGTTTACTGCTATTTAAAATTATACTAGTAACGCTTCTGGAATCTCTAACTATTATTTGTTGCTTAGGCTGCTTTATCGCCTTGTAGCTGGCTGTATAGCAAGCTGATAATTTATAGCGAATTTTATTTTTTGGAAATAATAAAGCTTGTAGCAAGCTTATCCTATGTGACAATAAAGTCAATGGATTCCCTTCTAAATGTAATTCTTCTAGTTTTGATAATTCTCCTAATGGCAGCAAAACTTTAACTGTGGCAAAATTATTGCTCCTTAAATCAATTTTTTTTAATAGTGGCATTGAAGCAGTAATTACTTCAGTAGGGAAATCAGTGATTTTACAATTTGTGATAATAAGTTCTTCTAAACTCCTGAATATTTGTAAAGTCCCAAGGGGTGGGAATTTTATGATTTCTTCTTTATTAATGGTCAATGTTTTCATGGTAGTCAAAGCATCTCTTGAAAAATTTTTAAATAAATGCTTAAGCGCTTCAATATTGTAATGATCGAGATAAAATCCTTCCATTTTAAGCTTAATTATTATGAAAAATATGTTACATAAGCGAGGATTATAATTATAAGTCTCCAGCGGTATTTAGCTCTTTTGTTAAATCATCTTTGTATCGCTGTGCAAGGGATCTTGCCCATGTCACTTTTCTTATTATTTTTCGGTCAATTGTGGAGCTTCGGTCGGTAGGTCGGACATTAACGTTGCAAGCATTTAAAAGTGAATTTAATTTTGTATTAAAAGCTTCCACTTTTTTGGTAATGTTTTCTCTCATTTCTCTACTCGTCGGCCTACAAACAGAATTTTTCAGGATTTTTGCTTTATCTGAGTGAGAAAAAATTAAATCAAAGCTTTGCTTTGATAAAATATACAAAACTGTTCTATCAGACGTTACAATAGCTTGTGTATCTCTAGGAATACCTAAAATCATTTCTCTTTCGCCAAAAAACTCTGCTGGCCCATAGTATTTCAAGATTTGGTTCATTTCTCTTCTTGTGTCGCTCCCATTTCATTCTCTCAGTGATGAAGGGATTTTTTTATATTGATCAAAACAAACAGGCGCTTCTAATAAAACTGAGCCTTGCTTTATAATATAAAGATGGTGCGCGCTTTCATCAAGCTTATAGACGTTTTGATTTTTTGAATATTCCATAACTAAAATATTGTTCCCTAAAATTTCTAATTTTGACGGTAATAAATCTTTAAAAAAACTGGCTGATCTTAAAAAAATTTTAATTTCATGCTTTTCTCTTTGCCTTTCTTTTTGTGCGGATTGTAAATAATCAAGGCATGATAATTCTAGGACAATTAAATCAGTTTCTGCTCTTACTGTAGCTGTCCTTACTACAGCATTTTCTAATGCAGCTTCTCCGACTACATTTCTTGGGTGTTTAATCGCTATTGGCTGAGCTATTCCTCCTAAATAAATACCAGCTTGACCTTTTAAAATTACATATAAGCAGTCACCAATTTCGCCTTCTTTTATAACATTGGCTCCTTTAACGAAACAGTGGGTTTTCAAAAGGTTAGAAATTTCAAGTAGTTTTCTATTACTCATAGACGAAAAATAAGGACAATCTTTAATCCACTTAGCCACAGACTCTTTTTCGAATTGAGAACGCTCTTCACTAAGCTTTGTGCAAATATTTGCAATATCTGTCCTAGTTAGCTGTTTCAGCCGATCTTTAAAATCTCTTCGATCTAAAAGTCATCTAGGAATTACGCTGTCAAATGTATATGGCATAATTTTGAAATCCGCGACGAAAAATTGCTTTTTCAAGGTCGGGGTTGATCTGTGATTCGACATTCTTGGTGATAAAATAGGAAAATTTTCTTCTGACATTAAAAAACCATTATTAGAGGTTGCAAAATTAGTTATCAGATATGTAATATTTTAAGGTTTATTGAGTTTTTCTTTTGAAAGAGTTTTCATTATTGATGTATATATTCCTGCTCCATTGTATTTATTAGGGAGATTTTTTAAAAATCTGAATGATATAGGGGTTTTATAGTCTACCCCTGATACAAGGCCATCTAAAAGAAAAAATCCTGAAGACTGTTCAGGTTTCTTATAAGGTTTATCTCCAGCGGCAGCATAAGAAATATGGTTTCGTTTTTCTATTAATTCTTGTATGCGTTGCTTTCTCCCCATTTGTGATTCTACGTGAAAATAGTTTGAATAGTAGTCATTTACTCTATCTCCATAATCATTTTTAACAATTTTTGTATGATAATTGTACTCTTTTCTGTCTAAAAAAGGAGCTTCTAAGGTTTGTTTTTTCCTAACTGGCACAGGAATAGGAGGTAAAGGAGTATTAATCAATTTTCTCCTAATAATTTTTGGAGAATGAGCTTTAGGTGATACAATCTTCAATGTAGGTCTCCATACAAATTCATCTTGAGAAAATGATTTAATTATATGCTTCCTTCCTGATAGTCCTTGTAATTCATTCGAATCTGCAAATTGATTATAATTTTTCAAAGGTGAAACCTTACAGGAATTGTTATGGCTAAGGAGATGATTTTCTATAACTTCCATTTATCATAATTAATTGAATAATTTAAAAAATATATACTTTATGCAGCTTGGGTACTGATATCAATCCCAAACTGCAAAGTTCTTCCAGTGACTAAAGTTATAAATTCGTTTATATCAATAACTCCATCACCATTTGTGTCTGCTTCTTTGAAGACTTTTTCAGCATTTTCTGATAAACCTTCACCCATGAAACTAATTATTTCATCTAATGAAATGCATCCATTTCCATCAGAATCGTAGATTTTGAAGGCTGAAATCAATCTATCGGTTGATAATTCTTTATCTCAGTCCATAGCTGCAGTAATAAACTCTGTATAATCAATAAACCCAGTTCTATCAACATCGCACTTATCCATAATCTCTTTCACATTATAGAGCTTATCTAATTTAAGCTGCTTCAAAGCTTCATGGATCTCAGTTTTGTTCAGTTTTCCATCTCCATCTTTGTCAATTTTTACAAAAGTTTGGTTCAGTTCTCTACTCTTTTCTTCCTCCATTAAATGGCTAGCTATATATCTAAGAGTGGCTTGTTTTAATGCGTTGGCACCTGTATAGCTTTGAAGCCTTGAAATTATATTTACATTCAATGGTTTATTTACAATTGCCCCTTTAATTCCTCGCAAAATCCAAGGATGATTCAGTGCTCTTGAGGCTGAAATTCGTTTATTCGGATCCTTAGCCAAAAGCTGCCTAATTAAATCTTTGGCGCCGTGAGAAATTTTATCTCAAACTCCACATTCAAGAGAAAATTCTCCTTCCTTAATTTTATTGTAAATGATATGTGTATTATAGCCATTAAAAGGCATTGCCCCAGAGAGCATCACATATAAAATCACCCCACAGCTTCACAAGTCACACTTTTTAGTATAATTCTGATTAATTACCTCAGGTGACATATAATATGGCTAAATAGACGTTACAGTACCGACAAGTTCTTTTATACTATTTACTTTGCAGTTTTTGCAAGACGTTCCGAAGTCAATAATTTTTAGTAATGAACATTCATTTGAGGTCTCAAAAATCAGGTTTTCTGGCTTTAAATCTCTATGGATTATTCCAGATTTATGACAATGGAGAAGGCCTGAAAAAATCTGATGCATATAATTAGCAGCCTGATTCTCTGTGAATATTCGAGACTTCGAAATTTTTTCATACAAATTGGGGCCTGTACATAATTCAGTAACAATAGCAAGTCTGTCAGGCTCTTCTATTACTTGAATAATTGATAAAACATTAGGATGATCCTAATTTTAAATTTACAAGCTGTTTTAAGTTGTCGATTTCCTCAAAAATTGTGCCTTGATTTATACTATCTTTAGGGATAAATTTAAGAGCTCTTGATATTCCCGTCTCTTTTTCTATAGCTTTAAAAACCATTCCAAAACCACCAGTCCCAATTTTTTGTAAATTTTGGAACTTTTCTGTTGCAAGACATTTTACATGGGAAACAAAAAGCCCTCGGTGCATTCTGAAAATTGCTGAACAATTTGGCGAATTATTATTATTTATGTCACCTGCTCCAAGAGATCTCTTTTTTGCTTTACTATCAGCAGTCTTACCACTACTTTTTGTCATGCTGATAGTTTTAAGTGTTTGACAACAACCCATAATTTGATTATTATTGAATTAAATGAACATTTATAAATGGAAGAGACAAACAAATAATTTCCATTTTATTTATAAATATCCATGATGAAAAGATATTGATCAAACTTCTTGTTGTCGCATAAATAATAAGAATGACGAAAGATTAATATATATGAGGAAAAGAGATTGTGAAATGTAGACAATTCCTATTTAATTGTGTAATGGATTAAAAGTTTGGCTGGTGTGCATAGGAATCAAAGAATGAGAATTAAAATAATCCATATTTCTATTGTAGGGACTTTCTTTAAGTTTTCTTGACCATTTAATAATTTATATTTTATAAGTCAAATTTAATAAAAAATCCATTTTTAAGTTAGCTTCTAATTGTCTGAAAAATTGAAAATTAAAAAATATAAAATAACTACTGGAAAATTTATTCATATTCAGTATGAATTTATTTTGTGCTCTGAGCTATCAAGAGGTTTTGAAATACCAAAAATTTATTTGTAAAATAAATATATAATATGGTAGACATAAAATACCCAACCCTGCCTAAGAAATGGGATCGATGGCTTAAAACATGCAGTCTTGTGATGGCAGCATTTCTTATATTGATAGGGGTATTTGGTTTAATCCCTCCAAGCATCACTGATCCAATAAATATCATTTTGCCAGTTTACTACATGTAATTTCAAGTTAGATTATTTGGATTATTTATCGTAGGCTCTGAGCTACGTCTAAAATCTATTCTTGACAAATTTTTGTTCATTAAAGGACACATAGGGCGAGGTTTCTTTTATATGTTGTAAGATTTAAGCAGCGTTGCAACTCTCTGTTTGAGTAAGAATTCACTAATTAATTACGCAATTGCTATAGCTTTATTTGGAACTGGGATCCTATACATATCTTGCTATTGTGGTTTAAAAGAAAATCAATCTGATGTGAGTATAATTGATGAGCAATAATTAGTTTTATTCTAATAAAAATCATGATTTAATTTTAAAATTAGTCTAAATAATGCTATTAATTAATTTTTCAAAAATTTTTTATAATTAATTAAAGTTCTAATGATATTTTATTATTTTGATAAGGATTTATTTATACTCATCAATTAAATTAAATATATCTTTATTGCATAGCAATACGATTGATTCTTCTCTTAAGAATCGAGCTATTTTCCATCACAAAAGATAAGGACTTTTTACTCTGTACAATGGTTTCTCTTTCTGCTGGTTTTGGAGCTGGAATTGTTTCTATTCCAATAGGAACTGCTATAGCCTTTAAAATACTGCCTGAAATAGGCTGATCTCTATCTCTAACTAATTTACATGGGCTTGGAGGATTCATCTTTTTGATTATTTTAGCTAACTGTGGATGGGTTGCTTTTCATGAGTTTCCTGGCCTATAATAACATTTTTCTTGCGAAATACTTACAATTGGGTCTATACAGGTTTTATTTGCACACAGAGCCTCTCCGTGGATTGATGACATTTTATGGTATTTTTTATGGCTTTTCCAGGCTGATATAAAAAATTAAGCTATAAAAATCTTTCAATATTTTTTTTTGTTAAGAAAACTACATAATAAGCGTATTTATAATGATTAAAATCAGTTGATTTAAGTATCTAGATTTTTCTATTAACAAAGAAAATTAATATGGAATATAAATTATTCATAAATAATAAAATTTTTATTTTGAGAACGGTATTTCTCTTTTTTCTTTGATTTTATTACTATCTTTTTAGGCTTGTCTTCGACATTCATAGTAAGATGACTTTTTTCATTTATGGTAGTGCTTCTATTGTAAACCGAGAAGCTTTCAGCTTGCTTGCTCTTATTTGTGGGTGATAGTCCTTCTTTGCTATTAGTTTCAGTTTCATCAATGTCTATATTAATTTCGTCGTCTACAATCATTGATTGGCTTTCGTCCATTTTTTTTAAAAATTCAAAACCTTCTTCTTTGCTTTTAAAAACTCCTATTGGAATTGCCATTTTCCTGATTCTTCTTATAGGAGGATTATCGTTTTCTCCTTTTTTGTTGACACTTTTTATCAAATCAGCAGTTTCCATAAAATTGTGTTTTTTATTTTTTCCTGCGTCAAAAATTTCTCAATTTTTTTTTGATTTTCTTCTTATAGGAACAAATGGAAAATTTGGGAAAATAACATGATCATTTTTGTATATTGGAGCGCATGATTCTAGAATATTAATGGGTAAAACATCCAAAGGGGTGAACTTTATATATGATTTGTTTAAGGATAATGTGAAACTTATAGGACTTGGCAGCTCAGTATTTGCATCAAACCCTCCTGTTATTATAATATGATGATTTCCTGATGAGCATATAGGTTTTATTACATTAAATGGGGCTGTAAAAGGCTCAACTACAAGTCTCAGTCTATCCCCTCTTAAATTAAGTGAAAATATTTGGCTATTTGGAATTAATTTTCCAATATTATCCATTATATATCCTCCAATAAAATAAATCTTATGATTGCTCATAAAAGTCCCAGGTAAAAATAAATCTCTTAATGTAAATTGGTCCAACTCAAATTTATATAAATTATTTTCATTTGGATCAAACTCTTCATCATTTTCACCAATATGCTGCACTTTTCTTTTCATGAACTCTTGTATATTCGGTCCTACAAAATATTCTCAACGATTTTTTTTAAAATCAAATCTCATGAGAGGAGCAGCTTCTTCTTGTACAGATCTTGAGTCAAGAATAGCACGAGAGACAGCGCCTACATAATAAACCCAATTTTCGTAAATATATAAGCTTCCTTCTTTAGCACCTACTGGAAGAGATGATAAAAACTTGATTTTCATCCTTAAAGCGTTGATTAATATAAAATTTGTGGAAAAGGAGTTACCATCTGTACCTCCAGCAACGAGAATGCATGACTCATCGATATAACAGATAGCAGAATCTGGAGGAAATATGACGGAAGAAAGGAACTGAGATGCTATTATTTTGTCTTGCTCGATGTACATAAGTCTTTGTCTTTTTCTGTCTAAGTAATAGAATGGCTCGATAGAAGGGTTTTTACTTATTGGAGACTTCAAAAATTTGCAGCCCATTGTGTTATTTTTAATTATTAAATACATATTTAAAATAATTATTTGTATAAAATAAATAGCAAGTTATAGATAAATAATTTCCTATAGTTTCATTTAATTGTGTATTAATTCTCTAAAATTAATGCTTTTTATCTTTTAAATTTTTAAGAAAATAATCTTCAAGAGTTCCTTTGGGCTTGGTCGCAGTTTCAGCCACATTTTCATTAGTTGGACATTTTGGATGCGAAGGAAGTGATTTATCCCTTTCTTTCTTTCTAGACACACTATTTTCTATTATGGTTATATTTTTCGAATTTTTGCTTGCACAAGTTGTCCTCCTGCTGTTGGATCTTTCTGTATTTTCAACTAATTCATAATCCTTTTTTTTATTTGTATTTATTTGTATCATTTCTGGATCATATGTTTTAAATGATTCCGGTCCTCCAATCTCTATTTTTCTGTCGCTTTTTACAGGATCTTTTATGTCTTCATCTTCTTCTTCTTCATATTCTAATCCACACATTTTTATGATAACTCCATCCTCATCTACTGCGCTTTCATCTTTTTTCGTTGTAAACTCAAATCCTTCTTCTTCGCTAATAAAAGCTCCTAATGGTATTATCATTGGTTTCCATTTCTTAATTGGTTCTTTTTCGTCATCACCTAATTCATTTTCATTTTTTATTAATTCATTCGTTTCAACAAATTTTGACCTCTTTTCTTTTTTTACATCAAATATTTGCCATTCTTTTAAATGTCTTCTTCTTACTGGGACAAGTGGATAATTAGGGAAAATGACACAATTCTCCAAAGTAATAGGAGCACAAGTTTCAAGAAGCTCGACTTGTAGTACATCTAAAGGTGTGAAGGTAGCAGAAGTATCTGTTAAAGTCAAAACATAACTATATTGGCTAGGTCTCCCTGACCTTGGATTTAGTCCACCAGTAATCAAGATATGCTTACCTCCATTTGAGCATATAGGTCGTACTACTAAAAACGGAATTTTAAATGGCTCAATTTGAAATTTAGGCTTATTTCGAGATAAGTCTAAAGAAAATACTTGTTTATTTGGGATCAGTCTCCCAATTCAGTCCATAATAAATCCTCCGATGAAATATATCTTACCATTACTCATAAAAGTGCCTGGCAATAGCAAATCTCTAAGTGTAAGCTCAGTTAATTCAAACTTATAAAGTGTTTTTTCATTTTTGTCGACAGTTACATGGACCTCTTCGTCCTCTTGGAGCTCTTTTTCCTTTATAATACTTCTTTTTACTAAACCTTCATCTTCATAATTTACAAAATATTCCCACCTATTTTTATTCATATGGTATCTCATTAAAGGGGCTGGCTCATCCTGAGAAGACCTAGGATCTAGTTTGGCTTCTGATAGTCCGCCTACATAATAAACTCATTCTTTATACTCATATAAATGACCTTCCTTTGAAGCAATAGGAAGTGGGCTTAAAAACTTGAGCTTCATTGTTGAAGTGTTAATTAAAGCAACGCGAGTGATAAACTTGTTTTTCTCAGATCCTCCTGCAACCATAATGCAAGAACCTTGGACATAACCAATGGCTGAGTCAGGAGGGAAAACAACAGCTGGCTGAAATTGAGATGAAGTTAGCCGGCCTGGCTCAACGTGAAGAAGTCTCTGTCGCTTGCGGTTGAGGTAGTAAAACTCTGGAATTTTCTTAGAGTTCTTTTTATTTTGCTTATTTGCTGCATTACCCATCTGAACCACAAAATAATTATTAACAAAACAGTTTCATATTAATCAGTGAAGTAGGTTTATAATCTAATATGGTTAAGATTTTTCTAGTTTTTACACAGAGTCACATAAAAAATATTTTAGATAACCATAAGATTAGTTAGTTTCTAAATATTATTTTCCGAGCTCTACTTAAATTATTTTTTAGAAAAATAAATCAATTATTATTTTTATACTACATTCAAAAGGTTTTTATCATGCAATAAGCTATTTAATTTTTAAAGGTTTTATAGGCATTGATATTGAGTTCATGCACAAATACGAATTTAAATTCTAAAATAATAAAAAATTAAATATAAAAACTCTCAAAATCAACTAAAAAATATGAATTTTTTAAAATTTAAAAAAGGTACCAAAAGAGCTTATTATTTAAATAGAGTACCATTTTACATTAAGTAATCTTTTGCGAAACCAAGTCTAATCTTTCTCCTACGTTTTGATAAAACGAAACCTTATTTTGAAGAACTTTCCCATCCTCAAGCGGAACTTTTCTTATCTTCACCTCAGAATCCTGATAAGGAAATCCCAAGTTTTTCCATTCCTTCACTGTCGGCAAAACAAATGCACTTTTCGGAAAGCTAAAATTCACAAAATAAGGAGAAACCCATTGATTTGTCATTTTTTGCATTATTTTACTTTCTGAAACAACTTGCACCTTCCTAATCGGGTCCACATTTTCTTGAAGCATTTCAAATGATACGCATTTTTTAACAATTTTTTTAACAGAAAATTTTTTAAGGGGAGGCTTTTTTGTCATCATCAAAGATATCAAGCTTTCAATTGCCAAATCTTCATCAAGATTTTCAAACTTATGGACTGTTCGTTTTCTTTTTTTTAAAATTTTTGGAGGGAAATGAATCTCATTTTGTGAAGATGCTGGCTTATGCCAATTTAGCATTTCAAGATCTTCAAGAATTTCTGTGTATGTAGCTTGTGTATAAGGAGTTTGGCTTCTCAGCCGGTTGCTGTATCCTAATGATGATGGGAACTTGTTTGAATTCATAATTATGAATAATTGTTATAAAGTCTTATGGAGGTATTCATGAAAAGAAGAAAAAACGTTAGAAATAACATGAAGAAATAAAAGAAAATGATAAAATAGCGGTATTAATGAAGAAAAGATGTATTAGACCTTAGTGGTTCGTGATTTTGGAATTTATTTAAATGTTAATAAAAAGAGCGGTATTCTTAAAATACATGAATATTTTTTATGTCAAGAAGCTTGCGTGCATAAGAGAAGGTAAGTTATTCGTAGCATTTTAGAAAGTACAAAGAGTATTACGGTGAAGATCAAGTTTTATCTTTAATATAGACAGAGCATTCATATTAAAATAAACAAAAATATAAATAATCTTCATTGTTAATACACTCCAAGAGCATTATAAATTATAACTAATTATTCAAGCTTATCTTTTGAAAGTGATATTATCTTAAAGAGAAATCTCAATATCTCTATCAGAAAGCGCGGTCACATCTTTTTTGACACTCTTTATTGTCTCACTCTCCAAATCAAATCTATATAGCTTATGATCCAAAATGAAGTATACAGAGTTATTATATAACACTCTATATGAGTTCAACCATCTGTCTTTCAATTTAGCTTCTTTTATAGGCTTCCATATATTAATGTCATCTTTATCACTTTTATAAATAAAGCCTTTGGCGTCTATTATATAGACACACTTGTTCCCTGTTAAAATTATTTTGGTTGAGTCTTTTAGCAAGGTCAGCCCTAATGCTGAGTATGAATTTGTCGTAATGTCATACAAATAAGCATCAGAATGCTGCCTTCCTGTTAGTAGGATCATGTTGCCGTATATAACGCAAGAACATCTGGCTGAAGGCTTCGGCATAGGAGATAGTTGATGCCAGAAGTTTTGACTGAGGTCGAAATAAGCAGCTCGGACTAAGTTTTTCCCATCAAAACCTCCAAAAGTGTAGACTTTATTATCGTAAAATATACTTCCTGAGCCATGACATGGATAACCTAGAGGAAGATGGATTATCCTCATAAAAGGATCTATCAGGAAAGTAATCCCTGTACATGGGTGATTCCCATAGCAGAAAATATAATTATCACTTAGTGGACACATTGATGTCCTTAAATCCATTGACTCAAAAAGTGAAAGCTGAGTGGATCTATTTGAGTCATTTCCTAAATTTCCTATGATAAGCTCTTTTGTCCAATGCTTAAAAATTGATATACTATTTGATGAAACTATTGGGATAGGCGTTGGCTTTAAAAAATCAATCTTAAACGGAAAAGGAAATCATTCTTTTCCTGTATATTTATTAAACGAAATTGTCCAGCTTTCAGTAGACGCCTCTGATCCCATATCAAACTCAAAATCATTTGCTTGGCTTGAATTTAGACTCCTAAAATCACTATCTTCATTTTTAATTGTATGTGCCTTTAAATAACTTTCTTGGACTGTTTGAAGCCTCATTTCAAATTCCTTTTGGAAATTTGATTTAATTTCTTCAATTTCATTTTTGTGTTTATTTTCGATTTCTTTTAATTTTTCACTGAAACTTACTTTCATCTTTTCAACCATATTCTCATTTTCAAGCTTAAGATTCTTAATTCTCTCTTCGTTCTCCTTTACAATTTCATCGATTTTTTTCTCCATGATTTCGCTCATTTCTTCCTTAATTTTTTCACATTTTTTTTCTAAATCTTCCAGATTCCGCCAACTGTACGAAGAAATCATCCTCGTTATTACCTCTTGTGAGATACTCTGATATAGTTCTTGAAGTCTCTGTAATGCATCTTCTTTAGTCAAGGTAGTGAGCTTCACAAAAGGACTTGCATCTTTTGGCAAAATTTCTGGTGCCGACATAATTTCATATTGAATATTATGAATTTTAGTAATTTCACTATCTAAAATCTCGAGATCACTGGCAAACGTATTTTCTGCTTCTGTTAATTTTGACTCAAGACATTTAATAAGATTAGCTTTAGCTTGCTCAAGACTCTCTTTTTCCTTTATAAAAAATTCTAAAATTGAGCTTCTGGTGATAGGGTTAAGACACTGAAGAATCGATAAATTATGAGGCTGAGACTCGTCAGCCATATGAGACTTGAGATGGTCACTACATAAGAAGGAAGTGCCTTCTTTGTGGTTGCAGACCCATTCTGGAGACTTTTTGCAATTTGTGTGAGCACATAAGCAGCTATCCATTGGGAGTTAATGTTTTATAATTAATTACTGGATGGGAAGTGTGGATAAAATTGGTAACAACCAAAGGATGAATTTTAAAGGAAATTAGCAAGCATAGAGGATTAGGGGAGAATTAGGTATTGTCAGGCTTAATGTGACATATTTATAAGAAATTCTTAAAATATGGGCGAATATCTTATTTAGCTTTGAAAAATAGTAAATGCAGCCTGATTTAATTGATAATTATGTCTAAGCATATTTAATAATAATTTGAATTCTACTCAAATAATCTACAATTTTTCCAATTTGATACACTAAAATACCTTCGTCATGAATAAATATGTCAATAAAAGCTATAATTTAATCTTAAAAGTGATAATTTCAATATAATTGGGACTAAGTTAGTATTCCATAAATGGCATAGTTATTTCAAATTTTATTTAAACAATCATTCGAAAAATGATATACTTGGCTATTTTTTTCATTATTATAAGAGCCAGTTAGTTTTTAATATGCAAAATTTAAAATTGATTTAAATTCTCCATATATGATCATAAAATCAAATTTTTTATGAGTAAAATTATTGATAGAATAACCTTTTGAAGCTGCACGCAGTAATTGATTTTATATTAAGATCTTTGAAGAAAAGGTATTACTGAATTTCCCCAAGGATAATAATGTCTGAATAATTTTAGTTATTAACTAGCACAAAATATATTGGATAGAGCTAAAAGTATAATAGGTTAAAGCGGAAAACTAGGGCAAATTTATATTTTGTAATGTAGCACTGAAATCTTATCAGATCCAATGAACAGAATATGATTTCGCGATTCTACGATTTGATAAATTATTTTATTTGATTATTATAAGTTCTAATTTAAATTTCTGATTTCAACCGCCTTAATTCAATTTGAGAAGCAGGGCCATAAAATTCCCTTCAAACCATAGCTGGACTTTTCTTAATTTTTAAAAGGTAAAACAGTCTTATTTTGCTATTCTAACTATAGAATATTGAATAATTTGATTGTTGAATTTTCCCTTTCCTTTCCTTTCTCTTAGTCCCAAAAATCTATTCTCAGGCTATTATTGATTCTTCAGTCAGTCGATGATCAGGCAAAAGTTTTTGCAGCCTTTTAGTATATGCTATTTCTACTTTACAGAAATCATTTCAGAATTATGATAAATCTGCCTATCAGTTTGTTCTGACAAGCTAAAAAATTGCCGAGATGCAGAAGAAGGACCATTTACTTAAAAGTTAAAATTTTAAGAAAAGAAAGAATTTTAAAGTTATAAAAGCTTAGTTTATTACTTCAGCTCGTTAAAGATCCTTACTCTTGATGATGGGACTTCTGGTGGCTCGGATTTCTGCTTGTAAACCCGTTTTTCAACAAGGTTATTGAAATGGAGTGGAGAGTTTATTTTTGCAGCTTCTAGCATCCGGCTTGAGTCATTCCACTTAAAAGGCTGAATTTTGATTGTTTTGGGTAGGTGTAAATAGTTGCGAAACATTTTCCATTATAAGCCCATAAGAATAGATTGACTTTTAATAGGAAAAATGGAAGATATGAAATACCTTAAAAATGGATTTTAATTATTTCACCTTTAATATATCTTATCGAATTTTAAATTTTTATGGATTTACGAGAAATTTTATATAAATTATAAACAATGTAATATTAATTTCTAATATAATTTTCATCATAATTCTCAGCAATAATTTCCTCATGCTCTCGAATTTCTATTAAATTAGGCTTCACATTTTCAAGTCCTCCAATTTTTGCTGCTTCTAATTCTAAAGGAAATTTAGCGACCCCTACCACATATAGATCTTCAACTTCCATACAATTTACACCCTTGTCATTATACTTAGATTCCTCTTGAATTCTCTTTTGAAAATATGGTTCATCTCTAAAAGTCTTATTTAAGGTTCTTGCTAATCCTGGTTTTCTGATAACTGGCTCAGGTTCTCCTGATCTTTCTGTCACTCTTGAAAATAATCCAGAAAATTTATTACCTACATGCAGATAAGTATCAAGTTTCTCTTTCGACCTATCTCTTAATGACATATACCATGAGAAATCTCCAGCTTTTTCTTTAGCTGAAATTGTTCTATCTAAAAAATCTCATTCTTCAACTTTTTCTCTATATTCCTGTGCTCGGTTTGCCAATAAATCTCCTTCGTTTTTGTTCAATTTTTTTCCTAACGATTTTTCAATTTCTTTCCATCTGTATTCAGTATTTTTGAAAGCTTCTAGTATTTTTTCTTGTCGTTCTTGTATAATTCTTTCGCTAGGTCTCATTTTTCTTAATTTTTCATTTTTTAACAATTCTTCTTTTTTCGAGCCTTCTTCAATTCTTTTAAGTTTTTCCTTGAATTCTTTTTCAGGATCTAGATTATAAGCTTTTTTATTAAAAATCGCGTGCCTACTAATTCTTTGTTTATCAGTATCAGATAGTTTGGATTCGAAACTTTCCCAATCTAAGGATTTATTAGCTCCAAATAATTTTGGTGATCCAACTATTGAATAAGGGATAATGTTACCATTATCATCATATTGTGGTCCACTTAAAATATTGCTGGCTGAGTATACTCCTGTGGTAGAATTTAACTCTTTTAAAAAATTTTTAGGGTTTCCATCAGTTTCGAGCATGAAATCTTCTTCTAAGGATCCTAGTGATGGTGTTCCATCATTTTTTAATCCTTTTATTTTTCTATTTACAAATAAAATTCGTTTTGGTGTGCTTCCAGACTGGTCAGATGAAGTATTAATAACTGAGCTTAAATCAGGGCTGAGAGAAATATTTGCAATTCTTACGCTTTTATTTTTTGGTTCACACATTTCTTCGATTAATTTCCATTAGAATATAAAAAAAGGGATTTAGTAACGATGAAATCAGAATATGGCAAAAAGTGAAAATTTACTTGAAAAAGGCTTATAAAATATAAAAAAAGTTTTCATATGTTAGAATAAGTTTAGAAAATAAAAAATTGGTGATTAAAACTAGAAAATCATCATTGTATATATTTAAATAATATTTAATTTAAGAAATTGTTTCATATGCTATTTTTAGAGATTAATTTTTCTTATTTTAATTTTATCAATTTGATAAACCAAGGATTTAAAAAATATTTTCATAATTAATTTTATTATTGCTAATCTCAATATTTCTCAAATATCAGGAAATAATAAGACTATCAATGATGGCATAAAAGATACCCAAAATCATCAATTTTAAATTAATTGCACAAGAATCCATAAAGTACGAAATAAAATAATTCAAAATAAATTTGCCCCATTTTCATATATTTCGCTAAAATTATCGATATGAAATATTTAAAATGGAAAAAAGCTACCAGATACAAGAAAACGACGAAAACTTAAATCTATTTGGAGAACAAGATCCAAATCTTAGTCCTATATCAAGAATGCTTAAGAAAAACACAAATGATCCTTTATTTGAATTCCGAGGACTTCAAGTATCCACCCCTAAAAAAGATATGTTCGGTCCACCCCCATTGTGCACGCCTTCATTTGGACATCTGAAAAATCATAACTTTTAATTTAATTAATATTTAGAGAAATTTCGATCAGAAGGAAATTAAGTAAGTATCTTAAATTGAGTGCTGACATTTTTAATAGTAAAATTTGATGTCAATCTAAGTGAGAAATATAAGTTAGATTGCTATCCTCTACAATATGAGCTAAATTTCACTGGCACAAGTATTTTTGATTTGTATGTTAAAATTTTAGTAGCTTTATTAGTGATGCAGAAGAGCGTACTTTGAGAGAAACAAATGGCATTTCAATTGATTTAAAATGCTATTAGATCTCTTAAGAACCTGCCAATGTGATGAATTAGCAAAAATCAAATAATTTAGGGAATTTAAAGAAATTTATTCAAGAATATGCCAAAGAAATTTTTTAGTCTATTAACAAAGAAAGTGATGATGTTCATAATTGAAAAAATTCTTATTGTGTAGTCGTACAATACAAATATATAGTCTCACTCATTAAATGCTAAAGAGGAGCTTGATGTTGAGGATGACCTTACTATTTTGCTGATTAAGTCACAGCAATTATAGAATGAAATCTTGAATAGTGCAAAGATTTCCCTAAACTGATAGGATAGATTAAAACTAGCTTAACTTTTTATCAAATCTTGAAAACTGGGGAACGGTTTGTTGATAGATTTTATAAGAGATAAAGTGCTTTGCTAAGAATATAATCCAATTCATTAAATTATAAGTGCATGATCCCTCATAAAATATTTCATCTAATACATTTAATTACTATTCACGAACTATATTTCATAAGGATTTTTTAATTCTTCATTTAAATAGCAGTTATTTATATATTCCAAATGGCTCTCAAACCTCCATTTCAAGCTTCTTACTACTCAAACGCAGGATTTCAAAACCAGTCTCGAAATAATGCAAACCTCCCTCCTGCTGGATTGGTAACCAAAATGCCTGACGAAGGTGCTGAGTTCTGTATCAAGCCAGAACAACCCCGTGCATCTACTCCACCAAATATCAAAAAATTCAGAAAAAGCTTCAATGAAGAACCAGGTGCGAAACAGATACATTACGGGGTTGCAGACGATCCACTTCCCCCAGAATCTTTTACATATGGTAAAAAGACTCACGGATCAGACCATGTCCATGAGGTCATAAAGCCAAATCAGCTACAAGGTCTTACAGAATTTGCTAATAAACTTAAAGAAGATAAATACGCTTCAAGCATTCGTGAACCACTTGGAAGGCCTATGGAAAGAAACTATGAAATGCCAAGCGTAGTGCATGATCCTGAGTTTAAATATGGTGTCAAGACAATCGGCAGTGAAAGTGCTTATACTTTGATTTTTCCTCCAGGTGGAAAAGCAATGGAACCTGACGATGTAAGAAAAATGTATTATAAATCTCATGGAGTTACTGAAGCTGGAGAACAAATAAGGAGAGATTATAATTGGCCAGTTGATAAACATGAACATAGATTTGGGCTACCTGATCCTAAACAGTTAGATGGGGCTGCAATTTCATTGCAGCCAGAAAAATATGGAAGCACTCATCCAAAAACTATCATTGTCCAAAAAACTGTTGAAGATTTCAGATCAACCGCACATGAAGACTTAGGAAAACCCAGAAATTTAGGTCAGGGGAAGCCAAATTTGCCAGAAGACCATGCATTTGGGTCTTCAATTCATCGAAAAAATGAGTGAACGGCGAAACAATGCATACATGGGCAGCCTAATGAAAGAGAGGTACAGCCTGATCCAGATTTAGGGAGAACTAATAGGTTTGGCTTTAGAAATACTGTAAAGGAAGGAGATGAAGATAGACAGTTTGGTGTCCCTACAATTAGAAATGATATACCCAAAAAGTCATTTAAATCTGTTGCAGATCCAAATAATTATGGAGATGAAGCATCAGCTGTACAATTACTATACCCTGATTTCTGGCTTCGTTATGGAATAACAATTGAAGAATTCAGAAGAGAACGACCTAAAGAAGAAATAAAAGATTTATTTGATTGTGCTGGGATGGAAATCAAGCGTGGGAAACTTGAAGCAGTCTGTTCAAAAGCGCTACAATTTGCAGGAATTGTTTCTTTAGAGTCTTTTATTCAAGCTTTAAGATGGTATGAGGCACAAGGACTAGTTTAATCTAATTATTTACTAAGATTATCATATAAAGATGTCATACGATACTGCTATCACTATATTTTCACCTGATGGGCATCTATTTCAAGTGGAATATGCAATGGAAGCTGTCAGAAAAGGTCGCTGTGCCGTAGGGGTTCAAGGGGTTGATTGCACTGTGCTAGCTGTTGAAAGAAAAGCTGCTGCTAAACTTCAAGATACCAGGACTGTCAAGAAAATCCATGTTCTTGATGAAGGAATTGCACTAGCATTTGCAGGACTTACTGCAGACGCAAGAGTGCTATGTGATAAAGCAAGGGTTGAATGCCAAAGTTTTAGGTTAACAATGGAAGACCCACCATCTGCTGAATATATTGCCAGACATATTGCTAGGACACAGCAAGAATACACTCAAAAAGGAGGTGTGAGGCCTTATGGAGTCTCAACTTTAGTTGTAGGATTTGGAAGAGCAGGAGAGCCAAAACTATTCATGACTGAGCCATCTGGAAGTTTTAGCGCATGGAAAGCTCAAGCAATTGGCAAAAATTCTAAAAATGTGGTTGAATTTTTAGAGAAAAATTATCAAGAAAATCAGTCAATGGACCAAACCTTGAAACTAGCTATTAAAGGACTATTAGAAGTAGTTGAAAGTGGCAGCAGAAATATTGAGGTAGCAGTAATGCAAAGGGCTGGATTACAGATGCTGGAAGATGAAAACGTCCAGAAATTAATACAAGAAATTGAAAGCGAAGCTTAAAAATTAATTTAGATTTATGAGAAATGATATTAATTTACTTTTAATAATAACAACAATATTAATCAATATAAAATTTAGAAAATGATACATAATAAGGATAAATCTGTAGCTATTTCTGGTTTACGATTTTTAAATGCCTTAATTTAAGTAGAAAATATTTTCTTGATTTTTAAGTCAAAATACTGATATAATTTTCATTTATAACAGTTATTTATGATTCAATCTACTAGAACTCTTCAAGGTAAATCTCTATCCAGGACAAATTTCTCAGAGAAAACGAGGACACACCAACCAAGAAGCTGTCCTGCCTGAAAGAATTCTTAACGACATCAGAGACTCTTTTGGCTATTTTGACTCCGAAAATTCAGGAACCATTTCCATGTCTCAACTTAAGGCTATTTTACAATATGTAGGAGGTGGGAAAATGCCTAGAAAAGACTTAGAAAAAATCATTCAAGAGTTTATTGGAAACCCACTGAGAGTAGAGCTTAAAGACGTGGAAAGAATTGCTACGAAAATTTGGTATGAAGGAGGCCAAGAACACGAACGAAGAGAATTGTTTAGGATGTTTGACAAAAAGGACAGAGGAAGCACAACTATGGAAGAGATTAAAAATGTACTGCAAAGCAAGGTGGTGGTGCCTGTGACTGATGAAGATGTGGAAGAATTAATGGGATTGCTAGGAGTTGATATGACTTCGCCTATCAGCTTGTGGGACTTTGCAAAGTATTTTATATTTAGACTCGAGACACTCTTATTATAATTATTGAAATGTTTTAAAAATAGTTCTTTAAAAAATAAAGATCTTTTATTAATATTAATATGTTTTGTTGATATAATGATTTTATTCATTTTTATAAAAATACTAGCAGTGTTGATATTTGATTTTAAATTATAATATCTTAGCTTTTTAATATTCCAAAATGTCAGCTAAGCCAATAACATAAATTATGGCAGTCGCTAGAGATAGATTGATGGCTTATTCCATAGTCTTTTACGTCCACCCAGAAGCGTATTCAAGTGTCTCTCTCTATATGAAGCCCAACGTTAACCAAATCGAAGCAGCAGGCTCTATAGGCCGTGGCCAATCTGATATCTACACCTCATTTATGATTTCTAATCTTGAAGAGCAACGCAAAAGAATCGCAGAAGACCCAATTCCTATATATCGCACCTTATTCTCCCTATTAGACTGTACAAGTGACGACGATGTTTTTGCCCAAAGTCTTTTAGCTACTATTGATGGAGCTATCCAAGATGACAGCCGTCAAATTGCAAACTTGGTTCAGTTGGCTACAGGCCGAGAAACCTTTAATGTTATGGCTTTATTAGTGAGGTCTGCAAATACTTTTAAAAATATTCCATTAATTGTAGGAGCAGCTAGTCATATTCTTGCATCAATTTTAAGTGAAGTTATTTTGAGAAATAGAGAAAACCCTGGAGATTTTGTAAACCAAGCTTCCAGATTAGTTGATTCCTTGATAAATCAAGCTATGGAAAATTCGTTACCATTAGAAGAAGCCACTTATTGCTTTTTGCCTCTCTTCAAGATAGACGCAATAAGAAGAGAATTTTTAAGAACTGGAGGGCTTCGGACCGTTTTAGTTCCACTTTTAGAACAAAAATCAGGGATTTTCCAGCCAATTTATGCTGCAATTTGCTGCTTGTGGATGCTCTCGTTTGACGAAGACTCCTACGAATTTTTTATCAGAAGTGACTACAATTTAATTGGAAAAATAATCAAAGAGCTGCGTAGAACTGACAAGGAAAAAGTCATCAGAGTCGCCTTAGGAACCTTAAAAAACCTATCAGCAGGAGAAGGGACTATAGAAATTATGATAGAAAATAAATTGGTCGAAATTATTGATAATTTGTCAAAAAGAATATTAAAGGACCAAGACGTTACAGATCTAGTTAAAGATATAGGGGATGTCCTAGCAAGCAGCGTTAAGCTGTTTTCGTCATTTGATAAGTGGCTAAAAGAAGTAGAAAGAGGAGATTTAGTACCAGGGGTCACTCATACTGAAGCCTTTTGGAAAGAAAATGCTAAACATTTGGAAAACGATAGCTTTGGGCCTGTCAAAAAACTTGTGCAGCTATTAATGTCAGAAAGTGTGCAGACTGTTGTATTGGCACTAGGAGATATTGGAGAATTTGCAAGATTTCACCCATATGGGAAAACTGTTGCTGGGAAGCTTGGAGCTAAAATAAGAGCGATGGAACTATTGCAGAACCCTAATAAAGAAGTAAATGGTGCAGCTTTGCTTTGTATTCAAAAAATAATGATCCAAAATTGGCAAAGCATTTCTTAATCAATTAGTTTAGAAAAAATTGTCTTATTTATAATTTTCTAATAATTTTTTAAAATGATAATTATATTAGTCATCTCTTAATGCTGTTGATTCACGAATTAAATTGGAGAGTGCTTTTTTAAATGAAGGTCTCTCTTTATAATTAAAGTTCAGCATGTCGTATATTAAATTCCTTATCCACTCAATTTCTATATCCTGTTTCACTTCTTCTCTCCTTGCAGGATTTTCATTAAATCTTGAAATATCTTTAAAAGTTGCTAGCTGATAAAATACTAACCCAAGAGAAAAAACATCAGCTTTTTCTGGCCTAAACTTGGCTTTTTTTATACCATTAATGTACGCTTGTCTGATTTCTGGGGCCATATAACTCAAAGTTCCATATACACCATGCTCCGCAGTCGGGCTTGAAGTATCTTCTACTATGCTAGCAATTCCAGAAACATTGAAATCAGCAATTTTTATTTGCAGGCTATTATTAACTTCAGTGAGTAAAATATTTTCTGGCTTTATATCTTGATGAAAAATTTTTCATTTTGCTAAAAGCTGAAAGGCTTCTAATAAATCTGAAAATAGTGAACATAATTCCATTGGTGTAAATCCTTGATTTTGATTAAACCTATTTTTCACTATTTCTGAAAGCGTCCATGGGCAGTATTCCATTACAATATTTGAGCATTTTTTTACGCCATCGTCTTGTATTTCATCATAAAAGCAGCCATAAAAATCCAAAAAATATTTTGATCTGCCTGATAAAGAAGTTAAAATTTCAGCTTCCTTTTTGCATCTTTCCCAATTTTTGTAATTGTCATCTTGATATGTTTTTATTGCAGCATCTATTTTTTGGCCTTTCCAGGTGATTCTACATCTAGAAACATTAATTTCGCCACGCATATATTTTGTGGATATTATTTCTATTTGGCTTCGCTGGCTTATTCAAACAATTTCTTGGTTAGAAGGTGCATCTGGGAATTTTTGGATTAAAAAATTTATTCTGCTTACTAATTTTTCATCTGTTAT
This sequence comes from Blepharisma japonicum, assembly GCA_949751835.1. Classification (NCBI taxonomy): domain Eukaryota; phylum Ciliophora; class Heterotrichea; order Heterotrichida; family Blepharismidae; genus Blepharisma; species Blepharisma japonicum. The sequence continues at coordinate 137,796 of CATKHK010000003.1, read as the reverse complement.
TCCAAGCTTTTTTATGATTTCTAGCATTATTCTGCTTGTTTCAGGGTCTTTTTTGACTGGCTGATTTAAAATACTTTGGTCTTCATTAACATCATTTGTCACTTCTATCCATTTAAGAGCGTAGCTGACAATTAAGTCTCTGCTGTACCCAGGGTCAATATTCAGCACTTTTAATTCTTTCAAATTTTCTAAATTTTCAAGTATTACATTTTTATTATCTGAGGCCGCATTTTTAATTAATTCTGTACATGATTTTATAGAGCTGTACATTTCTATTGTGCTTATGTCTACTCCAAATTTTTCTCTACAAGACAAGGCTTGCTCAATTCATTTTAATAATAATTTAAAATCTTCGCAGCTATTTATTGCCTCAGATATTTTGGAGACAAGTCTGTTATAGGTTTCAGGGAATTGTACATGATATTTTTCCCATAAAAAAAGAAGGTATTTTATTGAGTCTATAACGTGCTCTGGGGTAAATATAGGCTCTTGAGAGTTGGGAGAAGGATAGCTGGGGAGATAAAGAATAGAATTTACAAGACATGCTGAGTAAAATTTTCATATGTCAATGTTGGGTTGGTACTGAGACTCATCATTGAGATATTGATAAAGGAGAGAAATTTCTGAAAAAGATAATGTGGAATTCTTTTCGATGAGCTGCCTTGAGCGGTCGCCTTGAAGAGCACTGTAATTTCTAGCATCTTCGCTGATAAAAATAAGAAGATCTACCATGAAAAATATAGAATCTTCAAAAACAGAGAAATAAATATCATAATTTATTGAAATAAGCCACTTCTTAATTTTAGCATAAACTAAAACCCTTCTTTAGATTTTTTAAGAGCAAAAGTTTCCATTAAAGAAATTATGAAATTTATCTAAGTTATTAATAAGCCAAACTCGATCTTTTTATATTTAATGCAATCAAATTTTTTCATTATAATGCTACTGGCATATGTTTTATCTTCTCATTGGCCATTCTGACTAATATAAAATGAATAAACAGATCTTTCTGCTTAAGACTTTTATCTATTTTTCCTCAGTTTTTAGCTTCATGAATGATTTAAGTTTTTGATCACAAAACAATAATTAAATTAAAAGAAAACGCTAATGGATTAAGTATTCTGTGATATTAGCTTATAATTTTGGAAAGACTGGCTTATTTTTCTGCATTAATGCCATCATAGCTTTTGCTAGATCTTCAGTTTGTAAAGCAAAAGCATTAAAGTTAGCTATATGGTCCAATCCTTCACTAACTGAGTGATCTCTTGAGAAATTCAACGAACATTTAGCAGCTACTAGAGCTACTGGACTTTTAGCTGCAATTTGATTAGCAAGTTCTAAAGCAGCTTCGAAAGCTTTTTCTTTGTTTTCAAGGCATCTAGAAAACAGCCCATGAGCTGTACATGTTTCAGCATTTATATCATTTCCTGAATAAGTTGCTTCTCTCACCCACGACTGATTTCCGCACACTTTTTGAAACCTTTGCAAAGTGCCCATATCAGCTGCTATTGCAAGGCGAGTTTCTCTTACTCCAACAATTGCGTCTGCCGCACAAAATCTGATATCACAAGCTGTTATCAAGTCAACCCCTGCACCTAAACATAATCCATGGACAACGGCTATGACTGGTACTTTGCATCTTTCTAATGACGATACATGTTCATCTAAAATTTTGAGTTTTTCTCTTATTTGGATACCAGTTCTAGCGCTATCACTTCTTTGTGATTCTTCTAAGAGCTTACTTTTATAAACCACATCGATCCCTGCACAAAAGGCTCTGCCACTGGCATTAAGTATAATGCATCGGATATCAGGATTTTCTGAAAGATCGTCGATAGTTTTGGACAACTCTTCAATCAAAGTTTTGTTTAATGCATTTAGTTTTTCTGGTCTATTCATTGTTACTAAGGCAATATTCTCTGAAAGTCGTTCTAATATGATGTTCTCCATCTGAAAACTATTAATATCATGCTTATTTATGCCATATCCATAAATAAAACATCATGAGTTTTAATGAATTTACTCTTGCATGATCTAAATAAATCATTGTTGGGAGAAAATTGAATAAAATTGATAAGATTGCAAAAAAATTGTATAGGGCTTTTCTGTATACTTAAAACTCTTACTTTATAATACTTTTGATTAAGCAAATAAATTTTATACTGTTTTATAGAGCGAGAAAGCTTTAAGAAATAATTATGAAGCCTTCTGTTGAAATCAAACAACAGTATTTCTGTTATTAAAAATTGTTTAATTCGCGTTTGCTGAAATATATTAATTTGTTATTAAAATAAGCGACTTCTTAATTTTAGCATAAACCAAAAATACTTCTTTATGGCTTTTTATAAGTAAAAGTTTCCATTTGAGAAATTATGAAAATTTATCCATGTTAATTAATAAGCCAAACTCGATCTTTAATATTTAACGAAATCAAATAATTTTTTAACATAAATTTTCTCGACTCAAAAGCCATTCTGACTAACGTAAAATGAAAAAGCAGAACTTTTTGCTAAGACCTTTATCTATTTTTCCCCCAGTTTTTAGCTTAATGAATGAGTTAAGGTTTTATCACAAAATAATTTTTAAATTAAAGAAAATGCTAATGGAATAAATATTCTGTGATATTAACTTATAATTTTGGATAGACTGCCTTTACTTTCTGTAATATTGCCATCACTGCTCTTTGTAAATCTTCAGTTTGTAAAGCAGAAGCATTAAAGTTGCCAATATGATCCAATCCTTCATGAACTGAGTGATCTCTTGAATAAACCGTTGAACATTTAGCAGCTACTAGAGCCACTGGACTATTAGCTGCAATTTCATTGGCAAGTTTTAAAGCAGCCTCGAAAGCTTTTTCTTTGTTTTCAAGGCATCTAGAAAACAGCCCATGAGCTGTAGCTTCAACAGCTTTTATATCGTTTCCTGTAAAAGCTATTTCTCTCACCCACGACTGATTTCCGACCACCTTTTGAAGCCTTTGTAAAGTGCCTATATCGGCTGCCATCCCAACGCGAGTTTCTCTTATTCCAACAATTGTGTCTGCTGAGCAAAGTCTGACATCACAAGCTGTAATCAGGTCTAGCCCTGCACCAATGCATAGTCCATGGGCAACAGCTATGACTGGCTTTGTGCATTTTTCTATCGACGTGATATAGTCCTGCAAAACTTTTAGTTTTTCTCTTATTTGGATGCCAGTTCTAGCCGGATCTGCTCTTTTGGTTTCTTCAAAGAAATCTCTTAAAAAATTGATATCGATCCCTGCACAAAAGGCTCTGCCATTGGCATTAAGTATAATGCATCGAATATCAGGATCGTCTGAAAGCTCGCCCATAGTCCTGGATATCTCTTCCATCATCTTTCTGCTCATAGCATTTAGGACTTTTGGTTTATTCAATGTTATTAAGGCAACATTCTCTGAAAGCCGTTCTAATATAATGGTCTCCATCTGAAAATTATTGACATTATAGTTAATGTTAAATAAGAAAAATTATCATGAGTTTTAATGAAATGAGAGTTTTGAGGTCTAAATAAATGATTTAGAGAGAAAAATTGAGTAAAATTTATAAAAATTCAAAAATGCCCTTCTTTGTACTCTCTATAATACTATTGATTAACAATTAATTTGGATATGGTTTTATATAGATTGCGAAATATAGCTATAAAGATTTAAGAAATAATTATCCAGCTTTCTGATCAGCCAAACAAAAAATTCTCTTATAAAAATCCATTTAATTCGTGTCTGTAAATCTGTCTTTAAATATCTAAAATTGCAAAATATCCTAAAAATGAAAAATATGCCTATTACAATAATTTTCCAAAAATAAACTTATAATGACTAGCAAAAGCCTGAATTCAAAATTCAAATTTATTTACATTGACAGCAACAATTCTAAAGATGAGGGCTTAAAGCTGAAACCGCTCACATCTTTTAGGTTCAGCAGCAAGCAAGAAACTCCAAAAACAGCTCGGCTAAAACGTAAAAAAGAGTTTCTTCTCTCTCCTATCAAAATCAACCCCAGTAAAACTGCCAATAACCCTTTGCTTGACAAAAATCTGCTTACAAGCAGATCTAACCTCTCAAGTTCAAAAGAAGTCGAAAACCTTTGCAAAGAATGGGAAAGCAAGAAAAACACGCTAAGATTATCTTTTAATTTAACCCCTCAGGCTGGAGCCGCTACTCCTTCATCAAAATCTTCAACAATAAGAAGGTCCAAGAAATCAAAAACATCAATTCCTCTCCCATATCTTCCAATCATAAAAAAAAGCTTTGTCACAGGGATTCCAACTGAAATTGATTTATCATATCAATTAGCAGACGAAACCAAAAAAATTGACTCAAGCTTCAACGCTAATGAAAATACCCAAAAGGTTTTAATAACGGAAGATACCACAAGGAAACTTTTACAAGAAAAAGATGAATTTTGTACTGATTATGTGCAAGAAGCATTAATGTCTCAAGAACTGAAATTGCAATCTATTAAAGAAATTCGGGATAAAATACATGAAGAATTAGCTTATAATGCCCAGCTAGAGCCTGCTCTATCAATAGATAAAGATTTTGGTGAGATTTTTAAAGGGTCATTAAGCTGCGACGATTTAAGATTTATTGAAAAAGAGTATTTAAAACAGCCAGAAAAAAGAGATTATTTTAAACTTGCTTCAGTTTTAAGCAAGTTAAGTTTTTTTGGTAAATTCAAGCCAGAAATATGTGTGGAATTACTGAAAAAATGCAAATTTAAGTCTTATAAAGCTGGGAAAACAATAGTTCGGCAAGGAGAAAGTGGGGAATATATGTTTGTGATTATTTATGGAAGTGTGGATATTTTAAAAAAATCGCCAGAGTTTGGGAATTTAGAAATTAAAATCCACTCTATGTATGATGGACAAACATTTGGGGAGAGGGCTTTATTAGCTACTAATACTGATAACTCTAAAAGAGCTGCATCATGTATTGCTAGTGAAAAAACTTATATGATAGCAATCCCAAAAGATGATTATCGTCTTATATTCCAAGAACAATTACAAGTTGGTGTCCAAATAAAAGTTGACTTTTTTAAAAGTCTTAATCTTTTTGAAGGCACTGAAGCTTTAGGACTTATCCCATTAGCCACCAATATTGAGCCTAGAACTTATGGACTAAATGAAATTATATTAGAAAAAGGCATGAAACCTAAAGGTTTATATGTAATTTATAGTGGCATATGTACAGTATTTTGAGAAGGATACAGCTGCTTACCAAAATTTCCTACAGAAGCTGTAAGTCCAAAGCTAAAATCCAAAATCATTAAACCATTTTTAACTGGAAATAATGATATGAATGTTAGGGCTGATTCTGTGTGAAAAACTGTAGAAAATTATAAGAAAAAGCTGCTTTATAGGGCTATGGATTTGTCAGATGTTGAAGAAGTCAAGAAAGCTGAAGAATTTTTTGGAGAAAATGTGATGGAATTGTCCAAAAAAAACCACATTTTTAAAGAGAGACTTGAAATTAATATATTAAGGGTTGGAGACTTTTTTGGAGGGAGAATATTATTAAAAACACCCAATAAAGATATAGATGATATTGATAATATTGATGTAGAGCCAGCAAAGTTCAGCGTAATTTCCAACTCACATGGAATGAAAATATTTATTTTGAACCAGAAGCATCTTGGATTATTGTCAGAAAATTCGATTGTAAGGTTTATGTAGTTGTATTTAAAAGCTTTATTGAAAAATACATATGAAATTGATTGCCCAAGAGAATGGACAACTGATGAATTACATGATGGGTTTAAAAAATGGCAAAGCTATAAGCAAGGGCTAATCTCTGATATCCATAAGGAGGCCTATCTCAATTATAGAAATGAAAGGATGCATTTTACAAAACAGTAGATAATTAATATATTTAATTACTGATTTTAAAATCACAATTTTTAAAAAAATTGCAAAATGTCAATTAAATTGTAAGTCAATCAGATAATTTATTATTAAAACGAGCTTTTTTCATACCAAAACCTCAGAAAATTCATTAGTTTATCTAATTTTTTTATGTTTTTACAATTTCTCTACAAATTAATTCTTTATTATTGCATAAATGTTTTACATATCATTTTTAATTTAAATTCGCCAATTTTGCCTAATTACTGCAAGAATTGCTTAGAAATAGATCAACACACTAAACTAGCGCCATTTATAATTTGGCGCAAAGAATGAAGGCAAATCGTGAATGGCAGAAGCCTAGTTTTGACGAAGAAAAGAAAAGTCTGACCGAGTTCCTTCAAACTTTCACTGATCCTGACTTAGAACCAGACCCAAATCTCGGTCGTTTTTCTTATCTAATCCAACTAAAACAAATTGCGGATAGAGACAGAAGTTTGATTGAGATATATTTAGAAGATTTAGAAAGCTTTTTAACAAGAAGCGAAGATGCAAGATTAGTAGAAAACATTAAGTCAAACACCAAAAGATACCAAAGAATGTTCATGGACGTTGTAGACAGCATTATACCTCCACCTACAAGAGATTTCCCTAAAACAGTCCAAGATGTTATACTGGAGCAACGGCTTACAAATGACAGCAGAAATAAACTGCCTCCAGAGATTCTAAGAAGATATGATCTCATTATTTCACATCGTCCAGGGCTGAAATTTCCAATTATCCCATTAAGAAGGGTCGACTCAAAAAATGTGGGGAATTTAATTTCCGTTAAAGGTGTCGTTACAAGGGCGACTGAGGTAAAACCTCATATGGCAGTTGCATCTTTTGTATGTGATGTATGTGGGCATGAAGAGTTTAAAACAGTAGGAGGGTTATCATATTTGCCACTTGTAGAGTGCACGTCTGAAGTTTGTAAAGCTAGTAATTCTCGTGGCAACCTTCACCACCAAACCAGAGGGTCTAAATTTGTCTCATTCCAAGAAATTCGTATCCAAGAGCCATCTGATCAAGTTCCTATGGGCCAAGTCCCCAGATCTATGAAAGTCTACGCCTATAGTGCAGCTACCCGACAATGTACCCCAGGAGACCTTGTAACTATCACAGGTCCTCTCTTAACTATGCCTTATATCGGCTTCAGAGCTGTCACAGCTGGTCTTATCCACGACACTTATATAGAAGCCTTCAAAATCACCCGTGAAAAAAAGTCTTACAAAGACACCTCTCTCAGTGCCGAAATGGTCGAAAGAATCCATAGTGAACGACAAGGCCAAGATATGTATACAAGATTATCAAGGTCCATTGCCCCTGAAATCCATGGCCTCGAAGACGTCAAAAAAGCTTTACTTTTATTATTAGTCGGAGGAGTATCCAAAGAAATGTCAGACGGTATGAAAATAAGAGGAGACATAAATATTTTGCTTATGGGAGATCCAGGGGTCGCTAAAAGCCAGCTTTTGAAGCATATTTCAGTGCTGGCTCCAAGAGGGATTTATACGACCGGAAAAGGGTCATCAGGGGTAGGGCTGACAGCTGCTGTGCTAAAAGATACGATTACAGGAGAAATGACCTTGGAAGGAGGTGCACTTGTCCTAGCTGACCAAGGGATTTGTTGTATTGATGAATTTGATAAAATGGACGAAAGGGATAGGACATCCATTCATGAAGTTATGGAGCAACAAAGTGTGTCTATTGCAAAGGCTGGGATTACGACAACGTTAAATGCAAGGACTTCAATATTGGCAGCTGCAAATCCACTCTATGGAAGATATGATAGGAAAAAAACTCCTCATGAAAATATTAATTTACCTGCTGCACTACTGTCAAGGTTTGATTTAGTTTTTTTGCTGCTGGATGCTCCTGACCATCAGTCTGATCTTTCTTTAGCAGAAGCTGTCACCTTTGTCCATCAGCATCTTAAAGCAAAAGAAAAAGACCATTTTGTTCCTTTAGATGCGAATTTCATGAGAGCTTATATAGCTGAAGCGAAAAGAATGGAACCAATAATTCCTTCTGGTCTCCATAATTTTATTATCAAAAAATATGTAGAAAAACGCTTAGAACAAACTGATATAACTAAAGTTGGTTATGTTTACGTAACACCCAGAACTTTACTTGGGATTATTCGTTTAGCTCAAGGGCTAGCAAGATTAAGATTCAGCGAAACAGTAGACCAAGATGATATAGAAGAAGCTTTAAGATTAATGGAGTCATCCAGAGCTTCTGTCAACATAGATAATGCACCAAAGCAGCGAATTGACCCTATTTCTGCAATTTTCAAAATTATTAGAGAAGAATGCAAAAAGGGTGATAATTTAACATCAGATATTGCAGGGATTGAAAGAAGAGTTTTAGCCAAAGGTTTCTCTCAAGACGAATTGCAGGAGTGTATCACTACATATACAGATTTAAACATACTTATTGCCAGCAACTCAGGAAACTTGTTGACTTTAGTTAATTCTTAGTTTAATTGCATTTTTTAATAAATCAAAAATTTATTATTTTGTCACAATAAGATGAGTAAATATACGTTGAAAGACGTATTGATTAAAAAATCAGGAAATAAAGGAGTCAGTACTTCAGAAGCAATCTTTAATGAATGAAGATCTTGTGAGCTGCTTTCTGGCTTTTTTAGTTTAATTGGACTTGCAGCGGCTACATTAGACTATGAATTCAGCTATTCCCCAACACGAACACATGATAATTGTGAAGAAAATCTCAGCCGTGTTGAATATTTTCGAGAAATGACGTGTGTGACTACATTTGCTTCATTCTTTTTCTTAGTTCAAAGAGACAGCAAAAAGGCTTTATTGGATAAATACTTAATGAGTGTAGAGCCAGAATATAAAATTACTGTTTGGAATTTCCCAGTGGTGATTAAGCGGAAAATTAAAAAGACTTTTAGCATGAGCAGAACAGTTGAATTTATACTTTTATTTATTTTTCCTTATCCTTATGTAAACGCTTCAGTATATTTGCCGTATAGATATAATTATGAAACAATAGAAATTTGTTATAACCTCTCAGAATTATTATATATTTTTATGATTGTAAGGCTGATTTTTATATATAGAGCTATTATCAATTATACACCCTATCAAAATCATTTAGCAAGAACTTTTTGTTTGAATAATAATGCCAAAGCAAATGTAAGATTTGTATTTAAATGTCTAGTTGCCCAGCATCCTATGGTTGCAATATTATTTTTGTTAGTGATACCTTCTATGATTATTTGTGGATGCCTGATGAGGATTTTTGAGAGACCATTGATAGATCTTTCTCATCAAGATTTTCAAAACCCTTTAAGCGGGATTTGATGTATGTTTGCTGCTATGTCTAGTGTAGGGTATGGGGATTTTTATCCTATAAGTTATTTTGGAAGAACTATGGCTGTTATTGGATATTCATTAGGGACTGTGTTTTTATCACTTTTTATCATTGTTATCCAAAAATATGCAAGTTTTTCTACTAATGAATCCAACTCTTTTGCTTCAATTTATAAAACACAAGCTGCAGCAGACACAATACAAGCTGGGCTTATTTATTTTGGGTGTAAAAATAAGCTTGGGAAAAAGCATCAAATCACAAAAGATTCCTATGAATCTTTAAGGGAAAAAATAGTAGAATTAAAGAAAAATAGAGAAAATATTACAGAAATGGGTGGCGCTGGGGATGAATTTATAGTGACGATAAAGGAAAAAGTAGATAAATTGACAGACCATATGGATAAAATGGAAAAATTATGTGGTCGAATTATCAAACATACCAAATCACAAAAATCTTTAGAAGAGCAAAAAGATCAAGACACTTCTATAATTTTGAATAAATAATAATTATTTAATAAATCCTATTAGGCAAATATTAATAAGATTGAAGAAATCACCATCATCATCATAGCCCCACTTGTGCTGGAACTCAAAGAGATATTGGTTGGGAACAGTCCAAGCTGATTCACACAAGAATTAATAGCACCAGACTGATATAAAGTCCAATAAGTGGCTTGTTCATTCACTCCAACTAAATACTGTTCTTCAGTATTAGAAAGTGAGCTGCAGTTGAAAATTTCAGTGAAATTATCAGTGTGTGAGTAATTTCCTGAACAGTCAGAGCGGCTATACTGAAGTTTTGGGAAAACTTGATCCCAGTAACCAATGACATTTCCATAGCTTCCACAGTATCCAGTATTATTTTTTACCCCTCCACATTGGCATCAATCTGTAGCTGCAGTTGCGCCGTCCGTTGCATATACATAATTACATTGTTGGCCAATGGTACAAGCATATGGGGATGACAGACGGGTATTATTTGATTCTATATAAATTCCATCACATTTGCCATTTCTCTCAAAATCTGATTTGCAAAACATTTTATCAGACACAGTGGCATTGATATTTTGTGAAAAAAGCTGAGTGCATGTTGAATTATTGCAGCCATATCCTATTGGGCACTCATTATGAAATGTGCAGCTGTCACCGCTTGATAAAGAGCCTGAACACACCCCTGTCATCCCATTCGTGATATTTGTTCCATTTGTGATATCTGTCCCATTTGTGGTATTTGTACCATTAGTTGGGATTGTCACGTTAGTACTTTTACAATAATACCCTGGTTTGCATTCTTCATCGACTGTACAATTGGCCCCGTTTCAAAGTCCTTCACAAATCCCACTATCGCAGCTTCCACTTATACAATTATTATCATTGCAGCAAGGCTTCCCTGTTAAAGTCATCGAACTCGTAGAGCAGTCAATTGTGGAATTCGCTTGTGCCGATTGTTGTGCACAGCTGGCTGGTGCCCAGTTCCCTGTTGTGCCTGAAAATTGGCCATTATCAGCACATGTTTCATTGGCTGAGCATGGTGTTACTATTGCGGTCTTGTTGTTTGTATAAACAGATATACATTGGTTATTAGCTCCTATACCACAGCTAACGGTGCTGCATGATTGGTATTCTAAGCCAAAAGAGACTGTACAAAAGAGGATTATCAAGATTGATTTCATATTTATTATTGGGTTCTATTGAAAAAAATTTGTTAATGGATGAAAATAATCTGATCAGAAAGAAGATGATTAATTTGAATAGAGTGTCGGTATTTTAAAAAAAATCAGATTTAAAATTAAGACTATAGAAGAATTCAAATTAAATAATGATTGCTGTGGCTTAGGCTAGATAGATTTGAAAATCTGAGGAAAGATGATAATTAATTATAATGGAAAATCATGAGAATAAAAAAATTTGGTTTTTAAGAGGATTAGTATATTTGAGTATAAATATATCAAATTTCTTAGTATTTATACATTTATTATATTTTTGTTAGATTTTTTTAAAGATAAAGTCCAGCATAATATTCAATATCTCACCATTTTTCATGTTTCCCATATTAGTTATAATCTGATCAATATGGTAATTTATCTTCCATTGCTTTTTAAAACTGATAATTCTTATAATTAGCTATCTATTATTTTAATTATACTTTTCCTATATGCATACGAACCTCTCTGAATTCTTGTAAAGATAAACAGCAATTGCAGCCTAAACTATATAAAAGGCAATCTATTAAACAGCTTCCTGCAATTTCATATTTCTGTCGGATTTTCTGACGGTTAATAGCAAGTCCAAAACAGCCTGTAAAAGTCCCTAATAGGCATTCTTTTATACCTCCGTTGCCTTCGTTCATTTCATATATAGTCAATCCTTGTAAAAGCGATGATCCTAACCAATTACCAGGAAACACAACCCAGCATGCTGGAAATGCATTTGTACATCCTAAGAGTTCTGCTTTCCATTGATTCATTTTTATTATAAATCCAAAAAACAAAAAAAATGTGGAAAATATAAAAATTATTGGTATTTTCATATTTATATATTTATTATTAAATCATGCTAACTTCTCAGCAAATAACTCTAATTACAAAAGAAGGACATAGAATAGTCACAAGATCTGAACTCAAAAACATCAGTATCCTCATAAAAAATGAATTATTATCACAAAACTCTAACGAAATTATTCTCAACGATATTTCATTGAATTCGCTGCAAAAAGTGTTGGAATTCGCACACCATCATAAATATAAACACCCTGATGTCCCAAAAAAGCCTTTACCTTCAAACAATATTTCAGATGCCTTAGAAGATCCATGGGATTGCTTTTTCATTAAATCGTTAGATTTAAAACTTTTGATTGATACTATGAGCGCAGCTGATATTATGGGGATTGAATCATTATCAGAGATATGTCAAGCTCAATTAGCAACTTTTTTTAAAAATAAAGGAATAGAGGAATTAAACCAGGAATTTTTTGTTGATGAAGAATTTACATTATCTGATGAAGAAGAACTTGTTAGAAAATATCGTATCCCTGAAGCATAATTAAATAATAATTTTAATAAAATTCTGTGATTTTTGAATAAATTGGGATTTAATAAGAAAAGAGGATTTTATAAAATTTTATAATAAGTTATCTCATAGATTATGGATGATCTTTTAGAGGAGCTTGGCATCCAAAACGAAGAAACAGAAAAATATGTGTATTTAGGCCACAATAATCAGCCACAAAAGCAAATAACTTTGAATGTCCACTTAAACATCCACCCAAGCAGCACTATTCAGCTTAACTGCGATCCTAAGTAACTTTTAGTCAGCGATTCTTTGAATTATTTGAGGTTTTTTATATGTGAAACAATAGAGAAATACCCAGCTTTTTCAGGTTTGAATAATCTCTATGCAAACTCTTTGTCAAGAAACCAACAAATTCTACCAAAAGTAATTTTTAATTTAGAAAGGGAGTATTGGAGAATTTACTGCTAATGGCGATAATATTACTTGCGATATAACCTCTCAGGACATCTGACTTGATATAAGGATCACTAGCATTGAATTCCAAGTTATGATTCAATTTGAAATAAAATTACCCTTAAATACGACAATTGAAAACTTAAAAGGCTGCTTAGTCGACATTGCTAATGAAATTTTACGAGCAAAAAATATCAATGCTAGCTACGAAGAGCCAGATCTCGCTATCAATAAAATCCAAGTAGAAAAAGAAAACCTTACAAGTGAGCTAGAATGTCCTGCTCTCAATGAAAATGAATTAATAAAAAAACTTGTCAGAATCGAAAAAGACAAATTGCTATCAGAAGAATTTGACCATTTAGACAGATATGTCTGGTGTTTTTTAGACAAAAGGAAAAAAATTGACCCAAACGTCCCCAATCCTCCTGTAGAAATTCCAATCAGCAATAAGCCAGAATCCCATGCATACGAAACATTACCAATCAGAGGCTTAAGACTTGAATCCACCATGCTTCAACAAACACCTCAAGTAAAAGAAAAAAGAAGAAAAGCAAGAAGAGACCACGAATCCGACGAAAAACCTAACTTTTGTGCATGTCTCATGATGTAAGGGAATAATAGATTTAGATAATTATGTAAAAAATGGAAAAGTTGATACGTGAAGGAGATATAGGGCATACAATATATAAGTCAAAATCTCCACATGGATATATAACTCATCGTTTAAATTTTAATACAAAATCTACGAATGAGTTGCGTGAGACTTTTACATATAAAAAGCCCAATTGAAAAGGATCAAGGATTATAAGGAAAAATGTATTATCGTATAGGCCATCTCTGAATACTCTTGACAAATCGGGGTCTGCCGCAAATATATCACAGACTTTTAGTAAAGTAAATTCACCAACAGACTCTTCTAAGTCAAAAAGCATTAATAATAGTATGGTCCATGTCAGCGAATATATAAAAACACATATATCGAAAAACCCTATTGATGTTGTGCATAAAAAGTCAAAATATCATGGGAATATCCCGTTTTATTTACAAGTAAAAAATCAATTACAATCAAACGTGTCAAATTCAGATAAATGTATTTTTAGCATAAAGGAAAGATATGTACCTTTATTTTCCTGTACAACTGCTGTAGTGAGCCAAAAAAATTCAAATTTATCAAGGTCAAATTCTCCAAACCCAATTTTTGATACTAAAACAGATCTCAAGCAGCCTTCTTTTATAGATCCTGATTTAATTAATGACAAGCTGATTGAGAAGTATATAAAAAATTCAAATAATAGTGAAAGCAAGCTAAGAATTGCCAGGTCAAGCCTTTCTAAAAAAACTGGCTCAAGGCCGAAAACAGCTTCTAAAGATAACTTTGGCAAAGGTCGCAGAAGTGTCGCTACAAATTTTGGAGAAACCGAAGGCTCTGAGCTGACTGGATGGAATAATCTTTAGTTTATGTAATTTTATTAATATGAATGATAGCATTCTAACAGCTAGTCCGATGAGGCTTGAAGATAACATTATAGAACTAAGCAAGCTTGCAAGTGAACAATTAAGAAAAAAAAATTTTAGACACAGCCTTTATTACTTAAATCAAGCTCTTTTTACACTGAAATTTTTCCCATCAAATTCATCTAAAGATAAACTGAGAGCTTTGGTTTATAATAACCTAGGTTGCTATTTAAGAAAAGTAGGCAAAGAAGCACAAGCAATTGCGTATTTTGAGAAAATAATTGAGCTTTCTGAAAGCTCTTATATAGAAGTAGAGAATTTAGCAAGTACGCATCTAAATTTATGTGGAATCCTATCTGAAAGAGGCAACCACGAAGAAGCCATAAGCTACGCATCTAAAGCCTGTAGCTTGCTAAAAGTGGCACAAAATAAGTCAAATTTAAAAACTCTTGCAATTGCTCATCATAGCTTAGGACTAGAATATGAGCATTTATCAAAGCACGAAGAAGCGCTAGAAAGTTTAAATTTTGGCTTAAAAATTTGCAGTTTTAACTTCGGGAATAATAATCCTCTCACAATTACAATTAAAAATTGTATTGAAAGAGTTAAAAGAAAAGCAAAAAATTTGAGGTCGATTAAGGATAAGTTTTTATCAAAACTTGCAAGTAAAAGACCATCTTTTCCTACAAATTTATATAATAAATATATGTTAGGGAAAACTAGGCCAAGCCAAAGGAATTCTGATGAAAGTGACTCAGTTAAATTCAAATTTAATTATGATTTACCATTTTTTAATCATCATAAAAGGCGGTCATGCCCAGAGCAGCCAAGAACTGCATTTAATAGGCGCAGAGGAAGCCCAATAATTGATAATATTCCTATGATTGACGAAGAAACCCAAATGTTTAACCCACAAATCCCTTCTCCCAACCAAAAGCTCAACAAAAGTTATGTTTATTCTCCAAATCTTGATAAATCCACTAGAGCTGACACCCTCAGAAGTAATCGATCACCTAAAAGAAGCAATAAATCCAGAATTAATTCGCAAAGGCATCATGATGAAGAAAAATTAGCAGCCACAATCATACAATCCTGGTGACGAGGAATATGTGCTAGGAGAAAATTTAATCAGCTGAAAATTATGATAAAAATAAAAAAAGCTGAACTCACTGCAAAAATTGCATTAAATGAGGCTGCTTGCTTAAAGAAAATTGCGGCTAAAAAGTTTGGGGTTTGGATGTCTGGGAAGTCTATTGATGTATAGTTTATTTTTTTAAAAAATAAATTATTTTTAAGTTATAAATGTATAGTATTTTTGAAAGAGTTCTATGGATAAAACTCTATAAAGAAATTTTATAAAGTTATGAATAATTATGGCTTGAAATTTTTTTGTTAACTTACATCAATTTAGACAAATTTTAATGGAATCTAAGGCAGTCGAAAAAAATTTCATGATAAAGTAATAAAGTTATTATAAAAAAAGTAATTAATTATAACTTTTAAATTTGACTCTAAACAATATGACCACCTGGGGATATTAATTAAGAGCAAAGCTGCAGGAGTGTTTGCCTATAAAGGCTATGTAGAATTAATGCAAGAGTATGACTACCTATCCCTGAATTCTATTATCCTTAACTTTTAGTTTCAATTTAATTTTAATATTCTTATTTTTAATTTTTCACTTAAAATATGGACTACTTTACTAACCGAAATGGTCTGCAACTAGCTTGCCGCTTTTCAATAAAAAATCAAGATGATAAAAAAATCTGTATTGTTTGCCAATTATCATTAACCGAAATTCTTTTCCTTAGTGAATTTTTATTAGAAAATTTAGATTGCAACACTTTTGGCTTTCATTTTACAGGCAATGGGAACAGTCAAGGCGAGCATACTTATGCTGGATTTGAAAGAGATGCCGGCGATATAGATGATGCAATAAAATATTTATCTTCTCTAGGATATAAAGTAGAGGCAATTATTGGGCACTCAAGAAACGCTATCAACGTTATCGTTTACTCCGCCTTATATGGTGAAATTAACAAAATTATCGCTTTAGCTCCAAGATTTCACATGAATCCTCTACCAAAATTTTTACAAGACGATTTAGAAATAATTCGGCAAAATAAAGAAATTGTTCACTCTGCCTTTGGAAGGGGGTGAAAATGCACTTGGGAAATGATACAAGAATTAATTAACACAGATATACCATATTATTGTAAAAGAGCCAAAGGAGATATTTATATCCTTCATGGCGATATTGACGAAATAAATCCTTATTGGGATTCTTTAGAATATGTAAGCGAGCTAAAAGAAAAATGCAAAGGGCATTTTACGTTAAATTGCGATCATTTTTTTATTGGAGTTTTTGATGAAGTTCTAGAGATACTCAATAAAATTATTTCTGAAAATTAATCATTTTTTTTGAATAATATTTTTTGTGAAAATAAATAAGTGTTATTGATTAATATTGTTTCTATGAAAGATGTTTGGCATTCTCATAAATCTTCTTTAATTATTTTAATTTAGCATAATCACTACTCAAATAAATAAATTTAAAAAAAGGCAACTATTTTTAAATTATTTATATTGAATTTAACATTATTTTAATTGAATAAAAATTTGTGCTTGGATGCTTTGATATATCAATTAATTTTTTAATTCATAGTAAAAAAATCAAATTTTACATTCTTTAAATATGGATTATTTTACTAACCGAAATGGTTTGCGATTAGCTTACAACTTTTCAGTAAAAAACCCAAATGATAAAAAAATTTACATTACTTGTCTGATGTGGCCTACACAGATTTTTTGGTTGTGTGGTTTTATTTTTGATTTTTTGGAAGCAAATACTTTTAAGTTTGATTTTACAGGGGATGGAAACAGCGAAGGTGAGCACTCTTTTGGAAGCTATAGAAGAGATGCAGATGATATAGAAGATGCTGTCGAATTTTTAAATTCTAGAGGATATGAAGTTGCTGGAATTATAGCCCATTCAAAATATACAACTGGCTTATTTCTTTACTCAGCTTTGTATGGCGAAGTTAAAACCATTATAGCGATCGCTCCTAGATTTCATATGAATATTTTCCCCAAATTTTTGGAAGATAGGCTAAATGAAGCTAAAAATTCTGGATGGGTTATTGATGAAGCTTATGGAAGAGAGTGGAAAACCACAAATGAAATGATCCAAGAAATGACAAGTTTTGACATGAAATATTATTGCGAAAGAGTTAAAGGAGATATTTACATTGTCCACGGAAATTGTGATGAGATTTGCCCTTATTCAGATTCGCTAGAACTTGCAAAGGAGCTGAAAGAAAAATGTAAAGGTCATTTTACTTTAAATTGCGATCATTATTTTGTGGGAGTTTTTGATGAGGTTGTCGAGATAATCCAAAATATAATTTCTGGCAATTAATTAATATTACGAGAATTAATTAATTGCTTCTTAATATATTATTGCTTTTTATTATAATATTTGTTAATAATCTTTTATGGCATGATAATGTTAAAAACATATTATTTTAGTTTGATATATCTTTATGTTTCTAAATAAAATAGACAAACAAATAAAACTTATTTGTTATCATATAGTTCATATTTGCTTTAAAAGAGTCTGAAATTTTAAAATTTAATAAGAAAAATCATGGTTGGCATCCTTATCGGTTTAATAATAAAAAAAGCCTAATAAAGAATGATAAATTTTCTGATATTTTCATTATGTTTAGGATTTAATTATTGTTATTTAATTTAGTAGCTGATATCTTCAAACTTCTAAATTATTAAATCAAATTTTTATTGAGTACTTGTATTTTCATCAAAAAGCATAAAACCTTTAATTTTTATAATTATCAAATACCTTTCTATTTCTTAAATGAGCAAACTGTAATATTAGATATTTTCCTGAACAATCTTTGAATTTTTCACTTTTAATTTTTAAATAAATTAAGATATTCAAGTTTATAATTTTTTCTAATTACAAAAAAATATAACCTAAGCTATTTTTTGACTTTGGAGCTGATTTGACCAAAATAGGTTGGCTAAACTTATCCGTATTTTTACAATCGGAAAATTTATAATATAAAGAAAAATCAAACTCGGGCTATAATGCAAGCTCCTTTTATAAATATGTAGTATTTGCAATATAATCATACAATTATCGTAATAATGAAAATTGATTTTCGAAAATTCTCCATTTATATTTAATATGTCGATGAATAGTCTCATTTTATACAATAGAGGCGAAAATAAACCAAAAAGTTCTTTTCTACCTCAAATAAACAAACATCATCTATAACTATTTAAAATCAATAATTTCTGTGATGGAGTATTTTACAAATCGCTCTGGATTACGCTTAGCTTTCAATATCTCCACAAAATATCCAGATGACAAAAAGATTTATATTACTACTTCTGTATACCCTTCAGAAGTATTTTTATTGTCAGAGTTTATATTTGAAAATTTAGATGCAAATGTTTTTATGCTTGATTTAACAGGAGATGGAAATAGCCAAGGAGAGCACAGCCTTGCTGGGTATAGAAGAGATGCAGATGATATAGATGATGCAGTAAAATTTTTGACTTTAAGAGGTCATACAGTGGCAGGGCTTATTGGATGCTCGAAATATGGAACGAGCGTTATTCATTATGCAGCTATATATGGTGAAATTAAAACAATTATATCAATGTCTCCAAAATACAATTTAAGCAATCTTCCAGACTTTATGCGAAACAATTTTGAGGCAATCAGTAATGGCAATGAGATTGTTTATATGGCTTTTGGAAAAGAATGAAAATTCACAAGAGAAATGATACACGAGATGATTAATACAAACATGAAAGATTATTGTGAAAGAGCTAAAGGGGATATTTATATCATTTATGGAGAGACTGATGAGTTTAATCCAGCTTTCGATACAAGAGAATATATAAGGGAATTAAAAGAAAAATGCAAAGGAAGCTATTGTTTAAATAGTGATCATTTTTTTATAGGTGTCTTTGATGAGGTAATAGAGATTATTGAAAAAATTATATCTGAAAATTAAATATTTCTTATTTTTATTTTATCTCAAGTAATTCTTTTAGATCTTCGGTTACCCTCAGTACTCGTTATCTATAGCTCAACCTTTTTTAATTTTCAATCAAAATATTTGGGTTATAATTTTTCCTCTCAATAAAATTCAAAATTCTGTATAAAATTAGAAATATTTGTACATACAATTAATCAGGATGATATAAATTAATTTAATAAAATCCTTTTGGAAATCTCCATTTATTTTTAGATATGATGATGGATAATCTAATTTTTATACAATACACAAGAAAACAAACCAAAAATTTCTCTTTTCTTCATAAAATAAACAAAAATCGCTATAACTATTTAAAAATCAATAATTTCTGTGATGGACTATTTTACAAATCGCTCTGGGTTACGGTTAGCTTACAATATCTCAATAAAATATCCAGGTGACAAAAATATTTATATTGTTCCTTCTGTGTATCCTTCAGAAATATTTTTATTACCTGAATTTTTATATGAAAACTTAAGTGCAAATGTTTTTAAGCTTGATTTAACAGGATGTGGGAATAGCCAAGGAGAGCACAGCCTTGCTGGGTATAGAAGAGATGCAGATGATATAGATGATGCAGTAAAATTTTTGACTTTAAGAGGCTATATTGTGGTGGGAATTATTGGATGCTCGAGATATGGAACGAGTGTTTTTCATTATGCAGGTACATATGGTGAAATTAAAACAATTATATCAATGTCTCCAAAATACAATTTAAGCAATATTCCAGAATGTATGCAAAGCACTATTAATGCAGTCCGAAATGGTAATGAAATTGTTTATGTGGCTTTTGGAACCGAATGAAAATTCACAAGAGAAATGGTAGATGAGCTAATTAACACAAACATGAAAGATTATTGCGAAAAAGCTAAAGGGGATATTTATATCATTCATGGAGAGTCTGATGAATTTATTCCAGTTTCAGAAGCTAGAGAATACGTAAGGGAGTTAAAAGAAAAATGCAAAGGATACTATATTCTAAATGGTGATCATTTTTTTATAGGTATCTTTGATGAGGTAATAGAGATTATTGAAAAAATTATATCTGAGAATTAATTATTTATTATTTTTTATTTAATCACAAGTAGCATGTTTCGTTTATAGAAGCTACTAAAAATGTTTTTCTTATTTATTTTATAATATGATTTTTTTAGATATATGGCTTATTTGATTTTGAACGTTAATAAAAATGTGATATATGGAAATGCAGAGTAATATCACTAATTCGTACTTTGCAAACTCTAATAAATAATTCTTTTAATCAACAAATGTATAAGAAAAATTAGAAATATATTGGTCTAACAATATAATAACTTCTCTTGCAAATATTCTATTCAGGTAGTTTCATATTTAAAACCATACTGATATACAAATAAAATAAAAAATGCAAAAATTATTATCATAAAGATTCAAAAATTGATATTTGCAATTTAATTCCAATAATTATTTTTGTAACTATTATCTAAACATAAATATTGATAAAATTTATTTGGAATCAAAATAAAATTTAATAAAAAATTATAAGCATCTGGGTGGTTGGCCACAATAAAATTGAATTATTCTTTTTTCAAAATAAAGCTCAAAAATCTGATATAGCAATTTCTAATATTAACTGTTTCCAAACAATACAATAATTTTGCAATTTAATGATAAAAAAAATGGTTGATATTCACTTTATTATTGAAATTATAAAAAGTTGTCTGATTTAAACCATAATCTCTAATCTATATAAATCTGAAAAAATTAACTCTTATAAAAAGTAATAAATTAAAAAGCAATTATTTGTATTATTATAAAAATAAATATAATAGTTTCATGGAATATTTTACAAATCGCTATGGACTACAATTGGCTTACTATATTTCGATAAAACACCCAGAAGATAAAAAAATCTATATCATTTGCCCAATGTGGCCTCCTGAGCTCTTTTTCTTAAGTGAGTTTATTTATGAGTATCTCGATGCAAATACTTTCAAATTAGACTTTACTGGAAATGGAAATAGTCAAGGAGATCATTCATATGCTGGATTTGTAAGAGATGCTGGAGATATAGATGACGCCGTTAAATTTCTGGCTTCTAGAGGCTATGAAATCGAAGGAATTATTGGACAATACAAACCTGCTATTAGTTCAATTATTTATTCAGCCTTATATGGAAATGTAAAAACAATTATATCAATATCCCCTAGATACAATATGAGCACTCTTCCTGAATTTTTACAGCTTAATAATGAAGTGCTTATGGAAAATACTGAAGTTATTCACACTGGTTTTGGAAGAGAGTGAATATGCTCACGAGAAATGATGGAGGAATTCAAAAATACTGATATGAAATATTATTGTGAAAGGGTTACAGGAGATATTTACATTATTCATGGGGATTCAGATACTTTCTGCCCTCCTTCTGACGCGAAAGAGTATTCGAAAGAATTAAAAGAAAAATGCAAAGGGATATATACACTAAACAGTGATCAATTTTTTATTGGAGTTTTTGATGAAGTAGTTGAGTTAATTGAAAAAATTATTTCTGATAATTAAGCAGCTTTTATTTTGAATAAAATAATATTGATCCATTTTTTAAGATTTTGAACTGAGAAATTTACAGAGATAGTTGTAGTAATAAAAGGCCTTTATTTTAAATATATTATTGAGCTTAATTATAGTAAATCAGCAATGACTAAGCTATTATTATTATTTATAACCGTTTTTATGATCAATTAATTATAAGAAATCTAATATTATTTCTTAAAATAAAGAATATTGAGAAAAAAGATAATTCTCTCACTATAAAAGCTATTTTAATTATCTGCTAAGAAGATGTATTTATATGCGAAATTTAATCTTTTTAGGAAAAATGTTATTATTATAATTAGATGTATTAATCTAGATAGCCAATAAATTAATATAATATCTTTGTAACAAAGATAAGATATTTTTAGTTTAGATAAAATATATTGAGTTAAGATAATATATTCTTTTAGCTATATTATGATAATGATGCTCAGTTTTCATATTATCTGAACATAATATTGATAAAATTTATTTAGAGTAACAATAAAAAATTATATTTCTAGGTAATTGACCATTATAAAATTTGATCTAATTTGAGCTTTAAAATAATACAAAAATTTTGCAATTTAATGATAAAAAAAATGGTCGATATCTCATTTTATTATTGAAATTATAAAGAGTTTCTTGATATCTCTATAATCCAAACTTAACTCATATAAAAAGTATTCGGTTTTCTAGTTAATTAAAATCAGTTTCTTTTATTATAAAAAATAATATAATAATTTCATGGAATATTTTACAAATCGCTATGGGCTACAATTGGCTTACTATATCTCCATAAAACACCCAGAAGATAAAAAAATTTACATCATTTGCCCAATGTGTATTCCTGAGTTATTTTCCTTAGTAGAGTTTATTTATGAGCATCTCGATGCAAATTGTTTCAAATTAGACTTTACTGGAAATGGAAATAGTCAAGGAGAGCATTCATATGCTGAATTTGAAAGAGACGCTGAAGATATAGATGACGCTGTTAATTTTCTTGCTTCTAGAGGTTACAAAATTGAAGGAATTATTGGACATTGCAGATCTGCTGTCAGCTCAATTATTTATTCAGCCTTATATGGAAATGTTAAAACAATTATATCTATATCTCCAAGATACAATATGAGAACTCTGCCTGGATTTTTACATAATAATGAAATGCTTATGGAAAATACGGAAGTTATTCATAATGTTTTTGGAAAGGAGTGAAGATGCTCACGAGAAATGATGGAAGAAGTCAAAAGCACTGAAATGAAATATTATTGTGAAATTGTTATGGGAGATATTTACATTATTCATGGGGATTCAGATACTTTCTGCCCTCCTTCTGACGCGGAAGAGTATTCGAAGGAATTAAAAGAAAAATGCAAGGGGATATATACATTAAATAGTGATGAATTTTTTATTGGACTTTTTGATGAAGTAGTTGAGCTAATAGAAAAAATTATTTCAGATTAGTAAATGGGCTTTTTAAATAAAATAATATTGATGCATTATGTTTTTTATGAGAGTTTGAATTTATAAATTGGATTTGATTTAAGCAATGCATAGACATATATGATTACAAATGCTTTTTTTGAATTATTGAACTTATATTAGAATTAAAATCATCAATTGGTGACAGATTGCTATATAATTCATTTTCATGATAATATTTCAGAAAAATCTATATTATTCTTAGAAAATGCTGAAATTATAAAGTCACTCTTATTTATGTCAAAAATTTAATTTATAAAAAGAGATAGATCTAATTTTTTAAATATTTTATTAGTATTCCTAGTGCACCGATTTTATGATGGTCCAAAGCAAGACCGTGGAGTACTCCGAGCAGACCAGAGTAATCTGGAAGGCAGCCCTGTCACCAAAATTAAGCAAAACTTTAATGATATTACAATTTTCTAATCCTAATTTGAACTTAAAAATAAAACAAAAATTTTGCAATTTAATGATATAAAAGATGGTTGATATCTCATTTTATTATTGAATTTATTGAAAATTCTGGTTTTGAAACTATAATCTCTAGTCCTTATAAATCCGAAAAAGTTAAGAATTTGTATAAAGTAATAAATTAAAAGCAAAATTTTTTATTATTATAAAATTAATATAATAGTTTCATGGAATATTTTACAAACCGCTACGGATTGCAATTGGCTTACTATGTTTCAATAAAATACCCAGAAGATAAAAAAATCTATATCGTTTGCCCAATGTGCATTCCTGAGCTCTTTTTCTTAGGTGAGTTTATTTATGAGTATCTCGATGCAAATACTGTCAAATTAGACTTTACTGGAAATGGAAATAGTCAAGGAGAGCATTCATATGCTGCATTTGCAAGGGACGCAGGAGATATAGATGACGCCGTTAAATTTCTTGCTTCTAGAGGCTATGAAATCGAAGGAATTATTGGGCAATACAAACCTGCTGTTAGTTTAATGATTTATTCAGCCTTATATGGAAATGTAAAAAAAATTATATCAATATCTCCAAGATACAATATGAGCACTCTTCCTGAATTTTTACAAGTGAATAATGATAGGCTTATGGATAATACCGAAGTTATTGATAATGTTTTTGGAAAATTGTGAAAATGTTCACGAGATATGATAGAAGATTTCAAAAATACTGATATGAAATATTTTTGTGAGAGGGCTATAGGAGATATTTACATTATTCATGGATATTTGGATACTTTCTGCCCTCCTTCTGATGCGGAAGAATATTCGAAGGAATTAAAACAAAAATGCAAAGGGATATACACATTAAATTGTGATGAATTTTTTATTGGACTTTTTGATGAAGTGGTTGAGATAATTGAAAAAATTATTTCTAATCAATAAGTAAGATAAAATAATATTGATCCATTATATTTTTTATAATAATTTGAACTGATGCATCGATAACTTTACGATTAAAAATGTTGTTTTCTGAATTATCTAACTTATATTCGTATTAAAATTAGTAACTGGCAGAGAGATTATTATTTAAATTCTTATCCTTATGCATACTAATTTTTTAAAGTAATTCAATATCTATCTTTAATATTTTATAATAGACAGCATTTTTTCTTTATTACTTGAAATAGATTTGTTATTTTGCAAATTTAATAATTTTCAGAATATCTAATTTATTGGACTATGTATTGAATTTTATTGAGCGAGTGATAGTAAATAGCTATTTTAATGGCTTTGTTATACTTATAGATCAAAAAGTGGCATGCTTCATATTCAGGCAATGCTAAATAGCAGCATCACAGAATAAAAAGTAAAAAATGCTATATTCTGATATCAATATATTTTTCTCAAAATCAAGCATTTTGCAAGAAAATATATTACTTCCAATCATCATATTCTCATTGTGTATTTTGTTTAAAAATTCATATTGCAATTAGCTTTTAAACCTGAAGTTATCGATGCATGCTGTTTTGAATAAATCAAAAATAAGAGTCTTAAGTTATGAATAACTAATAAATATTGTACAGATTTACTATTATATATCTTTAATTTTTCATTATTACTGATATTCAATTCAATCTATATAATAGATTACATTTATGGAGTTTTTCACAAACCGAAATGGATTGCAATTGGCTTGCAACTTTTCAATAAAATACCCAGATGATAAAAAGATTTATATTGTGTGTGCATTGTATCCATCAGAGATATTTTACTTTTCTGAGTTTATTTATCAATATCTTGATGCAAATGTTTGTAAGCTAGATTTAACTGGCGAAGGAAGAAGCCAAGGAGAGAGAGTGTTTCTCAAGTATGCTAAGGATGCAGATGATTTAGATGATGCTGTCAATTTTTTAATCTCTAAAGGATATACAGTTGAAGGGATTATAGGAGGGTCGAAATATGGAACCAGCGTAATTCTTTATGCTGGTTTATATGGCCAAGTAAAAACTATTATATCAATATCGCCAAAATTCAATATGAATGAGCTCCCAGATTTTTTACAAGCAAATCTTGAAACTCTTAAAAATAGCAATGGAATGATTTATAATGCTTTTGGGCAAGATTATAATTTCTCGTGAGAAATGATTGAAGAAACATATAGAATTGATATGAAATATTATTGTGAAAGAGCTTGTGGAAATATTTATGTTATTTACGGATTAAATGATCAGTTTTGCTCTTATTTAGAGTCATTAGATATTGTATGGGAATTAAACGAAAAATGCAAAGGCACATATTCTTTCAATTGTGATCATTTCTTTATTGGAATTTTAGATGAGGTCTTAGAAGTCATAGAGCAAATCATATCATAAATATACTTATTATATATACTAATAAAAATAAATAATTAATTTTTATGCAACATGCTTTGAATTTTCAATTATTAAATATTACAACATTTGGAGTTTTCCATTGAAGTTATTTAGAAAGCGCAAATAAATTATTTAAAAATTGCTTTTAAAATTAATCATGCTTTCAGCGGATATTTAACATTAAAATTATCGAGCTTTAAATTTCAATTAAATAAAAATATTGCTGGCAATAGGATAAATCTATATTTATATTTGTATTTAAATTATCGAATTATGGTTTTATAATTCAATTGAGAGTTATAATAATTAATAAATGCAGAAATATTATAGACATCTGATTTCAAAAAATTCAAAATTATGGCAGAATTATGATGATAATCTAGCTCATAAGCTTCGGCGATAGCATATTATTTCTGCTTTATAGATCAAAAGGAGCAAGCTCTATTTCAGTTAAAAAACTATTTATTATTTATTAAATCAATTTCAATTTTTGGAATATGCAAAATTTTGCATCAAAATATGAATGAAGATGAATTTGCTGCTGCGAGATAGTTGAGAGGATACCATTTAATCGCTATAGAGGAATTATTAAGCAAAATTCTCAAGTCTCTTGAAATTTTTAACTATTTCGCCTTATTTTATTTGGATTATTTTTAAATGCTAAGAAAGCTTCATATTTAAAGAAATAACTCTCCAAAACAAAATATTCATATTTTAGCATAAATATTTAAATTTAATAAAATAATGATGATAATTTATCACCAGCATCTATCTTATGATAAAATCCCTCTTTCGTTCCTATTTATATCATTCTAAAAATAGTTGCTATGTGCTGTGCTTTTAAAAACATATTCCTTGTGTTAAGGTTAGCCTAAATTATTCTCTTAATCCTAAGAAATTAAAGCTTCTACTAACTCAAAAGCCATAGTATCTTCACGCAGCCTCACCATATTTATTTTAATAACTAATGAACTGCGCAGAATCTGCTACTAGTTAAGTCTATTAGTAAATAATTTTAGAGTCTTTCCATTCAGAGTATAAACTATTGAGAATGTGGTATAGCTATAACCCTCAATCATAGATAAATGAAAGCTGAAGTTTAATTCTTCTTTTATTTGCAAAATAAAAAAAAGGTTACAGCTACATAAGCTATCTTAATGTCATATTTTTTAACAGTTTAAGGTCAGCATAGATCTTTTCCTAGTTTCGAGTGAAAGATTATTTTATTTTCCAATAATTTATTAAATTCAATTCATTATTGTAATGTTAATATGTCGAGCTTCATGGATAGTGGACTAATAAGCAGAATTATGGACGACACTATTAATTATTTTACAAATCGAAGTGGTCTGAACTTAGCCTATAGCATTTCGATAAAAAATCCTAAACTAAAAAATATCTGGATTATTTGCGAAAACTGGCCTTCGCAGCTTTTTATAATAAATCAATATTTGCATGAAAACTTAAATGTAAATACATTTAAATTTGACTTCACAGGCTGCGAAAATAGTCAAGGCGAACACTCATTTGGAGGTCTAGTTAGAGATGCAAATGATATTGATGACGCAGTGAAATTTTTAAATTCTAAAGGATACGAAGTAGAAGGAATAATAGGTCATTCAAAAGCTGCACCAAGTGTGATTATTTATTCTGCTTTATATGGCCAAGTTAAAAACATTCTTGCACTATCTGGGAGATTTCATATGAATATTTTACCATTTTTTATGAATGAAACAGCAGAAATAGTTAGACAGGAGAGAGAAATTGTTCACATAGGTGTTGGCTCTCAGTGGAAATTTACATGAGACATGGTTGAAGAGACAATAAACACTGACATGAAATTTTACTGTGAAAGAGCCCATGGAGATATTTATATATTCCATGGCAATGAGGATGAACTGTGCCCTTATGGAGATTCTTTGGAATATGTAAAAGCGCTAAATGAAAAATGCAAAGGATATTTTACGTTAAACTGCGATCATTTATACTTTGATGTGTTTGATGAAGTTATTGAAATAATTGAAAATATTATTTCGAAAAGCTAATGCAAAGTTAAATTTTTAATACTTGACCTATGGATAGTAAGAATACAAATAAAGATTGTTAAATATTTTTTCTTTATTTATAAAAATTTATTGGCAAGTTTAATCGAAATCTCATCAATTTTTGGTTCTAAAAATTAACTTCGGTGCCCCAATTAGCTTTAGATCTCCATGAGAAGCAGTGAATAATTCCATATTCAGGCTCTTTAATATATTCTGAAGAAGCTTAAAAAGAGATACAAAATTGCGCTAAAGTGGCACACATACTAGAGCATTGGATGGGATAGTTGAACTTATTTGTAAAAGCATTAATTAAATATAAAAAAAATGGTTTTCGAACAAATTCTCTAAAATTCATGATTTTCAATTGCATTCTAAAATTGTTACTAGGGTGAAATTTTGTGATAAGGAAGTATTAGAATATAATTCTTATCTTTAATTCTAAACAGTTATAATTTAGAATTAACAAATGGTTTCAAGGTTAAATGGCATAAAAAGTGATTTCTAATAATTTCACTTCTCAATATGTCATCTATAACAGAAATCATTTCTAGCTATCTTATTCAAGACTCTAGTAGCAATATCAATTATTTTACAAATCGAAATGGCTTGCAGTTAGCCTATAACATTTCAATAAAAAAACCTGACGACAAAAGGATCTGGATCATTAACCAAATGTGGCCTCCTGGAGTTTTTATCTTATGCGGGTTTTTGTATGATCATTTAAATGTAAATACATTTAAATTCGAGTACAGCGGAAATGGAAATAGTCAAGGAGAGTTTACATTTGCAGGCTATATAAGTGATGCACATGATATAAATGATGCTGTGAATTTTTTAACGGGAAGAGGGTATGAGGTGGAAGGAATTATTGGGATGTCAATGTGCGCTATTGGCGTAATTATTTATTCTGCCTTATATGGCCAAGTAAAAAGAATTGTATCATTATCAGCTAGATTTCATATGAATATTTTACCAATTTTTTTGCAGGAAGCATTTGAATCTGCAAGACAAAATAAAGAAGTTTTCCATACTGCTTTTGGAGGAAAGCTAAGGCTAACGTGAGAGATGATTGAAGAAACAATAAGCATAGATATGAATCACTATTGTGAGAGAGTCAAAGGAGACATTTATATTATCCATGGTCATAAGGATGAACATTGCCCTTATTCAGACTCTTTAGAGTATGTAAAAGTGTTAAAAGAAAAATGCAGAGGACATTTTACACTCGACTGTGATCATTTTTACGTTGGAGTTTTTGATGAAGTAGTTGGAATAATTGAAAATATTATGCTAAATAATTAACTTATAAATAATAGCCAGCTCGAATTAGACAACTAAAGCAATTAAGAAAAAAAAAGAGTTTTAAACAACCTCTGAAATTAATAGAAATTTACAGTAAGTATTGAATGATAATAGAAAATTCATTATGAATTATTCATGTAGTTCTAGCCATTTATATCAAACAATTTTTATTTTATTATGAAATACTTCAATAAACAGAATAATTAAAATAAATATAAATTAAAAAAAATAAGTAAACTATTTATAATTTTTTGCATTTGTTTATCCTTAATATTTGAGTTATGCACTTCTGAAGTTTAAAACAAAAAATTATATTTTTAGCTTAATTTAAGCGGTTGCGTTGCTAAGATGAAGTAAAAATTTGGCTTTTTATATAATTTTGTGACCTTAATATGTCATTCGTTGTGGGAAGCAGTTATGCCCAACAAACTCAAACTTCAAGTGGCAATATTAGTTACTTTACAAATCGAAGCAGCTTTCAATTAGCCTGTAATATTTCAATAAAAAAGCCTGACGAAAAAGGATCTGGATCATTATCCAAATGTGACCACCAGAAATTTTTATCTTATGTGGATTTTTACATGAGAATTTAAGTGTAAATACAATTAAATTTGAATATACTGGGAATGGAAATAGCCAAGGTGAATTTTCATTTGCTGGCTATAGAAGAGATGCGGACGATATTGATGATGCTGTGAATTTTTTAATAGGAAGAGGATTTGAATTAGAAGGAATCATTGGGATGTCAATGAGTTCAGTTGGAGTAATTATTTATTCCGCTTTATATGGACATGTTAAAAGAATTGTAACATTATCAGCAAGGTTCCATATGGAAGTTTTACCAAGTTTTTGCAAGAAGCCTATGAAGTTGTAAGGCGAAATAAAGAAATGGTTCATACTGCTTTTGGATTTGAATTAAGATTAACATGGGAAATGATTGAAGAAACTGTAAATATAGATATGAAATAATATTGTGAAAGAGTTCAAGGAGATATTTATATTATCCATGCCGATGCTGATGAAATTTGTCCTTATGCAGACTCTTTGGAGTTCGTAGAAGTGCTAAAAGGAAAATGCCGAGGGCATTTTACGCTAGGCTGCGATCATTTATATTTTGGAGTTTTTGATGAAGTAGCTGAAATTATTGAACAAATTATGTATAAATAATTAATATTGTAAAATATTCAGAAACAAATCATTTGATAAGAGATTTTGATAAAAATTATGTTTAGTAGCAAATGGAAATTAGATAAAAGAAATTCTAAAGTAGCTAAGGATAGGAAAATAATGATAGAAAAGAAAAAAATAACTAGTATCAGAAATATTCAAAAAGAACATAATGATAATTGGATGTTCGAAGTTAAGTTATATGATATCTTTCTCTCATCATATGCTCCTCCAAATAAAATATAGGCAACAGCATTACTCAGGATAGCTAATTTGTGAGGTTAACGTCATCACAAACTAGTTTAAGACTTTATAAGCATGATATATATGATTTTTAACAAAAATATTACTAGGGATTTTTTTAATTTTGTTTATTTTATCTCATAAATAAATAAGAGGACAATAAAAAATTATGTAATTCTTAAAAAATAATTGACCTTAAACTATATCAAAATTTTCTGTCAAGTAATATTAAAAATAGTATAATAGTTTTATTAAAATTAATTTAGCTGAATAGTTTTTAATTTTAAATACCTATTATGTCAGTGCCTTTGGAAAACAATTCTTGCCCACTAACCCAAACTCTTAGCAGGAATATTAGTTATTTTACAAACCGAAATGGTGATCAACTAGCTTGCAACATTTCAATAAAAAAACCTGACGAAAAAAGGATCTGGATAATTGTTCAACAGTGGCCTCCAGAAATTTTCATCTTATGTGGGTTTTTACATGAGAATTTAAATGCCAATACATTTAAATTCGAATATACTGGGAATGGGAATAGTCAAGGCAGATTTAGTTTTGCGAATTATGCAAGAGATGCTGGTGATATTGATGATGCTGTGAAATTTTTAGTTGCAAGAGGATTTGAAGTAGAAGGAATTATTGGCATGTCAATGGATGCGATTGGAGTAATAATCTACTCTGCCTTGTATGGACAAGTTAAAAGAATTGTAGCAATATCCGCGAGATTCCATATGAACGTTTTGCCAAATTTTTTGCAAGAAGTCTATGAAGTAGTAAGGCAAAATAAAGAAATTATTCATATTGCTTTTGGAAGGCAGTTAAGACTCACATGAGAAATGATTGAAGAAATAACAAATACAGATATGAAATACTATTGCGAGAGAGTTCAAGGAGATATTTATATTATCCACGGGGATAGCGATGAAATTTGTCCTTATGAAGACTCTTTGGAGTATGTAAATGCTTTAAAAGGAAAATGCAGAGGGCATTTCACGCTTGGCTGCGATCATTTGTACTTTGGAGTTTTTGATGAAGTGGCTGGGATAATTGAAAATATTATGTCTAAATAATTAAAATTCGTTATAAAATAAGTTAAAATCTGAATAATCAGCCGCATATTCAAAAAAGTAAACATCAGAAAGCTGAAAGGGAGAGAAAAAAATAGTTACTATCAAAAATTTGGATAATAAAATACTTTAGGGACAGCACAAGTTGTAGTTTAAAATACAATTGAAGCTAAAATGATATAACATGAAAATTGTAAATAAAATATAAATTAATTAAGTTGATAAGATTTTTATATTAAAAATGGCAGAATAATAAAGATTTAACTCGCGCTTATTTCGACATATTTTTGCCGATTTGATTATTAAACAATTCTATCCCGATACTAATTTCTTTTTAAACAAATTTAATATATAAAATTTCTTGGCTCTAGAAATGGTTTTTCGTCCAGGATGTAGATTTAGAGGCGCAATATGAAATATTAGCAGATCAAATGAGCACTATGCTATTATATTCTATCAATATTGTTAGATAAACAATTATTGTGTTAATAAAAATCCATTATTTATAAAAAAGTAATTAGTTTATAGGTTTGCAAAAATTTAATTGAGGAAAATATAGGAAAATTTTGAGTCATATATCAAAGCCCAAATCCCTATAATGCTCGATTTTCCTCTAATGAGTAATTAAACGATTAATTATTAATCCCCCTCGAGCTCTGAAAAGAGAAAAAAGGTCGGAAAATGTTTTAACTTTCCAACTGAAATTCACTTAGACTTGGATGCACTTTATGAAAGCTTGATTTTCTCAGATAATGTATAAGGGAGGAAGAAAATACCTACACATAAAATTATTATCCTTATCAAATCAGAATAAGGAAAGCCCTTAATATATTTAAAGTTAACAGTAATAATTTCTTAATTAATTCGATCGACATAAAATTAGTTGCCTTTAAATTGTGGAATAAGTTTTACATTTTACAGAAGTGGTCGAAATAAACGTCTTATTACTTATAAGTAAGATTTTAAATTAAATATATTTTACCTCGGATTTAATTTCATCTTCAAAATACTCCGATTTCTATTATAATCTTCTGAGTTTGGATTGATCCTAATTGCATCGTTGTAATATTTTAATGCTTCTTCAGATCTGTTACTATCTTTGAGGATATTACCTATCCCATTGTATGCAGCATGCTCATTCGGATCAATTCTGATAGCTTCATTATAGGAGATCAATGCTTCTTCTTTACGATTTAAGTCATAAAGAACTTTTCCTTTATTTCTATGGTAAATTGCGCACTGTGGATTGATTTCTATGGCTGAATTGTAATAATCTATTGCTCTTTGGTTGTTTTTTACTTTATAAAATATATCTCCTATGTGGTTACATAAATTATCTTGATTTGGTTCAATTCGAATCGCTTCTTCATAGCAAATGAGAGCCTCATTTCAAGCGCCTCAATCATAAAAAGCGTTTCCTTTATTTATATGGTAAATTAAGGGTCTTGAATTAATTTTAATTGCATTATCGTAACTCTTGATGGCATCTTCGTACCTATTTTCAGCATAGAATGTCTCGCCAATGCAATTGTGCACACTATCTTGTCTTGGATCAATGGTAAATACTTTATTATAGCTTTCTCTAGCTTCAGGATATTTTTTAAGAAGTTTAAGAGCATTTATGCACTGCATTATTTGGATCAATTGCAATTGCACGATCATAATAATTTACTGCATCTTCATACTCTCCTTGATAATAGAGTATATTGCCTATGCTATTTAATGTAATATCATTATTAGGGTCAATTCTTAATGCTTGTTGAAAGCAAACTTTAGCCATAGGAAGGTTTTTCAGCCGTTGAAGAACTTCTCCTTTATTTGTATAGTAAAGTGAGCAATTTCTATTTATATCTATTGCAGAGTTGTAGTATTGTAATGCTTCTTCATATCTCCCTTTTCAATAGAAAATGTCCCCTATACAATTATATGCTTCATCTTTTTTGGGATTAATTCTAATAGCTTTTTTAAAGAATCCCATAGCTTCTTCTGCTCTCTCTAACTGGATAAGAGTGTATCCATAATTGATACAATAAATTTCAAAACTTGGGTTGATTTGAATCGCTTGCTTATAGTTTTTTTCTGCTTCTGCATATTTCTGCTGATTAAAATAAATATCTCCTATACAATTGTAAATACTATCTTGATTTGGATTAATACTAATTGCTTTATTATAGCATTGAAGTGCAGAATCTAGTCTACCAATGCTAAAGTAAGCATCTCCCCTATTTCTATAGTAATCTGCGCAATTTGGGTTTATTTGAATTGCTTTGTCATAATATTCGATTGCTTCTTGGCTCCTTTTTTCATTATGCAGAATATTACCTATCCGGTTGCATATACAATCTTGATTTAAATCAAGCTTAATGGCTACTTTATAAGGTTCCAAAGCTTTTAGAATCTCGCCTTTATCATAAAGAGCATTTCCTTTATTTATATAATAATCTGCACAATTCGGATTAATTGCAATTGCATTTTCGTAATCATTTATGGCTTCTGCATACCTCTTTTCCATATAGTGGATATCTCCTATGGAATTTCATACATCGTCTTGGAGTTCTTTGATTTTAATAGCTTCTTGGTAGCATTCCAAAGCTCCTTTCTGATCGCCCATATCACGAAGAGCATTTCCTTTATTCTTTCGATAAAATGGACATTTGCTATTGATATTAATTGCGTGGTCGTAATATTTTATTGCTTTTTCATATCTCCTTTGCCAATAGAAGATATCTCCAATATTATTATATGCACTTTCATCAACTGGCTCGACTTCTTTAGCTTTTTTATAATTTATCATAGCTTCTTCACTATCGCCTAAGTTATAATAAGCTTTTCCTATATTATTATAGTAAATATGACACTTTGGATTAATTCTACTAGCTTCTTTATAGTATCTTATAGCTTTATCATACAATTGTTCATTATACCAGATATTACCTATACTATTATATGCGCTTTCGTTCTTCGGATCAATTTTAATAAGATCTTCAAAGACTTTTATAGCTTCTGTAATTCTGCCTTTATCTTCAAGAGCGTTTCCTAAATTTCTATAATAAATAGGCTTTGGATTGAGTTTTATTGATTCATTATAATAGTTAAAAGCTGTTTCTTCATGACCGTCTTCATTATGCAGGATCTCTGCTATGCGATTATATACATTATCTAGCTTTGGATCTATTTTAATGGCTTCTTTATAGCATATAAGAGCTTCTTCTCTTCTGTCTAAATCATAAAGAGTATCTCCTTTATTTTTATAATAAAGTGCACAATTTTTGTTGATTGTGATTGCCTTATCATAATTTATTAGGGCTTTTTCATAATTATTTTCATCATAGTAGATATCGCCCATACCATTGTATGCATTATCGTCATTATTATCGATTTCCAAAGCCTTCTCATACCATTTCACAGCTTCTTCTCTTTGTTTCTGTTCTCTAAACACTTTTCCTTTGTTTGAATAGTAAATTGCACACTTTGAGTTTTTTTTTATTGCAGTGTTGTAATATTTTAGTGCTTCTTCATAGTTCTTTTGACTATAAAAAATATCTCCTATATAATTATATGCAGTGTCATTATTTGGTTTAATACTTATGGCATTTTTATAGCAATTAATAGCATCTTCTGCTCTTCCTAGCCCTGTTAGAGCAAGGCCTTTATTAATATGATAAATTTCACATTTCTGATTGATTCTAATTGCGCGGTTAAAACATTTTAGTGCTTCTTCATATTTCTTTTCACTATAAAAAATACTTCCGATTCAATTATATGCTGCATCATTATTTGGATTAGTTTTATTAGCATTTATGAATTTTTTTAAAGCTGACCGTACCCTTTCATTACCAGAATTCATATTCGCATCAGAAAGAATACATTTGCATTCTTCTTCTTCTTTATAGTCCTTTATAATTTTTTCCACTTGGTTTGTTATTTCTTTAAAAGGGTCAGGATTAAAACTTGAGTCTTTCCCTGTGTTAAAAATTAATTTTACTTTCTCAATAGCTTCGTTTTTTGGCATAGTCAGTGAATTTAAAATCAAATCGTTCTCCAACCTTGAAATTTTTTGCACATTTCGAATATTTTCGATATAGCTAATAATTTTTAATTTTTCGGAGTCTATTATTTTTATGTTTTCTTTTAAAACACTTTCTAAGACTGAAACTATTTGACTAAAGGAAATGAATATGTTTTGTTTTGATACTTCCTTCATTGAAATTTTGTTTAAAAGAAAGTCGATGACTGCATTTTTTGTTGCTTCTGTAGGCCGCAAAAAAATTGATCTGAAATGGTGACCATTGGGGTTTAAATTAATAATCCCTTCTAAGTGGCCTCCGCATGCATAGTGCTCAGGAGTAGTGCAGTTGCATGAAAATTCAATTTCACGATGGCAGCATCTATTGTTGCTCATATATTTATAATTTTTATAATTCCATTAATTTATGTGCCTAGGAATAAAATAATGCTAACTTAAAAACCCTAAAAATTATTATTTAAAAACAACTGCTATAAAGTATTTCAATTTTACTGAACAATATAAGCTTAAACAAATTTATTTTCAAATTCTGTCCTCAAAAATGTATCTTAAAGCCCTTTATAGACTTAATAATAAAATCTAAACGCTTTATTGGGACATTAAGTATAAAACTCCTACAATTATGATAAAGAATTCATTGGCTGAATCTTTGGCAAGTAAATTCATTTTGATCTCTGCAATACAATTTGAAATATCCTGCGCTCATGCTGCAGAGAATAATATTCCTACATAAAAATATCTCTGAACAAAAACCTATAATTTCTCTAAATCAGCCTCTGCCATAAAGTATAATCTTAATTAAGTCCTTAGTTCTATAAACCATTTTTTATCTATATAAGGTCATATTTCTAATATCTTCTATATGTGAACTTTTCGCATGACTTGTCCAAATTTTCCTGAAATTGAAAAATTCTTTAAACTGGAAGCAATTTATTAAATTAATCACTATGTCAGCCATCTCTGTTTCTTAGATTTATGAATAAGTATTTGAAAGTAAAGATAAGAGTTTTTAGTTTAAAATGGGATAAAGATCGCAAATAATTAACAAAAATTAAAAATATGAGTCTGAAAAAATTGCAAAATAGAGTCTATTGTTACTTATTAATTCTTTAAATTTCAGCTTCCTAATCAAACCGCTAAGTTAGAATAAGAGTATTAATTAAAAAATGGCAATTCCAAATCAAGTAAGCAATAGTGAACCAAACAAAATTTATGTGTAAAATGAATGAAGTTTACGAGGCATACATATTTGATTTCTAATCTTTATTTATGAGATAATTTTCGAATAAATTTTATTAACTTTGGACTTTAAATAATTTTAAGATTTTATAGGTTAATATAAATGTAATATTTATTTATAAATTCTATTGATAAAGCACTATTTATAGAAATTTCTCTTCAATAGCAAGAAGAGAAGCTCTTGGTGGGTGCCTTCTGTGCAGGGCATGGGTGCCTCCTGTGCTTGGCCAGATATCTGCTATGCGATTATATTCATTATCTAGCTTTTGATCTATTTTAATGGCTTCTTTATAGCATATAAGAGCTTCTTCTCTTCTGTCTAAATCATGAAGGGCATCCCCTTTATTTTTATAATAAATTGCACATATTTTGTTGATTGTGATTGCCTTATCATAATTTTTTTAGGGCTTCTTCATAATTATTTTTATCATAAAAGATATGGCCCATATCATTGTATGCATTATCATCAATATTATCAATTTTCAAAGCCTTTTGGTGTCATTTCACAGATTCTTCTCTTTACTTCTGCTCTCTAAACACTTTTCCTTTATTTGAATAGTAAATTGCACACTTTGAGTTTTTTGTATATCATTTAGTGTTTCTTCATAGTTCTTTTGACTATAAAAAATATCTCCTATATGGTTATGTGCACTATCATTATCTGAATTAATGCTTATGGTTTTTTGCTGCAATTAATAGCATGTTCTGCTTTGCATAGCTTTGATTGAGCAAGCCTTTATTTAAATGATAAATACCATATTTCTCGTTGATTTTAATTGCGAAGTTATAACATTTTAGCGCTTCTTCGTATTTCTTTTCATTATAGAAAATGCATCCGAGTCAATTATATGCTGTATCATTTCGATTAGTTTTTATGATTTTTTTTAAAGCTGACTGTATATTTTTGTTTTAAAAAATTCATATTTTCATCAAAAAAATAGATTTGCATTCTTCTTTTTCTTCTCTTTATATTTTATTAATTTGATTTAGTATTAGATTAATTTAGCTTTCTCAAGAGCTTCGTTTTTTGACATAGTCAACAAATTTAAAATCAAATCTTTCTCAAGCCTTGAGACCCTTTGCACTTTTGAAATATTTTTGAAATAGCTGGTAATTGTTTTTGAAGTTTCGGAATCTACTACCCTTGATTTTTCTAATATAAAAAACAAAATTAGCTTTAATAAAATTAAAAATTAAAACTAAAGAAAGAAAGCTTATGGAAATATTTTGTTGAAGATTTGCCCTAGAAAATTATAAAAATGATGCTGCAAAGCAGCAAATAGTTGACTTAAATACTATATATAAAAATTGAGAGCAATTTTTATATATAATTATAATATGTCAAATATTCCAAATAATACCACTGGTGTAGAAAATCATACTCAAGAGTCCAATATTTCTTATTTTATAAATAGAAGTGGCTTCCAATTGTTTTGCAACTTTTCAATAAAAAATTCAGACGATAGAAAGATCTGGATGATAGTTCAAGCGTGGCCTCCACACTTATATACCATATGTGATTTTCTGCATGACAATTTAAGTGCAAATACATTTAAATTCGAGTACACAGGGTTGGAGAATAGTGAAGGCGAACGCATATTTGGAAGCTATAGAAGAGACGCTGACGATATAGATGATGCAGTTAAATTCTTAATTTCTAGAGGCTACGAAGTAGAAGGGATTATTGGTATAGCTGAAACGGCACCGAGCCTATTTGTTTATTCTGCTTTATATGGCCAGATTAAAAAAATTATATCATTATCTGCAAGATTTCATATGAATGCTTTACCTGATATTATAAAAGATATTTATGAAGTATTAAAGCAAGAAAAAACGGTTTTTCATACGGCTTTTGGGGTTCAATGAAAATATACGTTAGAGATGGTTGAGGAATATATGAACACTGACATGAAGCTTTATTGTGAAAGATCTCAAGGAGATTTTTATATTATCCACGGAGACAATGACGAATATTGTCCTTATATAGATTCTTTAGAATATGTAAAAGTGTTAAAAGAAAAATGCAAAGGGCATTTTACATTGGGGTGTGATCATTTATACTTTGGGGTTTTCGATGAAGTTATAGAGATAGTTCAAAATATTATATCGGGTAATTAATATTAAATTCGATAGAAAAATATACGTCAGTGAAGATTTTATTTTTACATTTCTCATCACAAATTTCAAAATAATAAAAAATTTATTGTTTTTAGTTATGATGAGCAATCATCTATTAAAGTCGATTCGATTCATATTTTTTCAATTTCGATTTGAGTCTATAAATTAAAGTAATCGTTATTTTGAATGGTTTTACCCTTTTAATCCTCATTATGCATCTCGATTTATACAAAAATAAAGATTTCTAGCAGGAAGCTTTCTTGAAATACATCAAATAATAAGAAGCCACAAATATGGGGCAGTTATAGTGTAATTCATGCCATGCAAAAAATTTAATGTTTTGAAATTATCTAATTCAGTATTTTAGACTTAAAACTAAAGTTTATTATTTAAAAATTATGTCATATTTAGTATATCATTTATATAAAAAGTTTGTATTTTCTTACTTTGGGTGAAACCTTGGTAATAAATGAGCTTGTCCATTACAAATTTTTAACAATATAAGTTTTAAGAATCATAAAAAACATGGAAACTTTTACAAATCGGAATGGCTTGAAATTGGCTTACAAATTTTCAATAAAAAATCCACAAGACAAAAGAATTTACATAGTTTGCCAAATGGTCTTTTTCGATATGGATTTTCTTATTTACAGTTTTTTCAGTCAAAATTTAGAAGTCAACACTTTTCGGTTCGATTTTCCTGGGAACGGAAAAAGTGATGGAGAATTTACTTATGCAGGCCATATTAGTGAAGCTGGAGACATAGATGATGCTGTGAAATTTTTAACATCAGAAGGCTATATAGTTGAAGGTATTATTGGGCATTCAAAGTCAGCAATTGTCTCAATTATTTATTCTGCCTTATATGGTGAGGTAAAAACAATAATTGCTATTGCTGCTAAATTTCATATGGAACTTATTCCAACCTTTATGGTGCAGCATGATGCAATTATAAAATCTAATGGAGAAATAGTGCGCTACGCATTCGGCTGCACAAGAGAAATGATTCAAGAAGTATTGAAAATTGATATGAGATATTATTGCAAAAGAGCAAAAGGCAATATTTATATTCTTCATGGATATGATGATGAATTTATTCCTTATTCAGATTCTTTAGAATTTGTAGAAGAGCTTAAAGAGAGATGCAAAGGTCATTTTAGGTTAAATTGTGATCATATGCTTACTGGAGCATTAGATGATATAGTTGCTATTATTCACCAAATTATTGTTGATAATTAGCAAAGTTACATAAATTTAATTTTAAGAGAAAATGGATAAAATAAAAGAAAGATTGCATATAAAATTCCCAAAAATGCTGAGCAATTTTTACTATACAGAAATAACTTTCGATATTTTTGGATATAAAATTTATTTTTTAAAAAGATTTCTCACATTATATCAGTTCTAAACTGATAATAATATTCCGAATACTTCTTAAAATTATTTCTGTTTTGCTTAAAGAATACGATATGTATTACTTCTCCATTTGATTTAAAAATTGCATCGTGCTTCTCATAATGCTTGGATAAGTTTAATATGAAATTTAGAATAATAGCAAATATTTCTTTAGTTCACTATATAAAAAATAAGTAATTTATACAGTTGCTGACTTTATTGCTCGACAATTTCTTAAGATATAAAGCCTTGGGATATTAAAATAAACAACAGCGGCATCTATATCTCTCTCATTTCATATCCTGGTGATTTCTACTTTGGGATAAGAAAATCATATCAAAAAACACTATTTGGTACTCCGTAATGTTTTCTCTAATGCGAAGCAGCATAGGTCTTCTTCATGGAGACGCTGATGAAACAATCCCTTATCAGATTATTTAGGCTTTATAAAACATTTTATGAGAAATCCAAATGCCATTTTAGTTTAAATCAATAATATTCTTGCTAGAACGAGAATGGTGAAATTGATAAAGCTCATCAAATTATCAACCAAATAAATTTTTTTTAAATATATAAATTTTTAAGTATTGTTGAACTATTTTTCAAATTAAATACTTTTTCTAAAATTGACAAAAAAAAATCAAAAACGTTTTAAAAAAATAAAATTAGAGGAAAGGAAAATTTTGGTTTAAGTTTAACGCTAGAAAAATTATAAAAATGATGCTGCAAGCATAAAATTTTTATAAAAAATTGAAAAACTTTTTTTAAATTACAATTTTAATGTCAATTATACCAAATAACTTCGCTGGAGTTGAAAATCATACTGACGACAGAAATATTTCTTACTTTACAAATAGGAGTGGCTTGCAGCTGTCTTGCAACTTTTCAATAAAAAATTCTGACGACAAAAAGATCTGAATGATAGCTCAAATGTGACCTTCACACTTATTTATCATATGTGAATTTCTGCATAGTAATTTAAATGTAAATACATTTAAATTCGAGTACACAGGGTTTGAGAATAGCCAAGGTGAGCGCTTATATGGAGGCTATAGAAGAGATGCTGACGATATAGATGACGCAGTTAATTTATTAATTTCTAGGGGCTACGAAGTAGAAGGAATTATTGGTATAGCCAAAACAGCGCCGAGCCTATTTGTTTATTCTGCTTTATATGGCCAGATTAAGAAAATTATATCATTATCAGCAAGATTTCATATGAACGTTTTACCTGATTTTATGAAAGAGACATATGCAGTATTAAAGAAAGAAAAAACAGTTTTTCATACGATTTTAGGGGTTCAATGAAAATGCACGTTAGAGATGGTTGAGGAATGCATGAACACTGACATGGAATTTTATTGTGAAAGATCTCAAGGAGACTTTTATATTATACATGCAAATAACGATGAAATTTGTCCTTATGCTGATTCTTTAGAGTATGTAAGAGTTTTAAAAGAAAAATGCAAAGGGCATTTTATGTTAGAATGTGATGATTTGTACTTTGGAGTTTTCGATGAAGTTATAGAGATAGTTCAAAATATTATCTTGAGTAATTAATATTATAATCCTTAAATAATTATCAACAATAAAATTTATAATTACCTAGAGATAATCACTGAAAAGGTAAATATCGATATGAAACTGTATTAGAAGATCTCAAGAAGATATCTATATTTTTTATGATTAACCTGATGAAAGAATTCTTTAGTTTATGTAAAAAATTATAAGAAAACTGTAAAGAACATCCACATTATATTATGGTAATTCTTTCAACGAAGCTTTAAAAGAAGTTATAAAGATAATTGATCAAATATTTTTGAATAGTTAATTAAGTTCTTGAACCTCATTAATAAAGCTTGGCTGTCCTGTTGAAGCCATCAGTCTCCACCACATATAATTTCCTTCTAAGTCTACTCTTCGTTGACCAGGTAAGGAGTTTTTACCTTCTCTAGTCGAAATCATTAAATCTATAGGAATAAAGCAAGGGGCTCCGCCTACACAACCAACAGAAAATCCTGTAAACCCAGCAAAAGTACCATGAACTGCAGCTTGTGCTAAAGTTGCACATAAAACTTTATCACCAGAATTGGCAGGGACAGTTCTAATCATATAAGTAGGATCAATATATTTTAAGGTAATATTCATACCATGCTCTTTGCAGTATTTCACAATTCCATCTCTTAAATGTTTTCCAATATCATATAAAATAGGGTTTCCTGATGCATCAGTCCCTGACATTACTAGTTTTTCGTCTTTACAGGATACAGCAGCTCCTTCAGCTACAACTACAACAGCATGCTTTTTTACCTTGAGTCTTTCTAAAATATAGTTATAAACGCCATTTGGTCCTGATAACTCATATTCAGACTCAGGGATCAAGCAGACATTGACGTTTCTATTTGCAATTGAAGCTTGCATAGCGATAAAGCCACTGTTCCTGCCCATTAGCTTTACAAGTCCAACTCCGTATTCAGCAC
The DNA here is from genome assembly GCA_949751835.1 of Blepharisma japonicum. Classification (NCBI taxonomy): domain Eukaryota; phylum Ciliophora; class Heterotrichea; order Heterotrichida; family Blepharismidae; genus Blepharisma; species Blepharisma japonicum. The sequence goes on along the minus strand of CATKHK010000003.1, from coordinate 94,656 downwards.
TATTGGCTTCAATATTGGCAGAATCAATTGCCCTTTGGGCTTCTTCTACACTTGTATCAAATCCAAATGATTTATCAATAATTGGTATATCATTATCAATAGTCTTAGGAATTCCTGCAATAAAAACAGGAAGATTTCTCCTTTCCATTTCCTCTACAAGTGCATTAATCCCTCTATGTGTCCCATCCCCACCAATCACATAAATTTGGTTAAAGCCTCTTTCTTCAATACAATCAGCGATTTTTTCTAAATTCCAGCCACCACGGGAAGTCTTTAAAATCGTTCCTCCAAGAGTATGAATGTCTACTACGTCAGAAGGAGTAAGCTTTTTTATAAAACCTTCAGTATAAAAGCCTGAATAGCCATTTCATATGCCATATATTTCAGTTGTATCGTAATTATAGTGCAGTGACATAACGATTTCTCGGATGACTACGTTTAGACCGGGACATAGGCCTCCACATGTAACGATTGCGGCTTTAACATTTTTGGGATTCATAACAATTTCCATTCTAGGAGATCCTTTTACCAATAAAATTGACCCTCCAGCAGAAGATGAGTCAATTGAAAAGGCATTATCAGCAACCAAATATCCACCAACTTTGTTAAATACAGATTCTGGGAGAAATGCTCTTCCTGAGTTAATATCTTGCTTCACCCCTGTTCCTAAAAGAGGGTTTAAAAATACTTTTCCTTCAGGAGGAGGCAGCATTTTTGGAGCCCTGACACCTCTTTGGATGTCGTGCTCTATTGCTTTTTGCTCGTTAAGAATTTTCTCAAGTTTTTCAATTTGACGGACTTGGGATGTGGTTCGACGGATTGTCTTACGGGTGCTTAATGATTTTCTGTAATGAAGAAGACCAATAAAGCCAAGTGTAGCAGCACCTAAGAGTAAGATTTGATTTCACTTATCTTTGTCCATTAATTTTAGTAAAATTTCACAGGTTTTATTAAAGGTATTATAAAGATAATAATACCACTATTATAATGCAAATAATTGCATAATTCTCTTTAGAATTGCTATTTTAAAGGAAATTTCAAAAATTAGCATTATGAGCTAAATCTATTGCATTCTAGCTATTTCTAAACATAATAAATATGAAGATAGAAGAGGTCAAAAGCACAACCCGCCAACAGCGTATTGCGAGCCACAGTCATATAAAAGGTTTAGGCCTTAATGAAGATGGTATCGCAGACCGTGGCTCTTCAGGTCTTGTAGGCCAAGATGCTGCTCGCGAGGCTGGAGGAATTGTTGTCGAGCTGATCAAATCCAAGAAAATGGCAGGCCGTGCTATATTGCTTGCAGGCCCACCAGGAACAGGCAAGACAGCAATTGCGCTAGCAATTGCTCAAGAACTTGGCCCCAAAGTCCCATTTTGTCCTATGGTCGGCTCTGAAGTCTACTCTTCTGAAGTCAAAAAGACTGAAATTTTGATGGAAAATTTCCGCAGAGCAATTGGCTTAAGAATAAAAGAAACCAAAGAAGTCTGGGAAGGCGAAGTCACTGAAATTTCTCCTCAAGAGCAAGAAGATCAATATGGAGGCAGCGGAAAAACAGTGACGAGTGTCATAATCGGCTTAAAAACAGCTAAAGGCACAAAGCAGCTCAGGCTAGACCCAACAATTTTCGAAAGCATCCAAAAAGAAAAAGTTTCAATAGGAGACATCATATATATAGAAGCTAGCAGCGGTAACGTAAAAAGAGTAGGTAGAAGTGACGCCTATGCTACAGAATTTGACTTAGAAGCTGAAGAATACGTCCCAATTCCTAAAGGAGACGTCCATAAGAAAAAAGAAATAATTCAAGACGTCACTTTACATGACTTGGACATGGCCAATGCTAAACCTCAGGGTGGAAAAGATTTTTTGTCTATGATGGGGCAGATTATGAAGCCAAAAAAGACTGAAATTACAGAAAAATTGAGGGCAGAAATAAATAAGGTGGTTAATAGGTATATTGACCAAGGGATAGCAGAATTGGTGCCTGGGGTGTTGTTTATTGATGAAGTCCATATGCTTGATATTGAGTGTTTTACGTATTTAAACAGAGCACTGGAGTCACCATTATCTCCAATTGTGATTGTTGCTACAAATAGAGGAATTACTACAATTAGAGGGACTGAAATACAGGCACCTCATGGGATTCCACAAGATTTGTTGGATAGGCTGTTGATAATTAGGACTATGCCTTATTCTTTAGCGGAAATTGTGGAAATTATTGCGATCAGATCAAGTGCTGAAGGCTTGTCAATGGAAGAAGAAGCCCTTGCACATTTTGGATATATTGGATCACAAACAACATTACGATATGTAATGCAGCTATTAACCCCAAGCAGAATCATTGCAGAAACAAATGGCAGAGACAAAATATGCAGAGCTGATGTCGAAGAAGCTGGGAAACTTTTCTTCCATGGAAAACAAAGTGCACAGATTTTAAGAGAACAAGCCGATCATTATATTTCTTAATTAAATCTTAGTAAAAGCTTCTATCGTAAAAAAAATTATGACTGATTTTTATTCTTTAATTATTAGTTTTGTGCACGTGCCTTCAGCATCCTTTAATCCCTTAATGAAGATTGCTGTTAACGATAAAAAATGGAATGTCTTTATTGTCTTGAAAAACCCTAAATTTAATTTTATATTAATTGTTTTCAGATATTGAAATACTATTGACTAAAGTAATCAATATTGGAGTATTTGCAGTCTTCTTAATAGTTCAATTTTATTTCTTAATTAAACCATATTTTCATATTTACTATAATTATTATTTATATAAAGGAAAAGAATTTTTGATCAATTTTCGTATATATAAAGCTAAGAAATTAAACTGAATGAAGTTTCCTGCCCTGCCTGCTTTCTTGAATATAATTTTCATTATTTTTCATTTTAATTTAATTTCTTATATTTTTTTATTAAAATATTCAAATATTATGGATCAATCTTCTTATTTTAACTATAGCATTTATTTATTTTAGAAAAACTACATCCGTTGCTCTTCCTATCAAAATTTGAATTGAAGGAAAAGCTAACCTTCATCCATTTTTAATTGTTCTATAATTTTAGACAGAAAATAATGCAAAACCTCGATCATGTCAGTTTCCGTACAGCTCATGACTTCTACGAGGGCTTGGCTTTTAAAGATCCTTACACAAATAACCACATACCTCATGGAAGAGGGTTTATGGTTTATGGAAATGGTTATACTTATGACGGCGAATGGTCGAATGGCTGCTATCACGGCGAAGGTGTTCTATGCTTTCCAGATGGAAGAAGGTACGTAGGTGACTTTATAATGGGGAAAAAGCAAGGGCAAGGAAATTTCCAATGGCCTAATGGACGAGTTTATGAAGGAGAATTTGATAATTCCCATATAAACGGGCAAGGCACTTTAACCACCCCTGACGGAACAATATTAAAAGGTATATGGCAAAATGAGGAGCTGCATGGAAGAGGGGAAATTGATTTTCCTGATGGTCAGAGATACAGTGGATCATTCAAGAATTCCAAATTACATGGGCATGGGAGATTTATATACAAAGACGGTGCTATCTATGACGGAAATTTTGATAATGATTTGATTAATGGCCAAGGAACTTATACTTTTCCTGACGGGGGAAAATATGAAGGAAGCTATTGTAATGGCTTAAGGCATGGGAATGGAACTTTTAAATGGCCAAACGGAAATACGTATATAGGACAATTCCAAAATGAAGGAATGAACGGCAATGGTGTCATGAAATATAGAGATGGGACGAGATTTGAGGGCGAGTTTGTTAATAATAAAAAATTGAAGGGAATTTTTACAGATCAAGATGGAAAGTCAAGGGCTGAAGTTTGGCATGATCAAAAATTGATTAAGTCTTCAAAAAAAACTACTGATTGTGAAAAACTGCAAAAACAACTAGTTAAATGGAGTGAAATAATATCGACAACTAGGAAAGCTTGCAGTATTATTCATAATCTTATTTCTCTAATTCAACGTGCTGTTCCTATTGTAACGACTATTATTGGAGGTATCTTGAGTGTTTTATAGAGAAACGACTGTATTATCCTAAAAGTATTGATTTTAATTTAATTTATCAATCTTACATAATAAAAATAATTATTGAGAAGTGTGATTAATTTTGATTAAATATATATATTCTGGTACTTTAGATAATCCAAAATATTAAATAAGAACTACATCCAAAATAATTATTAATAATTCATATATAAGTACAAAAATATATCTTTCAATTTTTTTGCACGTTTTATCTTATGATTTCTTCAATTAATATCTCGTTCTTCTTTTAAACAAAATGTCCCTATTTCCCATCTCGCACTCTGAATTTTCATCAGAACCGTGAAAAAGTGACATTTTCTCCATTCAGCAAGAAATTGAATATCTCCAATCCTGCAAACAAGACATAGACAAGCAGCTAGAAAAGCATAACACAGAAATTCAAATTCATCAGCATGAAGCTGAAGGCATTGCTGAAGAAATTGAAAGCCTTGAAAAAATGATTTCTGATCTTGAGGCAGATTTGCCTGAAAATGAAATTAAATCGTTACGAGACCAGCTTGCCAAGCTCCAAGAAGAAGACAATCAAATTTCTTCAGAGCTTAAACAAAAAGAAAATTCAATAAAATCGAATAAGGAAAAAGAAATCGTGCTACAACAAGAAACTACTATTTTGCTTAAAACTTTAGAAAGTAAATGAGAGAATATATAAGCAACCAAGGAATATTAAAATACCAGGAAGAAATACACAAAAAAGACCAAGAAATAATTAGCCAAAAACAAGAAGAAATACGGAGAATGGAAGAATATGCAAAATCACAGAAAAATTTGCTTTTACAACTAGAAGAAGAGCTGGAAAAAGAAAAAAGAATTGCAAATGAAAGAGAGCTTGAGCAACAGCTGTGTGTAGAAGAAAAGAAAAGAAAACAAAGGATGTGCAGGAATTGATAGAAAAAAGAAATGAGATAGAAAAGAGTGATTATCAAAAAAGATACGAAAATGAGAGAAGAGGATATGGAGACAGATATCAAGATTATGAAGAAAGAAATCCCCAAGTGGCAACTCCATTCAAGTCAGGGATAAGAACAAGGGATTTCTTGCAAGAAAGTACTCCAAGTCCTATTAAGAAAGAAGAGTTTAGCAGAAGGTCGCCATCTTATAAGTAGGCTGATCAAAATTTTTAAACTAAAATATTTAAGATTATATGAGGATCCATAGTTATTGATAGCAGTATGCATTTTAAAATAACTGAAAAAATACAACAACAAAAAAAGTTCCTTATTTTTTTGCTATGGAGCCATTTTGGAAAAATGACTAAGTCAAAATCGCAGATTTAAAAAATGGCAGATGATAAAACCATAAAATTATTAAATCTCTTTAAACCAAAGAGACTTAATTCACAATATTAATTTTAAATGAGAAAAAAAGGATCACAAACAACATTACGATATGTAATGCAGCTATTAACCCCAAGCAGAATCATTGCAGAAACAAATGGCAGAGACAAAATATGCAGAGCTGATGTCGAAGAAGCTGGAAAACTTTTCTTCCATGGAAAACAAAGCGCACAGATTTTAAGAGAACAAGCCGATCATTATATTTCTTAATTAAATCTTAGTAAAAGCTTCTATCGTAAATATTTATAGCTGATTTTTATTCTTTAATTATTAGTTTTGTGCGCGTGCCTTCAGCATCCTTTAATTCCTTAATGAAGATTGCTGTTAATAATAAAAAATAGAATATCTTTGTTGTATTGAAAAACCCTAAATTTAATTTTATATTAATTGTTTTCAGATATTGAAATATTATTGACTGAACTATGTAATATTGAAGCATTAGTAGTCTTCTTAATAGATCAATTTTATTTCTAAAGTTAACCATATTTTCATATTTTACTATAATTTTTATAATTCTATAAAGGAAAAGAATTTTTGATCAATTTTCGTATATATAAAGCTAAGAAATTAAACTGAATGAAGTTTCCTGTCCTGTCTGCTTTTTTAAATATAAAATTATCATATTTTTCATTTTAATTTAATTTCTTATAATTTTTTATTAAAATATTTAAATACTATGAATCAATCTTCTTATTTTAACTATAGCATTTATTTATTTTAGAAAAACCTACATCTGTTGCTCTTCATATCAACATTTGAATTGAAGCAAAGCTAACCTTCATCCATTTTTAATTGTTCTATAAATTTTAGACAGAAAATAATGCAAAACCTCTATGATGTCAGTTTCCATACAGATCATGACTTCTACGAAGGTTCGGCTTTTGAAGATCCTCATACAAATAATTACATACCTCATGGAAGAGGGTTTATGGTTTATGGAAATGGTTATACTTATGATGGTGAATGGTCGAATGGCTGTTTTCACGGCAAAGGTAGTCTATGCTTTCCAGATGGAAGAAGGTACGAAGGTGACTTTATAATGGGGCAAAAGCAAGGGCAAGGAAATTTCTCATGGCCTAATGGACAAGTTTATGAAGGAGAATTTGAAAATTCCCATATAAACGGGCAAGGCACTTTAACCACCTCTGACGGTACTATATTAAAAGGTAAATGGCAAAATGAGGAGCTACATGGAAAAGGGGAAATTTATTTTGCTGATTGTCAGAGATATAATGGATCATTCAAGAATTCCAAATTACATGGGCATGGAAGATTTATATACAAAGACGGTGCTATCTATGACGGAAATTTTGATAACGATTTGATGCATGGCCAAGGAATTTATACTTTTTCTGACGGAAGAGAATATGAAGGAAGCTATTGTAATGGCTTAAAGCATGGGAATGGAACTTTTAAATGGCCAAACGGAGATATGTATATAGGATTCCAAAATGAAGGAATGAACGGCAATGGCGTCATGTATTATGGAGATGGGACGAGATTTGAGGGCGAGTTTGTTAATAATAAAAAATTGAAGGGAATTTTTACAGATAAAGATTGAAAGTCAAGGGCTGAAGTTTGGAATGATAAAAAATTGATTAAGTCTTCAAAAAAATCTTATGATTGTGAAAAACTGAAAAAACAGCTAGTTGAATGGAGTGAAATAATATCGACAACTAGGCAAGCTTGCAGTATTATTAGTAGTCATACTAGTATAATCCATCATGCTACTTCTATTGTAACGACTATTATTGGAGGTATCTTGTGTGCTATATAGAGAAACAACTGTATTATCTTAGAAGTATTGATTTTAATTTAATTTATCAATCTTGCATAATAAAAATAATTATTGAGAAGTGTGATAAATTTTGATTAAATATATATTCTGGTACTTTAGATAATCCAAAATATTAAATAAGAACTTCATATAGAACAATAATTAATAATTCATATTTGAGTACAAAAATATATCTTTCAATTTTTGCACGTTTTATCTTATGATTTCTTCAATTAATATCTCTTCTTTTAAATAAAATGTCCCTATTTCCCATCTCGCACTCTGAATTTTCATCAGAACCGTGAAAAAGCGACATTTCCTCCATTCAGCAAGAAATTGACTATCTCCAATCCTGCAAGCAAGACATAGACAAGCAGGTTGAAAAGCATAACACAGAAATTCAAATTCATCAGCATGAAGCTGAAGGCATTGCTGAAGAAATTGAAAGCCTTGAAAAAATGATTTCCGATCTTGAGGCAGATTTGCCAGAAAATGAAATTAAATCGTTACGAGACCAGCTTGCCAAGCTCCAAGAAGAAGACAATCAAATTTCTTCAGAGCTTAAACAAAAAGAAAATTCAATAAAATCGAATAAGGAAAAAGAAATCGCGCTACAACAAGAAACTACTATTTTGCTTAAAACCTTAGAAAGTAAAATGAGAGAATATATAAGTAACCAAGGAATATTAAAATACCAGGAAGAAATACACAAAAAAGACCAAGAAATAATTAGCCAAAAACAAGAAGAAATAAGGAGAATGGAAGAATATGTAAAATCACAGGAAAATTTACTTTTACAACTAGAAGAAGAGCTGGAAAAAGAAAAAAGAATTGCAAATGAAAGAGAGCTTGAGCTACAGCTGTGCGTAGAAGAAAAAGAAAAGAAAACAAAGGATGTGCAGGAATTGATAGAAAAAAGAAATGAGATAGAAAAAAGTGATTATCAGAAAAGATACGAAAATGAGAGAAGAGGATATGGAGACAGATATCAAGATTATGAAGAAAGAAATCCCCAAGTGACAACCCCATTCAAGTCAGGGATAAGAACAAGGGATTTCTTGCAAGAAAGTACTCCAAGTCCTATTAAGAAAGAAGAGTTTAGCAGAAGGTCGCCATCTTATAAGTAGGCTGACCAAAATTTTTAAACTAAAATATTTAAGATTATATGAGGATCCATAGTTATTTATAGCAGTATGCATTTTAAAATAACTGAAAAAATATGAGAAGGCTTTTATTTTTCACCACTATTGTACCTTCAGTAGGTGCAGGATATTATCTATTTTCAAATATTAAGCATCCAGAGCCTGCAGGCCCTCCTTATCAATTACTTCCTAAAGTCCCATATGACCAACACCCAAATAAACATATTATTTCAAAAAATCCAAAAACAATTGGAATTATCGGAGGAGGAATTTCTGGCTTAATTGGAGCTAAAACGCTAAAAACCCAAGATTATGATATTGAAGTTATAGAAAAAAACCCTGGGCCAGGTGGAGTTTGGTATGAAAACTATGATAATAGCGGGTTGCAAGCTCCAAAAGACACTTATCATATTCCTGATTATCCGATCCCAGATCACTATGACCCATTCCCTAAGCAGCCTAAAATGAAGGAATGGATTGATAGCATGGTCGATCATTTTGAGTTAAAACCGCTTTGCAAATTTAATACCGAAGTAAAGCAAGTTACTCAAAATACTGATGAAACTTGAAGGGTGGTTTTCAGTAATGGGACGTCAAAAAATTACGATTTTTTAATAATCGCAACAGGACTTTATAATATCCCTTATATACCTAACACTCCAGGTATAGAAAAATTCAAAGGAAAAATATTGCATAGCAGCCAATTTATTAATGCAAAAAATATTTGTGAAGCCAAAAAAGTCATAATTATCGGAGGAGGTAAAAGTGCCTTTGACATCATGAATACTTCATTAGAGTATGGTGCTGATGTAACTGGAATTGTCAGAAACATGGAATATACATATCCTCAAGAGTCAAAGCCCTATAAAATTCCTATTTTATGGACTTCATTTTCTCGATTTATATGAACTTTTGGGATTATTCACGACCCTGAAAATAGTTTTATTCATAAATATTTATATCCATTAGAGTTTTTATTATTAAAGCTAATTGGCTTGCAATACGGCTATAAAATAATAAAAGAGCTTGAGCCTGATAAAAAGGTTTTACATGTCAGAGAAACAGCAGGGGTACGCGAAAATATCACACAAGAAAATATAAAAAATGGAAAAATTAAGCTTTTAAGAGGCTCTATTGATGAAATAAATGAAAGTGGAGTCATTGTTAAAGGAAAACTCATTGAGACTGATACCATTATTTTTGCAACTGGCTTTGAGCCTGATTACCTTATAGATTCAACCCACAAAAATGATGATTTATGGAACTATCGCCATATTCTTATCCCTGGCCTCAGAAATATTGCAATTCTAGGCTGCTTTATAGTTCTTTGTAACCCTCTTTATGATTCAATTCAAGCTTGTTGGCTTAATGATGTATTACGTGGTTATGTCAAAGTTGCCTCAGTTGAAGAAATGAAAAAAGATATAGAGACAAGGAAGAAGCAAATTATTGATTATTATCCTTTATATGCTGATAGAGCAGTTTATAGAAGCTCTCAAAGTTTTTCACCCTTTTATGTTGATAAAATGTTAGAAGAAATGGGAATATCGCCAATAAGAGAAAACACCATGCTTAAACATTGGTTTAATGGAACAGACCCTTTAAAATACAAGTCAGTCATAACTCATCACATTTAGGATTAATTAACTAGGTTTTCATCATTTAGCTTAGATAAATTTTATTCGTAAAAATGCCAATAATTATGGAACATTTTTCAATATGAAATTCTTAAATAAAAAAAATTGATAATTCTAAAATGCAGCTTGGTCCAAATCATGAACACTTTTAAATATAACAAAAAGTTTTGTTCTTTAAACTTGCATTTTAGCACTTGCGATTTTCAGTCATACTGACGATGTCCATTTTTATTACTTCGAGGTGGTGAAAAATTAATATGGAGACTTAATTTGGCTCATTGAACCGCTGTACGAAAATTTCTCTATCTAACTAGCTGCGTTCCTTTTCTATTAATTTTCCCCTTTCTTAATCCATATTAGTGACATAAGTTTAAATTCACCAGGAGATAATTTATATATGGCATTTTTAAGGAGAGTAGTCAAAAAAGCTCCACTAATCGCTCCACTAGGGGCTGGATATTTTCTTTTCTCCACAGTAAGCTATCCAGAGTCTGCTGGGTCGGCTTATCAAATTTTGCCAAAAGTTGCATATGATCAGCATCCTAACAAGCATATAATTTCCAAAATTCCAAAAACTATTGGGATTCTTGGAGGAGGCGTCGCTGGGCTTGTAAGCGCAAAAACCTTCAAATTGCAAGGCTACGACGTAGAACTTATTGATAAAAATCCTGGGGTCGGGGGAGTTTGGCATAAAAATTATGACAATTCGGGGCTTCAAGGTCCAAAAGAAACTTATCATATTCCTGATTTCCCGATGCCGGAGAGCTATCCAACATTCCCAAAGCAAGGTCAGGTAAAAGCATGACTAGAAGCTTATGCTGAAAAATTTGATTTAAATTCAGTATGCAGCTTTAATAAAGAGGTTAAAAATATTACCCAAAACCATGATGAATCATGGAAATTAACATTTAGTGATGGTACTACCAAAGATTATGATTTTCTTGTTGTGGCTGCTGGGCTTCATAATAACCCAAATATACCTAATTTTAAAGGACAAGAAAAATTTAAAGGAAAAATACTTCACAGCAGCCAATTTATAAATGCAAAGCATTTATGTGAAAATAAAAAAGTCATCGTTGTTGGGTCCGGCAAAAGTGCATTTGATATTATGAACACCACGCTAGAATACGGTGGTAAGCCAACCGGGCTTATCAGAACCGTAGGTTATAGCTTTCCTGAAAACGAAAAACCTTTTGGAATCCCTTTATGGGCTACTTTACTATCAAGATTTATGTACACTTTTGGCATAATTTTTGATACTGAAAATTCCTTTATCCATAAATACCTTTATCCTATTGAATATCTCCTATTGAAATTTATGGATTTACAATTCCGTTATAAAGCAATCGACGAATTTTTGCCTGACGACCAAAGACTCCATTTTATCGAAACAGCAGGGCTTCGCCAAGATCACACACAAGAAAACATTCGCAATGGGAAACTAAAAGTCATAAAAGGCACCATTTCTGAAATTCAAGAAAATGGCGTCATTGTAAATGGGAATTTCATTGAAGCTGACACTATTGTTTATGCGACTGGTTTTAATGCTCAGTACTTTGTAGAACCTATGAAAGAAGATGGGTTTTGGACCTATAGGCACATGCTGATCCCTGAAAAAAGAAATGTGGCCTTCATAGGAGCTTTTGTTACAATTTATACGTCACTTTGGTTTAATATTCAAGCTATTTGGATTAATGATGTACTGAGAGGGCATGTAAAAGTCCCATCAATTGAAGATATGAAAAAAGACATTGAGAAGAAGAAAAAGCAAGGGTTCGCGTATTATCCGGCTTATAAGCATAAGCCAATATTTATTAGTTCACAAACATACTCTCCTTTCTATCTTGATGAGTTGTTGAAAGAAATGGGGATTGATAGCGTAAGAGAAAGCTCAATTTTTAGGCACTGGTTTTATCCTTTTGACACAAAGAAGTATGAGGCAGTAGCCACGCATCACATTTAATAGCATAGATAAGAATTTACCGAATTTTATATAAATGGGTTCAGCTCGTAAGATTAATTCATTATAAAATGCTGATTAAATTAGCATTATAAGAAGCAAAATTATTAACAATTTTTATAAGGATGTTAATTTCAGTAAAATTAATTTTTCAAAGAAAATTTAAAGATCTAAATTGCTACTAAATGGATAAATATTTGCTAAGCAAATCAATAAATTTATGGGTGGTCTTTATAATGCAAGCACATAATAAATTTTAGGGACTAGAAGTACTGACCATATTTAGAAAAATTGCTCTTTTCAGGAAAGAATTGCTTTTATTAATCTTGTTTTTTACCTAAAATCTAAAGTTAACTATAGGATTCCAATAGAATGCAGTAGCTTTTTACCCAAACCTAATTATTATTCGAAATTTTTTGCCAACTTTTTCAATTATTTAGCCATTTTCGTCTCATAATGACATCACTCATAGTGAGACTTTAAATATTGTCAATACTCTTAACAAATTTGCCTTTAATCCTTAGCTTTTGTTTAGCGACTTTGCTTCTTCCTCCAAACTTTCGTGAAAGTCGGACTTTTTGTCGATATCTTACCATCTTTTGCTTATACTTTAGAATTTTCTGTTTTCGAATTTCAGCAGAATAAGCCCCAATAAAAGGCTTTTCATCATTTAAATCTGGAGCAGTGCTCGCAATAGAATTATTACTTTCCACTCTAGGAACACCTGGCTTCGAATTTGCTAAGGAAGCTAAATATTTTTCTAGCTCTTCATTCTTCCTTTTTTCTTGTTCCAACTCGCGGGCTATTGACAAACTCCTCTCACGTTCAGAATTAATTTCCTGTGAGAGTTGATATACAAAAGCTTCATTTGGGAATGATAATTCCCAACGAACAACTGAAGGAATTACTAGATTTTGTTCATCTTCTTCCGTCATTTTTATTTTAATGGTAGAAATGTTAAGAATCATTTCCATCATATAAAAAATTACAGGCATCTTTATCAGAATATTTTGTGGCAAATTTTTAATTTATTTTTAATAGACTTCTTAAATAAATAGAATATTCTGATAAAAATTACGAAAATTAAAAGGAGGGAAAGATCAAGATAAGAAAATAAAATTTTAAGAGGAGACGACATATTTTATTAATATTTGAAAATGTAGAGTCTTATTTTTTATCTGGAAGCATTTGGCTTACTATTTATAAGAATTTAGTTAAGAAATCTCAACAAGGCTATAAAAAATAAATAATGTCAGATTTTTAATTATTTCAATATGAAAGCAGAAATTGTATTGGAGAGAAATAACAAGACTTTTACAGCAGGTGAACAAATCAGAGGCCACATAAGCATTGAAGATGCTCCAATTGGCATCCAATACAATAATCTGATCATTAATTTTGATGGCTACATCAGAGGTCAAGCCAGTGTTAAAAATGTAGGTGCTCTTGATTCTCTTCTACCTCAAGTCCCACCCCAGACTCTCTGCAAGTCTACAGAAACTCTTCCAGGAGGCACTTTTACTGAATCTAAAATGATTTTCCCATTTGTTATAAATTTAGTCCCAATTGAAGGGCAATTTCTGCTGGAGACTTATATAGGTGTCTACATCACAATTCAATATGAAATCAAATCAGTTTTCGTGGTCTCTGAAAATGTAAAAAATCGCATAAACAACCCAAATTCTTTAAAAATCGTCGTGCAAGTCCCTGATCTTGGACTCAGTGAAGGCATGACCCGAGAAAAAGTCCCAGTCCCTTTTAATATTTCCCCAGCAAGTATTGAAAATCCAGGAAAGCTCAGTAATGTCCCTAATTTCCGCATTGTAGGTGAATTGGCTTCATCTGTTTTTGAGCTTAATGGAGATTTCAATGGCTGGCTCTCTGTGATGGAATCATCTAAAGGTATAAAAAGCATTGAATTACAAGTAATCAGAATAGAATCAATTACATCTAATGATGGAACTATTAAAGAAGCGACTGAAGTGCAAAGTTTGCAAATTGCTGATGGAAATGTAAGGAAAGGAGCACAAATCCCACTGTTTATGTTGTTTCCAAGGCAGTTTACATGCCCTACAACTTTTTATAAGAAATTTAGGATTGAGTTTGAAGTGAATTTGGTGATTTTGTTCTTTGATGGGTATCAAATTACTAAAAATTTCCCATTACATCTAATAAGATAAAATAATTAGAATTATTCTTTAATTTTTGGTTCAAAAATTAATGTAATGTGTATTTTTTAGCTTTGTGATATATTTGAAGTAACCATTATATTTCATATTATTGGGAGCAAACATCGCCTGCTATATAGCAATAATTTAACTTAAATAAGCATTACAGCACAAATAGTATAAAAATGATTTTAAATTTGGTTATTTATTGTTGGTTTCCTCCCATCGCTTCTTCTATCAATTTAATGTAATCTACTTCTTTATACGAAAATTTCTCTCTGCACCCTGGACAGGAATCATTATTTCGTATCACGGCATTGCTTTCAATACAACGGTAGCAAATATCGCACTTGCAAGAAGAATGCTCAAAATAAATTGCATTCTCAAGCGAATTATTGCATATGCTACAATTTGTTGGCAACTTTCTAGATAAATTTTCATAATCTCCTATATCAATCTCAGGGCTTTCTTCTTGCTTTACTTCTGTGCTTTGTTGCTTCTTCACAAAATGAGAATTTTCATATATTTTTGTCTTCTGCGGCTCCTCCCTTGCAATTTTCCTTTCCTCAATGACCCCTTTTCTTTTTTCTTCTTCCTTGATTCTTGCCATCTCTCTTATAATTAAGTCTCTATTTTCAACTAAAGCTTGAGACCCAGTTCCATAGATTTCTAATAGTAAAATCATCATATCAACAGCCCTATAAACTTCATATCATTCCAAAGGTTGCTGATGTGCCCAATAGTTCCTATATTTTTTGATGACTTTTATAAAGGATAAATGAGTCCTTGGGCCAAATTTCGGGTCACAAATTATTTCATTGGATTTCAAAAGATGCATTAATGGTATTACGTCCCATGTTTTTAAATCATTGATTTTTGAGCGTTCATGGTGCTTGTTAAATAGTGATGCAACTTTTCTTACCCAGCCATTGTGATATTTTCTCATAAATTCGACTGTAATTAGGTCAGCTAGGCGATCTCGGAATAAAGTAATACTTTCATGAAAAATTTGTTCTTTTTCCATTTATTACAATGGATAATCTCAGATTAGAAACTGCTCCAGATTATATCAAAATAAAAGGAAAAAATTGACTGAAAAAATCCAATTTAATTATTATGCATTAAAGCATGCAGAAAAACTAAGACTTTTAGCATATGCATAAATATTAATTAAATCTATTTTTTAGTTTTTATGGATTCAGTAAATTTTTTAATTTGTATATCATAAGCTTCTTTAAGTTTTTTATCTAATAATAATGCTAGTTCATATTTTTCATCTTTAAACAGCTTTCATATTAATTTTTCTATTGTATCATATCAAATTTCGTCTATATCTCAATCTAATTTCAATAACCTTTTAATATTCTCTTCACATTTTTCCTCCCCAATCATTAAAGATCACGTAATTATAGAAAGCTCTAAATGCCCCATATTAATTTCTATTTTTTTATCTTGGCTTTCTATAATTTTCAAAAACTCTAAGCATTGCCTTACAATTTCTTCGTCAATATTTTCATAATAGCCAGTAAGAATAAGATTTAAAAAATCCAAATAGCTATTTTTAAAAATTTCGAATTTTTCGGAAAATATAATGAAGAGTGGGATGCATTTTTTCATTCTTTTATAATCATTTATGCCAATGAAGTGCATTATGAGCTTTTGATAAATAATAAGAAAGTTATCTCAGTCATAAATACTCTTTAATAAATCAAATTCATGTTGAATCAAAAACCATAATTGTTTTACGAATTTGTAGAAAGGATTTATGTAGATTTTGTTTGACTTTATTAAACTCAAAGTTAGTCTGTCAATATTCAGTATTGAATCAAAAAATATTTCTCAATCCAAATTTTGTAATGAAATGTTAAAATTGTAAATGATTGTCTTTTTGATTTGGACAAGAAAATTAAAAAAATGATTTCCGCTTTGGCCTTCTATTGGAAAATATGTTCTGTCTTGTGGATACTTTGCTGTTGCCCTTAGATTATTTGAATCTCTGGACGACATTAAGAATATAGCTATTAAAAATCAAAATAAAATTATAAAAATACTTAAATATTTTGTGAATTAAGAAAGTTTGGTATTTAATTTATAAATTTATGATTAATTAATTAGAGCTAGCATATTTTGTTAAAAATAAATCATTTGCATCTGCTTAAATGCTGTTCACAAATTATACAAATTTTGATGAATAAATAGGTAAAATCAAAAAACACAAGAAAATCTCATAATAATAGCTTAATTCTGGGTTGGTAATCGTGGAAAAAAATTAATTATACTTGTGCTTAAGTCCCTTTTAACACTTTATTTATATAGATCTCTAAATCTTCATTTTTCCTTAATTAATATTTATCTCCAAATAGCTGTAGTAGATATAAGTTTATTGTAATATTACAAATCAAGATGCCTTTCAAATAAATTTTAGTAAAATGAATTAATTTGAAGAATTAATTTTACGCAAATATTAAAAATATAAAATAAATGGAAGAAAATAATTTAAGGATTAGACTGGAGTGAAGCCAGAGCGATAAAAAATATTTTTGCCTGATTTCAATAGATAAATGAAAATAATTATAGATGCGCTAATATAGATAAAACGGTTTATTATATAATTTATAATTCCAAACAAAATTGCTTGTCGCATCCAGCAATCTTAAGCTTTATTTCCTGCTCAATTTTGCTTCAGTCTTGATTCAAGGAATATTTTAATTTTACTATTACTTATAACCCACAAATTTCAATCAGAAATTTTCATTGACACCTTAATTAATCTTACTCTTTTGTGGAATATATAAATATGGGTGCACATTTAACGAAGCCTACCTTCAAGTATACAGCGCCTCTAGATGAAGGATTACCTGGACAATCACCAGTTTTCGGTTATCCTGAACCTGGTCCAGATGTCTCTTATAAGTGTTTCAATGGAGCTACCACCTTATATGAGTCTTTCAAGGCTTCTGTTGAACGCCATAGCTCAAAAAATTTCCTAGGCACCCGTGCTAAAAATCCAGATGGCACTATAGGAGATTACCAATGGAAAACATATGGGGAAGCCTCCCAATTTGCCTTAAGTCTTGGATATGGCTATCATTCCTTAGGAATTACAGCAAAAGATGAAGAGGGAAATTCATTCCTAGGTATTTATTCTCGAAATAGAGAAGAATGGATTATTAATGACATTGCTTGCATGTCCCAATCAATAGTTTCTGTGCCTCTTTATGACACTCTACAAGGAGAGAGTCTTGATTTCATTTTAGGTCAAACTAACATGAAAGCAGTCTCATGCCCATTGAAGCAGGCAGAAAGTATTATAAAATTCAGAAAACAAGGATTAATCCAGAACCTTCAAATTGTGGCTGTTTTTGAGGAGGTTAGTGATGAACTTAAAGCGGAAGCAGCAGGTCTTGGGCTTGCATTTTACAGTTTGACTGAAATTGCACGCATGGCACCGGAAGGAGAAGTTCATCCTCCAACTGCAGATTCTTTATATACAATTTGTTATACAAGTGGGACGACAGGAAGACCTAAAGGAGCACTGATTACTCATAATAATTTGATTTCAACTATTTCTGGAGTGATTAACTGGGGAATTACTTTTACACCAGATGAGGTTTATTTATCTTATTTGCCTCTTGCACATATGCTAGAAAGATTTGTGGAAAATTACCTTATTGTTATGGGATGCGCCTTTGGATTTTATCAAGGAGATGTCACGAAGCTTAAAGATGACTTGGCTGTGCTGAGACCTACAATTTTTATATCAGTTCCTAGGCTTTGGAATAGATTTTATGATGCAATTCAGCAGCAGTTTAATTCATTGCCACCATCCAGAAAAGCTTTAGTTGACAAAGCACTTAAGGTGAAAAAACATTATTGGGAAACTCAAGGAAAATTAACAAATTTTGTATGGGATAAAATTGTTTTTGGAAAAGTCGCACAAGTCCTTGGAGGAAGAGTCAAGCTTATGGCGACTGGATCAGCACCCATAGCACCTGATGTATTGAACTTCTTAAGAATCGTCTTTTCATGTCCAATATTAGAAGCTTACGGCCAAACTGAAACATGTGCTGGCTCATTCATTACTAGACATCAAGACTCAGAGACTGGACATGTAGGCGGCCCAATCACTACTCTACAAATCAAGCTTGTAGATGTCCCAGAAATGGAATATTTAAGCACCGATCGTGATCAAGACGGATGGCCAGCTCCAAGAGGAGAAATCTGCTTAAAGGGTGGACCTATATTTTTAGGATACTATAAAAGTCCTGAATTAACTGCAGAAGCATTAGACTCTGAAGGATGGCTCCATACAGGTGATATTGGTGTCAGACTCCCTCATAATGGCGCAATAAAGCTGATTGACAGAAAAAAGAACTTTTTCAAGCTTGCCCAAGGTGAATATGTCTCAGCTGAAAAAATTGAATTGGCTTATACAAAATCTCATTATGTTAACCAAATCTTTGTATACGGCGATTCTTTACAAGCAACTTTAATTGCCATTTTAGTCCCTGACGAACCTTATATAAGGAAAGCATGGGCAGCTGAAAATGGCTTTGGTCCTGAGGCGACTTTTGAAGAAATTTGTGCAAGTCCTAAGCTGAAGGCTGATATTTTGAAAGATATGGATAAATATGGAAAAGAGGCTGGATTATTTGGATATGAACAAGTTAAAGCTATTGCGCTAGAGCCAGTAGCTTGGACAACTGATGACTTGCTAACACCTACGCAAAAATTAATGAGATTCCAAGCAAAGAAAAAATATGTGGATGTTATTGCACAGCTTTATTCAGGTCAATAATTAACTAGATTAAATATTTAGGTATATTATAAGTGTAATTTTGATTAATAGTCGACTCCTTCTATTCCTGCTCCTATAAAGTCAATGTGGAATGAAAAATAAGTTAAGCCGTCATCTTGATTTGTAAAACAGTAGTCTATCAATGTGTCATAATTTACAATAAAGCACTGTTTTTTATCAATTTCTGGGTATTGGTTTAAAAACCCACATTCGCTAAAATCAACAGTTTTTGCTTCAAATGTCAATTTATTATTTTCATCATTTCGATTCAATAAGTAAATTTTGTAAGATAATTTTACATCTGAGTTTAAAGTTCTAATTAAGAATAATAGAACTTTGTGCTCAGTAAGGTAAATGTGCTCCAATATAAAGTTTGTTTTTTCATTTCCAGAAGAAGGATAAGTAATTCGTAATACTCGATGTCTTGATCGATTGATGTCAGGCCGTGGAGGATTTCATAAGAATTTTACAAGCTTGGCTCTTTCGATCGGCTCAAGTCCGTGTGAAGATTTCAAGTGACTTGGAAGAAGCAAAGGATTTCCTTTCCATTTGCAGACCTGAGGGCCTGAATCTTCAGAAAAATAGCAAATAACGCTCTCAGGGCAATATTCACATTCTGCTTCATGACTCTGCCTTGCACTGAGTGAGATTCTTTTTTTGCATCCTTGGCTATGCCAAATACACCCAACTGTGACTTTTTCTAATTCATCTTCAAGTATCCGATTTCTTGAGGTCTTGCTTATAGCTCCTCGACACAGAGGACACTTTGAATCGCTCGCGACTCGTTCTATTTTATCCACACAAGCTAAACAAAAGGAATGACCTTTTATGCAATTTACTACAGGAGGCTTGAAATAATCAAAGCAAATCGGACATATTAATAAATCGAAAAAATCGTGGGAAGATCGTGGCCTTTTTCGTGTAGATGCACAAGGTTTTGGAAGAGGGGTCACACAGTCGTCAATCTCGGAGTCTGAAGAACTTGTTGTGCTGTTAGACATTTTAATTTCAAATTATGAATGCAAAAGATTCCCTTATTTAGGGTGAGTCGGAAAAATTGGGGCTTTTAATTTTTAAATGTTTTATTAAGATTTTCGGAACATATTCAATATGTAATTTATTTCTTGAATAGGTGAGGCTGTTTAGTAGCTATATTTTCTGCTTATTATAATTTTAATTGATTAGTATGTATTATCGAATAATAATCTGATTGATTTTTAATTATTAAGTAGCACTAACTTGCTTTTATAGCCTTGCAATAAAAAATCTGACAAATAATTAATCTATTATTTATACCTAAATTCTTTATATGATTAAAATATATTTTATTTAAACTATTTTTTAGCTTACGGGTTTATCATTTATAATGATTAATCAACTTTTTTGATTCCGCAATAAGCACAATAATTTGCATGAGGAAGGTATTTTTCTCCACAAATGTGACAAAATATTTTTTCTTTTTTTGCAGCAGGAGGCTGAATCTCATGATAATTTCCTTGCCTGAGATTGCTATCATATCTAGAACTTGCATTTATGTATCTAGAAGTAATAGTCAAAGCTTTTTTCAATACTTTTTCATGCTTTTTTACTTCAGGAGCTTCTTGTATAGGAGATTGATTCCTTTCTTCAATGACTTTGCATTTTACTATATGCTTCTCAATCATTCGTGGGTCAAATTTTCTTTTACAGATTGGACATTCAACGACGATTATATTGACATTTTTCTTTTTAGACATCATTGGAGTGCTTCTAGCTGGCTGAAGAGTTCGGATTTCTTGATTTATATGAGGTCCTCTTGGAGATCCTATAGGTGATGCTATTAATTTCTCATTTTTTTCTATAGGATTTTCTATATTTTTCTCATCTATTTTTTCCTCTGTGATAGGATCGAGATCTCTACATAAATTTTCTAAATCTTGATCAAAATCTTCTTTCAAAGCGAATGAGAAATTTGGTTTTGGAGCAGCTTGAGGTGTGAAAGGAGAAACAGGCTCCATAAAAGGACTCGTTAAAGATGCAGGGGTTAACGATCTTCTTTCTAAAACCACATCATCATCTATACTTTCTGAAATAGTAAGCTTTTTGAAAAGCATCGAATTTCTTAAAGGCTTGCATGGATTTTCTGCTGTGCAGCTTTTTTGATGCACTTGAAATCTTTCTTCGAGAAATTTTCTTTCACAGAAAGGACACTGGACCATGGCTTTGCTTTTAAAAGACTCATAAGCGATTTCGTTGTGAATTGCTAAATCTCTAGGTGTGCTTCCTAAAGGAATTTCAGCTGGAGGCTCTGGTAATGGACGTCTTTCTTTGGGAGGTTTCAGTTTTTCCCTCTCTTCTCATAGCTTCATACAAGTTTTTTGATGAATTCCAAGAGAAGCTGTCCCGAATTCTCGGCCACAGAGATAACACACTAGAGATTTGGGCTTCACATAAGAAAGAGTTTCCATGTTCATTAGTATTATTGTAATTATTTGGATTTAATTTTAAAATAATTTGGCTTCATCTTACTATCAAAAAATCACCTAAAAAATACCTCCTTATCATAAAATGGAGGGAATTGATATTCATTACTCTACTCAATTATCCAAAAATAATGATGATCTTATGATCCTTGACCTTCCTGAAGATCTTTTACAAGAAATCGAGTCTGGGAAAATTTTGTGGATTAAAGGGCAGCTATCTGATGAAGCCATTATATGCGGATCATCGTCTTCTTATGTTTTGAGATCAAGCGAAACATCAAATTTATTAATGCTCGTTTCTAATGACACAATAGAAAAAGAAGCTCATTCTATCCTTACTTGTGAAAAAATTATTCCGCCATTGCATCAAGTTTTGACCTTACTTGAAGAATCTCCTTATACATTTAATGATCAAAGTAATCAAAAATTAGAAAAAACTAATGTTTATAGCTTTGAAGAAATTGTTGAAAAAGTCCAAGCAAGCCCTAAAGAAATAAAAGATTATTTAGAAAAAATATCTAGCTTCGAGTGAGAAGGATGCCAAAGGATTTTTGATGAGGAATTTAGAGTTGAATCTTTAAAAAATGTGCTTTATTTAGTTATGAAATATGATTGGGAAACTATTTCAGTTATGGATATAGTTGCAGCTAATGAATTTCGTGGAATTCCTCATCAAATTGTTGAGGCTTTACTATCAACAGTCGGAAATGTTAACACATACTGGGAGCCTGATATTTTAAAAATTTATCAGTTAGGAGCAATGGATTTATTTCTTCAAAGCCCTGAATATTATGCAAATCAATTCGAAGAAGCCTTTTCTAAATCACTAGAACTCCTCATTCCTAGAAGAATGATAACAAATTTTTCATTATCCCAAATTTTGCAAGGCATCGCCATAAATAGGGTGTTAAATTCAAAACTTACCAAAAGGTACTTACCAGCAGCAAAATTATCATATAATTTTCAAGACAGGCTAAATTTACTCTTTTCTATTAAAGACAAATGAACTGAAGAAGAAATAGGAATTTATTTGCACGACGTTTTGACAATGCCACTTCCGAAAGCACTTCTAAAATATACAAAAAGGATTTCGGAAAACAGCCAAGTAATGTTTATGAATAAATTAAATTAGAAAATTATATTTTATTGATAATTTAATAAGATTAAAAAAATGGAAATGTTTTTAAAATTTCGGTAAAGAAATGAAATTCATGGGAAAATCCTAGATAAACACAGAGGAAAACGAATGAAAATTCACTTTTTTGAAATTATCTTCGCAACTAATAATGTAAAAAAAATAAAAAGGAGCAAGAGCAGCACAAAAGAATTAAAAATGAAAATCAAAAATTTTTTGGCTGACTCTTTTATTCTTGAAGAAAATCACCATGAGTGTTTCTATAAGCCTATATTATTTATCTTTAGAATATTGCTTGGTAATTAGTGGTAGATTTTAAACTGTGCGATTTAGTTAATTACTGACTTTAAAGTTTTCTATGATAAAAAAAAATAACTTCATTGCTATTTAAGGTTAAAAGTAATTATCTCGATAATTTCTTAATAATGCGTAAAGTTCACTTGAAAATTAAATTTAACGCTCTTCTCCACTCAGTTGATTAAATAAAAATGCAGTAAGATGCATATTTTTGTAAAACTTATTAAATCCATAATTATTTTTCAAAAAAGAGTTGCAACCTTTCATCAGATCCCATAAGCAATTCAAAATTTATAGTCTAGAAGGAGATGCAAACACCTAGACAAGCTCTTAAATACCAAGAGGCACCACTATAAAAGTTCAATTTCATCATTTTTAGTAATCGATAAAGTCCTCCAAATTCAAAAACAAGCGCCAAATCATTATTAATGACTCTCAAATATTGATAATGGTCCGATGGAAGACTGTCAAGGTCATATGCTACCTAATAGAACACTATAATTTTGAAGATTTTTTAAGTCGGTTAATAATGGATAACTATATATGTCTCATATTGGCGTAGTTATATAAAATATGGGACTTTGTGTTTCTAAGAAGCCACCAAACGTCAAGTCCTATAAAAGCGATCAAGTTATTTCAGTAGACTCCCTCAAGATCAAAAAACTCAAGCGAAAATTGCTCAAAAGGAAGGCTGAAAAGGCGCCTCAATTAGAGCTAGGCAAGAACCTACTGTATCTGAGAAGGCAAAGGTCGACAAGCAGAACTGAAGAAACTTCATATGAGGGACAAACAAAAGGCTTCACAGAAGAAAATTCACCAGCAACAAAAATTGACTCAACCTAAGACCACAACTTTTTAAAATATTTAAAATAAGCTTAGTTATGCATTTGTAATCGTGAAAATAAATCTTAATGATGAGTTTGAGCTATTATGCGAATGAGTTTTTAGACTTATAACTTAAAAAGGACCAAGATTTCGTAAAGGTCAACAAAATATTAACACCATTTTCACCATTGATTTATCTAAAATGTTACATTGTATTTTGCTTTATGGAGGGAAATGGAATTTTCATTGAGAATTGTGATATATTTTTTTATTTATCATTTTATAGATCATTCTAATGGATATTTATTATTTTTTGTTGACTGAAAGATAAGAGAATTCTATAGCAAGGTGTTGATAAAGGATTTTTCGAAAAATAACCATAGAAAATTGAATGCTTTAAAAATAAAGAATTATATAATGTAGTCGAATAATAATTTGTAATATAATTTACCCCAAAAGTCTAATTTTTATATCAAACTGAAAAGAAAGGAATTGTAATGACTCACTTCTTTGAAATATGGAAGGTCCTTTTTGGAATTATTTAAAAGGTAGATTAATGCAGACAGTACAAATATTATTTAATATTTTTAGCCCGATAGCTTTAAAAGACCTTATTAAATTATATTATGAACTCATAGATGCTTGATCAGCATAATGTGCGGTGTTAATTATGTGATAAATATGGACGATTTTTCAAGTAAAAGCTACAAGATTAAAAGCTTACAAAATTACATATTAAGCCATAGATAAGTCGTAATGTGTTGCATTTGGCTGCCTTATAAAATTTATTATTCTTTTATTTTAAATCAAAATTTCTTCTATTTCAAGCAAAAATAAGAGTCTTGCTTATGTTTTTTAAGTAAATCTTTGCAAAGGAAGCAGAATTTAGAATATTTTTCGAATAGTTTTTTAAATTCTAGATAAAAAATAGAGCAAAAAAATAAAGAAGGAATGACCTATATACTGACCAGCTGGCTATAAATTTTTTTGATAATTAAGAATCCAGCTTCAGTATTGAAGTAAAGAGAAAGAGAAAGAAAATAAACTAATATAAAAGTAATTAAGAATTCATTAGTGAAATTTTGAGTGATTTTCCACATTTTTTAAATATTTTTATTTTTGCTATGTGAAATTTTGTAAGTCTTAGAGTTTTATTCTTTATATTTTAAACAAAATTCTTGAACTCCTAAGCTTTAAGCCTTTATCTCTTCTGAAAGGGAACATATTAATTTTAATCTTAAAACCCAATTCAAATGTTTTGATGATAATAAATTCTCAAATTATAAAAATATCAAATTTCATATACATAAAGTATAGCTGAATTAATAGCGAATATCATGATTGATATATAATTAGTACCGATAATAATTTTCTAAATTATAGCAAGACTAAGAGCTAATAAATCAGACTCTTTACTTACTATCCCATAAAAAATTGAAGAATTTATAATTGCTAAATTTTCAGATAAAAAGGGACAAAAGGGAACAGAAAACAATTTTTCATTAGTGATAGACTTATTTAGACTTTTTTAGAGAAAGAAAACCTAAGTTAAGCAGGAAGAGACTCATTAACTTTATGCTTGTTATAAATTTTACCAATTCTGAAAAGATATCTACGCTCATTTGAGATAACACTATCGAAGGTAATTTTTATGTTTATAATGTGATTTTCCAAAGAATTATTTTAACTCCAACCCTAATATTGAAAATGAATAGTTTAAATTTAATCAAATTAAGATTAATTTATTGAGTGCTAATTTTTTCTTCATCAAATGCTTTTACACTAAAATGCATAATGATAAATTTTGCCATCATTAAGTTTATACATTTCAATAGAAATATACTGAAGAAAGCATAATATCCAATAATTTGCATCACTGAGAGTAGAAATCAATAAAACAATTATTTGAATAATGTTCCAATAAGAATGGCTCTACAAAAGATTATTCTGAGTGCTTAGCACACATCTTCAATTTCTTGGAAGCAAAATATAATAAGCTAATTGAATTTTAATTTGATTATGATAAAACATTTTGATTTAGGCTATTTGCTTTACTTTGTTATTAGATGAAAAATCTTTTGTTTTGAATTTTTCAAACCAAGAATCAACATTGTCAATTTCATATTAATTATTTGAAATTAAATAAGATTAATGGCAATATATGAAATTAAGATGCTTTAAGCTTGACAATTTCTAGCTTGCTTAATTTAAAAATTCTAAGGAAATGAGCAATAAAAAATTATTAATTTAGTAAGTATCAAGATTGATAATCTAGAATATTTCAGGCTTCAGGCTTCAAACTAAATCCTAAATTTTAATTGAGTCCTTATTCTTAATAATTTTGCGATTTCTATTAAAAGTAGAATTAATTATTTAAAATTGCTCAGAGTCATCGCTTCTTATTGCTGAAATGTAATGACGCCCACGAGCTAATTCATAAGTTTTTGATACCTCCATCTGATTTGCTTCAATATTGGTTTTAAAAATTTTTGCATCCTGCTGCCAATTTTCCAATCTATTTATATAATTGATATTTTAATAATCTAGCATTTAAGCCTTTAATGAAAATGGCTCATCTCAGTTAGAACACTGAAAATTGGTACTTTATATTTAATAAATTAAGGATTATATTATTGATCACGGATTTCTTGCTTATCAAATATTTGCTACAACTTAAATAGCATGTAAAAGACTGAATCCTCAAAGCAAAGTATTAGTCCTTTATTATTAAAATGAATTTTCCATTTATTTCTATTGAGTTTTAAATTTTTTATTAATTTCTATTAAAAGGGCAATTAGCTATTTAATAATGCTCACAGTCATCATTTCTTATACTTGAAATGAAATGACTTCCTCGAGCTAATTCATAAGTTTTTGATACCTCTTTGCCTTTTTCTGCGATATCGAATTTAAATTTATATATAGTCTTATTCCAATTTTTCAAATGATTTATATAGTCGATTTGTGATTTATTTATTTTTGTGAAAAAGGCACCAAAAATTGCATTCTCTATTATTTTTCCACCTTCATTTTTGTCGTGTTCTCTAAGATCAGAGATAAATTCTATGCTTCCAGGCATTCCACTACGAAGTGATTTTTTTGTTGATTTTGGAGTTTTCTTTTCTGGATTATAAGATCCCTCGTTATATTTTCTCAATGCATGAGCTGCTTCATGAATAAAAGTTATTTTTCTGACACAAGACTTGAAATCATTATTCTGTGACAAGCTTTGATGTAGTAAAATTGTTCCACCAAAGACTGTAATTCCACTAATATTATCTGGAAGATCTGCAAAATATGTTCTTTCAACTAAATTATTATTTTCATTCCAAATATTCTCCTCCAAAAGAACTCCTTGAACAGGTCTAGAAAATAAAATTTTTTTAAGTTCATAAGTTTGAGTTATATTCAATCCTACTGGGCGATTAAAATACAATTTAATGGCTCTTTGTTTGCCTTCAGTAAAAAAGCTTGCGTTTCATTTTTCTAAAGTTCCATTGAAAAGTCTCGTCAGATGAGATGCTAGATATTGCCTTAAGACAAAGTTTTTATCATCATTGCTAAAAACCATTTTGTGAAGGAATGAGTTCCGAAACTCTTCTATATAGTTTGCTTGAATGTCTTTGCTTACTCAAAATTCATTTCATAATGAATCTCCAATAATTTGTTTGTCCCCATCTAAACCACTTTCTATCATTCAGTTCAAGTTCTCCTCATCACTGCATTCTTGAAATTTACTTTCTTCAGCAGAAATTTTTCCAATGGTATCGTAATCTTTTGTTTTGCCTAAAGTTTCTTTTTCAGATTCAATGAAATCTAGAGGTATTTGATTTTTACTTTCTTCTAGCTCTTGCTGCTTCTTTTTCAATCTATTTGCATATTCTTTAAAAACTTCAGTCAAAGAGTTTTTGATTAAACCTATAAAATAATTAGCGATTGTTATTCTATTTTTGCTATCCTCATAAGCAATTTTATTGAAATTAAAAGCTTCGAGGTATTTACGGATATCTCTATAAAATGAAAACAAGCTTTTAATATCTTTTTCCCTTATGATAGAAATATATGAGTTTATAAAATCCTCAAACTCTGTGACGGCAAGATAATTAAATTGAGCTTCGGAATCATTTGTAAGCTCCAGAATGTTAGCAGCCAGTGTAATAACATCTGTTATTAATTTTTTCTCATTTTTTTGATTTGCACCGTATAAACTAGAAGGGACTGATGAATATTTTTCCTTAAGAGATTTCCTTTTTTTTATTCAATAAGGCAGAAGATTATTCTCTAAAAAGTTATGAAAGTAGTTTTGAATTTGAGGCATAAATGCAAAAGTGACTTTGAAAAAATTTAAAATATCATCATTATTCCAATTTTTTTGGCTCTCAAACTGAGAAATAAATGACGCTAAATAGTTAGTTATTTGCACTTTTTTTGATTCTTGTTGTCTCTGGCTTGGATCTAAACATAAGTATAAAGTTAGCATTGGTATATGACTTTTAGCTCGCTCCAAACTCTTGTCTTCTAGATCCGGTAGTTTTTCGAAATAAGCATCCAAAAGGTCATATCAACGATCTGGCCTTGTTAGTTGTGTATTAATTATATCTTCAATGGGTTTTATAAATGAATCCAAAACTCCTTTTGTTTTTATGAATTCATCCAGCCCTATATTTTCAAAAATGATATTTGCTGATCTTTTATCAATATCTGTAGTATAGATTTGTAATGCTTCCAAAATATTATCGACCATGACACTGCTTACTCAATCATTTCTATTGGCATAATAGTTTGATATTATACAACGATAGGATTCTGTAAGCACTTCTTTTCCAGATAAAAAAAATTTTAAAACTGCACTTTCCTCTCAATTAAAAGAGTCATGAATTATCTGGCATAATTTTTGTATAGTGCTTTTTTTAAATTTGATATGATTGGCTAAATTTAAAACATTCTCAAGCGTGTGCCATGAGCAAATATTGTCAATCAGACAATTCAAAATTTGCTCTTCCAGAAAATTGTACTCTATCTTACAGAGCATTGAAATCTCACAACAGAATGAAAAAAACTCATCTAAACACTCAAAGCTGTCTTTTGTAAAGTTCATCAGAAATTCTGCTGTTTTAATAAAATTTCATGAACCTAACGTTTTGATGGATTTCAAACTCTCTGATGAAAATTTTCTAATAAAAGAGAAATAAGCTACAAAGCTAACGATATTTTCTTTGCTTTTTAAGCTCTCACTAACATCAGCACCAGGACTTATCATTCATTTATAAAGCTCGTTTTCCTGTAAAAGCTCAAAAACTCGAAACTTAAATTTGTCTTCGAGATCTTCGATTGGAGATTTTACGAGCAGAGACAAAATTGAAAGCTCGAATTTTGACTTTATAAGTTCGTCCAAATGCAAAAATTCTAGCTCCATTGCCCCGCCATATGCTAAGCAGGTTATTACTCTAAAAAATTCTAAAATGCTGTTATCGTCATTATTGTCAATCATCGATCTAATATTTTCCTCTAAGTATTTTTCTGGGCTAAACTTGGGGATTTTTACATAAGCCAGATTATTTTCAGGCGTAGTAATGTGCAATCTTCTGATTTCTTCACGGTTTTTGAGGAAAAAAATCTTTACCGCCTCATATGGATCTAATAGTGACATATTGCAAATAATATTTATTAAATTAATTATTTTTTGCATTTTAATTACTTTTTTATAATTGAAAATATCACTCAATTATCTAAATTTTTAGTCTATTCCTCTGAACTTTCGTTATTTTATTAGAGAACAGTAAAGTTTTTATCACACAACTCTAATATGTCTTTATGGCTTTTTCACACATAAAGCATTATAAGGCTAAGGAGATATCTTGGTTTATCATATAATTATATTGATAAATAATGGATGGATCAACTAAAAATTTGAAGAATTCTAATTGTTTCATTTACTGATAAAATGGGAACAAAAGCAAACAAAGCTAATTTTAAATAATTGATATTTTAATAATCTAGCATTTAAGCCTTTAATGATAATGGCTCATCTCAGTTAGAACACTGAAAATAGATACTTTATATTTAATAAATTAAGGATTATTATTGATCACGGATTTCTTGTATATCAAACATTTGCTACAACTTAAATAGCACGTAAAAAAACTTAATCCTCAAAGCAAAGTATTATTCCTTTATTATTAAAATGAAGTCTCCATTTATTTCTATTGAGTTTTAAATTTTTAATAATTTCTATTAAAAACGCAATTAGCTATTTAATAATGCTCACAGTCATCATTTCTTATACTTGAAATGAAATGACTTCCTCGAGCTAATTCATAAGTTTTTGATACCTCTTTGCCTTTTTCTGCGATATCGAATTTAAATTTATATATAGTCTGATTCCAATTTTCCAAACGATTTATATAGTCGATTTGTGATTTATTTATTTTTGTAAAAAAGGCACCAAAAATTGCATTCTCTATTATTTTTCCACCTTCATTTTTGTCGTGTTCTCTAAGATCAGACATAAATTCTGTGCTTCCAGGCATTCCACTACGAAGTGGTGTTTTTGTTGATTTTGGAGTTTTCTTTTCTGGATTATAAGATCCCTCGTTATATTTTCTCAATGCATGAGCTGCTTCATGAATAAAAGTTATTTTTCTGGCACAAGACTTGAAATCATCACACTGCGACAAGCTTTGATGTAGTAAAATTGTTCCACCAAAGACTGTAATTCCACTAATATTATCTGGAAGATCTGCAAAATATGTTCTTTTAACTAAATTATTATTTTGATTCCAAATATTCTCTTCTGAAAGAACTCCTTTAACAGGGATAGAAAATAAAATTTCGTTAAGTTCATAAGTTTGCGTTATATTCAATCCTACTGGGCGATTAAAATACAATTTAATGGCTCTTTGTTTGCCTTCAGTAAAAAAGCTTGCGTTTCATTTTTCTAAAGTTCCATTGAAAAGTCTTGTCAGATGAGATGCTAGATATTGCCTTAAGACAAAATTTTCATCATCATTGCTAAAAACCATTTTGTGAAGGAATGAATTCCGAAACTCTTCTATATAGTTTGCTTGAACGTCCTTGCTTGCTCAAAATTCATTTCAAAATGAATCTCCAATAATTTGTTTGTACCCATCTAAACCACTTTCTATCATTCAGTTCAAATTCTCCTCATCACTGCATTCTTGAAATTTACTTTCTTCAGCAGAAATTTTTACCATGGTATCATAATCTTTTGCTTTGCCTAAAGTTTCTTTTTCAGATTCAATGAAATCTAGAGGTATTTTATTTTTACTTTCTTCTAGCTCTTGCTGCTTCTTTTTCAATCTATTTGCATATTCTTTAAAAACTTCAGTCAAAGAGTTTTTGATTAAACCTATAAAAAATTGAGCGATTGTTATTCTATTTTTGCTATCCTCATAAGCAATTTTATTGAAATTAAAAGCTTCGAGGTATTTACCGATATCTCTATAAAATGAAAACAAGCTTTTAATATCTTTTTCCCTTATGATAGAAATATATGAGTTTATAAAATCCTCAAACTCTGTGACAGCAAGATAATTAAATTGAGCTTCGGAATTAATTTTAAACGCCAGAATACGCTTAGCCAGTAAAATAGCAACTCTTATTAATATTTTCTCATCTTCTCGACTTTCATCGTATAAATTAGAAGGGACTGATGAATATTTTTCCTTAAGAGATTTCTTTTTTTGCATTCAATTAGGCAGAAGATTATTCTCTAAAAAGTTATGAAAGTGGTTTTGAATTTCAGGCATAAATGCAAAAGTGACTTTGAAAAAATTTAAAATATCATCATTTTTCCAACCTTTTTGATTCTCAAACTGAGAAATAAATGACGCTAAATAGTTAGTTATTTGCACTTTTTTTGATTCTTGCTGTCTGTTGCTTGGATCTAAGCATAAGTATAAAGTTAGCATTGGTATATGACTTTTAGCTCGCTCCAAACTCTTGTCTTCTAGATCTGGAAGTTTTTCGAAATAAGCATCTAAAAGGTCATATCAACAATCCGGCCTTGTTAGCTGTGTATTAATTATATCTTCAATGGGCCTTATAAAGGAATCCAAAACTCCTTTTGTTTTTATGAATTCATCCAGCCTTATATCTTCAAAAATGATATTTGCTGATCTTTTATCAATATCTGTAGTATAGATTTGTAATGCTTCAAAAATTCTATTGACCATGACAATGCTTACTCGATCATTTCTATTGGCATAATAATTTGATATTATACAACGATAGGATTCTGTAAGGACTTCTTTTCCAGATAAAAAAAATTTTAAAACTGCATCTTTCTCTCAATTAAAAGATTCATGAATTATCTGGCATAATTTTTGTATAGTGCTTTCTTCAAATTTGATATGATTGGCTAAATTTAAAACATTCTCAAGCGTGTGCCATGAGCAAATATTGTCAATCAGACAATTCAAAATATGCTCTTCCAGAAAATTGTACTCTATCTTACAGAGCATTGAAACCTCACAACAGAATGAAAAAAACTCATCTAAACACTCAAAGCTGTCTTTTGCAAAGTTCATCAGAAATTCTGCTGTTTTAATAAAATTTCATGAATCTAACGTTTTGATCGAGTTCAAACTCTCCGATGAAAATTTTCCAATAAAAGAGAAATAAGCTACAAAGCTAACGATGTTTTCTTTGCTTTTTAAGCTTTCACTAACGTCAGCATTAGGACTTATCATTCATTTATAAAGCTCGTTTTCCTGTAAAAGCTCAAAAACTCGAAACTTAAATCTGTCTTCGAGATCTTCGATTGGAGATTTTACGAGCAGAGACAAAATTGAAAGCTCGAATTTTGACTTTATAAGTTCGTCCAAATGCAAAAATTCTAGCTCCATTGCCCCGCCATATGCTAAGCAGGTTATTACTCTAAAAAATTCTAAAATGCTGCGATCGTCATTACTGTCAATCATCGATCTAATATTTTCCTCTAAGTATATTTCTGGGCTAAACTTGGGGATTTTTACATAAGCCAGACTATTTTCAGGCGCATTAATGTGCAAACTTCTGATTTTTTCACAGTTTTTGAGGAAAAAAATCTTCACCGCCTCATATGGATCTAATAGTGACATATTGCAAATAATATTTATTAAATTAATTATATTTTAGTTAATTTTTTACATTTTTAATTACTTTTTTATAAATGAAAATATCACTCAATTATCTAAATTTTTTAGTCATTCCTCTGAAATTTTGTTATTTTATCAGGGAACAGTGAAATTTTCATCACAAAACGCTAATAAGTGTCTTTATGGCTTTTTCACACATAAAGCATTATAGAGCTAAGGAGATATCTTGGTTTATCATATAATTTATATTGATAAATAATGGATTGATCAACTAAAAATTTGAAGAATTTTAATTGTTTCATTTACTGATAAAATGGGAACAAAAGCAAACAAATCTAATTTTTAATTAACAATTTAGCTCCCACCCCCTATTAGACTCCTATAGGGGGCAGTCCAACCAAGATTGCCTAAATTTGTCAAAAAAATAAAATTTTGTAAAATTTAAGACAGATTGTCCAAAAATTTAGCATTTAAGCCTTTAATGAAAATGGCTCATCTCAGTTAGAACACTGAAAATAGATACTTTATATTTAATAAATTAAGGATTATTATTGAGCATGATTTCTTGCTTATCAAATATTTTCTACAACTTAAATAGCATGCAAAAGACTGAATCCTCAAAGTAAAGTATTATTCCTTTATTATTAAAATGAATTCTCCATTTATTTCTATTGAGTTTTAATTTTTTAATAATTTCTATTAAAGGCGCAATTAGCTATTTAATAATGCTCACAGCTATCATTTCTTGAATTTGAAATGAAATGACTTCCTCGAGCTAATTCATAAGTTTTTGATGCCTTTTTGCCTTTTTTTGCGATATCGAATTTAAAATAATCTATAGTCTGATTCCAATTTACCAAATCATTTATATAATCGATTTGCGATTTATTTATTTTGGTAAAAAAGGTACCAAAAATTGCATTCTCTATTAATTTTCCACATTCATTTTTGTCGTGTTCTCTAAGATCAGAGATAAATTCTATGCTTCCAGGCATTCCACTACGAAGTGGTGTT
Organism: Blepharisma japonicum; assembly: GCA_949751835.1. Classification (NCBI taxonomy): domain Eukaryota; phylum Ciliophora; class Heterotrichea; order Heterotrichida; family Blepharismidae; genus Blepharisma; species Blepharisma japonicum. Next base: position 60,946 of record CATKHK010000003.1, on the reverse strand, counting down.
TTTCTTGATTTTAGAGCTTTCTTTTCTGGATTATAAAATCCCTCGTTATATTTTCTCAATGCGTGAGCTGCTTCATGAATAAAGATTATTTTTCTGAAGCAAGACTTGAAATCATTAAACTGTGACAAGTTTTGATGTAGTAAAATTGTTCCACCAAAGACTGTCATTCCACTAATATAATCTGGAAGATCTGCAAAATATGTTCTTTCAATTAAATTATTATTTTCATTCCAAATATTCTCTCTCAAAAAACCTCCTTGAACAGACATAGAAAATAAAATTCTTTTAAGTTCATCAGTTTGTTCATTATTCAATCTTTTTGGGGGATTAAATAGCAATTTAATGGCTCTTTGTTCGCCTTCAGTTAAAAAGCTTGTATTTAATTTGTCTAAAGTTCCATTGAAAAGTCTTGTAAGATGAGATGCTAGATATTGCCTTGAGACAAAGTTTTTATCATCATTGCTAAAAACCATTTTGTGAAGGAATGAGTTCCGAAACTCTTCTATATAGTTTGCTTGAATTTCTTTTATTTCTCAAAATTCATTTCAAAATGAATCTCCAACAATTTGTTTGTCCCCATCTAAATCACTTTCTATCATTCAGTTCAAGTTCTCCTCATCACTGCATTCTTGAAATTTACTTTCTTCAGCAGAAATTTTTCCCAAAGTATCACAATCTTTTGTTTTGCCTAAAGTTTCTTTTTCAGATTCAATGAAATCTAGAGGTATTTGATTTTTACTTTCTTCTAGCTCTTGCTGCTTCTTTTTCAATCTATTTGCATATTCCTTAAAAACTTTAGTCAAAGAGTTTTTGATTAAACATATAAAATAATTAGCTATTATTATTCTATTTTTGCTTTCCTCATAAGCAATTTTATTGAAATTAAAAGCTTCGAGGTATTTACGGATATCTCTATAAAATAGAAACAAGCTTTTAATATTTTTTTCCCTTATGATAGAAATATATGAGTTTATAAAATCCTCAAACTCTGTGACAGCAAGATAATTAAATTGAGCTTCGGAATTAATTTTAAACGCCAGAATACGCTTAGCCAGTGAAATAACAACTCTTATTAATATTTTCTCATTTTCTTGATCTGCATTATATAAACTAGAAGGCACTGATGAATATTTTTCCTTAATAGATTTCTTTTTCTGCCTTCAATTAGGCAGAAGATTATTCTCTAAAAAATTATGAAAGTGGTTTTGAATTTCAGGCATAAATGCAAAAGTGGCTTTAAAAAAATTTAAAATATCATCAAAATATAATTTTTTTTGACTCTCAAACTGAGAGATAAATGACGCTAAATAGTTAGTTATTTGCTCTTTTTTTGATTCTTGTTGTCTATTGCATGGATCTAAATATAAGTATAAAGTTAGCATTGGTATATGACTTTTAGCTCGCTCCAAACTCTTGTCTTCTAGATCCGGAAGTTTTTCGAAATAAGCATCCAAAAGGTCATATCAACAATCCGGCCTTGTTAGCTGTGTATTAATTATATCTTCAATGGGCCTTATAAAGCAATCCAAAACTCCTTTTGTTTTTATGAATTCATCCAGCCTTATATCTTCAAAAATGATATTTGCTGATCTTTTATCAATATCTGTAGTATAGATCTGTAATGCTTCAAAAATTCTATTGACCATGACAATGCTTACTCGATCATTTATATTGGCATAATAATTTGATATTAAACAACGATAGGATTCTGTAAGGACTTCTTTTCCAGATAAAAAATATTTTAAAACTGCCGTTCTCTCTCAATTAAAAGAGTCATGAATTATCTGGCATAATTTTTGTATAGTGCTTTCTTCAAATTTGATATGATTGACTAAATTTAAAACATTCTCAAGCGTGTGTCATGAGCAAATGTTGTCAATAAAACAATTCAAAACTTGCTCTTCCAGAAAATTGTACTCTATCTTACAGAACATTGAAACCTCACAACAGAATGAAAAAAACTCATCTAAACACTCAAAGCTGTCTTTTGTAAAGTTCATCAGAAATTCTGCTGTTTTAATAAAATTTCATGAACCTAACATTTTGATGGATTTCAAACTCTCTGATAAAAATTTTCTAATAAAAGAGAAATAAGCTACAAAGCTAACGATGTTTTCTTTGCTTTTTAAGCTTTCACTAGCGTCAGCATCAGGACTTATCATTCATTTATAAAGCTCGTTTAACTGTAAAAGCTCAAAAACTTGATACTTAAATCTGTCTTCGAGATCTTCGATTGGAGATTTTACGAGCAGAGACAAAATTGAAAGTTGGAATTTTGAGTTTATAAGTTCCTCCAAATGTAAAAATTCTAGCTTCGCTGCCTTGCCATATGCTAAGCAGGTTATTAATCTAAAAAATTCTAAAATGCTGCAATCGTCATTATTGTCAATCATCGATCTAATATTTTCCTCTAAGTATTTTTCTTTACTAAACTTTGGGATTTTTACATAAGCCAGATATTTTTGAAGCATAGTATTGTGCCAACTTCTGAATACTTCACGGTTTTTGAGGAAAAAAATCTTTAAAGCCTCATATGGATCTAATAGTGACATATTGCAAATAATATTTATTAAATGAATTATATTTTAGTTAATTTTTTACATTTTTAATTACTTTTTTATAATTGAAAATTTCACTCAATTATCTAATTTTTTGGGATTTTCACTAATAAAGCATGATTGAAGCTGATAGGAAATATTTATATAATTAATATTGATAATTATAAGTCTAAAGTAAAATGAATTAATCTATTTAAAAAAATTGTAGAATTTTAATATTCCATTTCCTGATAAAAATGGGGCTAAGGTGACAAAAATAATTTTTTCATTAGCTATAATCTTAGTCTAGAAAATTAGCCTTTATTAATTAAGAAGAATGTATTTAAGGTTTGAATAAAAAAAGTTTATCATTTCTGAAACGATATTGCTACTTTGAAGCCCTTTTATTTTATATTTCCAAAAAATTAGTGACTGTCTGCAAAAATATTTTGAATTAAGTGAATTTCTTATTGAGTGCAGATTTCTCGATTACCTAATGCTATTTCACAACAAAGCATAATTTGAATCTTATTAATAGGAAATTAAAAATTCAATAGAAATTCCCAAAATTTGTTATCTCATTACTTTCTACCATATCTTTGTGGAAAAGTAATATTATATCCCAAAACAATAACTTTTTTGCATCTTCCTAGCATTAATTTGTAATTAGATAAAATGGTAGACTTCTACCAGGCATGTCATATGCAATAAATGGAAATAAAAGTTCATTAGCATTCGTTAAACTGTCAAAGTTCATGCTTGCACTTTTTGCATAAATTCCAAGTAATTATCTATAAATCTCATTAAAATCTGAAAAATGTCTATCATATCTAAATTAAGTAAAATCAAAAATATTTGAATTAATATTACTCATAATAATTAGCTGATATATAAAATTTTTAAGTATAAAGATATAATGCATTAACTGGAAACACTTTAAAATGCTATATGATAATGCAAAGAATAATAGAATTAAAATTAAAATAAATAATTTGTAAAACATTATTTAGCCCTTTTAAAATATAGTTAATTATTAAGATTATTTTTTAAATCATCTCAGGACATTTTTAAACAACAATAATTAGCAATAAGATTTATTAATTTATTAATAAGAAAAAATTATTTATTATAAAATCATCCTTTGCAAAGGTAAATTCAATAAAATAATTTTATTTTTACATTCATTCGATTTTACTATAATATCTATACCAATCCTTTCTATACATTTGCAGGGTTATTATAAAGTTTAATCACAAGCCTTTTCCTAGCTTCTGCAGTCCCTACCCTTGTCAGGCTTTTTCTTAAATATCCTAATTGTCTGTTTCTGATAGCATTTCTATTTACACTTTTTTTGAATTCTCCATCTCTTTTTCTAAGGCCATTCCCTATATGTACAGGGAACTGGAAAGCTTCAACAGTCCTTTTTATAGGCTGATCTCCAAAAATTCTATCATTTAAATTCACAACTGACCTAGTGATCTGAGAAGTGCTCGCACTTTTAGCACTCATTAGTCTTGATGACCGTTTTGTCTGTAATGCTGAAGATCTAGCTGGGCTTGAATTAACTGATCATTGGAAGCTTCGTAGTTGTTTTCCTTCAAGAAAAACTGCTGAATTACGAATTTGAGTTCTGGCCGAAAAAGTGTTATTTTCTAAATTTACAGAAGATATGTGTACAGAAATAGGAACTTGATATGTAATATTATCATTTTCTTTATATTTAAAATCTGATTTCGTCCTGAATATAACTATTGGAACTTTTTCTTCTGTCTCCACTTCTGCATCCTTAGTTGTCATTTTTGTAAATGGAATATAAATTTTAATTAAATGATAAATAAGCTGATAAGATCATTTGCGACAAAAATGCCCTATGAAGGGGCTATGATGATAATTGACGACCTTCCTTTATCCACCACTGTAAAAGAGCTGAAAAGATTTTTCCCTTCCTCTTGTGAATTTGAGCTGGCTAAGACTTATTGCCTTGTTAAATTCCAAACAGAAGAGGAAGCAGAATTTTACAGCCAAAAATGGCAAGGAAAAATTTTTAAAGGTAAACCAGTCAGAACTTCAATGGCTTCAGGACCTAGAAAAACAAAGCATTCTGAATTAATAGATGAAGGAGCAGAAGAAATAAATAAGGAAAAAGAAGTAATAGAAGATGAAGATATTTCACTAGAAAGAGAATTATCTTCTGAATCAAAAATAAATATTCCATTTTTATACGCAGAAGATAAAAAGTAATCAGATTAATTAACAATGCCAAATTATTTAACCATTTTTTAACTTGTAATAATCAATTCAATAAATTTTCTGATTGTGTAATCTATAATATCATTAATTATTGAGAAATCTTTTTAAATAAATACATACAATTTTCTGAAAATACTCAAAAATTTCGCTGTCAGCTTGGTTCAGCTTTGATTCGCTCATTGAAGCTTGAACTTTTACAGTTTTGCTGTTCAGCATTTCTATGACTGCTAGGACATCTCCATTTTCATTTTTCATAGGGATGCAAAGCACAGGTAACGTTGTTTCGATATCAACTCTTCCATTATAGTTTGGATGATTATAAGCATCATTGACGTTTAATAAAGTTTTTTCTCTTACACATTTGCCAGCTAAGCCCATCATGATTGAAAATTTTTCGATTTTCCCATTAATTGCTTTACATAGATTTCCTTCTTCTATGTGGTAAAAATATGCAATATCTGTATTCATGATGTTTTTCGCTTCAATTTGTAAGCACGCATTAAAATCTATAATATTTTCTGCTTTGCATATTCCGACACAAGCTTCAAGTGACACTTTCAACCTTGCCAAAGTCAACACCAGCGTCTCATTTTTTATAACCCTCTGCAGAACAATAGAATAATGTGCAGAAATCAGCTCAAATAAAGCATCATCATCTGGAGTAAAAATTCCATCATTCTTATTTATAGCTTGCATAATCCCGATAATATTTCCTACATTATCTCTAATAGTCAGTGCAAGGACTGATTTGGTTTTATAATTGTCTTCAATGTCAAGACTATTGTCAAATCTTGAGTCTTTATAAGCGTCTATTACATTAACACTTGCTCCAGTCATCGCACAATATCCAGCAATACCTCGGTCTATAGGAATTCTTATTCTTTTCATGCCATCTCCTTTAGATGATCTTGTCCATAATTCTCTATTCAGCTCATCAACCACATATACAGTTGCTTTATCACAATCTAAAATTTCTTTGGTTTCTGATATGAAAAATTCAATTAAATCATCTAATAGCTCTGCATTGCAAAACTTCCTAAAAGCTTTAAAAAGCCGCTTAAGCTTTAAAGAAAGATTAACAAGCTTCCCAAATTCGTCTTTTTTCCTCAATAAATATCCCAGGACATCTCTCTGTGCTGACACCTCTAAATTAAAAAATTTTTCCACAAATAAAGCATGATCATCATTCCAAGCTTCCATAAATTTTCGAATATTATTTTCTTCTTCAGGCTTCATAGTATCTGCTCTTTTATAAGTAGGGAGAAGTCTATTTTGTTTTCTTCCTATGCTTTGTAGATCGGCTCGCGGGTCCAAGCTTTGGCTTGTTGAATTTGAATGTAGCGCTTCTTGTGGTTTTTGTGACTGATTCATTATCCTTTGGCATCATTGGATTGTTTCTTTAAGCTTACGGTTTTCGAATAATGCTGAAGCTATTATTTCATCTCTTTTGTTTAAGCTGCTTACAAGCTGTTTATTCATCATTTCTAACTTATGAATTTCTTGATTTTTCGAAGAAATTATCGACTCTAGATCCTGGATTCTTTTTGATAAGAATTTTATATGATCAACCGCTTCATGCTCTGTGTACTTGTTGGAGGAAAAGCTGGAGTTTAAGGATGGTAAAGAGCCTTCAATTCGGGATAAAGAAAAATCTTTTCGCAGCCTGCCCCTTGGGACATTTAGAATTGATTTCATATTATCAGTTATATTAAATTATGCGCCATTGGTAGACCCTTAAAATAATGAATTGGAGCAAATTAAATTAGGAAGATTCATCGATGCATTTAAAAATAATGCTTTACTATACTTCTCTGATGTATTATCACTAATTATTTCAAGTATTAAGCAAAAACTTTTGTTTTTTCATAAAGAGGCTTTTGATAAAATTTGCCTTGGCTATAAAGCACTATAGTCCAATTCTTGTAATGGCTGCACAGCTAAATAAATTTGTAACAAATTGTATTTCTCAATCGAATATTTTAGGAAATAATAATTTAACAAATTCTAAAAATCATTTTGTTTTTGCGAATAATTTATTATCAAATTAATTCTTTTATGCTTTTTAATTATTTTTCTATTTTGCTTAACTAATAAAATTTGAGAGTTCACCAATTTCAATTTATGCTTAATTAGATTTTAAGCTTCTCTCTTAAAGACTTTGTAAATTTAATGCACCATAATTAAGATTTTGCTTACAAAATAAAAAACAGAAAGAAATAAAAAACTCCATAATTCTGATAAATTACAAATATTGATATTATGATATTTTAATAATAGAAACTCGAAGTTTTATTCAGTATACATATATATATTTCTAAAAATTTTTGATAATATCACCATGCGTATTATTATTTGTTTGTTAACATAACATTTTCATAAAAGACATTCCATATTAAAAACCACTATAATAAATATATATGAAAAATATCAGTAATAAAGGCAGCAAAAAAGATAATTCAAAACCCTCTGAGCACTTCTTTCAAAATCCTCAGCTGAACAGTTCCATTTCCACAATCGAGCCAAAAACCAAAAAATTCTCAAACATCGCAAACCAACGAATAGAGATCGAGGTATCAGACGTGCTAGACACAAAGCCATCTGATTCCTCCTTTTTCAACACCGAAAACACATTTCACGAAGAAAATTCACATCAATTCGACTCATTTTTTAGTGCCTCAGAAGATTCTGAAATAGACGAGCAGCCACACAAAGCTAGCTCAATCAGAAAAATAAATAAAAAACTGCATGGGGAATTTAATGAAAAACTGTCAAGCTTTAGAGAAGCCTTAGAGCACGTTCTATCCTCAAGTGCAAGAGATTCTGCCAGAATTTCTGTACTGAATTCAGAGCTGGATTCTATAAGGAAAAACATGTTTGAGGCTATTGATATTAGTCACAGTAATCATCAGAGCTTAGAAAGAAGGTCGTGCTTGAGAGTCGATGAAAGCTACACACCCAATCATTGGAAGCAAAGCTTTATGATTGAAAATGTCCTTAAACAAATTGAAGAGTTACAAGAGCAAATTAAAATAGTATCAACTAAAATAATTGTTAACGAAAAAGAAATAGCTCAGAAAAACGAAGAAAATTTGGAATTAAGAACAAAATTAGATCAGTTGGAAGCAGAATTTTTCAAGTATTTGACGAATGATGTTAACACTGATAGAGCTTCATGCGTATGTAGGACATTTTAAGGAAGATACAGGAAAGGCAGGCATATAATAATTTTCTTAATTAAATAAGGAAAATGTGCAATTGAATAAATCTATCTCAATGTAACTTGCTTTCTTATGATCTTTTCTTTTTAAAAGACAATTTCGCCAGCTAATAATAAGGTTGAACAGGTATAAATGTTTTTAAACTTTTCCTCAAATAGATCACTTGCTTATTTCTTGATCTAATTAATCCTATCTATAATTAGCGGAATTTTATTTTAAAGTTGATATATTCTATGTACATTTTATTGGCTTTTCATTTTTATTAGGCTTGTTTAAAATTAGCATTTCTTTGATAATCTGATTTAGAGTCTAATTATAGTTTATTTAGAATTGCAGTATATATAAGTTAATTAATATAAAAAGAAATTGGTTTTGAGTAAATAAAATATTCCAAAAAGATAGAGAATTCATATTTTTATATATCAAATTACCTATAAACAGAAAATTATATTATGTGGTTTTTGATTGGGGTGATGAGTGCTATAATAAATGTACCTTTTCTTTAAAATTATAGATATGTTCTAGATCTTTTTTAATCTAATTTGATGATAGTACAAAAATATTTTTCAATTGCCCAATCACAGACAAAATGCCATTTCACCAATTTGCCAAGAATTTCCATCAACGACGTAATATTTTTTGATAACTTGAAAATATAATAATTTATTCCCTTTTCTTTTGTAATTTAGATTTAACTGTTCACCTGAGGACTGGAATTTTTAACGGCTATTAAAATAAGATGAAAAACCAAAATCAAAGAGAGCAAGATTTAAAAGTAATTGAGAAAGCTTATTCAGCTATTTTGTCAAAGCTCCCTTTGACAAATGAAGGTGTTGAATCAACCCCTAAAAGGGCAGCGAAAGCCCTTTTAGAGCTAACTCAAGGGTACCATACAACTCCTGAAGAGAAAATCGGTGAAGGAATTTTCCCATATGAAGGAGATGGTGTGGTCCATGTAAAAGGCTTAGAAATTTGTTCTCTATGCGAGCATCATCTACTTCCATTTATTGGCACTTGCTCTATAACGTAAGCTATATTTAGTTACATTCCTGACAAAAAAATCTTGGGATTAAGCAAACTTAAAAGGATTTCTGACATCTATGCTCGTAGACTACAAGTCCAAGAGAGGCTCACAGAGCAAATAGCAGAAGCTATTGAGAAATCCGTTAGCCCTAAAGGAGTTTTAGTCGTCATTCGAAGTGTCCATTTATGCATGAAGATGAGAGGAGTGTGTGAAAAAGATCCTGAAACTTGTACAGTTGTCAGAAAAGGAGAATTTGCTAGAAATCAACTCCTCACAATGCAGTATGTCAGTGAAAGCCATCAAGCTCCTAAACTTTAGGTTAGATTTTAAATTTAGCTTATACCCAATAAATTTTTAATGACTCATTACTTATCATTGTTTTTTGAGTTCGAGAAATCAAAATGAAATGAATATTTAAATTATGCAGTTACTGGCAACGTGGACAGGTTTTTTGTTTACTTTTACTAATGCATACATAGCAAGCTAGATGCTGGCAGCTGCCTAGATGATGTGGAGTCACTACATCTTCTTCTCCACAAATTACGCAGGATTGATCACCTTCACTACATGAAAGTTACTATGAAAGGCTGATTTCATCGAAAAAGAATCTCAAAATTTGGTCGATTTTTAACATAGGGAGAACAGCCCTCATTGTCTCCGTAATTATTTGGAAAATCAAAATTCTGTTTGTATAGGAATAATTGACATTTCTTCGAGCTTCTGGGTTTACAAGATCCTAATTAGTAAATACAAGCGAGATTTTTCCAAACCTTTCCATTATTGTGCGATATTTGCCAAAAATAAGAAAAGCTACTCAATTCGCGCCTACTCCAAGACTTCATAGCCTGTAGATTGCTGGTGACTTTTCCTTAATAATTCCGATCAGGATATTTAAACATTCTAATAAGTAATGTATCATTTTAAGGGCAAAAGATCCCGAAAATTGATATTTTACGTTATAAAGCCTGTTTCCTGGAGTATTTGTTCCTTTTCATAGTGTAAAATATTGATAAAATGTCATGATCCCTATTTCAATCGCTATCTTGATCCATCCTGAATATGTAAAAGGTTTTAAAAACTGCTCCTTAATGAACTGGTGATAAATTTTGTCTAAAAAATAAGCATCTAGCTGGCTCACCTTATAATTGCTCATAAAACCTTTACTATTAAAGAATTTATATTAGAATTCATAAACTAAGCTTAATGTTCATGATGATGGTGGATAAGAGCTGGGTTCTTTTGATAGCGTAACCCACACCACTTGCATCTTTCAACTTCACCCTGTTTTCTCTTGTCTAACTTGATGTACACCACAGGATGTCCTAAGCCTACAGTCTTGACACCTCCACAACGAACTACATCATCATCAACTATGATTGGAGGAATTTTATGTACCCACTCTTCACCATTTGAAAGATGGGTAAGTTTGCTAGATTGATGAGGCAGACTAGGGTCTACTGGGGTTCCATAAATGTCTTTGGGGATTTTAGGGACATGCATAACGTTTGCAAAGCGCCGAACAAGTCTTAGAAGCACCATTATATTATTAGAACTGACATAAAATTAAAGTAAATTTATTTTAAATTTCTTATTATCTATTCAGCTATTCTGCTGATTCTCTAAAATAATCATTATCGTGATCAAAGCGATTATTTTTTTACTTCTTAATTCATTTTATAAGCTTAGTTATCGATGAAGGATTTCTTTTCGATTCAATTTGCCAAATAATTCAAGCTAAAAAAGCAAATTACGAGTCCAATAGAGCAATTTAGGGCTCACCAAGTGTTAAAAATTAGATGGCAAAATAGATGCAAGAAAGTCACTAAAGGTCAAAGATAGCACAACATTATACCTAAAACCATACCAACATCATTGACATCGTTGCCGTCTTTATAAAAAATATAAGTGATATAATTATTAATCACTGGAAATCTCATAAGAATTCCTGGAGAAAGTAATACTAATTGGGCATATCATGCTATGCAATAAGAAGCAGCTATAACCCCTATCAACATAAACCATGCATACGCCCAAAGTATCAAAATTCAAAAGTCTCCAAAATTGTTTAAGTTTGAAATCCCTTGCAAAACAAGGAAGACAAGCATCAGCCATAGCGTATGGATGTATAAATTTATATAATAATAAGCGTAATTGCTGGGACTTTCAGGTGTAACATAAGCGATTTCGAGTATTAACTCTGAATTAGCTAAGTACCAAAAGAAGTTTGCTAAAATCAATAAAAAGAGTAGAATAAAAGCCTTTCCTCGTTCTATTGACCGAGTTGAAACTAAATAGCATCCCAGTAGGACAAAAAAGGTCTCGAGTGCATAGAATTTTCCATCCATTTATAATAAAGTTAACCAGTTAGAATCACAACAAACTTAAAAAGACATAAGAAAAATTTTATCAGCAAAGAAGGTTATAAAAATTAGAAACTATTTTAAGTAGCATATTATAGATTTTTCTTTGTTTAATTTATCATAGTGCTAGTAATATAGGCCGAACCAAAGTAAGGATCGGGCTAGTCATGGAGATTGATGGGAATTTTCAAATAAATTCTTGTAAACACCAAATATAATTAGAATGACTTAAATTGAGGCAAATGTATTAAATAGTTAAATCATTTAATCATTCCTAAAATAAACTAAAACGATAAAATAGAATCCTGCACTAATGCTATCTAACACCAACAAAGAAGTAAAAGGCAAAAAACATAAATGCAAAACCAAACTAGCAAAGGTAAAGATTGGCCAGATATTATAGGTATATCGCATTATCCATTGTGAATATTTTCAATCGTCCTTCTTAAAAAAGGCATTAGGGATGTAATCATTAAGTATAATAATAGCTATCAAAAGGATGAATGGAGAAAGGACCATGGGAAACGCAATTCATGCTTCACAGTGATAAGCCGCTATATTTGCTATCAATATAAACCAAATCTGAAGTGTCAAGATAATATTTTTAAGATGTTTCATAGTGCTTTTACTTGCCATCCCAGCCAAAGTATATAAAAAGATAATAAGCCATAATGTAGTGGCATATAAATATATGCAAGTATAACTGTATCCGTTGAGATTTTCTAAAAAAATTCATTCTGAACTAGATAAATAGAATATAAGGAATGATAAAGCCAGCGAAAAAAATAGAATAAAAGCATTAGCTATTTTGAGTTTCCCAAAAAGACCAAGTATGCACACTGAGCATAAAGCCATGATGAAAAAGATCTCAATAGTTAAGAATATTACTCCACCCATTTTAATAAATGTAATGGCAAGCAAACTTTAAAAATTTTAAAATCAAGTTTTTATCAGTTAAAATTATATTCAAATTATTTGCTAATGACTATAATTGCTAAATCGTGCTTATTGTAATGTTTTACAGCAAAGATAAACTAATTTTGTAAATAAAGAATGGATTAGAATAGGCAAATTCAGTATAAATAAGATAAAAGACAAGAAATAACGATGAAGCTATAATTTAGACGTTAAATATTTGGAATATATATGCTAAATGTGGAAATTCGTGCACAATATGAAACATTCAGGCTTAATAAGACTAATCAATAGTAACGCATCAAAAATATCTTAAAAGATTTTAAATACTTTACTCTCAGCTTAAAGAGGGTGAATTTCCCGTCTCACCTCTTTTCCCACTTGCAGAAATTTCCTTGACATAATAATTGAAATATGCATATTACCAAAAAAAATTTTTAAAAAGCAACTATGTAGCTTGAAAAGTTTCTACCAAATTATGCCGATTGAAAGTTTGTCCAGAAAAAAATCACAAAAAAAGATTTACTACCAAATTTTCATATAGATAACTCAATATCTTTAAATGCATATTCTTTGATTTATTTGAAATTATAAAAAATTTGTTCAACTAAAATAAAAATAAATTTGTTGCTTTAAGTTATATAATAATCTTGAAATTTGCTAATTGAAGGGAATATAAACTTTTTCTTTAGAATACTTGATTTTCAGAATAGTAGCTTATTTTCAATACACTATATTATTAAACTACAACATATCTTGTTTCAATGTCAGCGAATTTGCAAACACATATCAATCTTTTACTCAGAAATATACTTGTTTTGTTTAGCTTAGTGAGAACAATAGAAAATTCAAAGATATTGCTTTTCATACTCCTCAGCATATGACTCTATTTACTATAACTGGATGGTTTTTATCTTCTCATTTTCATTAGAGAGCCGCATTTCTGAATTGTTGGTCAGACTCTTCTATGCTCTAAAACCATTATAAAATTAAGCTTACTTAAGATTAAAAGAAATATGTATTAAATAGCAAATGGCCAAGTCAATCATATATAATTCGTGACAAACAAATTTGTAAGTAAAATGCGATTGTATTGAAAATGACACACTCTCTTGGACTTGGAAGAGGCTGATCTCTAGGGAACTGAAGTGGAAAGGATAAAGCTACAGCGGCTATAAAATAATACCCTTCTCTAATCACTCATGATCCTTCACCAAATATATTTATAATCAAAATGTATAAAACCCACATTGAAAAGCACAAAAGAGCAAGCAGAGTCAGCCCTACAAATTCTCTATATACATATTTTTGGAACTCCTCCTTATTTGTTGGCCTCTTTATGACAAAGTAGGACCCTGAGTTTAAAAAAGTGATTAAAAATTTCATGGATTTCCCGAAATAGATCATACAGATGAAGGGAACTCCTTCTCTGGATAAATAGTAGAGTGGGCTTACAAAGTTATTCAGAATTCTCCAAGTGTTAAAAATTAAATGGTAAAGCAAATTTAAAGAGCTAAATGCAAACCAAAAAATAGCTGTCAAATAAGCCATGTAAAATAAAAACCCAGTGCGTCTAAATAAAAGACGATTCATAGTTGAAATGTCAAGAAAAACTAAAATTGCTAAGAGGATTATTGGAGAAAAAACCACAAACACGGCAACCCATGCTTCATAATAAGGAGCACTTATGTTCGCTATTATTATAAACCAAGCTTGGGTAATCAGCATCAGATATTCAAGTTTCATAATAATTGTTGTACTCACTATCACTCATAAAAAGTAAAGAAAAATGATCAGGCATAATGTATAAACATATAAATCTATTAAAAAATAGCCGTAATCGTCGATATTTTCAGTTGGCCTAATATAAGCAGATTCAAGCATTATTTCTGAGCTGGATAAGTTGTAAATAATGTATGATAAAATCAGCCAAAAGAATACAATAAAGGCTTTGGCTTTTTGGATCCTCCCATTATAAGCAAAACAGCACAATGAGCACCCAAGCATGCCTAAGAAACATTCGATCGTGCAGAATACTCCACCCATTTCTAATGAATTTACAACCACTTTAATGGCATTGGGAAGCTCAAAAGGAGTTAAGAACAATAAGTCATTGAGGTTTTATCTGCAACAAAAAATGATATGAAAATTAAATGGCTATTTATAAGGACTAATAATTGGCCGATGATCTTTTTCTTTTGGCTGATATTTATAAGAGGAGAAAAGCATAGTGAAGGTTATTAATTTATTAGCATTTCAACACTTTTGCTATGCTAAATAATTAGGATCTGTATATGTAAACCCTGGAAATTCATGCACTTCAATGGCACCTTTAGTTTCAAGCGAATCAGCTGCAGGTTCACTTGTGAACTGAGCATCAAAATTTCTTAAATCGACAGAATTTGCTATTCTCGGCTTAAAAGGTGCATTTACACTTTTTCTCATATAGGCATCCCAGTCAACACCTTTAAAAAATGCATGCTCTTTAATTTCCTTGAAATTTGCCAACCTTTTATTAGGCTAAATAAAAATTACGTCAACTTGTAACAGTTGTGATAACAGATCTTTGGCTGCCTTAGAAAAATATAATTTCATATCAACTTCTGTATGCAGCACATTATGATACATTTCGTCTCTTGTTTTCGCCCAGAAAGGAGCTGTTCCTGATATCATTTCATATAATAAAACACCCAAACTCCAAAAATCTACTGCTTGTCCATGCCCTTCATTTTTGATTATTTCAGGTGCCAAATATTCAGGAGTCCCACAGCATGTATAAGTCCTGGGGTTTTCGAGCGATAAGCCCATTTTGCTGAGTCCAAAATCAGTGAGTTTTATATGCCCATCTAAATCAAGAAGCACATTTTCCGGCTTAAGATCTCGATATACAATTCCTTTGCTATGCAAACATTCTAATGCTAAAATTATTTCAGCTACATAAAAGCGCGCACGGGCTTCAGTGAACCTACCAGATTTTTTCAGGTGGAAGAATAGCTCTCCTCCGCTCATGTATTCCATGACCATGTACAATTTTTCGTCAGTTTGAAACGAAAATCGTAATGGCACTATAAAAGGGCACTTTACATCCTCCAAGATCATTCTCTCATTTAAAGTATGGGAAATTTGGTCTTTTTCTTTTATAACACTTTTCTTTAAAACTTTCATTGCATAATACTTGTCTGTTCCTTTTTTAAGGACTAATATGACTTTCCCAAATGATCCTTTTCCGAGCATCTTGATAATTTGGAAGTCGTCTGGGGAAAGTTTTACGTCAGAAACACTGGTTGATTCCCTGGTGATTGAAGGGGATTCTTTTTGGATTAAGGAGACTTGTTCAGAAGATTCTTCAGATTTGAAGCATGGGCAACCCATTTTGTAAATTAATGCAAATGTTTAATAAGTGATAATTAAAATGGAGATATAGTATAGCAAGTGAAATTATTATAAAAGATAATAATTTTTAAATATTAAACTCAGAAAACTGATATAGATTCAAAAATAAGAGTGAAAGATAAAGCTACTTATGGAATTTGAACATAAGTATTAAAAATATTTATAATATAAACAAGACATTTTATTAAAGGATAGCACACTACAAATGACTAAATATACAAAAATAAAAGCGATTATGCATAAAAGTAATTGCAATTCCTATTTTTTCAAGTTCTTAATAAAATTTCAACTATAAAAAACATAAAAAATTCAAATAATAGTAATAGCTAGCTCATCTTATTTAATAAACAAATATTATCATGAATTAAAATTACTAAAAATGAATCATTATAAATTTCACTTGGAATTTCTTATTAACATATATCCCAAAAACCCTTAGTGATTCTTTGATTGAAAAATAGGAATAAGCAATAATTGCACTAAATATTCTTTCAAATGCTGAAAAATATTTCAAGAGTATTTAATGCTGACTAAATTCATCTTTTAACATTTGGTAAAATTCGTATTAAAACATAAGACAAAGAATAGAGTTTTTTTCTAAAAATTATTTTCCAGAAAATTTCTTCACCTAATAATATACAAATATCAATTTTCTGCTCATCTTAATTTATCTATTTCTCTTTAATCACTATTATACTAATTAAATCTCATCAAATCTCACCAATGATTTAATAAATACTCTTGATTTACAATTAGATATAAATGGGACATTGTTCATCAAAAGCTAAGATGGTTCGGCCTCAAAGCTCAACTTTAAATCCAGTAAGATTATCTGCCAAAATCAAGCATGTTCTCACAAAATGTAATTATTATCCAGTTACTAAAGATGAATTAAATGTTTTAAGAGAACTTTTTTATGACCTCTCACGAAGAACTGACACAACAGACTGTATCGACAAAAGCACTTTTCTCCAGTTTTTCCCGCTCCCAGTATGCGCTATTTAGGGACTTTTAGGTGAAAGGCTATTTCGAATGTTTGATACTTCAGGAAATGGATTAATTGATTTTGACGGGTTTTTATTAGGACTGGCTGCTTTCAGTAAAGGAAGTCTTGAGGAAAAATACAAAATAATTTTCAACCTATACGATTTAAATGAAGATGGAATAATCGACAAATCCGAGCTTGTTACAATGGTAAATTTAAATTAGATACACAATTCTTTTAAAGAAACCGTCACCTCGCTTCCTGCTCCAGAAAACAAGGAAACTGTGGCGAAAACTGAAGATTTATATATAAATATAAGGAAAACTTCAAACCGGTCGACTACTAGGAAACTTTCTTCTTTTAGGCAAAACAGCACTTCTTGTAGCCTTGAGCCGGAAACTTATTCTGCAAGAGTTCATGGGATAGCGAAAACTATTTTGGAGCAGTTCGGAGATAAAAATGCGTTGAATTTTGAAGATTTTAAACAATTTCTTGCTAGGAAGCCGATAATTTTTGAAACTTTTTCGTCAGCTTTTAAAGAAGACGTGTGATTCGGAATCCGCTGTGATGATAGGTTTCCTTCTACTGTAAAACGTGGCAGTAAAAATCACAGGACGATGATGGGCCCTTCTTCATCACTTTCTTTTGATGAAGATATAAAAATGCTTGCCATGCAAGCCCAAGGGACTTCTGAGATGTCAGGAATTGTCTATAAAAAAGCCAAAGGCTCTGACACTTTAGAAAAAAAATTCGCAACTTTAAAGAAAAGTCTATTAATGATAAACGACTGTGCTGACGACAAAATGCCGGCTGGGGTTGTCTTTATGGAAGGCTGCTATGTAGACATTATTGGTGATTTTTTCTTAACAAACAAATTTGGTATTACTTTATCACACCAAAATAACTCTTATAAAGAGGTAAACTTGTGGTGCGATTCAAGAAAAGAAAGAGACGAATGGGTAAGAAAACTAGAAGAAGCCGCTAAGACAAGGAAATTTAAAGAATACTATGAGCTAGGGGAGAGGATAGGGAATGGGAAATTCTCTGAGGTAAATATATGTACTGAGCATAGCACTGGGAAAAGGTGGGCTGTAAAAATAGTCAATAAAACCAAGTTGAATAACCAAGAAAAAGATATGTTAAGGAGCGAAATAGCCATTATGAGACTTTTAGATCATCCAGGAGTAATTAACCTTAAAGAAGTGTTTGATACCAAAAAACACATGCTAATTGTAATGGAATTGGTCACTGGTGGAGAACTTTTTCAAAGAATTGTCCAGAAAAAGCTGTTTTCTGAGTATGCAGCAAGCCAAATAATAAGGCAGCTTTTAGAAGTAGTCAGCTATTTGCACGATGTTGGAATTATCCACCGAGATATTAAACCAGAAAATATTTTGCTAGCTGATGACTCAGATATCCCTAGAATAAAACTTGCAGATTTTGGACTGTCAAAATTAGCAGGGCCAGGAGATCTGCAAAGTCTACCATGTGGGACTTTAGGATATGCAGCTCCTGAAATCCTATCCCAGCAGCAAGGTGGCTATAACAATAAAGTTGACATTTGAAGCGTAGGAGTTATCGCCTATCTACTTCTTCATGGCCGACTTCCTTTTGACCATAAAGAAAAGCAAGTCTTAATTGAGCTTACCCTTAAAGGTGGCCTAAATTATGATGACCAACATTGGCGGCACTTTACACCCTATGCAAGCGACTTTATCCGAAAAGTGCTCAATAAAAACCCTTCAGAAAGATTATCAGCATCCACCGCAATCCAGCACAACTGGATAAAAAATGCAGACGTAATGATCCCTAGAGCTATAAACAAAGAAAAAATGGAAGAAGTTTTAATAGCCCGAGGCGTCACTTCTACACAATTCGGGCCAGTCCAATACAAAGAAAAAATGGAGTCAGAAAACGAAAACAGCACTGACCAAATATATGACCCGACCGTGGTACAAAGTTTGCCTGACATTTTTGTGGACATTTCTGATAGTAAGAAATATTTAGTGCAGAGAAAGTATGTGGAGAATAATATGAATGGCAGAATTTTATAGTTAATGTATACCTAATTGACTTTTTAAAACTAAGTTTAAAGGTTAATTAAACTTGGAGTTTTAAGGAAGAAGCTGAGGATTCTTTCTTACTGAGAGGAGATGGCTTCAGGATTGGTGGATTGGCTAGGCTGCTCATTTGAATTTTCAGTAGGAATTATAGGGACTGAACTTTCTTGTGGCTTATCTGGCAGCTCATCAGTAAACTCCATAGCTTTTTTCTTGGTGTTCCTAAACTTTTTCTTGAACCCTTCAGTTCCTTCAGTCTTCGTATGATTAATCATCTTGACCACTGAGTACTGCCCTGGAATTCTTTGAAGCATCTTATATGCTTCATTGCACTGGTTATAGCTATAAAAGTGGGCATACGCAGAATGGTCGTTAACCCACTCAATAATAAACTCTTTTTGGTATTTTTGCAGTATATCTAACAGATCATCAGTCACAACCGCTGCAGAAAGCTGGTAAAATAGCAAAGAAGCCATATACTCAGCCTTATCTGGCTCCTTTACAATACCTTGCTTGACTAAATTAATAAAATGTGATAGCAAAGGTTTCGGCTTTTTAGCATTTTCCGTCATATATACAAGAACAGACCTATAAGGCTCCTGGTCAAGCGAAAGAGTCTCAAGGTTGTAATGGTCAGCTATAAGCTCGTGGCAAAAAGCTCTGTGTTCTGCTTTCATTTGTGGCAAGAAATTTACCTTAGTTTTTTTGGTCAAAATTTCGTCTAATTTTTTTTCAAGCTTGGACAAGAAGTCTGGGTTGGCTTTCCCATATCCAACCAAGCTTTCTGAATAAGTCTCATCTTCTGCGTGTCCAGAACCTAAAGCTTCTTGGATATTTTTAGCTCTTTGAAGGCTTTCGCATTCAGCTGTGCATTCTTTTTCTTTGTTTTCGTAACATTTTCTGATCTCAAACTGCATTTTGCAGCTGCAGTAGACTTTGACGCCAACTTCACATTGGCTGATTGGGCAAGGACCTTCGTGACAGACTAGGATGCATGTATGGTCACAGCTAGGTTTCTTCTTACCACAAATAGAAGTGCAGGGTTCTAATTCACATTCTCCACTATGGCATTTTAGGGTGCAGAGATGGCCGCACTTTTTAGGGTTCATGCATGGCTTACCGCATGAGATTGTTTTTACGTTGCATTGGACTGGTCGGTACATTTTCCCACATTTGCAAGGCTTTTCTATTAAGGCAAAACAAGGAGGGCATTCGCCAGGGTGGCAGATGCTTTGACAGTTGTGGCCACATGGCAAAGGTTTGCTGCACTTTTCTGTGCAAGGGACTATGAGGTCGCTGGTTCCACATCGGAGGGGTGGGTCTTTGTATGTTTTTCCACAGGCACAGAATTTGCGCTCTTTATATAAAACACTACAAGGCTCGCAGTTTCCTAAATGGCAGTGTAGTAAGCAGCTGTGAATACCACAGTTAAGCACTTTTCTGCAAATTTCTGTGCATTGGTGGAATGGGTGATGCTTTTCTCCGCTGACAGAGCAGCAGATTTCTTGACATCGGTGCTTTTTACATGATTTTTTGGTGTTGCAAGGCTTGTTGCAGAGTAAAGTTTTACCGGAAGTCAGCTCAGAGCAGGTCAGAAATCCTTGAGAAAGCCCACAACGACAAGGAACTTCTTGTTTTAGAGTGCAAGGAGGGCATTTTCCGATGTGGCATGATACTTTACAGCTGTGGCCACAGGGAAGTGTCTTGTTGCAGGGCATATAGCAAGATGGGATTGGGTCTAAGCAAGAGCTTCTCGGCTCAATTAGCAATAAATCAAGTGAATTTTTACCACAAGGGCAAGTGCTCACTTTGCTTGGCAAAAATTCACAATCTCCACAGTATTCTTCATGACAAATTTTTTGGCATTTATGATTTCCACAGCTCAGCATTTTTTCACATTTATTCCCACATGATATTTCTTTTACCCCGCAATCGACTAGAATTTCTTCTTTATCACATGGGCATCTTCTAAGATTCTTCACTCCACATTTTTTACATTCTCCAGCATGGCATTTTTCTTGACACCTATGTGATCTACAAGCTAAAATTTTGTCACAGATATTTTCACAGGTCTGGATATTTGCCTTGTCCTTACACAAAGTCTGATACATTGTTTTTCCACAAGGACAGTTCTGAATAGGTGCCATCGATGTACAAGGAGGACAAGCCCCAGGGTGGCATTGCTGTGGACATAGATGAGGACAGTCCTCGCCTCGCTTACGGCCACAAATTTCCCCACAAGAGTGTGGAGGAATCATAGGCTGAGGCAGCGGGTCTTCAACTTTCCCACAAAAACACTTGTACTTTGGCTCGTCTGAGTATGAAAAATTGCATGCAGGGCAATTTCAGGTGAGCCCTGCACTGTCTCGCCACTTTTTGATGCAGCTGAGATGCTCTGGAATTCTGCAGACTTCACAAGTCCAAATTTTAGCTCTCCAGCCTATTGGGTTTATGCAAATAATGCATTCGAGTTCTCTATTTTTTAGCTTGTTGACAAGTTCTGAACATTGTTCAGATCCCTGGTTAACTTGCCATCTGCTTTGCTTGTTTTTTGAAGCTTTATTGGGCCTAGGGTTGGAAAACTCGATGTCTTTGGGGTGCTTTTCTTCTTCTTGAGTGGGTTTAGAAGGATTTTTGGCCCGGTATTTGTGTTTTGGTTTATTATAAGGCTTTTTTTGAACCTCCATATTAAATATTGTCAGATAAGGTAAGGTTTTGAATTTTCTCGATGATTTAATGGGATTTTTTTTTCTATAGATCATAAGATCATAACAGAATGAATATAAGAAGAAGATAAATTAAATAAAATAGCGTTATTAATGACAGGAATAGGGAAATTAACAAAAAATTGCATATCAATTAGCGCAATTTTGAGTGAAATTGATATAATGTGAAGTCAATTTAAGATCCATATTATCATATTTCTTACAATTAATTTAAAAAATATTGGTTTTCTGGTAGTTAAAACTTCTGATGATTTTCTTTGGTTTTATAAATCGTTTATTTTCTGCTGAGTAATTAATAATTTTGTCAAAAGATCTTAGTACAACTGGTGACCCGCATTTGGGGAGTTTTGAGTCCAGTGGTTCTTTAAATGGTGAATTGTATCTTGGATTTGAGTATTGGGAAATAGATCTATCATGGGCCAGAGGAGTTGACGAATTTTTGAGAGGGTTTTTATCTCTCCTAATAATTTTTGTATTTTTAAGTGATAATTCTCTTGACAGAGGAAACTTGTAGGATAGGTCACTCGGCATTGATTTCAAGGGTGATTTTCTTAGATAAAATATTTTTAAATCTTCAGCAGTTGGATCATTTAGGGAGGTTTTTGAGTTCCTTATAGGAGTTTTTAATGATCGTTTTACATTTTGCAAATCATTCTCCATATTAATTCTTGGCTGAAGATTTTTGCTTGAAAAAAGCTCAGTATCTAAATAAGAAAATTGCTTAGGTGATGTGCTCTCATCGAGAATATAGCTCTTTGATGCTGGATTCGGCGTTTTATTAATTTGGTTTAAATAAATATTGGAATTTTCGTTTTTCGTTCCAAAGCTTTTTGTCCTTTCTAACTGACCATTATATCTACATCCTATCAATAGTGGATGCTTGAATTTTATTTTATTTTCTCTATTATAGTGCCTGATAATTGCTCTTTGCTCTGAACTATAGATTTCTTTTGAATTTTTTTCTTCTCCTAGTTTCTCATTAGCTCCTTTCATCTTGTTAAGTATGTCTTTCATGCTGCTGTTTATTTCGGAATCGAATTTTCTTGAATTTAGGTTATACAAATTCGTTTCTTTCTTTATTTCAGCTCTGCTTCCTAGGGTTACCATAATTATGTTACTGACCAACTGAAAGGGAGCTTATCAAGCTTATATCAAAATATTCTATAATTAATAAAAATTGTGATAATAATATTATCAAGGTCACTCAATGACAAGAATTTTATATGAATCTTCATTTAAATGGAATTTTTTAAAACCAAGACATGAGTTTTGAAGTTACATCTGCTGCGTCCGCAGCACTCAAAGTCATGCAAACCCAGCTAAAAGAGCTTAGAGACCAAAACCAACAGCTTCAAAACAAATTTTTCCAATGCCAAACGAAATATAATGATGAAAAATCTGCATGAGAACAAGAAATGGACAGGCTAAGCCAGCTTTTCCATGGGAGAGAACAAGATTTGATAGCCCAGCTAAACTTGATGAGCGATAAAGTGCTTTTATTAGAAAGCAGCAATCGGAAGCTAGAAGAAGACGTAAAAAATCTCCGGATGGAAGCCAAAAATAATGCAGAAAAAGATGGGACTATTAGTCTCTTGCAATCTGAAATCAGAAATCTAAAGCGGCAAATCAGTTCAAAAGAAGATGAAAATGAGCTGATTTCAAGACGTGTTCAGCAGCTTGAAAAAGAAAAAAGATCACTTGAAAGTGATTATGATATAAAAATCAATGAAAAAATCAACAATCTGTCAGGCAATACCTCTTTTAACTACTCCAGAAGAGAAACTGATTTTTCTCGTAGAAAAGACGAAGAAGAGTCTCCAATAAA
Source organism: Blepharisma japonicum (assembly GCA_949751835.1). NCBI lineage: Eukaryota > Ciliophora > Heterotrichea > Heterotrichida > Blepharismidae > Blepharisma > Blepharisma japonicum. The sequence goes on along the minus strand of CATKHK010000003.1, from coordinate 37,653 downwards.
AATCCAAAAACCTCAAGTCTCACTAGAAATTCCTGAAATTGATGGAGAAGCTGATAGGATTGAAGAAGAATTGGAAAATTTAAAAGCAGAATATAGAAGCTTGAAGAATAATTCTTATCAATATGATGCTGAGTGGAGGCAAAGAATGGAAAATATCATGAAGCAGATAGAAAATAAAAGTGAAGTCTTACTGAGGCTGAGAGAAACCCAGAGAAAATTTTTAAAATCGAGGGCAATAGGATAGGCCGTTTTTATACAAATTAATATTTAAAGAAGTAAAATGGAGAAGGAGGATTATTACATTAATGATTCAGTTATAAGAAAAACTCAAGGCATAAATGTCAAAGTCAAGCCGAGAATGACAATTTATAAGCATGTCGTGATCAAAAGGCCGAGCAAAGAAGTTCCAGATTTAAGTGCTCATTCTTTTTATAGGACCCTAGAAAATGACGAGGAAGAAGAAGAAACTTTTATTCTTGACCCGAACTTCAACAAAAATGCTGTCAAAGATAAACTCAAAGCAAACTCCAAGATTATTGGTGGAGAGTTTAAGCTAGCCTCTCGGTTCAAAAGAGAAGATGCTTCAGAGCTACGCAGTAAATCAATTCGAGACCCTTTAACGGGCAGCCCAGTGATTGAAGAACACACAAGTGCTGCTAATTCTCCAGAAATTGAAGACATCCCAAATTCCAGCCCTCCTGAGCCACGTGACTACACAAATATTTTCATTACTGGAAAAGCCAAAATCCCTGCAGAAATTTTGGTTTCTAAAGATAAACTTGGCATTAAGCTGATAGAAGAAAGCTTTATTAAGCTCGTTTACGAATTTTTATTGACGATTTTTACAGATTGCTCCTTTTCTGTAGAAAATTTATACTGCTATTATAATCCGTATGACCAAATATTCAATGGGCTTATAATGGGAGAAAACGTGCCTATCAGCAAATGCTGTGAAGCTTCAGTTCTTTTGACCCTAAGTCAAACTTCAGGAGGGAAATTGGTATGCACTTATAGATATTGCATTGTAAAAAATATTTGCAATTTTATACTAACAGACACTTTAAGGAGTTTTCTAGCTGAACTTAATAGGAAATTTCCGAAAAAAAGCAGACCTGTAAGGAGCCTTACACTTAGTTTCCATTATACCCAAAACAGATCATATAAGAAAGTTAATGAAAAATATCCGATAACTAATAAACAGTCATCATTGCCTAAAACATTTAAAAGCTCGAAAACTACTTATAGTGGCTTTAAAACGTTAAGGGCTCCTAAAGACTCTCTTCCAATACGAATAAATCCTCTTCAACATATTTTAGACCGAAACAAGTGCTTCATGAACTCAACCGAGCTTTAATTGTAAGTTAATTAAATTATTCTAATTCTTAGTTAGATTGAAATTAAAGAGGCCAAATCTTCGAAGTTCAACTCTTTCTTCTGAGTATGATCAAGAATCTGAGGATATCTCACCTTTAGTAATGCCAATAAATCGTGAATTTCTCCATGAGAGCTTCTGTTATGCCCTTGCTCTCTTAAAATCTTTACTGGACCAGTGCTTTGGCTCATCCTTTCCATTAAAAAGCAAATTTTTTCAACAGGGCTTAAGTTCGGGTCTTCGTATTTTACTTCAGCAGAAATCAAGGCTAAAGCTTCCACAAATAAATGCTCGTCAATGGTCTCAGTTGAAGACTTGCTGAGTTTCTCTTGAATTGACGAGCGGGATAGGCTTGCGTCTAAGGAGACTCCTGGCTCATTTTCATTTGCCATTCCAGCCAAGGTGTAGAAAAACCTAACAAGTTTAGTTTTGGAGACCAAATCAGGGAATAATTCAAAATCTCTACAAAAAGCAATGAAATTGTTATAGCTCATAAGATTTTGATTGTCAGTATAATATCTATAAAAATATAAAATCGACCTATGCACAATGCTAAGAGCTTCAATAATATCATCATTTTTCAAGCTCTCTAGCGCCTCTTTAATGTTTTCTGAGCACACAATTCTGCTTTCATTTAAATCTTCTTCCAGCTTCAAAATATACTCTTCCAGCAACAAGCGGTACGCTTCTTGAATTGGCTGTGTTGGGTACACTTTTCTTGCAATAATTTCCAATGCTTTCAAAAACTGCTGAAAATCAATTTTCCTGGCTAGTTTTTGGTTTTTATTTACTTTATTAATTCCTGTAAGCTTAGAAAAAATCAAATCAATTTCGACTGCAGTAATAATAGGCACCTCCTTGCCTTTCCTGCAAACTGATATATCAAAGCTTTCAGAGACTTGGGTTTCGCTTAATAATCCACAGTCTTTTAGCAGCTTTAACAAGTTTGAAGACTTCATTGAAGATGTATTAAGGGCGTCTCCATATGCACAGTAAACCTGGAAAATCCTCTGGATCCTATAAGCATATTTTTCAACAATTTCTTCCCCTTCTTGGTCTAAGCCATAGTCAAGGTTTTCATCTATTGACTGGTTTTCTAGCTGGGAAGGCTGGATTTCAGCTTGTTCTTTTTGCATAATAATTTGCATTACATCAGTAGAAGGCAATAGTGAGTTTTTAGAGGCGATGGCACTGTTTCTGGTAAGCTCCATTCTTTCTAACAGAATTAGCAGTTTTTCGGAATTTGAGTTAGGGGAGACTTGGGATTCTTGGTACCCAAAAATAGAACAGAGGTAGATGATCAATATAAACTTACTGAGGGTAAGGACTTTACCGATATCTTGGGTGCCTGGAGGAAGAAGCTCTACTGCTGGCTGAAATGTCGCGTCTTGCATTATCACGATGTCTCGCCAAAAGGAATAGATTTTAGCTTTGCTGATGAGTGCTGGGTAAATATCAAGCTCTCTTAGTAGTATTTCTAAGGCGTTTTGTGACTTGTTCATTATGTTGTCATATGTTTCGTTTTCAGTTTCCCAGCTAAAAGTGTCTAAATAGAGTTGCTTTAAGCCTTTGTTGACGTTGTGGAGGATCATTTTGCAGTCTTCAGAGACTTCCAGAGCTTCGTCAGTCACCAACTCTCGTTTGGCTTGCAACTCTTCAGCGAGAGGTAGAAAATGGGTCATGATTAGTTTGGAAAAGGCTTCTCCAGGGTTCCTTCTGAAGAGTTCTGGGAACTTCAGCTCAGAAAGCTTTGTAAAAGTCTCCAAAAAGGCTTTAAAAGTCATATTTGGATTCCTTTTGTTGAGAGAATGGAATAAGACTTCGATATCACGAGATTTCAGGTCTTGCCCTAGAAGGTGAGCGTCTTCGCAGAGCTGTATGTATTTTGGGAGACGTAGGTAGTTCATGCTATAGCGAGTGCCAGAGACTGAATAGTTCAAAAAGACTCTTCTCAAGAAGTCTTGGATTGCACTGGATTCGGGTTTTTTCTCACGAGTAGACATATTGATTACAAGCAATGATAATAAAAAATTTGAATAAATACAAATTTGGCTTTGTTTCTTTTAGGAAAATCGAATAAAAAGCATTTATTGAGGAAAATTTTGAAGAAATATTATTTGATTTTTGACTAGAAACTCTAATATGGTCTTTTAAAAATGAGTAGAAATAAGCATAATGATTTTTTTTATTTTAATACTTTTTAAGGGTTTAGCCACTCTTTCTTAAGCCTGTTTAGGATTATTGAGTCTCTTATTTGTTTAGCATATGAGCTTACAAGGATCACAGCTATCATAAGAAATAGGGTAAAAGGCTGTCTGGGGAACTCGAAACCTATTCAGCTGCATAGCAAGTCTATAATTGGCAGGCAAAAAAACCATATCACTATCTTTGCATAAATTGCATACAGCCATGGCTTTCTTTCATTTCCCATTGTCGTGCTTGGCTTTAGAAGAATTAAGTTGATGACTCCAGCAATGAAAAGTAGAGATCCAGTGATTGGGAAGAAATATCCATATCCTTCGTCTCGCTTTCCAAAAATATTATCAGTTAAATGACTTCCAATAATGAGGCACCCAGCCGTAATATGGATAATTCTAAAGGTAAGCTTTATATAGAATTCGGCCATATATGTCGTTATTATATTCAAATGCTTTTCATAAAACCCATTTCTATCTATATAATAGTACAATTAATGTTTAAGTGAATTTATACCTTATTTTTAAACATCCTTTTACAATTAAAAATCTTTCAATAATTTTAGCTTAGATAGAATATCCTCTTTGGAAGAAATTATGTGAATATTGAGCTTTAGCAATCTCAGAGTATAATCTATATTTTATGTTGGTAGGCGTACTTCTTTTAGCATTTTCCTAAACACTGTTTATTTCTTTTACGACAGATGTTTTCCAATATTATTGCTCAGTCTCTTAAACTTATGATTTTAAAGAAACACATATTAAATTAAAAATGCAGTTTACAGTTCATTTATATAGCTGAATAAGCAAGTCATAAATAAGAAAAATTAATATGCTCAGCAGAACCGTCTTCAGTCAGATCTTTATTTTTAACACCATATCTCTTTTTTAGTTTCTCTTGCCTTTTTTACAATTAGCAACGAATGGCATGGATCCATTAATAGTGAGAATTAAAAGGAATCTTTCAGATATTGGCATATAAGTAGATAAATGTTGCAGTGTTGGTATTAAATCAAAAATAAGCTTGAGGAAAATTAAACTAGCAATTAAACCTAAGCTTAATTGTAAGGTAAGATAGCAAGTATTGTTGCTCATTTAGAGCCTAATGGAAAGTAAGTAAAGTGCATAAATTACATTTAAATAATAATTTATTCACCATGAAAATGAAGATTGCCGAATAATTAAACTTAGATGAATTCAATTATTTTCTCTTAGATATCAGAAGTTTACTGTACTCAATTAATGTCCTTTTCAAGAGTATTAAAAGATGCTGAAATCTTATATTTCTTAATTGCAGCATAATGTTTTCAAATATTTAAATATCTTCTAACAGCTATTTTATAAATAGAGAAATCACCTAGATACCCTTACTGAGAGCCCGTTTATATAAAGTCAAATAAAATTTATCTGCAATTTTGAAATCTAATTAAGATTAGATTATTAATCTTAATATATAATATATTATTTCTTTAATTTGCATATCTCTTCTCATCTTTTGAGCATCACTTAAGATGGCTTAAAAGTTATTACTGAATATACTTTAAATTTTAAGAATGGGTTGCTGCAACATCGGCACATTCCTTAGCAAAGACACTGATTTTCCTCTTATCCCTCTTACAGATATACTAGACACTCCATCAGTTCCTAGCAAAGACAAATCATCTCGAGATCCCTTAGAATCCCACGCAACTCTAGTTTCCAACCCTTCACTAAAAATCCAGCGCAGTATCTTTATCCACACTACACAAGGGGACATTCGCGATTTCTATGACATCAAAGACTTCATCGGTAACGGTGCTTATGGATCTGTTTACCAAGCAATCCACAAAGAAACCAATTCTCTCAGAGCTGCCAAGTTGATTTCTAAGCGTGGGTTCAAAGAAAGCGATAGAGAAACGCTTTTGCAAGAAGCAGAAGCTTTAAGGTACTTTGATCATCCTAATATTTTGAAAATCTATGATGTTATTGAAGATAACTTCTCTTTATATATAGTCACAGAATTGTGCACAGGTGGAGATCTTAATGAAAGAATAAGGAGAAATGCCCATCTTACCGAAGTAGAAGCAGCCAAATACATGTACCAGATAATGTCTGCTTTATATTATTGTCATAAGAAGAACATAGTGCACCGGGATTTAAAGCCAGAAAATATGTTGTTTTTAGATAGAAAAGAAGACTCCCCGCTGAAACTAATTGATTTTGGAACAAGTTGTAGAACAAACTTTGATAAAAAAATGAAAACGATGATAGGAACAGCTAATTATATAGCTCCAGAAATCATTGAAGGGGATTATGACAGCAAATGTGACATTTGAAGCGCTGGGGTTATCCTTTATTTTATGCTATCAGGAGAAAGGCCATTCAGAGCTAAAGATGAAAATTCTTTGCTTATCACAGTTTCTAAAGGTAAATATAAGTTCGACAATCCTAGCTGGAACGAAATATCCTTAGAAGCCAAAGAATTGATAGGAAAAATGCTAACAAAGGATCCAGAGCAGCGTCCAACAGCCAAAGAGGTTTTGCACAGCAGCTGAATATGTGAAAGGACGCGAGAAGAAATAAATTACAGTTTCATTATATCTAATGATGTTTTAGAAAGGCTAAAAAACTTCAAGGGAAAACGAAATCTACAACAAGCCACCTTATCGTTTATAGTTTCCCAGCTTGTCACCAATGAAGAAACAGAGCTGCTCCAAAAGGTTTTTGTCGCTCTTGACAGAAACGGAAATGGCAAAATTAGCCAAACAGAACTGGAAAGAGCTTTCCAGGAGAAATTTTTCGAATATGATGTAAATATAGAAAGTATTTTTGAGAATTGTGATGCTGACCAAAACGGTTATATAGGATATCTAGACTTCTTAACAGCAACTCTAGACTGGGATTCTGTTCTTTCAGAAGAAAGAATAAGGGCAGCTTTTAACGCATATGATGTCGACAAAAACGGTCTCATCTCTATAGAAGAAGTCAAGCAGTTTTTAAAAGGTGATCAGCAAGTAGAAGAGTTCGTATGGAAACAAATTTTTGAGGAAGCAGACTCGAACCATAACGGCTTTATTGATTTTTTCGAATTCAAAGAAGCACTGCTACACAACTTTAAATAAAATTATTAATTAATAACATGGAAGACAAGAAATTTAAAAGAGTAACTGGACGAGTGGAGGTGATAAAGCATTTTCAGGAGGAAGGCTATGAGAGAGAGCTTAGAAAAGTGATGGTAGCTATTTATAATAGAGAAAAAGATTCAGAGTTTTCGGTTAAGGATGGGATGAAATATTGTTTTGAGAAAATTATGAATGAGATATGGAAAGAGAATGAGGCATTGGAAAACTCAAAAAACCATCATAGAGTGACAACTTCGGAATCTTCTGATAGTAGTGCGAAAAAAATAGCGAAGCCTAAGTTGCTAGAATCTTCAAGTGCTTCAACATTGAAAAAGTCGTCTGGGAGCTTATTTTTAAGAACTGAGCAAGAAATTGCTAGTTTTTCAGAATTTTCACAAACACCTAAAGGTAGTTTTGGCAGAGCAAAAAGATTGAATTATGAAGTAAAAAATCCAACACCAGGTCCTGCAGCTTATAGAGTGGATGACTCTTTGCTTAAAAGCAAATCTCCAAAAGCTGTGATGCCGTCTGGAGGAAAACGCTTTAATTTTGTAATTAACCCAGATACTCCTGGCCCAAACCAATACTATCCTTCAAGAAGATGTGTCTCGAAATTTTAATTTATTAGCAAGAAAATTGCAAATAATAGGAAGATTAATCCTGATTAAAGTAAAATCTTACTAATAATTGGCATAGACATTAAAGGTGAAGATTAAAAATCTTTTTCACATTTAAAATATCAATATAAAGTCTTATTCAATATAGTATAAATAAATAGATTACTTAGACTGTTTTTAATTATTATTTATTGCTATTCTTACGAAATCTCTCCTATTTTCTAAAAACTCTGGAAAGATACACATCAAAGTTTAGTTTTACCATTTTATTTGTGGTTAATAATGCCAAAAGTAGAAGACGTCCCTGAAGAGCAGAAGCAAGAAACACAGGTCACAGAAGAAAAGCCAGCCGAAGAGACCTCTCACACTGAAGAAAAGCACGAGCACTCTCACGAGGGCCACTCCCACGAGGGTCACTCTCACGAAGGACACTCCCACGAAGGACACTCCCACGAAGGCCACTCTCACGACCACGACCACCCACACACCCACGGAGAAGGTCACAAGAGTGACGAAGAAGGTGAAGAAGGAGCCGGCAGCAAACAAAGCAGAGGTGAAAAGAAATGCAGAAAAGCCATGCAAAAGCTCGGTCTTAAGCCAGTCTCAGGCATTAACAGAGTAACCATGAAAAGAGCCAAGAACATGCTCTTCATTGTAGAGAACCCTGAAGTCATGAAAAGCCCTAATGCTGACATCTATGTCGTCTTTGGAGTTGCCAGATTTGAAGACTTAAACCAAATGCAAGCAGCTGCTGCAGCTAAAGATTTTGCTGCTGAACAGCCTAAGAAAGAAGAAGTCCCAGTTGAGCCTATTAAAGAAGACGTAGCTGGAGAAGAAGAAGGAGACTTAGACGAGACCGGCCTCAAGCCTGATGATATCACAACCATCATGAACCACTGCAATGTTAGCAAGAATAAGGCTATCAAGGCTCTTAGAGAAGCTAACGGAGACACTGTTGATGCTATCCTTAAACTTAGTTAAATTGCTTTTCAATCGAATAATAATTAAGGATATGTCAAGTCTGGAGCATACCCAAGTACTACTTGACTGAGGAAGAGAAGCTGGGATCTATGTGAACCCAAAGCTGCTGATCCCAGCTGTGTTCCCACCTGGATATGTAGGTGTTCAAGCAACTGAACCGATTTTACCAAGAGAAACTTTGTTGACAGTACCTAATGCTGCTTTATTATCAACAAAAGTGACTAGCCCGCCTGAGCTGCAAGAGCTTTATAATAGCCATCAAGAGCTGTTTTCGTCCACTTCAAAAGAACATGAGGACTATAAAATGATCGCTTATATCCTATGAGAACTTAACAAAGGGGAAATTTCTTACTGATCTCCTTATTTTAAATCACTCCCTTTAGACCCTGACAACATGCTTGATTGAAGTGTAGAAGACTTAGCAGAGCTGCAAGACCCTGCTTTAGCATTTGACATAAAAATAAGAGCCGATAAAGACAGAGAATGCAATAAAATTTTCCAAAATGCCTTACTAGAGTTCCCAAACATTTTTAATGCAGAAAACGCTTCTATGGAAAAGATTTTGTGGGCTTGACGAGTAATTGTGACCAGATCTTTTGGAAGAGTTATCCCTTTTCCTGCATTGATCCCTATAGCTGACTTAATGAACCACAATAACTGCAAAACGTGCTATTATTATGGCTCAGAAACTGATGCTGCTCCTGACTATCATCCAGATGGAAAAGATAGCGACGAAGAAGACGACGACGAAGAAATCTATGAATCCCCTGTGTCTATACTTTTAAGCAGCCAAAAATTGCATAGGATTAATTTTGGGGCTTATGAAGGGGAAGATATAGAGATTATTTCTAAACAAATTGCAGTAGAAGCTAAAAAATTGGACGCAAGGTTGTTTATAAATAAGCTAAAAGTTGCAGAAAGAGTAAGCGAGGTGGTTAATTTGCAGGAAAGTGAGGAGAAAAGGTTTAGGATGGTGACTGCTAAAGACAAAGGATATGAGGCAGGTGACCAAGTTTACATTCCCTATGGCAGATACTCAAATAGAATGCTACTTACAAATTATGGGTTTGCGTTGGCAGAAAATTATTATAATTACGCCAGAGTTAAGTTTTTCTTAAAAGAAATTCTATCTCCAAAGCAACTAGAAAAGCTTACACAGCATTATAATGAAAATATGGAAATTGCATTTAAATTCAAAAAGCAGTATTTAAACACAGACTTTTTAGGAATTTTAAGAGGATTGGCCTGAAATTATCAATTCCATCAGCCAAAATCCTTCTTTTCCCCTTCAAATTTTCAGCTTGAGCTTGAAACTCTTACTAAAATGAAAAATCTAATATCACAAAAATATGAAGAATTCCCGACGACTCTAGAAGCAGATAAAGCTGAGCTTTCTAATACAAACGTTTCGAGGCGCTATTTTGCATTATTATACAGAATTGGTGTCAAAGAGTGCTTAAATGGGCAAATTTTACATATAAATATAGCTCTAAAAATCATAGAAAGGTTAATTAACGGTGAAAACTTGACTGATGCATTAAAAATAATCCCAGAGCTTGAAAACGAAAGCAGTAATAAATATATAGATTTTGCGTATCATAGAAAAGGCCTTAAAGAGTACACTGATAAACTACAAGAATCTACTTAAATTAACCTAATTCCATAGTTCTCTAATCCATTCTGACTTATAATCGTGCGGCTTCGGGTCTCTTGGGAAGCATACCATCCTGCAGCCTTCAGGGACTGCTTCTTTGCAGTAAGTCAAATAATCCAAAAATTGCCCAGGGAAGACCTCTTGGACTAAATCCGCATCTTTTACCATCATTTCAGTCCAATGGTCAAATCTGCATATAAATTTCAGCATATATTTGTAATTCTGCCTAAGTGTTGTGTATATTTCTTTGCCAAAAGAACTGTGCCATGCAATAATACTGGTATTATAGCTGTTTTTTTCTTTTTCACAGGCGATATCTGAAGTCCCCATTACTGCAAAAACTCCATTATAGGAGAGGAGATCATTTAAGCTGCCTGTGATGACAGTATCAAGGTCAATATAAACAAGCCTTCCTTCAAGCCCATGCTCACTGAATAAAGTTGCTTTTCCCCACCAGCCAGACCAATTTTCAGCAAGTGGGACAACTCTGATACCTTCTTCAAGACCTTCAGGATTTTCTGTAAAGCAGCAGAAATCATAAGGAATTTCTGAGACGTGCTGCTTTACGCCATGATATAGTTTGTTTACGTAGGCAGCATCATATTTGCTACCCCATTTTACACATACCACGTGCACTGTATCCTCAGGGTTTCTTGGAGGCAGTTCAAAATGTTTGGGATCTAATGGGGTAGGCCTAATAAACTCTGCACCATCTTTCCTTGCGTGCGCTTCTGCTTGACTCCAGGCATAATCAATTGCTTCTTCTTTCCTATTCAATTGTCTCAAAAGATGGCCCAAATTTACATTGGCCTCACTGTCACTTTTCAGCTGTATTGACCTCAATAGCAAATTATGAGCAGTATCCAGCTCATCTTTATTCATATAAAGCACAGCCAGATTTGCATAGGACTCACTTAAAGCTTCTAAAGAATGCAGGGATGGGTTTATTTCAAGCCCTTGGAAGTCAGGTTGGTTATAAGGCGATGTCTCTATTGCAAGCTGAAACTGGATTTTAGCTTCTTCAGTCTTCTTTTCTTCAAGGTAAGCATTAGCAAGATTAACATGAACATTGCTAAAAGGAACATCAGGAGGGCATATGTTTATGGCGTCGTTAAAGTGCTTTACAGCCTTTTCAACCCTTCCTGCTTTAAGGCAGAATGAGCCAAACTTGTTATGGAGTATTGCTTTCTCTAAGGAATACTCGACTTTTTCCATAACAAATTATTAAATTAATTGTGTGGCTTAAGGCTTTATTACATATTGAACCAAACTGTCCGTGAACACTTTTAAGGATACAGCTTCTGAAAAGTAATTGCCGCTTTCCACTCCTCCCGAAGGGTTGACTTTGGCTTTTAGAACTCTTTCATGGCCTTTGCCATGCTCTGTCTCTATAAACCTAGGCACAGGAAGTCGATCCTGCACAATAGACAAGGCATCTTCAACAGGTAGCTCTAATAGAGTCTTGAAGTTCTCATATTCTTCTTTTTCTTGGTAGCCTTGTTTTTTCCAGCTTGCAATGGTCTCTCCATGCCATATTAAGACTGTAAAAAAAGTATCCAAAAGCAAAATCACGTTACTTTTGAGGGATGCTATATCAAGCAACACTGGCTGGGCTTGTGGAGAGTCAAAAGAGTAGCTTAATAAAGCTGGCTGGATCATTAAGAGGGAGTTAATGATATTTTCTCGTTGCAGAATGGTCTGATAGTACGCGCTTTCGTCTGGGGACACGTTAAAAGTTTGTAAAAGCTGTGATCGGCGCAGGTAAAACATAAACTGAGGAAATAGTGAGAATTCTCTGCAGAGTTGGAAAGTGTGGATTGCGTTTGCTTGGTAGACCGCGAATGTTTTGATAAGCCTTACTAGTGTTCTATCAATCCAGGCTATTACTTCTTTAGTTGGCTCTACCTCGGATTTGTGGACTGCCCACCGTGCTACAGCGACTGCTGAAGTTTCTTGGTCAAATCCCGATATGAATTGGCTCATGACATGTGGGTCTGCGACTGGAAATTTTACTGTGGTTACCCTCATTCTTAATCTTCCACTGGAGTGCTGATAATTTGTTTGGAACTGAATAACTTCGTGTTTCCTACCTCTTTCAAGCTCATTTCCAGCCAAATCCCAATAATAAGCTAAAGTTGTGTTAGAATCTATGCTGGCTAAATATGTCCTTTTATTAGGGTCACTATTATTTTCTGTAGGTCTTTTAGAAAGTGAGCTTCCAGGTCCTAAAACAGCAGAAAGCTTAAGATCTGGAGAGCAAAATACTTGAATGTTAGCATTAAACCCCATTTTTAAAGCTCCTGTTTCTTCTTTGTTAAACATATTTTGTAGCGATTTTTTGAAGACATCTGTCTCAAATGAGTCAGAAAATACTATATACCCGCCTGTTTTTTCGCTTAAAGCTTTCATTTCCATAAGCCCAATTTGGTCAATAGAACATGAAAATATGTCAATTACATGTCCATTGTTACCAGCTTGAATTGCTAATTCATCATAAAACTGTTTAGCAGTCTTTATATATTTTGCGGTATCATTTTTTATATCAAAATATGTTCTAATTGGCTCGTCAAGGTCAGGAGAGACGATTGTGCCTGGCCCTGCTGTACAGGCACCTCCTGAAAATACTAGAATTCTTGACCCTTGGTTTGGGTGCAAAATTTCTAAGGCATTTATAGCAAGACTCAGCGCAGTTCCTGTACATCTTAAAGCACGTGTTCCAGCAGCTACATGCCAAGGATCCCTTTTCAGCTCTTGAATAGCTGTGGTTATTGCAAATTCACACTCCCCAAGTGGCACTGCAATTCTTTTTTCATCAGGAATCGGCCCTCTCGCATTCAATATTCCAAGCTTATCCTTAACCTCCTGGGTATTATACCTTTTGTCGCCTTTAAAAGAAAAACACCTCACCCCTTCTATCCATCCTAAATTGTAAACAAGTGCATTTTTCCCTATACTAATCAGCCCTACAAGTACATCTGAAGGCAAGACATTCAAAACTTGTAACAAAGATAGCTTCAAAGAGTCTAGCTCAGGCTTAGAACAGCACGTATCGACAACCAGCATAAAAATAGGAGGGCTTGAAACCTGGTGAGGCAAGATATACTCCATTGTGGAGCACTGAGGTATTAACTCAGACGGGAGATTTGTCTCTGATATGTAGTTTTTATACACTTGAGGGAAAATATTCCTGTTTAAGCAGATAGAGCAGAGCCATGCCTTGGAGATATAATCTACAGAGGTGAAAGGGTTCAGTGCACATCTGCATTTACCACAGAAGACGGGCTCGTATTCTACTAAGGTAAGTCCTTCAATGCTTTTTCGTGGAGTGTAAAGAACCACTATAGGAATCACATTTCTTGTCGCTATAGTTTTGCTGTTAGGCCAGTTCTTCCAGGTGCATCGAATTCCGTCCTTTTCCTCAAGCGCATAAAAGTCATCTCCCATTATTAAAAGTAAATTATTTGCAAAATGAAGAAGTTTACCCCAGACATGCGCAACCTGGGTGGCAGAAAAGTGATAGTTGACCTTATGAATAACCATTATGCATGCCTCTTAAATATAAAGCCAGTTATTAATACTAGAGATCAGCCACATCCTCATGTAAACAATACTTCTAAACATTCAGTTTCAGGGATTCAACCTAAATCTAAAAATGAGCCTGATTTAGCTGAGGTTAGAGAAGGCTTCAGAAGGGTGGCTAACGTCAAAAGGTCGTCAATTGACACGACCAAGCCTGGAACTTTCAGTATGTCAACGAAGTTAAGTGAATATCGGCAAAGAAAGAAACAGTCAATAAAGTCAGACCATATGAATAATATCAAGCATATGCAAAGACGCATCAATGATATAGGATCTGTATTCGTTATTTAGCTTCAAGAAAGGAAAAAAAATAAATATGATCCTATTGCAAATCCTGTTATGTTCTTTAGAAGTGTAGATGAGGCGGATCACCCTACACTTAATGATAAATTTATATCAAAAGTGCTTAGACCACCTAAAACTAGTGATATTTATAGCTATATGGCAAAGCAGACTGGGAGAAGAAGGACAACCAGGCCGAAATCTGCGGAAAACAGCAGGGAAGAAGAGGTTTCAATGACTCCGTCAATACATGAGAGGAGTAATAATCCTCAGCTCGAACTCAAAAAGCAGCTATTGGAAGTGATCACAAATAATAGGATTTATACTGATAAAGACCTGGAGGAGCTATTTTTGAGGACTAGAGAAGCAAATTCTCATTTAAGTCCAGATATAGTAGAAGATGCAATAGCTTATGTGCAAAATGAGCTTGATTCTTAAAGTGCTGAATTTAGAAATAATTTAATTTATCTATGTCAAACTAAAATAAGTTAGCAATAAAATATAATTACATTAAATAAATTTTATTGGTATAGATTGTTTTCTTTGCAGCTAGAATTTATAGTTAAATAAAAAAGAATTATAGTGCCTTTAAACCAAATTTAATAGATTTTAAAAAGATAATAACTTCATTGTAAACATTTCCGCAGAATTGCATATACGTTTTATAATAGTAATTAATGGCTTCCAAGGTATTAGTTTTTACTATCTTGCTAGTCTTTGCAGTAGCGCAAAGCAACCCTGGCTATGGAATTCCTGAAGATTACAAGGGATATAAGCCAGAAGGGACAGATTATGGAAATAATTCTGGCTCTGACAAAGGATCAGATAATGGACAGGCACATCCAGATCATCCATTCCACGACAAAGAAGTTGGAGTGCCAGGAGGTGACAAAACCGAGACAGCCGCTGAGCCAGTCAATTTAATTGCTGAAGATCTTACACTTGAAAGCCCAGCTGAGGAAACTGTGGAAGAGGTCCAAGTCACTGAAGAAGCAGTCCCAGAGGAAACTTCAGTAGAAGCCACTGTAGAAGAAGCAGCTACCAGTGAGGAATCTGTTGCAGAAGAAGGAGTTTCGGAAGAATCCAATGTTTCGACTGATAATCAAGAAGCTGCAACTGAGGAAGCTACCACTGAGGAAGCTACCACTGAGGAAGCTACCAGTGAAGAAACCACCATTGAAGAGGCTACAAGTGAAGAGGCTACCACCGAGGAAGCTGCCACTGAGGAGCAAGCTGTAGAAGAAGCTACTGAAGAAGCAGCAGACCCTCAGCCAGAAGAGATTACAAGTGAAGCCACTGAAGAGGCAGCAACAAGTGAAGTAACAGAAGAAATAACTGAGGAAAGCAGCGAAGAAGCTGGAGAAGCTGTTGTAGATCCTCTACCGGAAGAAAGCACTGGAGATGTGACTGAAGAATCAACAACAGAGGAGGAAGCCATTGAAAGTGAAACAACAGAAGAAGCCGCTGAGCCAACTGAAGAAATCACTGAGCCAACTGAAGAAACCACTGAGCCAACTGAAGAAACCACTGAAGAAACAACTGAGCCAACTGAAGAAACCACTGAACCAACTGAAGAAGCCACAGAGCCAACTGAAGAAACCACTGAGCCAACTGAAGAAACCACCGAACCAACTGAAGAAGCCACTGAGCCAACTGAAGAAGAAACATCTGAAGAGCAAGAACAAGAACAGCAAGATCAGCAAGACAAACAAAATCAGCAAGATCAACAAGATCAACAAGAAGAAGAGCAAGAAGAACAAGGACAGCAAGAACACCCTTCACATCCTTATCACGACCAAGAAGTCAAGAATCAGAACCAAGATGAATCAGCAGAAGAAGAGGGTGAGGAAGAAGAGCAAGAAGAACAAGGACAGCAAGAACACCCTTCACATCCTTATCATGATCAAGAAGCCAAAAACCAAACCGAATCAGCAGGAGAAGAAGAAGAGGGCGAAGATAAAGGAGAACATCCAGAGCACCCATTCCACGACACTGAAGCCGAAAGCAAACAAAATGAAGAAAACGACTGGCAAGGAGAATACAACCAAACTGATTCCTCCCAAGGACAAGGCTCTCAAAATAAAGACTATGAAAAATACAACCCTTATAAAGGAGACTGGAAAGGAGGCTACCAAGGAGAGAACTGGCAGTGGGGCTGGCAAGGCAAGAAGCCTGAAGAAGGAGAAGAAAAACCAAAAGGGCCAGGAGGAGACTATCAAGCTGACCAAGGAGCTGAATACCAAAAAGATAATCCAGGAAAAGAATGGACTGAAAGCCAATCCCCACAAGGCAGCGAATGGAGCTCTGATAACGCTGAAGATTGGAAATATGGTTATGCTGGTCCAGAGGACGCCAAGGAAGGAAACTATGGACAAGACCCTGAAAAGTGGCAGTCATCTGGAGATTCTTATAAGCCAGAACAAGCAGCTGCCGTTCAAGCTGACAATATTGAGATGATCTATACTACCAAGCCAGTAGTATCTTCCAAGACCAGACAGGCTAATTGGGGAATGCTTGCCATTCAGTTTGGAATTGTAGGAATATTAGCAGCAGTTGCAATTAAATTCTTCTTGAGCAGAAGAGCCAAGAAGCTTAGAAGCGTTAAATATGCAATAGATGAAGGAGAATCAACAGTACCTTATGCTCCTCTAATAACTATTTAAATCATAGTCATTCCTTTAATAATCATAGCAATAATAAGACGATAATTTTAAACCTGT
The DNA here is from genome assembly GCA_949751835.1 of Blepharisma japonicum. Classification (NCBI taxonomy): domain Eukaryota; phylum Ciliophora; class Heterotrichea; order Heterotrichida; family Blepharismidae; genus Blepharisma; species Blepharisma japonicum. Next base: position 21,152 of record CATKHK010000003.1, on the reverse strand, counting down.
CTATTTGTATTATATTTCTTTTATTTTTAAGATATTATAATGCTATACTTATCCCTTAAGAATACTCCGTTGCAATAATAATAAAATCGTAAAAGATAGCAAGCAATTTTAACTGATTAAAAATTTCTTTAGAGTTTATCGAGTTTCTTGGTCATGCTGAAATTTTTATGAGAGTTTAAAATCAAATACATTAAATAATTATGTTGCTAAATAGATTTGCTAATTAATCTTTGAATTGTCAATTTTGAAAAATTTATAGAAATGATTCAAAAATTTAGATTTATTAACCATATTTAAATATAGAATTGCAAGAGTAAAAGATTGACGCTCATAATTGGAGCTGAATCATAAAAAATCTTATATTTAATAACTAACTATGCAAAATGAAAGTGTAGCAACCCCATCACAGCTGAATCTTGATGATATTGATAGAATTCGAAACCCACAAATTTGAGGATCCCCAATGCAGTTTGATATCCCAACGCCTGAAGGCGATTGGCAAAGAGTCTACACTATTGATAATGCAAACTACAATCTACGCCATTTGCAGAAAAATGCTACATTTGTTGAACTGGATAGTCAAACAATGAGATTTTCATACTCTGATAGCAATAACAACTCAGAAATACCACCCCGTACAGAAAAAGACGAGATAATCAGAAAATGGGGTAAGGAAGAGTGTAGTAGAAGAAGGTGTGGTTTATCTGGTGTTCTCGAAAAACCAGTGCTTATTTCCATGCCTTTTAAATACACCTTTGAAGAAGTTACCCAAAATCCAGGCAAAGGTTCAGTTTCGCTTTTTGAGCATCTCCATAGATATCCTCCTTCTTGTAAAATTCAAGATGCTGAAATTGAAAATTGGTGTCTTGAAAATGCTGGCATTCCTCTTCAGGATATTATAATAAATGCAGAGGGGGAAATTCGTGTTCTGCCAAATTTTATTGAAGAGCAGTCAACTCAGGATAGTGAGTCTTCTACCACCAGAAATAATGTAGATGAACTTATTAAATTTTTTAGAGGTATGATAAAGGAAGGTTCTATCATAAGAGGAAAGGAGGGCAATTTCAAGGTTAATTTGGATTCAATTCTTCTGACATACCTGTTAATTTAAGTGCTTCTTCGCATTGGAAGATATTTAATTATAAGATAATAGATGGATATTGTGAAATTAAATCTCAGAAAATTGTTAGGAATAATTAATTAATCATTACCAGGTTTAATTTGATTATGTTCTAAAGGATTTCCAATGAATCTAATAAATTTATGATACTTATCAAAGAGAAAAGGAACCAGTTTAGAAGTAGAAATAGTGCATTTGTGCGGCTATCCTCATGTTTTCATAAGCAACTTGCAAACTTTGTACTTCTGTTGCTTATTAAATAGCTCCATAATCAGAAATAATTGATTCTGTTCTGACATTTGCAATTCAATGCTTTTTACCTTAGATAGCTAATCATTCTGAGTATACATCAAATTCAATTAGATGAAGCTAACTTACTATAATACGAAAATTGAAAAGCTGTTGAATTTTTAGGGTTTCTTTAATTGCTGTAAATATAGAAGTTGCTGATTTTATTTTGTGATTCCTTAACTATTCAAATATTTAGAGCGGCATTGCAAAAGAATTTAGGCTATTTATGTGTGTTTTTATAATTCTGAGTTAGCAGAAACCGATTTTTTACTTTGCATTCTCAATATAATTCACCAATAGATATACTTTTTAATTGGGACTAAATTGGTATGATGATTTCTTAAGATTTTTCCTTAGAAAAATTTTAATATAATTTTTTTTTATGATTTTCTGAAAAGTATTAGGTTATTACTTGACAAGTTCCCATTATGGGCTTACCTATTTTTTGTTTAAAACCAAAAAAAAATTGTCTGAGTAGCCTTCATTGGTTTAGAGCATACTTGCACGCAATGGAGAGGTTATTGCCTTTTAAAGAGTTTAATAATTGTCCTTCAAATATTGAAATTTAAAGAAACATCATTGTGTTAATATATGTTGTTCCAAAATACCTATCCATGCAGAGTATGTTTTGGTTAGTGTACATCATAGAGCCTATAGCTAATTTATTTTGGGTTTGCTGAATAATTTATAAAGCAAGCCCGTAATGAAACATGAATCTATAAAATTGAAAATGGAAGTTATATAAATAAACGGTTCAAGGAATAATGCATGCAAGTTTATTTTTATAGATAATTCAGCCTTCAGAAGACTAGAGATCAATAGAGCGCCATCATTTTTATGCTTTGAGTTTATGCAAAGAGGGTGAAGACCGATGCTGAAACAGAATATTCTCCGTAAAGAAAAAAAGTGCTGAATTTTTATTTGAGGATAACATCCAGTTTTTAAAAGTTCTTTAAGCATAAAATAAAATCTTCACCATCACAATGAAGCTTAACACACTCCCCCTTTGGAATGATGATCTCAATATTCAAAAATTAAAGAAGCAATCGAAAAGTATTATTAAAGACGGATGCATTTATCTATATTGCAGTTTTATATCAATTCAGTGCATATTGAAAAAAAGTTAAGGCACTGTTCCTTTGATCATCATTATAAAGATTTCTGAGAGAGCTTCTTAAACTTGAAACTTATGAATGATGGGTGCCCTTGAAAGAGATCTAGAAAATTAGTATTCACAACTTATAGAAGAGATTCTAGGTCTCCGAAAGAGTCTGCTCAAAAAAATCAGTTTCTACACCTCCTAGCCCAAGCTCTTTTTTTAGAGATATTGTATGGAATTATGAAACCAAATATGATTTATTTCTTATTCTTAAGAGAAGGATGTTACTCTAGAAATTGGGCCCGATAGCGTAAATTCATGGAAAGAAACGTCGGATTTTTTAGAAACTTTAAAGAGAGCGAAGATCATTCAAACACGTTAATGGATCTTATAAGTTTATCTGAAGGTGAAGACCTTCTATTTGGCTAAGTTTGACCAATAAGCTAAAATTGGCTTTAAGTTAAAATTGCCATTAAATTAGGTCATAAGTAATGCTTGAGTTGAAACGATCACTCTATTCTCTAACAGCTTATACCAACACACTTACTTTCAGTATTATTTTGAATGATAACATATTTTTTTAAGAAAAGCAGGATCAAGTTTATGCCTATTGGCTGGCTCTCCTCTACTGAAAATTCCAACATATAAATTTCCATCCCAGTCTTTTGCTTCTGCTCTTCCATCAGGAACTCCATAGATCCAATTTCCTAAGCAAAAAGCTTTTCCATCTCTATATTCCCCAAATCCATTGAATTTTCCATCATAAAATCCTCCTTCATATATAAACTCTAATGTTTTGAGAGTTCCTTTTCCAGTTTTTGCTCCATTATCTCATTCACCTTTATATATAGACCCATCTCTGTATTCCAAAATTCCTTCTTTATGAAATACTCCATCTTCAAAAATACCTTCATATTTCTTATATTGATGACCTTCTGGATAGCAAAAAACTCCTTTTCCATTAAACTCCCCTTCTGAAATTTCTCCTTCATAAATTCCTCCATCAGCAAATTCAATTTTTCCATACCCATGCTTAATATTCATATTAAACGTCCCTGTGTATACATCTCCATTATTCCCTCTCAAACATCCTTTTCCATGCATTTTTCCTTCAAAAAACTGACCAGAGTATTCATTTCCATTTATATATTCAATTTGTCCACTTCCATGAGGCAATGAGTCTTTGATTTCTCCATTATACTTATAATCTCTACATTCAAGCATCCCTTCTCCTTGTATTTGTCCTTCATTAAACACTCCCTTAATGATCAGTCCTTCATTATTAGTGATTTTCCCTTCTCCGCACAATTTCCCACCCTTTCACGTTCCTTTATGCTTGCTTCCATCAGGAAAAATCAATTTTCCGTTCCCATCGAATTTATTATTTAGCCACTCTCCTTTATAAACCCACCCAGAGTTCCATTTATATGTCCCATTTTTCATCTCTCCTTTATTTCACAATCCTTCAAAAGTGGAATCATCTGGGAATTTTATTTTCCCATAACCATGAAACCTATCTTTTTTGAATTCCCCTTTATATAGATACCTGTGGCCTTTAAAAGTGCCATAGTCTTCTCTCAACCCTCTTGCGAAATTTCCTTGGTAATTTTCGCCTGATGCAAAAATGAAGTTTCCTGAGCCTTCACGCTTGCCTTCTCTTCACTCCCCTTTATATATGCTCCCACAAGCGAACTTATAAGTTTCGCCTTTTCTAATATTAGAAATATACGTAGGCGTATCTTCAAGTGACGATTTTGCAGCTTCCAGTAATTCTCCAGCCTGTATATAATTAATCCAATCTGAAAGCCACACGAGTTTTTCTTCATAAACAGCAGGATTTTCTATAGTAATTGATTTTGGCCAAAGTGAGAAATCATCTGATTTTTTGCCTAAATTTCCATATATTTTTTGTAATAGTTTTTTTCAGTTGACTTTTCTTAATGTAGCCATATCGCAAACCATATAAGTTTCAAGAAAACAAATCAAGCTTTCTTCAAATAAATCCCATCTCACAAACTCATTTCTGCTTATATTGCTTTTTCAGAACTCTTCTATTGCTCCACCGATTTCTTGTGAGATTTGTTTTTTCTTGATTCCATTCTTCACGATTTTATTGGCTTCTTGAAGCAGTTTTTCTGCGGCACGAATATCAATTGATTCTGGCTCCACCGTTAATTCAGATTTTCTAAAAGGTGTTGGTTCATTTGAAAACATAGCTTGAATGAAATTAGAGATCTCAGTATCTTCAATACTTCTAAATCTCATCTGAATTTTGGGGTATGTTAATTTCCTTTCATGTTTCCTTTCTTTAGTTGGAGAGACTGATATGTGCTTTAGTGCAATCTTCAATTCATCTGTAAAAGATGTATTCTTTAAATCAGGGGTTTGCTTATTTTTCAGCCTTGAAAGTCCTAAATTTTCACTTTCTCGTCGAAAATGTGAAGACTTGGGAATAATCGGTAAATGATCAATAAACATCGTATCCAATTTTGTGAGACGGTGTTGGAAAAATCGTTTTTTATGTTTTTTTTGGGTAGGGCTAAATACCTTGTGGGAAAATAAAGGAAATTTTCCAGGTGATATATTTGATGTTTGTGAAAGAGGAGATGCTTGTGAAGAATCTTCCATTTTGATTTAATGTAACGCCATATCTTCACAAGTTCTGACAGTGCAAATTTATTATAGGAATATGGAAAGAAAGCGCATTTTCCTTATTAGGCACGCCCAAAGCCGAGTAAACCAGCTTGTCGAGGACTACTCCCGACTAGGAAAAATCGCTGATCTACCTTCATTAGAGTTTTCTCCAGAATCTATCGATACTGAACTTTCTCCCCATGGGGAAAATCAAGCTACCCAAGTTATTGCTTCAGCTCGGGCTCTTCACATAAAAACAGTGCTTGTTTCACCACTCCGCAGAGCCCTTAAGACAGCCAAAATTTTATTTGAAAATCATCCAGATAGGCCTAGGATTATTGTCCACCCATCTTTGACTGAAAATCTCCATCACGGCGCCGATGTATCTTCTTATCAAGGACTTCCCTATCAAGATTACTTAAATTTTGATTGGAGCTTAATTAGCAATGACTATTATTTACTTAACATAGTGCAAAATGAATTCACTGAACGACTGAAAAGTTTTCCAATTCAAAATGTCCCAGTCGAGTTGCTGAATACTATGAGAAATCTGCAGCCAAATTGAATCGAAAGTGACGAAAATGCATATAGAAGAGCTCAAGACACTAAAGAAATTTGAAAAAAATACTTAGAAGAAGGGAACGTTGCCTTAGTCGGACATTCCAATTTTATGAAATTTTTTACCATGAGCAGAGACAAAGGAAGCTTTAAGTGGCTTGAAAATTGCGAAATATATGAGTATGAAGGTCTATTATAATTTAGTATTTATTTTAATTAAATTTAATGGGAGTCATAACGAGCACTCCAGGACCTGTTAAAATATATCTCAAAGACATTGAACTGTCAAAAGAAAATTATGTCATAGACTCAACGCTTTACAATGGAAACCTCAAATTCGTTATAAAGGCATGCCTTTTGGCTTCAAAAAATAAGAGATTGAAGTCAGCGGTTTTCAAACTATACCTTCCAGGCGTCAAAAGCGACCAATTAAGCAAAGCAATATCCCAAGCTTTAGAAAAACTCCAAAGCGTCACTATTTATGGCACTGGGCTTGATTTTTTCAGCAAGTCAAAGTGAATTGTGTATTGAAGAAACGCAAGAGTCGATGCATTATCAATAAAGTTTGATATATCTGATAGTGCATTCGAAAAACTCTGCTCAGGACTTGAAGGAAACAGGTTTATTAGGGAGCTTAATCTCAAAACTTTAAGCTTTGCCCAACTTTCTCAGCTTGAATGGGCTCTAGTCCAGAACTCTACTATTAAGGTTCTGGGCATAAATTTTGAGCAGAGATCTGTAACAGCTGATAATGAAGAAAACACTTCAGGAGTTTTAAGCTCTTATGCACCCTCGCAGGTAGTAACTCCATCGAATTCCTATTTATTCTCACAGAATACCTCGATTGAGACTTATGTTCTTTCTGGGTACTTAGAAAATTATACCCCAGGACTTATTCTTGGCTTATCGCAGAATCGTACTGTAATTAGGCTGGTTTTAGATAATATTGATATGGACAGAGATTCTCTGCCATTTTTCACACAAATGTTCATAGCGAATACTCATATAAAAGAAATTGAGACCAGATGTGGTTTCAATACTATGAGCGCAATGGTCATTTTTGCAGGGCTAAAAGCAAACTCTTCAGTTGAAATTTTAAGAATGAGGGAATCAACATTTTATGAAGGAGGCTATATAATGCTGAAAGAAATGCTAGAAAGAAACCAAAGCTTAAAATATTTAGAAATTAAAGATATGCTGCATTTAGGGACAAATTCGCAGAATATTGATATACAATGCAAGAATATGATTTATATTATAAGAGGGGTTACTGCCAGTAGAAGTTTATTTAACTTGATTTTGACAGTCCATAAAAGTAAACTTGACTGTGAGCCAGGCACCAGACACTTTAAAAGCGAGGAACTTAAAACTGAGCTGAAAAAGCTGCTACAGGAAAATAAAATGCTGAGGTCACTGAAAATTGAAAATTTCAGGCTTGGAAAAGAAGAAATCAAGGCAATAGCAGAAGGGCTGGCAGAAAACCAAAGTTTATTGACTCTTTCATTAAATGGAAACGAAATTGACTGAAAAGATTTAGAGTATTTGGCCAGAAGCCTCAGGGAAAATCGGGTATTGAGAACTCTGGAAATAGAACTTAATAAAATATACTCCTGGCATGATATTGTAAATTTATATGGAGCCGCAAGTGCAAATGACGCTTTAGAGAGCATGAATGACGTTTTCACTTCACTTTCGATGTCAAAAATAAGGAACATAAGGGTGACTGACTGATTTTGGGAAGAAAGAAAATACCCAGCATCCATTGCAGATTTATTATTTTCCACTAGACAAAAGATAAACGCAAACAGCAGAGAAGTCTAAAAGAAATTTATAATTATTAGCTGTGTAATAAATAAACGTTATTTAAGGAATTTCAATAAGTTAAAGTAGGTAAAAAATAGAGTATTAAGTAAATAATAAAGCAAATATAAATAAAAATAACTAATTAATTACTTTATTTTCGTAGTTTAGCTGTTGAGAAATAAAAAATGGTTTCCAAAGCCACAAGTCTCGTGCTTCTGCTGTCCTTATTTGCTGTCATAGCAGCTGAATACGCAGAAAAAGAAGACTACACATTAGAAGTCGATCCAAAACTAGGCTCAAACGCTGCAGGCTGTTCTATGTACAGATGCAAAAAGTCCAGCCAGATTTTTTCATCTAATGTCTGCAACTGGTATGACAAGAATTACGATATTTATTACATCCAACCTTGCCTGGAGTCTCAGACATGCACTGCTGGGGCTAAAACTGGGGCAAACTACACTTGCGAAACTACTCCAGCTTCTAAATTGAATGCCTACCCTGGTGAAAAGTGCAGCCAAGCCTCCGATTGCCTTTACTCTACCGGCTGTACAAACGGAATATGTGTAGGAACAGCACTTGGTGCGGCCTGCACAACAAGCGCTCAATGTGTACCTGGCAGCTCTTGCCAAAAAGTTGCAGGTACTTCGGTGTGCACTGCATTAATAGAAGTAGGTGGTACTAACTGTGCAAATGATTACGACTGCGCTTATAATGCAGGTTGTGATATTATATCTACCACAACTACAACAAACAATAAATGCGTTAAATACTTATCCTTGACTCCAGGGTCACAAGTCCAGGAAGGGTCATGTGTTGGAAACTACACCAATTTGTGCTCGTCTGGATATTGTGCAAAATCAGGAACAGGAGCGACAGCTACATATTTATGCACAGACGAGCTTAAATCGAACCATTCCCTTCCTTGGAAATGCTATTCAACTGAGTCAGAAGCTTGTGTCTCAAATGTTGACTCTCATACAGGATTATACGCAATTTCAACCTGCTCATGCTCCTACAGTCCTCATGGAGACGCCTACTGTGCACCATTATTAGGAGATACACCTTATAAAAGACTAATCCAACAAAATTATAAGTGGGTGAATGATAAATATGTGTCTTCATGCAATACTGAAAGAAGATTGTGGCCAAATAACATCAATTGCGTTAATGACTACTGGACATCCAGCGAAGCAGCTACAACGATTTATTATGGGTTGGCACTTGAAAGATATACTGAAATTCAAGGGGCTGAGGATTGCGTTCTGAATGTGTTTGAATATGATTATGTAGTAGCTAAAAAAGCGTATGGAAAAGATGAAGCCGCAAGAGAAATTACACTAGCAGTAGCGTTATTAATAAGTTTGATTGCTTAAAACTTAATTATTATAGAGGTTTTTGCTATATTTTAAACTTAATTCAGCTAAATATTAGAAATGTAGAGAACATAATAAATAATTCTCAATGAGATGCTTCTTTCAAGGCTGCAGCTGAAAAGCCCAATATTACTGTAAGTGTACTGAGACAGGAACTTATACATGTAGCGCCCATTGAGAAGCTCATACAAGACAGCAAGGAAATACTCATGTTTGCCAAAGAGTATATGATAATCAATTTCAAGAAACAAAAATAAGGATAATTTATTTTTTAAACAAAGAAAAATCAGACATGGATAAGCTCAGAGTTGATATTTTAAGGCAGCATTGAGCAAATGCAGCAAAAACGGAAAAAAATCTCGAGAGATGCCTTAATGAAGTAGAATTCAAATTGGGGTATATAAAAAATGCCATTAATAGTATTTTAAATGCAAAAGAAATTAATTCAAGTGAAACAAATCCATTTTTAGCAGCTTTAACTTTAAAACCTGAAGAAGGAGTCGATGCTTGCAGACAGCTGCTTGGAAATACACAACTATCGCTTGACGATATATATAAATATGATGAAAGATATGAAGGAATAGTCAAAAAAATGATTGAATCTGAGTTAAAAAGATTTGAAAAAAAATGCCTGCAATTAGCTGAAGAAAAAATAAAGCAAATTGATCAAAAATTATTTGGGGATGTTTTAGAGACTTTTAATCGGCAAATTATGGGGCTCAATGACTATTGCAAAGCTTTAGAAGAAAAGATTGCTATTCATGAAAAATCTATCATATACACTAGTAAATGCATTAGTGACCTTAAAAACTATGAGTATATGATGCAAGATATTATAAAAAGAAGCGATGATGCTTTAGATAAGTTTGAGCATTTTCAATCTGCTAGGTTTAAAAACAAAATTAAAGAAGAAATAATGGAAGTAATTAAAACAGAAAGAACATTAAAATTTATGGAATCAATTCACTGCATAAACGCAAACTGCGAGAGTCAGAAGCTTGGTGCTTATTATTTTCACGTAAAACAATTGGGTAATCTTATTCAGCGAACTAATGAAAAAATTTTCTGAAGTTGTAGTTTACATGCTTCTGGAAGGGATGGAAGATTTGAGCAGCATGATTTAAACGTATCTCAGTTTTCTGATCTTTAAGATGATTGATTTAGACTTAATAAAAAAATTGCTATAATTTTTAATAAAGGATCGGTGCAAAAATTACAATAGGCTATAAAATCATTTTATCTATCTAAATAAGGTTAAGGATGGAATTATATTACGTGGATCGGTGCAAAAATTAGTATAGGCTATAAAATCATTTTATCTATCTAAATAAGATTAAGGATGGAATATATTACGTGAAATTAGATGTGAACATAAATCTAAGATAAACTTAAGCCTAGTCACTTTAAATACGAGGAGATGATTAAATAATATATTATCCATAATCTATTTGGGATAAGATAATTTTAGCATATTTTCTCCAATTTAAAAAATTCAGTTTTCTTACAGAAAATTGGGTTTTATTGAAATTTATTGCCCTAAAACTAGCCAGCTACTTGCATCATTAGAGTTTAATCACAATCTTTTGATCTAAATTAAACTTATATCTTCCATTATAATCATTTCCGAAATATATTGCTCCTTTATTATATGTGCAATAAACTTGAGCGGGACTATCATAGCTAATTTTTGATCTAGCTATTTGTCTCCAGCTAGTCTCATCGTTACTTTCATATATAAATCCCTGATAACCGCACTCAATCAAATACAATTTCTCTGCATTTATCAATATTTTTCTTTTTTCTGCCAAAAATTCATAAGAAATTCTTTCAAAGCTGTTTTTCTCAATTGAATACTTCAGAAGATGCCTATTTTTATATCCAGAAATCAAAATATTCTCTTCAAAAACTATGCAGCTGCACAAGGCATCTGCCTGCGGCATTGAGCTTAATTTCACTCATTGGTTTACATCTAAATCGAATTTTTCTGATAAATTAAAAATACTATTATTTAATCCTCCAAAACAATACACATTTCTATTGAAATATACAGCCGACGAATAGTAGCAAGGCTTTCCAGATGTAAGTGTTCTAACTTCATAATTTCTATCAATTATTAATGACATTCCTGAAGGTGGATTTGAGTTTCCAAAGCAGAATAATTCACTATTAGGAAGCTGAGCTATACATGCGCCACTATTTATTGGTTCTGGAGTCTCCAGGAGTTTTACTTCTTCTCTTTCGCTTTCAGTGTCATATACAATTAAATGAGTTCTATTTCCAACATTTCTGGTAAAATAAAGTGATGTGTTTTGATGATAAGCAACTATATAATCTTGATAAGCTTGGCTAAGCTGTGGGTTTGCCAAATTTTCTTTAAAGTCATTATCATATAGCGAGCAAGTTTTTCTGAAATCTTCTTCTGATAATGGGTCGTTTACCCGGCTTAAAATTGCATATTTTTTATTTTTAAGCTCTTGAGGGGCTAATGATTTGTTTTCAATATTTGGCTGATCAGGTGCTTGGATTATGATCGGCTCATAAAGGTTTAAAATTTTGTCACCAGGGTCATCACTACTGCTCTCAATGTTGAGCAGATTTCATTCATTTTCTCTTTTGATTGCTAATACTTCATTTCTATCTTCAAGATCTCTTTTATTCTTCTCAGTCTCGCTTATTAGCTTTGCGATAGAATTATTGAGTTCTGATAGATACCTATTAGCGCTTATCTTATTTGTATTTATAGCCCTTTCTAACTGCTTAATATTTTTTTGTATTTCCACAAGTTTTTCAAAAATAATTTCAAATCTCCCTTTTGTCGCTCTTTTAAACCCATCATTTTCAGCCAAGGCATGAGCTAGATCTTCATGAAGCCTTTTATGTTCATCATTTTTTGCTTCACTTATGCCTTTAAAATTGTCCAAATTTTCTTGAAGGGCTTTCATTTGGTCAGTTTTTACCTGAAGGAATTTTTTGCAGGCTGTGAGCTTATTTTCAAGTAGTAAATTTTTTTCTTTTTCGTTCTCATACATTGTCGTAATATTCCCTATCTGCTCTTTTTCTTTTTGGAGATGATCTTGAAAGAATGCTTCTCTGATATTTATAGCTTCTAATAAATCTCGTTTTATTTGAGACTCACGCTGAATTTCGGGCAAACGCTCTTTAAAGGAGGTGATTATTGTTTTTAGTCTGTGATTATCAATTAGGATGGTGTTTTTTAAAACAGCGCCGGTAAGAGGACTAGTTTTGTTTTTTTGGAATCAAGCTGTGATTGATGCACGCTCATAGCTGTGCCCATCTGGCGCTACAACTGGATCTTCCATGAGATCTCCAGTTATCGGGCAGCAATAGTCATCGGGGACGTCAACGAAAGTTTCAACCATATCAAAAATAATGTAGATAAGAGAAAAGATATCAAAAAGATAAGTTATATCGCTTTTAATTTCTAATAATTCATAGTACTGCTATAGCCAATCAGCAAGGATTTTCACATCTAATGTGCTTTGAGGCAACTTTATATGTAAATTTCTAAAGAGATTCTTATAGCTTTAAAATTGGGTCTTTCTCGAGTTTTGATATCTTGTTAACTTGAGCAATTTTTTCAAAAATATTGTCTAATTCAACTGAATCAGAATCTAACCCTTTCATAAGGTCCTCAAAGCTACTTTCAGAGTTCCAAAGACTTTGACTAAATGAATTCAACATTTTTTGCTTTAATTTATTTGCTTTGACCTTTCTTCAACAAGAAACATAAGGACAGCTTCTTTTGTTCCCGTAATAGGATCTGAGAAAATATGGGTAAATTTATGAATTCTTCCAGATGTATCAGAGTGATTCATGAAGTGAATTTTGTATAAGTATGTCTTAGGAGTGGTGCATTTGCATATATATTCAGCCTCGCATTCACAGTTTAGCTCTAAACACATCTTTGCTTCCATTTTATTTATTAGCGTAAAGGAGATTATCTTTATTTCTCAGCGATTTTAGAGCTAGCTGGGCAGAGTTGGATAAATCATAATTATGTTACTATTAAATTTAGATTCTTATGCTTTCTGATTTTATAAATATTTTAATGGAAGATTCTGAAGATACAGAATCAAATCGTTTGCTTTTAATTGAAGAAGATGGAGATGCATCTGATAATTTTTTCTGACTTTTATTAACTATTTATGAAGAAGAAAGTATTTCCCTTGAAGAATCGAATGATAGTGATTTTGATAGTTTATACTAAAAATGCTGATACAGATGACGAAATATTAGAGTTCTTAAGTTATCTATGGAGAAATACTAGTCGAAATGAAGTCGATTCAAGAAATCTTAAAATATAAAATATAAGAAGATTGAGGTGATAGTTGATGATGACAAAATAATTAACGAAGACCAGAAAATTAAATTTTTATCTTACTTAAATCAGAAACTTTAAAATTCAGATCAGAATCAGAATTTCTGAGCAAAATAGTTTGACAGGATAAATAACCTAACTTCAAAATAATGAAAAATAAATTTCTCTAATCATAAGGAACAATAACCAATAATTAGATTTATCTTTCTATTATATTAATAAATTTATGATTAAATTATTTATTACAATCAAATCAGTGGCTTTAATAAATATTATAAAATGAGGCTATCTGTTTTAAGCTTTCTATTTATCAAAACTTTAGCTTCTCTATCAATTGAAAGAATTCCTTCTACTAATCCTCCTCCTGTTCCAAGAATTTACCCTTTGATGAATTCTTTTCCCAGCTTAAGCTTGATCAGTGTGTTTGGAGGCTATTACCAGCTTGGTAACGAATATAATGATCTCTGGGTTTTTAATGTGGCAACAAGCCTGTGGAAACGACTCGCAGTAGCGGATGATATTTATCCTGGTATTATTTATTAAGCTCCCCGGTATAACGGCGGCTCATTTGCTGACCAAACTGCAAATATCCTTTATATATTCGGTGGGATGACAGAATCAGGACTCTTGAATGACTTGTGAAGTTTTAAAATGGAAAGTTGCATGTGGGATAAAATCACCATGTCTGGTGATATTCCCTATCCAAGGTCCAGATTTGCTTACACTTCTTATATTAGTGGCGGCGTGCTCTTTTTTACTATTTTCGGAGGATTAACTTCTATTGAATCCGATAACGAGCTTTTCACGTAACCTTTATTGCAGACTTAACACTTCCACTTGAGCCTGAACTCATCTTCCAAAGCAGGGTGACATTCCTCAAAAAGCATTGGGAGCCTCATTATTTTATTATGAAGGATTTTTGTTTTTGGCAGCTGGAGAAGCTACTTATGATGGGGACCCTTATGTGCAAACATTTTATAAATATGATCTTATCAGCTTGACATGGATTAATATCACCTCAGTCCAAATTTACACTCCAAGAATGCTTCAAGGAAGCATTTTATTTGATAAGGCCGCCTTCTTACTAACTGGCTGGTCAAGCAAATTGAACAATGTGAGCGAGAGCTGATATATGGTCAATTTAACTAGCACGGACTATAGTTGAGTCAAAATACCAATTTCTTCAAGCTCTTCCCAAGACTATTCAAATATTTATAATTACGGTCTCACTCTTTACAACTTGCAACTCTATTCGTTTGGAGGTATTTCTAATTCAAAAACTCTGAATTGCCTGCTCGTTTTTAATTTGACAAAATTACCTATAGCTTACAATTTTTTCCCGAATGATATCTCACCAAGTCCAAGAATGTACCATTCCATGCAAAATGTTGGAAAATATTTGCTTTTATTTGGAGGCAAAACTGATAACAGCGCATTTTTGAACGATTTATGGGCCTATGATACCAATCTTGAGAGCTGAAAGATAATTCAGGCAAAAGGAGCTATTCCTTCTGCGAGATATGGGCATGGGTCGTCTTCATATGCTGATACTATGGCTGTATGAGGAGGACAAAACGCAGACGGCTATCTAAACGACGGCTTCATTTTTGATGCAACAACTAATTCTTGGAGCTCTTTCCCAGCCATTGAAAACTCTCCATCTCCAAGAAAAGGGGCTTGTATCATTTTGCATGAGACTTCGTTAATGATATTTGGAGGAGTGACAAATTCTGGCCTCTCAGATGAATTTTGGACTTACGACTTGGTCACAAATACTTATACACTTATAGACTCTCAAAATTCAGGCGGCCCAGGGCCTCTTGCATATGCTTCTTGCCGAATTTCAACGACATCTAATGACATCGTTTATATAATGTACGGAGAAGGAGATTCTGAATCACCGCTGAATGAATTTTATAGCATTAACATTACAAACAGCACATGAAAGAAATATTATGATGATCGAGCTGATTTGTCATGAAGCAGAAAAGGAACCTTTGCTTTTAAATTGAAGAGCAGGATTATTGTTGCAGGAGGCGAGTCAAACAGCTTTGTGCCAAAATCAGAAATCTTTTATTTCAATACATCATCAGCTGACCACATACAGATCGGAAATTTACCAAATTTTATCTTCGCAGCTGCTTACTCCTACTTTCAAAATTATATTTATATTCATGGAGGAGCTTCCACTCTAGGTAAAATTTTCAGACATGAGGTGCCTACAAATCGGTTTTTTAAGATAGATTTGCTATCTGACTGTGAAGATATATCAGCATGCTATTGAAAGTGCAGTCCAGGGTCAATGAGAACCTCTTCATGTGAAATCTGTCCTCCAGGAACATATTCGAGTGTCTATGACTCAGCAACCTGCCAAAAATGTGACGCTGGTAAGTACAACCCAAACTATGGAGCAAGTACAGGTGGTATGTGCTATCCATGCGAGGAAAATTCATATAGTAGTAAGCCAGGAGCTGCTAAATGCCTTGATTGTCCAGGAGGAGCTACATGTATACCTGGAAGCAGCAATTACTCTGTTCAGGAAAATTCTTATCAAGATTATTCAGATCAGCCATCTATATTTCAAGGAAATAATGATGAATATCGAAAATACACTCTCATTATGCAATTGACTATTGGGGCTATTGGACTTGCTCTAATTGCTGTTTTGCTTGTACTGAACCAAAAAAAGAAATTTTTGATGTCTATTGATTTATACCAATCAAGCCATAACCACTTTGTCAACCAAATTATGTATCTGAGGCAATCATCTGTAGGTGGCATTTTTTCTATTATTTTTATGGTACTGGCTGTCATTATTATTTGCACTGGAATTGTAGGCTACACTATCAATAATATTGTTGAGATCAAAAGCTTAGTTCCTTTAGTGGTTCTTGAAAATGAAGTATCAAGGGTAATCAATACTTAGTTTGTATCAAATTTAACCATAGTCGCAATATTTATCAATTATGGGGGAATTTGCATTGCTAATGAATCCTGCTCATCAGATATATCTTACTCTATTTCAAATATCGAGGGAGTTTGAAACAGCCTCAACTGCAGATTTTATAATGGCGGATGCTTTACAGAACTCTCATGCAGGCGCTGTACAATAAATGGCCAAGCAAAAATTTCTTATGAAATGAATAATTATATAGGATATACTTCTGGATTTTTAACTAATGTAACGTCTACATCATCCATTCCAAGTCAAAGTAGTAGTTACTCAACATATATTTTGCCCGATAGCAATCGCATTTTTTTGGGATCAAAGCCCTCAATAGCATATTACACTATGATTCCTTCAGTATAGCTTATTTAGTATTACAGAAAATTTCAAAATGATGAGACTTACACAGGTTATCATTCAACTCTTGAATCAAGTTCAGTAAAAGGCTCGCAATTTCGTACCTTAGAGTAATTTAAATTTAGAATTGGACTGGCAAGCAATTCTTATTTAGATATTGTTCTTACTGTGAGCTCCAATGGCTTATATACTACAAGTGACAATATTCAGTCGTTTGATATCTTTATTAGCACACTTCTTGGCTCAGTTTTTGGAATAATGAGTAGTGTTGGTGCAATAATGAAAATAATTGAAAACTACTGGCTCTCATATGCAAAAAAGAAGAATAATAGACAAAGGTATTCAAATATTGTTGATATTGGATCCTTAAGCTATCAAAATTGTCAAAATCCATCATTAAAAAGCGAGACTTGTGACACGATAAAAGACAAAGGAAGCTTAGAAAATTGTGTCTTCATATAATCATTAATTTATGCATAATCTGGTTCAAATCACTTTAAAAGGATTGTTTCAATCATCTCGGTTGGCGTGAAAAGTGTCTAATTTTAAAAATTTAAAGAGGGTTTGATAAATCATTAATATTTGCCAGAATTGGCATATTATTTGAATTCTAGTGCAATTGAGATACAGATGTGATTTTTGATGAGAATTTTAATATAGAGTCAGTTAAGGAGTTTAAAAATTGCCCATTTTGAAAATTCCCAGCATAGTGATTTGATGTTCATCGCTAAACAAGCAAGGACAGCTCGTTACACTCCAGAAACACATAGGCAAAAGAAAACAATTTAACCAAGGGGACACCAGTTTTATCAGGCGGTCAGCTAGAGATTTCTTTCCTAAATCCAGACTAATGGGACCAAGGTCCATTTCTTTTAGAAACCCTCATAAAATTAGAATCCTATACCTACATCATTGAATTTTGTGAAGCATTCAACTACAAAGGAGGCTTTTTAACCTTAAGAGACGCCATGAGTTCACCATCATTGGACTTACTCAATAATTATGATACTTTAGAATGTATAGGTGACACAGTACTCAAGGTAATTTCTTCCCTTTATCTCTATATCAAGCACATAAACCTTAAAGAAGATGCTTTGACAGAAAAGAGGACCAAGAAAATCAATAATAATTTTTTATCCAAAATTGCGAGAAAAAATGAGCTTGGCCGATGCTTGAATGTGAAGCCTTGACGATGGGAAAGTTCAGACCTCTTTTTCATGAAGGGAAATATATAGGTCATGAGTCGTCACAAGTTGAACACTTGATTTCTGAAGGAATGCTTGCAGATTTTGTAGAAGCGCTTATAGGGTAATTAGCTGCATAGCATCCTCATACCACAGAGAGAAGAACCCCTGCTAAAAATTTTTATATCAAAGACACTATCAGAGGAAAATGCTACAGATTGGGAATCTGCAACCAAAAATCACTCAAAAGTGAAGATTAGGAAAATTCTAAAATTTCATTTTGAAAATAGCTTCTCATTTTAGATTTATGTAATTATTTAATTAATAAAATTATATTTACAATACAAGTGATTATTTTTCGTAAATTTACATTTCAAAATCAATGCTTATGAGTCCAATGAACATTCAACAAAGCCTAAAATATATCGTCAAAAATTATTGGAATTAACAAGATGATTTCAGTTGAGTAATTGAGCGGGAGATAATTGTTAATTTCAAACAGCAGGTCTATTAATAATATTCTATGGACATTTGCAGCTCTAGCTTTGGCTAAATAAGTGTATGGCTATATAAATTATATTGATCAATGATCTCATTTTTAAAATTAATAGCCAAATGGTATTAAAAGAGAACTATGCATTAGGCCACTTATTTTAAACTAGCTCTAATGTCTTTTCTTTCAAATTAAACTTGAAGTATTTAATGCCATTATAGTTACAACATGCAATGTTTATTGCTCCTTTGTTGTATATGAGATATACTTGATCAAGCCTATCGCCTATTATTGAATCTCCAATCCTTCTCCAGACAGAGTCATTTGAAACTTCACTTTCATAAACTGATCCTTTACATTCAATTAAATATAATCTCTCTGAATTTATTAGAATTTTATTTTTCTTAATAGCAAAATCATAAGGAATTGTCACGAAAGTGTCGCTAACAATTGAATATCGCAAAAGATGTTTATTATTGCATCCAGAAATCAAAATATTTCCATTAAATATTATATTTGTGCAGCAAAAATCAGCTTTCGGCAGTGGCTTTAACTTAATTCATTGCTTTTCATTCAAATCAAATCTCTCTGATAGAGATAAAGCCAATCCATTTTTGTATCCTCCAAAGCAATAAACACTATTATTGAAATAGATAGATGATGAAAATCCGCATGGAGTTCCAGATGGTAGATGTTGAATTCTATAATTCTCGTCAATTATCAAGCAAATGCTATAAACTATACCACTACCAAAACAAAATAAATTGCCGCCAGGCAGTTGAGCTATACATGTTTGGTGGTCTAATGATTCAAGAGTCTCTAACCCTCTAACTTCTCTACTTTCTCTTTCTGTATCATAAATAAACAAAATAGCTCTGTCATTAATTTGTTTAATACTATAAAGTGATATTTTTTGACTGTAAGCAAGGTTATAATCTTGATATGCTTGCTGAATAAGTGGGTCGTTAATGCAGGCATGGCTTTGGTAGATTGAGCAATTTTCCATAAATCCTTTTTCTAATTCTGGGCCATTTGGTGTATTTAAAATTTCTAATCTCTTGTATCTTAATTCTTGAAGTAGATTTTGAGAGTTTATAAACTCATTTGTTTTTTCGAGATCTTGATTTACATTGATTATTTGAGAATGAATTTGATCCATCTCATTTTCCATTTTTGAGTTTATTTCTTCTTTTAAGCATTCTAGATTTTTACAGCTTTTTTTATTCTCATTTATTAGATTAGAAATAGTATCTTTGATGTTTGCTAGCTCATCATTCATTAAATCAAAGTCTTTTTTATGCACCTCATTGCTTGAATTGATACTTTTATTGTGGTCTTCAAGAGATTTTTCTATTATATTGAGTCTGCTATCAAGATGTTTCTCAAATTTGTCTTTAATGAATAATTCGATCATTGTCTCTATTTTTTCCCGGAATCCACAAAATAACTTTGCACTGTTTTGCCATTCTTGATTGGCTGGGATAATCTTTTTTAATTTTTCAATAGCTTCTCCAGGCTGTAAACTCAATAGTCCTAAAACTGGGTCCTGCTCTGATTTTGATAACTTTTGAGCTTGAAAAATTTTTGTAAAATAGTTGCCTATTTCAGCTGAGGCTGAATCTACACTTTTTAAAAGCTCTTCAATATCGTTCTTTGATTCAAGCAAACGCTGGCTAAAGGATGACAGGATTCTTCCCTTCAGCTTGTTATTTTTTGATTCTTCTCTTGTAAGAAACTCCAGCATCGCTTCTTTTGTTCCTTTGCATGGCTCTACAATAATTTCCTCAAATGCATGAGCCTTACCAGGTAACTTCATATGCTCCCCGATGTGCTTTAGACAGGATAGAATTCCAGGAGAGATGCATTGACATGAATATTCAGCCTCGTGCTTGCATCCTAGCTTGAAACATTGATTCAACTCCATATATTTATTATTATTATTATGAAGCCGGCTTTATTAATGTAAATATTTAATATTCTATTGGTCTACTAAAGCTAATTTAAATTAATTTTTATTTTAAAATATAAAATTATCCAAGTTTTACTTTGTGAAGCCTAAGACTTGATTTGCATATTTATTTTATTATCTCACCATTATTTTACCATTTTTAATCATAAAAAGACTTTTGTGATATTATTTTAAATAAAATATATTCAGCATTAATATGTATTGATGGCTTTTTTTAGTGTCATATTTAATAAACTGTTTATCGTAATTTTTTCTATAGGCTTTAAGCTATTCTAACTAGTAAATTGAATCAATAATTTGATAAAAATAATAATGGCAATTTATTTATCATTAGTATATACTAAATTAAGGTTATTTATATACCATAAATAAAATATTAGTTTATCTGACTTTTCACTCAGCTCAAGTTTTAGATTCTCCAATTCTTTAAATTTATATTTCTTCAACTTACACTTATCAAAGAAGTCTTAATTTTAACAATTTATTTTCTTTAATGAGTCGAATCTAAATAAAATTTTTATATTAAAATTTGTAGCAGAGGGTAAACATATTTTGAACCTTTATAAATAGAAAGAAAATAATCACTGTTTGCAAAGTATTGTTTTGATATAGTTATTTATATTTAATAGCGTGAAAAGCTTTTTTTTTAATAAACTATAAGACGTTTGGCATTTAAAAATCACAATTTCATAACTTATATAAATGGAAAATATGAGAAACTAACATGATAGCAAAAAAATTTATTTTTTATATATACAGACTATAGGATTGGATATTACTGTCTTATTAGCATAAGAGCATTTTGGCTCGTGAAAATCAATTTAACTAGCCAAATAAATTTGACTCGTGACAGAAAAAACTGTAATTTCCTGTTTTCCATAGAATTTGGGTTTAGTACACGTTTCTAATAGTCGTTATTTATGAATCTGAACAGCCTTTAACAGTGAAATATTCGTTGAATTCATCAAGTTATATTTATATTATT